>OY755038.1:17078224-17713224 GCA_963576565.1 Aspidapion aeneum | reverse complement strand
CGACCAACGCGCATAACTCAAAAACCGCTTGGCCGATTTTAATGAAATTTGGTACCTAGGCTGTCTTGGGTCGAGATGGTCCCATTTAAAAATGAACAAAATCAACCGAACACAAACCAAATAAAAGGGTGGGAGTAGATTTCAAAATTAGAGTTTATGTGATATCAAACGAAAGGTAATTGAGTCTGCAGTTAAACAAAATACATTTTAATTTATTTTAAAAAAAGGGTGGGGGTATATTTTAAAATTAGAGTTTAAGTGAAAATATGGCGTGTGTGATTTCAAACGAAAGGTAATTGAGTCCGGAGTTTAACAAAATAAATTTTAGTTTTTGTTTTTTTAAGGGTGGGGGTATATTTCAAAAATTTGAGTTTAAGTCAAAACATGGCTTGTGTGGTATCAAACAAAAGGTAATTTAGTCTGAAGTTGAATAAAATATATTTCAGTGTTTAGTTATATTAGCTCACACGTACACTATAACTATAGTACCTAGTGTGAGCTTAGGGGCCCCCATATATTGGCAGAGTATTTTATATTATTTACCATCCTGCGTGATATCCTGATTTACAATCTCATGATGCCTTGTTCTAAAAAAGTGTCACAATATCGGGCTTTTGTCTTTCTTTTACTAAAAACGACAAAAATCATTTTTTCTGAGAAACGTACTGCATCAATTACATTGAGTTAATAGGTTCCTGTTAATATAAAATAACATGTTAACTCGTAATTTGTCATGTAAGTGAAAAATGAATCTCTCTAATGAACTAAATTCTTTAACAGCGATTTTCTCAAAACAATATTTTTTGAGTTGTGACTATTTTTTAGCGGGGGTGCGATATGTCCAATTTATAATCTATGTAACTATGCAATGGGTTTGTGATTCAATTCAATATAGATTTTATTGTCTATTAGGCATCAAATTAATATTTTTGTACATAAAGTAGTATAAATAGGTATTTAAAAAATTCAAAAATCAGTTTCTATGCCAGGTTTCTCGATAAAAATTATAATATTGATTCAGTTTTTTTTTTAATTTTTATTTTGTACTGATTAAACTAATCACAATATTTAAAAAAATCAAAAAATCAAGTTTTATGCTTTGTTTCTTGATTATTATACAACTTTATCTTCCAAATGTTAA
Organism: Aspidapion aeneum; assembly: GCA_963576565.1. NCBI lineage: Eukaryota > Metazoa > Arthropoda > Insecta > Coleoptera > Brentidae > Aspidapion > Aspidapion aeneum. Next base: position 17,712,083 of record OY755038.1, on the reverse strand, counting down.
TTTGATGTCTGACTGTTTCACTTAGTTTAGCAGGACACTGATAATGACTAAATCACTTGAATTTAGGGAAGTTTTTGCTACATTATTCATGAATCCGGGTGTACATTCAGGGACTTTTTAAATTGCAGGTGTATTTTTTTCTGGCAAACTTTATCATTTACTATAATGTCAGTTTAGAACGTTTTTCTACGTTGTTAGACGTTTATTCTCCACCTCCTTCGATCCTGACAATCATCTTCTGTCAGGTTTTTTTGACTCACTAATCTTTGGATTGACCGTTGCCATTCCAGTTTAGGATGCCCTTTTTTCTGCGCCCTATTGGTTTCAATTCTAGGATCTGCTTTGGTAATTTTTCGTCGTTTATCCGTTGTACATGGCCGTACCATATCAGTTGTCTTTTAGTGATGTCATCCTTTATGCTTCCCTCGATTTCCATTTTTTCTCTTATGTTCTAGATATCCTTATTGATTTTCCTATTGCATCCAATTCGACACTTTCCATTTTTGTTTTGTATTTTTCTGTTACGCGACAAGTCTTTTCACCATTGTTTCATATATGTTAAATTTTACATTCTTTTTTATCTCTCTGCTACATAAAATATACTGTTAAGACATCCAATAACCTTTTATGCATTTGGTATTCTGTTTTCCAGTTCTTTACAGTCTGTTCCTGTCTTATCCAATGTGACACCTGAGATGCACCTGAGTATATATACTCATTGCATGGATATATTGTTTGTCCATTGTCTAGTTCTAACTTACTTGCCCAGGTAGCAAGGTCACGTTGTTTAAACGTCAAAAAAGGTCATTTTTGATGACTATTGACGTCTCTAACCTGACGTGTAAATGACCTTTAAATGACGTTCAAAAGACACACCCAAAATGACGTAATTTTTAGATGTTATAAAGACAGCAATATGACGTATTTGGGACCAAAACAGAACATCAGTGACACTTTTTTAAAACTTGTGAAATATTCCCTGCAGTTGAGAGCAGTGATGCCAGGTCTCATGCTTTTGCATGAGATCTCATGTTTTCAAACAAATCTCATGCTATCATTTTTTTGTCGCAAAATTTCATGCTTTTCAGTTTACAAAGACAAAAATAAATTATACTTAAAAATTAATTATAGAGGTAACTATGAACTACAAATAACAAAGTATCATAAGAGAATTCGGCTTACGTCACAAAGAAGTCCCGCGAAAAATTTTCAACCCGGCATTTGGCATCGTTGGATCGTGTTTCATAATCGCAAATTGCACCTCGCGCCTGGTTGAGAGTTGACGCACAAATGCGCGGTTCGCTTATTCACCACGTGTAATGGTATTAAGAGATACATAGATTATACAAAATGGTACTAAGATAGTGCTACTAGCAGTGGTAGTGAAACTGACCAAAACCTGCCCGGACCTAGTTCTGCTAAGAAGAAAAAGATTTACAACATTTTAAAAAACACTGGACAAAGTTACCTGGGGTTTATTGGGAAGGGAACAATGTATGCGTGGTAAGAAGTGCACTAATAAATGAGCACCATGCTAGAGGCAACAGCGACAATTCCGCCATCTCATGCTTTTTTTGAAATCTCATGCTTTCTCGAAATATTTCTCATGCAATATTTCTGTGGGCCCTGGCAACACTGGTTGAGAGCACTAAAGGATGACTAGACTTATACATCCCCACCTCGAAACGAAAGAAGCCTCGAAGATTGACCTGTTTTAATATTTAATTTATTTTACATACATACCCCCACATCTCGTAGTACTGACTAGGGCACCATATATGTAAGTATGAGTGTATATCCCTTGACCAAAATGTGCAGTGTGGGTCTGGGTAGTGAACAATATATGACGTGTTTAAGACGTCAAAAACTACACGGCGAAAAGGTGTCAAATAACTGACGCCTTAACAACATTTTTTAGTAGATGACCTACTGGTCATCGAAATGACCACTTTTCGATGAAAAAAAGACGTCATTTGATGACCCCTTGCTACCTGGGTGATTTGTTTCCAATACATAAGTACTGTCTTGTCCACGTTCGTCATTTAAAGATAGCAAAACAAGGTTCATTTTTTTAAAAATTATGTTTAAACTGGTTTTCCTAATTTCAAATAGGAATATTTTTTATTTTAGATAGCGATAATTTGAAAAGTCCCTGACTGTACCTTAAAAAAAGAGAAGAAGGGAATATTTTTATATGTCTATACTAGGACGACGACCATGAAAGAAAAGTCCCCTTTTTTAAAACTCTTTATTCGCATAAAAATCAAGCTGTAAATAATAAAAAGCAAACAAGGTTTTTGTTTTACCTTGCCAGTCGATATTGAAGTAAAAATTTTCTTTTTTATAGGCACTATTGTTTATGGGAATTATGAAAATGATAAAAAAGAGATAAAACTGTTTTATCTATCTGACACGGCAATAAACTTTGGATTATTGCAAAGGATAAAAATACTTCAGAATTTATTTCGTGCTTTATTTCATAACTAAAGGCAGTGGCGCACCCAGAAATATGTCTTGGGGGGAGAGCGAGGCCTTATGATGTCATATTTTATAATATTTATGAAATATGTGGAAAATATCTAAAACAATCTTTCGGTTCGGTTCGGTTCTTTGGTTTATGGATATTTAATAAAAATAAAGTCTAAAAGAAAACAAAGATCGGAAGGTTATTTTAAATTCAGCACATGTTTTCTATCAAATTTAAAATCCGATTGCTTTTAAAGACACCTAACTAATACCATCGATGAGCCATCGGCTTAATTTAGGACGGGCACCATTATACGATTTTACCATTATAATTTTGTTCGGCTCAACTTAATAAATCATATTTACTTGGCTGTATGGATTGAACGATTATATCTAATCAAAAAAAGTAACACGACTCTTAGTTTGTGGTTTATGGGGGCCCAGGTTCCAACCCCCCCCCCCTGGGTTCGCCCATGCTAAAGGCACCACTAAGCTAAGTAAAAAATAAAGAAGTACCTACTGTAAAGCCATGGGCGAACCAGAGGGAGTCGCTCGGGGTCCTGGCTCTCCTCAAGGATATATTTTCAAAAGTATTTTCGACATATTTTATGAATAGAAAAATATAAAATCATATAAAATACGGTATCATGGGGTCTTGGGCCCCCACAAGACTCTTGCCCTCCTCCCAAGACATATTCCTGGGTGCGCCACTGGTAAAGCAGTGTAAAGACTGATATTAGGGATATTTTGAAACGCTTAAAATTTTGACAACTTTGAATGCCGTTATAATTATGTTTTGTTATTTTAATTAACGATTAACAATAAGGGAATTTTTTTAAACGGCCAAAACTTGTTTTTAAAAATAAAAATTGAAATCAAGTGAAATTAAATATGTTGTGAAAGTTTTTAAAGCGTTAACTTTACTTATTAGTACTCAAAGCCCTCTAATAGCTATTTGTTGTTTTTGGTGTAGAAGCAGTTTTTGAACAACAGAAGTCTTTTTTTGTAACCGTCCGAAACACCTGTATTTTCTCCCGTATAAAAATAATAAATAGGAATGTAGTGTAGTAGTAGAAAAATGGAATGTAATTTTCTTAGATAAATAGGAAAACTTACGGTTCTGTTTCTTTTTAGCAGCTTGACGGCCGTCGTCGACGTTCCATTAATTCAACAAGCGTATTAAGGAGAGATTGAAGAAGGATAATTTACACTCGCGTAAATTATATTAAAATTAAAAATAAGTAAAAAAAGATTCTATTTTGTATATTGTTCGCGCCGAATGTATGTGTTAGTGTATGCTACGATCGACGTTTTATTTTGCACTGATTAGGTTTTTATTTGAGAATCTTTCTTTTCTACAAAAAGGGCGCAGGGACTGAACATGTAGTTCTTCGCAAGTGTTTAAATTAAAGTTTATTGATAGTGTTGATTTTTTATAGAAACGTGAAAGTGTAAAACAATAAACGTTAGAAAATTAATAATATTTAGATCTTTGCGAATTTTTTTGCCTACTTGAACCAGACCAGAGAATATATAAGTAATGTACTTCTATACATCCCCCTTATTCTGTGTTAAAAAAAATAATAATTAGTATTTAAAAGAACATTAAGAAAATCAATAACAATTATGAAATTGTTATTGATAAGTAAATTGCTTTTAAACTTTGGAATGCAAACATCATTAGTTTAATATCTTAATAAGTTGTTTTTAACATTATAATTAAGAACCAAATATCATTATGTACATCATTAGTTTAATATCTTAATAAGTTGTTTTTAACATTACATCATTATGTTATCATTTAAGTGAAAGGTCAGCATATAAAAGCACATTTCATAATCAGATGATTCATTCAAGTTCTAGCTATAGCAGTAGTAGCATAGTAGTAGTAATAAGTTTTACTAAATAAAGAAAATTGGTTTTTAAAAAGCCGTCTGTGAATTATTGGAACTTAACTGGCGCTGCGAACAGGATAGCTGTTTGGCATTATCCTGACGGTCTTATATTGCATAAGAAACGACATATTGCCTCCAGCTACCAAAAAGAACACGTTCCGGGAGAACCTTCGTATTGTATCCATAGTCAACTTGGTTCAACTACAGAAAAACAACCACGACTTGGGACCGAAGACTACCTCTCCATTTCGCACAAACGGCCTTTGGACAAGTCTATTACGGCAACTGAAGATTACCTACCATAGAGATGTTTTTTCTGTAAGTAAATTTTTAAATGTTTGCTAAAGACAAAACCACAACATAAAAACTAAATTTCTGCAAAAACTAAAAGAAGGCAGCACGTCCAATAAAGACCTTACTTCCTTCAAAACTTTAGAAAACCAAGAAAATCCAACTTCCGAAGAAGACATTCAATTATATTCCAAAATTTCCTTAGAAACTGAAAATTTAGATTTAGATAGGTTAGAACATAGTTTAAGTAATTTAGCGATATCTAACTCTTAAGGAAACTCTACTAATCCTCCTATTCAACCGCAAATACCACATATTAACACATACACGCAAAGAAACATGCCTGACGAAACATTCAAACTAGCCTGCGACTTTTTACCAACTTTTGACGGACAAATCGAATATTTAGAAAATTTTATTCTCGCTTGTGATGAATTTCTTACAACATATGGAACAACTCCAACAAAATTAAATTTTGCGCTAAATGCTGTAAAATCTAAATTAAGAAAGGAAGCGCAACTATATATTTTCCGTAACCCGCAATTTAAAACTAGGGATGAAGTAAAAGCATCCTTACAGAAAGAGTTTGGAAACCCCATTGATTTAAGATCATTACTACAATCTTTGCAAAATTTGAAAACTGATAAAAATGAAAATATACAACAATTTTTTGATCGAATTAAAAAATTCCTAAATGAAATCAACACTAAAATTAACTGTGAAATTTCTGACGTAAACTTAAAAATTTTTCATTTGGACCAAGCAGAGTCAACAGCGATTTTAACGGTAGTTTCCAATTCACCAGATGACCTACGACCTGTCTTTATTCAAGAACTACCAAAAACCATGACAGACTTACAAAACAAAATATCTAATTATAACATTATAACAAATCAAATGTTTAACAGATATCAACCTAAAAATTTTTCACAACCTCAAATAAAAAATCAAAACACACAAAGACAACCTTTTTTTCCTCCTCCAAACTTTAGACAACAATCATTTCCACAAGGTCCAATTAATATTCAATCAAAACCAATAAATCAAAAATTCCCCTCAAATATTCCTGCATTCAGAAAACCGCCAATGTTTAAACATCCCACACCTAATTCGAAACCAACACCTATGTATATCCACCGCAGTATTTAAACCATTACCATCAACATCTCAACAAACACCTTTTCAACAAGCATATCAGCAACGTAATCCCAATTTCTTTAGACAAACTGCACCATTTAAACAACATTTCGAAGAACTAACTAATTTAGAAACACATCAAGAAAATTCCGAGGTTTCCGAAAACTCTGAGTCGGAAACTTTAGATTTTGCACCAATTCCATGCTATTTTGATACAGAATCAAACCAATATTTGCCTATCCAACCAGAACTCACCTGGGAAGATGAAACTGAAAATAATTCAAATTTTCAGGAAGTCTCGAGACATCTAGAATCGACTTAAATCACATTGGTCGTCTTTCATCCCTCCCTTACTTATATCTTCAAAAATTAAACATTAAAATTCTCATAGACACTGGTGCCTCACATTCAATCATTTCATCTCGTTTTGCTAACTTACTTCCAGATTGCATATATGAACAGCCCTTTTCAGTAATTTCTTGCAACAGAGAAATTATAGAAAAATATAATTTTAGATACCCCCTCTTAAGTGAATTAGGTATTACAAATATTATAGACTTTCACGTCATTAACTGGCACGAACATTACGATGCTCTTATAGGCAGTGACATATTTCAACAAATGCAAGGTTCTATTGATTATTCTACAAATAAACTACGCCTGAAAAATAAGTTAATTCCATTTCATATTGCTATGACCAAACCACCACCTAAAATAACCCATTCATCTGATAAATTAAAAATTCCTGTCAATCAGAATTTTGGAACTGGACTTCTACCTTCATTTGAATTACATAATTACACATTTCCAGATTGTTTAGTCCACATAGAAAATGGATATTGCGAGATACCTAATCCCTTTGACGAACCGATTGTCACAGAATTCAAAGCAAGGTATAATGTAATCCCTTCAGAATGTTTTAATATTCAAACAAATTTTACAAATATTAAGAATCCCCATGTAATTGAATCTCTTAGATTAAGCCACCTGAATTCTGAAGAAAAAGAGGCAGTCATCAAAACTTGTAAAGAATTTTCACCAATCATGTACACTGATAAATCTGACTTGTCTTTCACTAGCCATGTCAAGCATCATATCCGTACCAAAGATGACAAACCAATCTATGTAAAATCATTTCGACACCCTCCATCTATGTTACCAGAGATAAATAAACAAATTCAAAAACTTCTTGATAATAAAATTATAGGACCTTCTATCTCTCCTTTTTCCGCGCCAGTCTGGATAGTTCCGAAAAAACTAGATGCCTCCGGAGAAAAAAAAATTAGAATGGTAATCGATTACAGAAAATTAAATGAAAATACAATTGAGGATAAATTTCCATTACCTAAAATAGAAGAAATTCTGGATAACCTGGGAAAATGTCAATATTTCACTGTCTTAGATTTAGCCCAAGGTTTTCATCAAATTGAAATGGACCCCAAATCTATTGAGAAAACAGCTTTCACTGTTAACAACGGTCATTATGAATATCTAAGAATGCCGTTTGGTCTCAAAAATGCCCCCGCCACATTCCAAAGGATGATGGATGAAATTTTAAGAAAATATCTTTTTAAATTCTGCTTTGTTTACATGGACGATGTTATTATTTTTTCTAAATCACTTCACGATCATATCCTTCATATTAGAACCATCTTTCAAAAATTAAAGGAAGTCAATCTAAAAGTCCAATTAGATAAAACCGAATTTTTGTGTAAAGAAGTTCCATTTTTGGGCCATGTAATAACCCCAGAAGGTATAAAACCAAATCCATCTAAAATAGAGTGCATTAAAAAATATCCTATTCCAAAAACTCAAAAAGAAATAAAAGCATTCCTTGGTCTCGTTGGATATTATAGAAAATTCATTAAAAATTTTGCGAAAATTGTTCAACCCTTAACCAAATGCCTACGTAAAAACACTAAATTAAATCCCACAGATCCAGATTATGTTAACGCTTTCGAGAAATGTAAAGAACTAATGACAAACTCGCCAGTTCTAGCTTACCCGGATTTTTCAAAGCCATTTAACCTTACCACAGATGCTTCTAATGTAGCCATAGGATCCGTCTTATCTCAAAATGATCACCCTATAGCTTTTTATTCTCGAACTCTTAATTCAGCCGAACGAAATTACTCTACCATTGAAAAAGAATTTCTTTCTATCGTAGAAGCAACTAAGCACTTTAGACCCTACCTATACGGACAAAAATTTCTAATCGAAACTGATCACAATCCTCTTGTATGGTACACATCTCTTAAAGAACCCAATTCAAGATTAACCAGATGGAAACTCAAACTTGAAGAATTTAATTTCGATATTAGGTATAAGAAAGGCAAAGAAAATAAAGTTGCCGATGCACTATCACGAATTCAAATTAACGCATTAGAAACTGAATCAAATATTGCTAATAATGACATAAATGACACAGCAAACATCGAAGACTTTGAAAATGATACCGTACATAGTGACAGTGGTGCATTAAATGTCAATCTGTCTATTTCGGAATTGCCTATTAATTACAGTAACCAACGTATAGTCATTAAAATTGGTCAAAATTATCACGTTTTCTCTAGCCACCCTTTCGAAAAGAACCATAAAGTAATAACAGTTAACAAAGATTCTTTAAATGCACACTTTATGAGAATCCTAAGGGAACATTTAACTAACAATAAAACCTTTTGTTTATTTATCCGTGATGAAACTCTAAAAACTGAGTTTATTAAATTTTTACAGGAAAATGGCAATAGCAAAATACGCATAAAATTTTCAACAATATTATTACCTGACATTGTTCTCAAAACGCAACAAAAAGAAATTATTTCACAGTATCATTCACAAAATCATAATGGTATAATCGAAACCTATAATCATCTTAAAACAAAATATTATTGGCCCCAATTAAGAGACTCCATCCAAGATTACATAAATAAATGCGAATTATGTTTAATAAATAAATACGACCGAAATCCTTACAAATTAAATTTTCAAGGACCTTTAATAGCCCCTAAACCATTTGAAACGCTGTATATCGATCTTTATAAATTTAGTAATCAACTATTTATCACTATCATAGACTCATTTTCTAAATTTGCACAAGCCTATGCCATATCAGATAAAAATGCCATAACAATCTTAAATAAACTTCGTCATTTCTTTTTTGAACATGGTTACCCAAGAAAAGTAGTCTTTGACAATGGAAAAGAATTTAACAATAATATAATGAAAGAATTCTGTTCTCTTTTTTACATAGACACTCATTTTACTACCCCTTGTAATTCTACCTCAAATAGTATCGTAGAAAGGCTACACTCCACATTAACAGAAAAATTAAGGATTCAAAATCAAAATACCCCTAATGAACCCTTAGCTCAATTTATGATTACTGTAATCTTAAATTATAATTATAGCATCCACTCCACAACTGGTTATCCACCATTTGCTCTCATAAACTCACCTTGTTTCTTTGAACCAGAAATTAGTGAAATGACAGTTTACGAAGAATATAATCAAAAACGCAAAAATGAGATTTTACCTTTTTATGAACAAATTTATCAAAAAACATTACAAAATCAACAAAAAAGGACACAAAACCAAAATCCTGTATCACCCGATTCAATGCCATCCACTTCAAATAACCAGATAGTTTTTATACGCGACAAACAAATTAATACTAAGAACAAACCACTTTACAAAAAGCAAACCATAAAAGGACAAAAAGGACCAATATTAACAGTAGGAACCAAACAAAATAGAAATACTAATACACATATAAGACACTAATACACATATAAGAGATTAAGAAAGAATCTTTCTTTTCAGATTCCTACTTCTTCAGACTGTTCAAACTCTGGAAATAACACCAATTAACGCAACTACATACTTAGATACGCTATCTAACCAAACCTACATACAAGACCACCTTCATTCTACCTATGTAAATTTTAACTTATCCCAAACTTTTGAAACATTGCAAATTTTAAATCAATTATTTAGTATTATAAATAGATCAAAAAACTTTTATGTAAAACAACAGATTTTTGCAACAAACGAATTAATATCAAATTGTTTTGCTACATATCATAAATTAATCCCTAATCGTGAAAAACGCGGCTTAGCAAACTTCTTGGGTACAGGAATAAAATTCGTAACAGGAAATCTTGACGAGCAAGATCTACAAGAAATAAATAAACACTTCGACATATTGACACGAAATCAAAATAAATTAACATCTCGATTAAATGATTATAGTTCATTAGCCGAACACATTTCAAACAAATACAATATAATAATATCAATTTTCATTCAGGCGAACTACAAAGAGTTCTTACCGAAAGATATAATGAAACTGATAAAACATGGAATATTTTGAGTATTAATTTACAAGTACAAAGAATTAAAAACTACCTAGAAATGTTAGAAAGAACAATATCATTTTCCCAGACCGAAACACTAAATTTAGAAATTTTGGATCCAACTGAAATTAAATTACTTTGGGAATACTTACGAACACACTATCCTAAATCATTTTTATGGCCATTAGGACAGCCTTTAGAGTTAGTACAATTATGTAAAACCGCAATTCTTATCAAAGATAATGTATTAGTTTTAGTTATAAGAATTCCAATTTTTAGGGATTACACTTCTAAAATGTCAATTGTTTATCCGATTCCTTATGATAATTTATCAATGACAATACCTTCAAGTTATGTCTGTAATTCAGATTGGTTTAAAACGTGTAAAAATAATAATCATAAATGGTATTGCTATAATCAAATTAATAACTTTAATATTACTCAACATGAAATTTCTAATTCCTATAATTATGTCATACAAACGGAGAATAAACAAATTATTTATTGCACTTCAAAAACTAACCCTATCTTAGAGTTGTGTCAAAAGATAGTACGCAAAGACGTGAAAAACTGTAACATTGTTAAATCAAATTGTACAGTAGTTCTTAATCAAAACAGATATGAAACAAAAATTAATACTATTGAACATTATCATCTTGAACTAAAACCTTTTAGAAGCACTTCAAAAATAAATTTGAATTTAAATCATATATTGCAGCCAGAAAAAATTAATGAAAATCTTTTTCAACCATTAGAATTAGAAACCTACAGTTTTCAGAAAAATGGGCATAATTATTTATTGTTTTTTATTCTCCTTTTGATTATCGTTACTATAGTTTATATTTTTCAAAAATATTTTAGAAATAAGGTAATATCTAGAAATACTATTAAAAGATGGTTAGAAGAAGATAAACAATTAGATGAAGATATAGAATTACAAGAGAAATCGTGAGGACACGATTCTTTTTAAGGAAGGAGGAGTAATGTACTTCTATACATCCACCTTATTCTGTGTTAAAAAAAATAATAATTAGTATTTAAAAGAACATTAAGAAAATCAATAACAATTATGAAATTGTTATTGATAAGTAAATTGCTTTTAAACTTTGGAATGCAAACATCATTAGTTTAATATCTTAATAAGTTGTTTTTAACATTATAATTAAGAACCAAATATCATTATGTACATCATTAGTTTAATATCTTAATAAGTTGTTTTTAACATTATATCATTATGTTATCATTTAAGTGAAAGGTCAGCATATAAAAGCACATTTCATAATCAGATGATTCATCCAAGTTCTAGCTATAGCAGTAGTAGCATAGTAGTAGTAATAAGTTTTACTAAATAAAGAAAATTAGTTTTTAAAAAGCCGTCTGTGAATTATTGGAACTTAACTTATATATGTTCTCTGATCAGACGCTAGAATCTGAGTACAAAACATGTGTATTTGATTCCTTGATATCTATTTAATTGGATAAAATAAATATATACAAATATACAAATAAATGTGATAGCTCAGGAGTTTCGGACAATTACACATAGGTTTCAGACAATTACATAAGCAGATAATTGATAAAACAGAGAGAATGTAAGGCCTACAATAGTTTAATTTCAACAAATAGTGAAGAAAATACAAAATTATAATTATAAGTTAAGAGCGAATATCGTTTTTTATTAAATATATTTTTTTTCATCTGTTATGTAGCTATACAATAAGCATGCCCCCCTCCCAAGCCTTAGATGTAATGACCTTTTTTTGGTCGCACGATTTTTGGGGGGCGCCCTTTTTAGCTTTCGGGCCCCGCACACATGAACACCTTTTTTTAGAGGCCTCGGGCCCCCCCAAGACACATTCCTGGGTGCGCCACTGCAATAAGTCTGATCTTGAATTCAAAACGCTTTTTGGTTTCGCTACTGGATTGAGAATTTCCTAATAAATATTTTTTGCGCGGTAATGAGTTGTGTGGTTTTTGTTTTTGCGCTTTATTTTTGATGTGCGGTTTTCATACTTGCGCGGTAAAATCGTTTCGTGGTATTTTTAGCGCGTTAATGGGCTGCGGTTTATTATTTTACGCAGTTAAAAACTTACGTGGTATTGGTAAACGCGGTTTTGCTTTATTGCAATAAGGCTCTAATGTGTAACTGTCAGAATACTGCCTGGTACTATTATAGCCTGGCTTTGTTGCAATAAGTCCTTATTAAATAAATATACGTTTTAAATATTATATATAATATAAATTTATTTTACTAAATTTAAAACCATACAACGGCAAATTTTAATACCATACCATGACAGCTAAATAATGGCCCTACTCGGCCGTAGGTTAAAATGCACACGTGGCTTATTTTTGCCGAATGTAATTTGTGGATTTATATAACCGTGATGATGAATTTATGGATGGAATCAAAGTTATATTGGCAATAACATACGAGAAACATAGAACAGCTTATTTTCCTGCATTATCCTTTTAAAAACGTACATAAACACAATAAGTAAAGTAAAAGTATTCCTCTAAATTATTATTAAAAATACTCTGGCAATCTATGGGCACCTAAGCTCACTCTAGGTATAGTTTTTGCAAAGTCAGTTAAACAAAGATAAAAGCCGACCATCGGCATATCCTTTATAGAAAGTGACATGGGCCGCGGTAGATATACTCATGAAAATTATTTCATTTAATTATGGCGTAAACTAAAGAAATAAAAATAGATAATAAAACTTTCTATTCCTACACCTACAGGCAAGACACTGATTTATGTTCTTACTCTGCATACTGCCGACTAAAGGGGTCCCGAAAAGCACATCCAAAAGCAATTAAAAGCGCATCTCAAAAAAATCTGCCAATCAGGTGCCGTCTGTCCACCTGGGCTCGGTCCGTTGGAAAACAAATACTTTGTTGTCGGACCGCAAAGAGCTGCGCCTCTTCTCTGTCGGTAGGGTTGAAATTATAGCAGGAAGATTTTATATGGATTTGGATAACTTTTGAAGGGCAGAATGAAGCAAAATTTCATGAAATCGATACAACCCCGTATTAGGAGTTATTCAGGTGACTTTGCAAAAACTATACTATAGTTATAGTGTAAGTGTGAGCTAATATAACTAAAAACTAAAATATATTTTATTGAACTGCAGACTCAATTACCTTTCGTTTGATACCACACAAGTTTTGACCTAGACTCTAATTTTTGAAACCTACCCCCACCCTATTTTTTAAACTAAAATGTATTTTGTTTAATTTCAGACTTAATTACCTTTTGTTTGATATCACACACGCCATACTTTCACTTAAACTCTAATTTTTTTCTACTATAAAATCTACCCACACCCCTTTTTTGAAATAAACTAAAATGTATTTTATTTAACTCCAGACTCAATTACCTTTCGTTTGAAATCACACACGCCATATTTTCACATAAACTTTAATTTTTGAAATATTCCCCCACCCTTTTATTTGGCTTGTGTTCGGTGGATTTTGTTCATTTTTAAATGGGACCATCTCGACCCAAGACCCAGCCCAGTTGCCAAGTTTCATTCAAATGGGACAAGCAGTTTTTGATTTATGCGCGTTGGTCGTTACAGATAGACAGACAGACAGACATACATACAGATAGACAGATGGCGCGACAAAAAAGTTTCAAAATCATCTAAAACGCAAAGATATATAAATTTTTGATATCGGAGCAACTTTTTTTTTTCTCGAAAAAATTAGGATCACCATAGCTCACACTACTATAGTATAGTAGTAGTGTGAGCTAATATTACAAGGGAATTGGTAAATAATATTGAACTAGCTAATAATTGTGACCCACAAAAATAACAAAAAAAGTTTTTTTCGAAACGTATTGTTCGCAAAAAAAATTTGGTCGAAAATAAAACAATTTAAAGTAAAATAGAGGAAAATAATTTAAACGAAACCTAGTTTTGTCGAAAATAATATATTCGAAAATAATCTAGACGAAGCGTAATTTTGTCAATCTGTAAAAATGTCGAAAATAATATAGTCGAAACGTAAAACGTCGAAACGGAGTTCAGTCGAAACGCAGAATGGTCGAACCGTAAAAAAGTCGAGTTGCAAAAAAACTGAACCATAAAAAAGTCGAAAAATAAAAAAAATTAAAATACAAGAGAAGAAAGTAAATTCAATTTATGTTTCGACATTTTTATGGATCGACGAAATTATTCTTTGTTTGAATGATTTTCAACTATGTATCTTATTTTCGACAATTTTACGGATCAAGAAAACTAGGTTTCGTTTAAATTATTTTTATGGGCCGAAAACAAGACATTAGCAAAATCAAAGTTTTGTATAAATAACGTCTTTTATCAAAACCGGACAAAATCATAAAAAGTAGTCCTAGTTTCTGACGTTCACCTAAAGAAGAGCGGTTCTGAAATTGCTATGCAATTGAAGCGTCCTTCACTGCAATTTATTTACTGTCATGCCTATAAAAAACGCCGTATCTACATGGAGATTGCTATGGCACATACGGCATTTTCATTGGTTTGATTCGGTTCGGTTCGGTTAACACCGATTTCGATTTCTCAAAAGAAGGACAGGGGAGCAAATTAAAGGAAATAAACAGACATTTTTATTTTTTAATATATTTTTGGGTTCACAAACATCAATATCATTTGTCCCCAATTTAAATTTGCAGCCAAACTTCCATGAGACCGATTTGTATGAAAGGAAAAAAGACGGAACCAGTATACAAGAAAAGAAAGGAGAGAGTTGCTCATGCTAGGCACGGCCCCTTTTTATGATTTTGTCCGTTTTTGCAATTGAACTATTATACCATTTTCATTCATTACATACCCTTTTCAGGAAAACGGGTGGCGCGACAAATTTTTTTCTTTCACGACAAATTTACGACAAATTTAAGACAATTAATGCATATAAATATTTCTTGAGAAGTTCACTTTTTTTCATAATTTTTAAAACAACGCAAAATCTTGGCGATCAATGAATATTTACACAAACACCACAAAAGGTTATATTGAAAAGTAAAAGCGGAACGTAATATAATGATTGTTTCACCAAAAATTTACAATTGCGCGAAAAACCTACATCTTCGTAAGTTTTGTGAAAAAGCTTAATCTCAAAATTGCTCACTGCCCGTTTGCGGGAAAACGGATGACGCGACAATTGTTTTTCTTTTACGACAAATTTACGACAAATTCACGACAATTAATGAATTTATTAGTTTTTGAAAATATTACTTTTTTCTGGGGTGGTAGTGCTAAGTTGAGACTCAGCATTACATACATTTTCAGGAAAACGGGTGGCGCGACAAATTTCTTTCTTTCACGACAAATTTAGGACAAATTTACGACAATTATTCCATAGATTAGTTTTTAAAAATTTCCATTTTTTCTGGGGTGGTAATGCTAAGTTGAGACTCAACTTAGCATTACATACCCTTTTCAGGAAAACGGGTGGCGCGACAAATTTCTTTCTTTCACGACAAATTTACGACAAATTTACGACAATTATTCCATAGATTAGTTTTTAAAAATTTCCATTTTTTCTGGGGTGGTAATGCTAAGTTGAGACTCAACTTAGCATTACATACCCTTTTCACGAAAACGGGGGGCGCGACAAATTTTTTTCTTTTACGACAAATTTACGACAATTAATGCATATATTGCGAATATCCAATTCTTAAGTGGTAATGCTAAGTTTATAGAGGTTATTTTATTGGCAATATATTTTTAATTCCAGTAAAAAATGGAATTATAATTTCTCACAAAATTTATCTGCCACGCAAAGCCATATTTTTATTGTTTCGTATAAAAATGTTATTTTACAAAACATTTCCCGTGCTTCACTTTCTTTACACGTGGTGCCCAATTTCAAAGCTCACATTTTACACAGCAAAAAATTATTTCAAATCTAGAAATCGTATTTTTAAAATATAATAATCATAACAAAAATATTTCATGTAAAAACAAGCCAAGTACGCGAAAATGGCATTCCGTAAAAAGAATTGAGATAAAAGTAAAGCCAAGTTCACCAATACAAATGTCAAAATAAAAGGTTCTTACTAGTTTGGAAATGTTTTTTTAAACTTTGCTATTACAGCCAAGCTTCTTTATGTTCAATTTAGCACTGTGCCTAAGAGTAATTTACAGCCGTAATAGTCAAGGGGGAGTAAATTAAAATTTTGGGGTTTTTTGATTTTTTCCTATAGTTTTATCATAGTTCCTATCAGTCTGCCAAAGCTTAACTCTCTAGCATTTCTGGAAGTGGGCGATGCTACTTTTACATTACTTTAAATGTCTAGGGGAGTGGAGTAAATAAAAATTTTGGGGTTTTTTGATTTTTTCCAGAGGTTTGGTCGTAATTTCTATAAGTCTGCCACATTTCAGCTTTGTAGCATGTCTGGAAGTACAGTAGAATATTGATGATTTATACATGAGTGAGTGAGTGAGTCAGTGAGTGGCAATTTCGACGTTTTTTGAAATTTCGTAACTAGTTTACTAGTTTATGGAATTCCATGAAACTTGGAGAGGTTGTTAATCCGTGGAGGTCTACGACTGTGCAAAGTTTGAGATTCGTAGCTCATTCCGAAGTAGAGTTTTGGGTAGGTCAAATATCGGCTGAAATGTTTCAAGAAAAGATGGTTACGGCGCGCAAACTTGGCGAGGCACTGCCGTGTCCTCAGATATTTTTTCTAAAAGCAACTTTAGTTGACTTTTAAAAAAATACCCAAGAAATTGGCCATATACAGTGCTGGTTTAAGGGCCTACTGGGCCCTAGGCACTAATGGAAGACGGGCCCCTCGCCCCTTAAAAACTAAAATGCAATGCAGGCAAAAAACAGAAAAAGATACAGCAGGCAAGTTGTATTTTTCCTTTTGCTTCTTTTTACAATAAAATAACAGGGATATTGCAAGAAAATAGTTAAAAAAACAAAAACAGGTTTGCGGTAGTTCCTCAATAATCTGCTAACAAAAACTGGTGAAAGTTTATGAGATCTCATAAGTATTTTCTGCGGATTATGAAACACCAATTTCTGGTCTAATCCATCGAAGAAATAATTTCTTCGATGTCTAATCTCATGAACTTTCAACAATTTAAATATATTTTGGTATTGTTTCCAGTGGCGGATCCAGGATTTCCAGGGGGGAGGGGCCAAAGTGGCAGCAAACATCAAAATATTTTTTTTAAGTGGTTTTTGATAGATCTGAGGTGTGAAATTTGGTATTTAAAGGAGATTTATGGCGCG
This sequence comes from Aspidapion aeneum, assembly GCA_963576565.1. Classification (NCBI taxonomy): domain Eukaryota; kingdom Metazoa; phylum Arthropoda; class Insecta; order Coleoptera; family Brentidae; genus Aspidapion; species Aspidapion aeneum. The sequence continues at coordinate 17,694,712 of OY755038.1, read as the reverse complement.
AAATTTTTTTGAAAATTAGTTAGAATTTGTGACAAATTTTAAATAAGTGATGCTACCAAACTAAAAAATAAGTTATATGACTGGAAGGGGGGGATGCCCGGGACCCTCTGCCCCCCCCCTGGATCCGCCACTGATTGTTTCATAATTCGCAGAAAATACCTACAAGATCTCATGAACTTTTACAGTTTCTTTGATTTAATATAATTTTTTGATGTGTATTGTGCACAGACTTTATAGCCAATCTATATAGCGAGGCAACAACATCAATTAAAATCCACGAAGGAACCAAGCCAATCCGCATAAGAACATTTAGATTGAGACAAAATAGCATCAAAGTTAACGAACAATACTTGAACCACCTAAGATATGCTGATAATATTAGCTGAATAATAGATAAGAAGAAGAACTGCACTAAAACGAAAGTCATAACAAACACAGATGAGAATAAACCAAGGGAAAATAGAATAAGTAGAGGAATATATATATACCTGGGACAAATTATTAAACTAAAAAAGGAAAACCAAACGGTTGAAATCAAGAGACGGGTAAGATTGGCCTAGGCAGCATTTGGTAAATTAAGCTGCATAGTAAAAGATAAAAAATGTCCCAGTACCTCAAAACGAAAGTGTATCCTTCCTGTACTTACCTATGGATCCCAGACCTGGACACTTACAAAATCAAACATGGATAAGGTAACAAAAGCCCAAAGATCAATGGAAAAACAAATGTTACATGTAAAGCTAACAGATAGAAAAAGGAATGTATGGATAAGAAATAAAACAAAAGTAAGGGATGTCAGAGGAGAAGTAGCAAAATTAAAATGAAAATTTGCCGGTCATAATATCAGACAGAAAGACGATCGATGGAACAAGTGTATTGTAAACTGTAGACCTTGGGAAAGTAAAAGAAGGAGGGGAAGACCCGAAATGAGATGGGCAGAGGCTTTGAAGAGACATGCAGGAGCCAGATGGATGAACATGGTGACAGACAGAGATGAATGGAAGATATTGGGGAGGCCTATGTCCAAAAATGGATCGAAGAAGGCTTAGATAGTGTATTGAAAACAGCAAAAACGCTTTTTTGGTGTTTGCTACCTTCTCAGCTTGGTTGCCCTCCAAACCAAGGCCAACACAAAAATAGAGGCAACGACCCTGAAAAAATCAGCTGTTCTCCGGGGGCTGAATTTTACATTGGGTCTTATGGGAGGTCATACGTTTTTTTATGATATTTTCAAAATGGCACTACAGATTTCCGCGAAATTTCAGTGAAATATTCTCAGACACCATTCTGATATTCCACCAAAGTTTTGTAAGGAAGCAACATGATTAAAAGGTTAAAATCTTCAATATTCCTTATTTTGAATTCAAATTACCCGCCATGTACAACATGCCAACTGTTATATTTGACATGTATTTGACTTTGTCATCTGTCACTTAATTTTTGCGTAAGCTAATGAAGCGCCTCTAAAAAATTAAGAATTACTACAGATTAGAAAAAAATTGTTCTGAAGGAATATAGTAAAAACAATCTCAAACTTCCAACTTCAATATTTTAAAGACAATCAGCTGTGTCGTGACCATCAAAAAAAAATCAGCCGCGGATGTGACGTCAACAAAGTGGAGGATCGTGGCCCGTCGGTTTTGATAGCCCAGGGCTATCAAAATGGACGGGCCACGATCCTCCACTTTGTTGACGTCACATCCGGGGCTGATTTTTTTTTGATGGTCACGTTACGACACAGCTGATTGTCTTTAAAATTTTGAAGTTGGAATGACGGTTCATGGATATTTGATTTTTTGTTAAATAAAGCCGTTTTTGAGATTGTTTTTACTTTATTCTGGCAGAACAATTTTTTTTAAATGTATAGTAAGCCCTAATTTTTCATAGCCGCTTCATTAGCTCACACAAAAATTAAGTTTAAAGCAGAAGCGAATGTGACAATCACATATGACAAAGTCAAATACATGTCAAATATAACAGTTGGCATGTGGTACATGGCGGGTAATTTGAATTTAAAATAAGGAATGCTAAATCTTGAAGATTTTAACCTTTTAATCATGTTGCTTCCTTACAAACCTTTGGTGGAATATCGGGATGGTGTCTGAGAATATTTCACTGAAATTTTGCGGAAATCTGTAGTGCCATTTTGAAAATATCATAAAAAAACGTCTGACCTCCCATAAGACCCAATGTAAAATTCAGCCCCGGGAGAACAGCTGATTTTTTCAGGGTCGTGGCCTCTATTTTTGTGTTGGCCTTGGATAGCCCTGTCCAAACCACGGATAGTAGAACATTAGCGGATTGGATTTCACCAAAGTAAAACCGGCAAATCCAAAATGGCCGCGTCCCAACCAAAAAAACCCAGAGAACAAAAGACGAAATGTCAAATTCTTGTCAACCGCTGTTTTTGTTTATTTTTGTGAAAGATTTTGCGAGTTCGGTCTTAATCGAATTTGGATAAATTGGTGAAATATCAGTAACACAACACAAAAACAACCCGTCTTCTGCCATTTTGCACGGGCCCGTCACGATAAAATCAAAGTATAAAACAGTTTGGTTTGGGCTGCCGGCCATGACCTACAGAACACCATGTGCCCAACTATTGTTTTCGATATGTCAAACGCATAGCGTCCTCACTTTTTCTATTTTGGTTGGTTGTGAAATCCAATCTCTTCAATGTTCTAATATCTCTGGTCCAAACATCCTGAAATCATCACTGAGTTCGACAGGCTGTACTTACCAGAGGATCTGATTTCAACTTCCTCGTATGAGCAATGCTTCTTTTCGACCTGACTGGTGGTAGGCCGTGATTTACGAAATGATATTCTGTAGTAGATTTTAGGACCTGAAAAACAAGAGAAAAATATTTTTGTGTGTTTTATTCTTCGAAAGTTTTATTAAAGGTAGCAAACTGCTAGCGTGACCGTTCGTCCCGATATTGACGTGATTGTCCCAATCACAAATTTGTCCGAGTTGTAAAGCGTCCCGCGAATTTTTCGACTTTTGCTATAGGCCAGTAATAGGGTATTTGACAAATTTTAGAAAAGAGTTTAGAATGATATATGGATCCCTAATTTGCTACGCAAAATTATTTAAATAGTATATTTTATCATGACTACATTTAAAATCAAGTTTTCTAATTTCCGATTTGAATTTTGCCGCTAAAACGCTAATTTCTAGCATGGCGTTGCAATGACGTCACAGCGCAGTAAACTCGCGGACAGATACACGGCATTCAAGTGCTTATTTATTTTGGTCTGTGTTTTTACTGCTTTTTATGAAAAAAAATGTCCTATAGGTGGTTTGTAGTACCTCAGTGTTCGAATACTACCATAAAAACACCTGAAAAACTATTTATTCATGTGCCTACAGCAGTAAAAGAACGGAAAAAGTGGCTAGAACTTGCTTGAAGAGACCCAAGGGCCTTATCTAATACATTTTCACTTTACATTTGTGAAGATCACTTTGATATGAGTATAACTAAATTGTTTCTATTAATTTTTCTCACGTTGTCTATAATATATATATATATATATATATATATATATATATATATATATATATATATATATATATCTATTTCGTAAATGACTATGAAATTTTTGAGGTTATGTTTAATACAAGGGGTGAACAACTATAATAGGCAGAAAGGTGTACAAATTTTTAGGCGGTGCTAGGCAGTTATTAGGCAGGACTAGGGAGTACCTCTAAATGCAGGATTAGGCAGTGCACGTGCAGGCTAAATGTAGGACTGAGCAGTGCATATGCAAGACTAGGCAGTGCATAGGCAGGACTAGGTAGTACCTACGCAGGACTATGCAGTGTAACCATTGAGTTGTATAACGCCCTAAAAGGGCGTTAGAGACGGAAAGACAAGGCATTTTTTATTGACCCTATCCAATTTGGTTCCTATGGTCGGGTATTTCTTTTACAATAAAAACAGAGATAGACATTATTGAACATGTGAAACGGACAAAGATAGGGTGATTTTGCATGCTAATAATACCCTAGATAATATAAGGGTACTTTTATCTCTTTCACACTGACGGCATAAGTGCGACAGAAAAGCAGCTGGCTACCTTTAATCCACCTGCCGTATTTTGAGTGATTCTACCTGTTAGTCCGTGTATACAGGGAAAACTGATAGACAATGTTGTCTAAGTACGGAAATGATTTTTTTTGAATTTTGTGCGGGAATATTACAAAAAGAAATCTTAAAACGTTTAAAAACAAGTTTAGAAGTAACTATTTGAGTTTAAACATGGTCCAAAATTGTTTTTTGTGCAAAAGAAGAAAAAAAATCCATAAAAAAACAACATTTCATGGGTAAGTCGTCTTGACAGATAGTTTTTCCTAAAACACGAGAAAGTTCAGTAGCGTCACGATAGATAGTTTTTTCTGCGACCGTGCGATTTTACCCTCACACATTTTGATTCAGAAAGTGTCACTTCCCCGCACTTTTTTTTGCATTGCATGAAAATTAACAAAAAGTATTTGATTTTCTTAAAAATGATTTCTTTTTAAATTCTTACATACCGATTTTTATCCAGTTGTTTTTGTTTTTTCGAACCAAACTTTTGACATGTCACGGTCGAGTTTCATACATCTTGATGAATTGTTACACACACTGATCTATGTTTTTATAAATTTCGATAAATTTAATGTTTTTTGCGGACTTTACAGTAATTTTAAGTTAAATTTTGGTCTTTCATCGCGAAAGTATATATTTATTATTATATGACCACCGCGACCGGTCTACAGGCCGGTATCATATGTTTATGTCCTTCTAATGTCATTTGACTATCATGCTGTCTTACTTAATAAGGTCACTTAGTTTAATTAATAATTTTGTCCTACATAATATAAAAGAAGAATAGAAACCAACAAAAAATTTGTGACACTTCGATTACCCATTTTCTTTGATTGCGATGGATTAGGGTGACCAGATTACGGTTTATTAGGGTGCCCAGAGTGCGCAAAAAAAGATTTTGAAAAATTTCCCTAAAAAAATTGAAGACCAAACACTCACTCGCCACTCAATGTTTATGGTCGCATACACTAATCCTAACTCGATTTCCGACGATTATGGACAATGGTTACCCCCTGGACATAAACCTAACAACTTTTACTATATTTATTAACAATAGGTAGGTTAGGTTTGGTTAGGTTGGGTTGGATTAGGTTGGGCTGGGTTGGGTTGGGTTAGGTTGGGTTAGGTTGGGTTAGGTTGGGTTAGGTTGGGTTAGGTTGGGTTAGGTTGGGTTAGGTTGGGTTAGGTTGGGTTAGGTTGGGTTAGGTTGGGTTAGGTTGGGTTAGGTTGGGTTAGGTTGGGTTAGGTTGGGTTAGGTTGGGTTAGGTTGGGTTAGGTTGGGTTAGGTTGGGTTAGGTTGGGTTAGGTTGGGTTAGGTTGGGTTAGGTTGGGTTAGGTTGGGTTAGGTTGGGTTAGGTTGGGTTAGGTTATGTTAGGTTGGGTTAGGTTGGGTTAGGTTGGGTTAGGTTGGGTTAGGTTGGGTTAGGTTGGGTTAGGTTGGGTTAGGTTGGGTTAGGTTGGGTTAGGTTGGGTTAGGTTGGGTTAGGTTGGGTTAGGTTGGGTTAGGTTGGGTTAGGTTGGGTTAGGTTGGTTTGGGTTAGGTTGGGTTAGGTTGGTTCAGTTTGAGTATGTTCGGTTAGGTTCCGCTAGGATTGTTTAGGTTAGGTTTAGCTATATTCGGTTAGGTTCGGTTCAGTTTAAGCAAATCGAACCGAACCAAACCGAACCGTTAGATTCGGTTTGGTTTGGTTCATTTCGATACGGATGGGTTCAGTTTGCTTTTGTTCAGTTAGACCTTCGATAAATTTTAAAAAAGTAAATAATTATTAATTTTTAGTGTTTTAAGGAATAAAAATTGATATAATGTTCAATTAAACTAATTTTAATTTATAAAAATGTAGGAATCATAATTTTCTTGATTTTGTTTTGAATTTCATGCTTTTTTAAAAATTGTGCATTTTCATAAAAGGACCAAAAAAACTGACCCGATTTGGATCAGTGACCTTAGTTATTTCAAGTTTTTGTTGACAGCTGATAGACGTCAGGGACCGTTTTGTTTCAGTTTGAAATGAGAAAATGCTTCTTTTGTAGCAATTTGTATGGGTTTTAATGGGGTTTTAAGAATGTTTCAATTTCAATTTTTTTAACAAAATCAACGATAGTCCGCAATTTTTTTTTTAGAAATCACAATAAAATGGTCTAAAATTATCATTTTTCAAAAAACTTCGTAGTTTTAAGAAAGGTGGTAAAACGTACCAGACCCCTGAAATGTGTTGCAGTCTAGGACAACTGGGCGCCGCCAACTCGGCGCCACCAACTGGGCGGCAGGCCAACTGGGCGCCGGGCCAACTTGACGCCGAGCCAACTGGGCGCCGGACTAAAATATTTTTTCTTGATAAAATGTGCAGATGAAGAACAACCTTAAAAAAATTAAAGTGGCGGATCCAAAATGGCGGACTTTCTTATTTATGCATCGATATGTATCGAATATGGAACTTGGCGGTGTTTCAAGTCGCAGAACACTACACCTACCAAATTTCAACACTCGACTTAATAGATGTTGAAAGTTTTGTATAAATAACATATTTATTTTGTTTTTATCTGCACATTTTATCGAAAAAAAAAATAGTCCGGCGCTGAGTTGGCCCGGCGCCCATTAGGCCCGGCGTGGCGCCCTGTTGGCGGCGCCGAGTTGGCCCGGCGCCCGGTTGTTCCATTTCGAATTGAAATTTTTAGTTCCGAAATTTCATCTGACTCGAGCATAACTTGTAGTCCACCCAAGAAAAGAAGAGTTGAAGAAGACCCTTGTTCAAAGAAAGAAAATATTTTACCTGGAAGGTACATTTGTAAAGTTCTAAGATGAAAACAATAATTTTAATACATCCACTGCACTTAGCATGCTTAGAAATTCGTTTTATTTTTTTTTTTTACTGAAGAGAATTTTGTAAACACACACAAGTAAGTATTCATGAATTATTTATTATTCAAACAGAAAATTGTTGATAAAAAAATTCTAGTGGAATTCAAAATTTTTATTTTGCGCCGCCACTGCCTTTTTTTATCCAAGACAAGCAAATAGAATATTTTTGCGATGTTGCATGTTTCCGGACTCACTAAACCGAAATTCTATTTTCATCCCTATTTTGCTCATTAAATTCTTACTTGTATTTGGTCAATTGCGATAAAAGCTTGATATAATGGCAATTTTGGCCCATGCCGGGTCTACCCGTAGGGTATAGAAGTCAATGAGTGTAACCTATGCAGTACTTCAAGTATTGTATTTTTATCGTTTCTAAATGCCGCAGAACAAAAATCACTGTTGTTGGCAAAGAAGCCTGCCATCATAAAGGAATTCAGCATTGGCAAGTTGGAGCTATCGGCTTTCGAGAATCTGTTTTCCATTGAAAATGTTTTTTATAAGTAAAACACAAAATAAAATCTAATTTAGGACGATAATTCGTATTTTAAACCAAAGCAAACATTACCATCCATAAGAAAATAACACTGAACATAGGTTCGTTCGAGGCGTTTACTGTTTTGTGCACACGCGCAACTGATTGGTAGACTGCCTGTTTTGATTCACGTCGCTAATTGTTTTAATTCAAGGAATTTATTTAATTAAAAGAATTTGAGAAAAAATTAAACAAAAAAGTTTGTTTTTAGCATTCCCAAGACCTAAAGAGATATTTAAAACTAAATATATATTTATTTTTTACTAATGTCCAACACCCTATTAAAGCGGAAAAAAGACACCCAGCTTGTAAAAGATGGTGTAGTCGCGATTTTGACATATTTTATTCACATTGGAGCCTCAAAAAAAAATTAAACTTGAGATTTCAACCTTGGGGGGGCATCAGCCCCCGCCATCTTGGATTTAGTGTGCACAAAAAGTTTTTTTTAATTACTTGGTCCCTATACATTTTATAAGAAAAACTTTTAGACAAAAGTTTCCTATAAAATCGCGCTAATATATGTTTTTTTTTGTCAGAATAATTTATTTACTTAGTGGCCTTTAACTTCGAAACTGCATATTTTTGAGAAAATCTGTAATAGCATAACAACTAATAGCCTATAAAATGAGACACTTAGTTCTCTGGGTGGTACCCTTGCTCAGATACGAAGCCTTAAGTATTAGCAGTACACCCGTTTCATATTTATATCCATTGTAATTTTCTCAAAAGGTCAGCATTTTACAGAAAGTGTGTAACCAACTTTATTATAGAAAATTAAATTATCTTTTTAACGATGCATCAGAAGTGGGCCAAGTGCATTGTTAACATTAAATTAGCATCTATAAATTGGGGTTATTTTTTAAGATAACGAAAAATAATTATGTTTTTTACGTTTTATTAATTGAATGCTATGCTGGAACAACGTTGTAATCGCCAATATTCGAGTTTTCCATGTAACAACGTTGTATTTGGTCGAAATAATCAACCTATAAAGTGGTAGGGGTATACGGGGCTTCTATTCGTATTTTATAATGGTAATAAAATTAGTTGACTTGCATACTCCGGTGTAACAACGTTGTATGTGCCATATATATTCCATTAAAATATGTAACTTTTTATGAAAATCTTAAGAGTGTATAATTACAGCTTTTAGGTACCTACTAAACCCAAAGATGGTTTTAAACTAAGTTAATATACACATTTTTTTACTGTCAATGTGCTTTATTTTTAAACATAAAACAACGTTCTAACCGCCCTATTTCCGCAAAACTACGTTGTAACCGACGTGGATATACAACGTTGTTTTATTAAAATATAGGAACTAAGTTCATAAAACCCTATCCTTTATACATCTAAGGCAATAATACCTAAATTAATATTATACAACCTAAAGTCAACAATATTAGACCTATTATATGTTTAAGCAATTAAAAATAAAACCTTTTTTTTTATTTTCCATAAAAACAGAATTATTTGGCGCTTACAACGTTGTTACAGCATATGGTTCAATTATTAAAAATGTTGAAACCCCTTTTTTAGAAAAAATAAAATGTTTTTTCAAACGGCATATTACAAAGTTGGGTTAAAACTATTCTTGACACTCCAGGGGCGTCCGCATATTTTATACATATATATACCAACAAAAAAAAAGGACAAGAGCGTTTTTGTAGGATATTATATTGTCTTCAACTTTTGTTTAAAACTTTATTTTCTAAAACGTGCAGTAACCAAGTAATTTTAAAAAAATCCTATTTGTGCACACTAAATCCAAGATGACGGGGGGAGCCACCCCCCCCCACAAGGTCGAAAACCTAAATTTAATTTAAGAATTCCAATGTAAACAACATATCGCACCCCCGCTAAAAAATAGTCACAACTCAAAAAACATTGTTTTGAGAAAATCGCTGTTAAAGAATTTAGTTCATTAGAGAGATTCATTTTTCACTTACATGACAAATTACGAGTTAACATGTTATTTTATATCAACAGGAACCTATTAACTCAATGTAATTGGTGCAGTACGTTTCTCAGAAAAAATGATTTTTGTCGTTTTTAGTTAAAAAAAAAGACAAAAACCCGATATTGTGACACTTTTTTAGAAAAGGAATCATGACATTGTAAATCAGGATGTCATGCAGGATGGTGAATAATATAAAAAAAGAAAACAAATAAAGAAGAAACTTTGTATTTATTTTTACAACGAGATATAAAATGCTGAATAACAACTGGGAATGTGATTATTCTCTAATAAATTCAAAAGATTTTTTTCTTGTTCTCCTTAATTCTAAGTACACTGAACAATTCGAAAAAACAGTCACAACACAAAAAAGAACAGTATTTTACTTGTGGTGGGTGTGCTTTCGGGCCGTTCGGCCGTCGTCCAACGACGACAGCCGAACAGCCCGAAAGCACACCCACCATTGGACGATGGCCGCGAAAGCCTTTCACAATTAGTATTTTACTTGTGATATGGGTCAGATTTAACCAATAGTTCACACGAAAACCTTCACAACTCGAAATGACTCTTTTCAGGATAAAACTCCACGTTCACGCTGTTATTAAGTTAAAAGTGACACTGTAAAGGAACGCATTCTCAGCTAAACTGGACAAAATAGTCACATCTCCATTTCGCGGTGAATTGTCGAAACATAAATGTGACGCTTTTATGGAAGAAAGTACAAGTTATTTCGATAATGGCGGCAGGTTTATCTCAATAAAGGCGATTTTTGAGTTGTGACTCTTTTTCAGCGGGTGTGCGATATGTCAAATTGCGACTACACCACCTTTTCCAAGCTAAAATTCTGTAATGACTGGTCTACAAGTCAATTCGGCTTTTATAAAGATTTACGATCGAAAATCAGCTGTTATCAAACATTTACCATTTACGAATTTTCCCAAAATCTGATATAAAATGCAGCGAAATGATGATTGAACACCGGAAACCCGTAACCATATAGTAATAAAATACTAAATGGTTCGACGCAGCAAGTAGGGAAAGGACGGGTAAGATGGCGAAGTGGGTAAGATGGTGAAATGCCGAAACTTAAAGTGTTATTTAATTGTCTTCAATGATATTTATTTCTTCATCTCGCAAGAGTACTCTGAATTAATATTAAAACCATCAAAATCTGTGTAGCGCCACTATCGTTGTTATGTCAAAATTTGTAAACAATTAGATGCTGTTGTAATTTCAAAGCTTCAGAAAATAAGGTTTTTGTGATAAATTAAGCATTTTTTCTTCATTATACTGGGACTTTTGATCCAATAAGGATCAATCGTCCAGTTTCGCAAAGTTAGAGCAAGTTTAAAGCATTTTTAAACAATCACAAACATCCAAGTACCTGGCCAGGAGTCGAACCCGGACCACCGGTGTATGAAGCAAATATTGCTACCAGTACACTACGGACGACGACAAAAAACTAAACTAAGTATTAGTTTAAATTTTATTAAATATTTTTAATTTAAGATCTTGCTGAAGTAGGATTGTATTGCTTTACAAAAAATATACGAAAATGTTTAATAAATTTTGTACTAGCGGTTAAGCTGGCTAGGTAAATTGGGGCAAGGGGCATAATATCAGCAAGAATATTAACAAGCATTCAAGGAACTTCTTGAATACTTGAACTAGAAGAAAAAGAACGTCTTCAAAACCCCCGGGCATCCCCCCTACTGCGTCCTTCCTTCGCTAAGGAATCTGCCCGTCTTCTGTACAAAGGCCAGAATATCGAGCCACCTCAGATTCAGAAGGTCCTCCGTCTCAAAGGCTTCCTCTTCGAATACCTATCTTCTTGCCTCCTGTATGCACTGTTGTATGATGAGAGGAAATGCGCCGAGGTCTCGTCCTCGGCCCAACATCGCTCGCACGTCGCGTCCTCCTTCACTCTCATCTTTGCCAGGTGTCCTTGTAGGACGCAGTGTCCGGTTAGGACTCCCACTATGGCTCCCACTTCTCTTCGTGTTCTACGGAGCAGCCAGTTCCTACGGGGCTTGCTGTATCCTGTCACATACTCCTTCGCCTGTCTGGCGCTTCCTGTGTTGGTCCATTCCTTTTGTATCTCTTTCTGGGTCCACTCTGTTAGGGCCGACTTCATTTGCCCTCTTGTAAGCCCCAGGAAAGGCTCTGGCCCGACGCATTTCTGCCGGGATCCTCCCCTGGCGAGTTCGTCCGCTTTCTGGTTTCCTGGGACTCCCGTGTGGCGTGGAGCCCATACTAGCTCCACCTCTCTTATGCCGGCCAACTCCTGAAGTGCATTCGCATACTCCTGCACCAAACCCGCGGACATGGTTGATTTGCACAGTGCTTTAAGCGCAGCTTGACTGTCTGAACAGATGCAGAGGCGTATTCCTGCTTTGTTCCTAATTTTTTCCTCCCATGTTACCGCCAGTATGGCGTAAACCTCCGCCTGGAAGACCGTTACATTGAATCCCAGCGAGTAGCTTTTTCCAATACCCTTGCTTTCCACGTACACTCCTGCACCGTTCGAATTCCGGTCTGTCAGCCTTGATCCGTCTGTATAGCAGACCGTGGCATCGGTAACGAAATTCACTCCGTCCTCCTTCCATGCATCCCTTGGCGGTATGTTTACACGGTATCTCCTTTTCTCCCTTAACCACTTCTCTGGCATCGCTAGCCTGTATGTCGATAAAGGTATCTCCTTTTCCGTCACAGTCGCGATCTCCGAATGTCCTTTTTGTCCATCGCTCCTTCTTCACACGCCCGCGTCCCTTATCCTAAGGTATGCTGCCATCGCTTCCTTCTTTATCCAGGTGGACTGCGATGGGAGACCTAGGATCGCACCCGAGGGGTCAGACACTCGTGAAATTGGTGTACAAATTTTGTTTAAGTTACTTTTAAATACATTGAAATACTTTGAAATACATTGAAATACATTGAAATACATTGAAATACTTTGAAGTCCTTTGAAATCCTTTGAAATACATTAAAATACTTTGAAATGCATTTAAATACTTTGAAATACATTGAAATACTTTGAAATGGTTTGAAATAAGAAAAAAAAAGTGAAATAAATGTATTTTAGAAATAGGTGTACAAATTTTGGAAAGTGTCCTAGCCCTTGTCGTGGCCTATGTTGATTCGCCACCCGATAGTGCGGGTAAGTTGGCGGGTAAGTTGGCACGTTTTTAGTTTTAGTTCTTTTCATATTTTTTATTACTATTTTTTGTATTTTTTCTGAATAGAAAAATAGTTAGATAAAGAAAAGCCAAACAATTTTTTTATTTTTACATACATTTCTAATGATTTTTTTTCCTCAGGTTCGGACCTTCCCTTGGTTAGTTGCATAATATTTTCCAAAAAATTCAGAAATAATCCATCTCTTCGGTCGGGCTACAAATTTTTCGTTTCGGGATAAAAAGTGCCACTTTTATCCCTTGGTATATATAATATACTATTATATTATATTGTTATATACTATACTCCGTAGATTTTCGTATTACTATTTTTGAAAAAAATTTGCACAAGTTAAATAAATATCTAGGGTTCAAGGGATAAAAGTCCAAAATTTTGATTTCATACCTCCTCATGATTAAAAGTCCAAATTCTGTATAAGATAAAACACTAAGTGTGACGTGCGTAATGAAAGCGTCGTAACCAACAATTTTGTAATTTTCGGTTTACTGCATTTTCAAATAAAATAGTGCATTCTGCGTCTATACCGGCTAATGAACAAGCCGTATCTACCTTGGATAGACTTTTAACCCTTTCGGATCCTTGAGTCATAAATATGAACAGTTATTTCAACGGGCGGTATTTTTACGAAAAACAAAAAACTAAACTCACTTCCATTTATGGCTTATTTAGGAAACCTTTAACTTAATTAATTAATAGCGTTTTGATCAACCGGGTGTCATGTATTTGACAAACTGTTCATTTCAAGTGCGATGGTCGACCAGCCAATGTTTTTTAGCAGCAAGTAAAAAGAAAATCCACAATCATCCACGGTTTTTTTAATAGTTTTTAACATTTAATTTTTTTTTTCATATTTTAATAAAATTCTTCTGCTCATAGCATACAAAACTTATCTGTTTTTGTTTCTGCATAATTGTGCACACTCGGTCTTAAAAAATATACATTTAAAATTTAGGGACATATTATTTTTTATTTTAATGGTGGAAATACGACCCAGACAATGAATAAGATGCACATTTTCGTTGGATCTGTTTTAATTTTTATAAATAAATGTTTGTTTGTTGTAAAAAAATGTTTTATTGTCAATTTAAAATAATGTATTATATAAGGTAAACACACAGGGCATAATTATGCCCGAAACTCTTTTTTCTAAACCATAAAGTGGAAAGCTAAAAATAACATTATTGTTAGGACTGATTTACAAAGCATATTGCCAAAAAAATGTTTTTCTGTTTTTCACTCGATAAAAAAAAGTTACTTCTTAAAGGGTTTTAACGAGTATTATATTGCGGTATAAGTTACAGTCCACAGTACACCCGTCTATTTCTTAAGTGATTGAGTAACAACAAGCTAAATTGTTGTAAATGGCTTCATGTTGCCGAGACGCATAACTTTTATTATTATAAATTACTTTGAAGTTTTCACAGAAATAAAAGTTGGCCTTCTCGGCAAAATGAAGCTATTAAGAAAAATTCTGCTTTTTACTTAAAATTTTAAAAATATTTTAAAAATAGACCGGTTCGAGCGAGAAAAAGAGCTGTCTCGTCGAGAAGAAAGAACATCTATCATCTCATCTCGCCTGAGGAGACAACCCACATAGCACAATCACGTGTTTAACACGTAAAAAAGTAGTGAGAAAAGAAAACGTTGATTTTAAAAGCTGCTAGAAAAAAACGTTTATTTCATATATGAAAACAAGCTTAATAGGTCATTCATTAACGTTATAAAATATAACGTTGCTAAAAACTGCGTTGTAATAACGCCATTATCTAATTAAAACAGCAATGCTTTTACGTTAAAATCACATTAGATGCAAGCCTTTTCTACACGAATTTTAACACGCGACTTGCATGACTTTTCTACCGAATATTTTTGAGATTTTATTAGCAGCAGCGCCACCTATTGTCGACATTTTTCACTTTGACAAAATCTATTAGGCGGTGCTTTGGCCTCTAAACTCCAAAAACCTGCTAGGAACTGATCCCTGATCCTTCACAATCACGACGCATCTGTTATTAACCTAATAAAGACACAATAACCCACATAGCACAATCACGTGTTTAACACGTAAAAAGGCGTGAGAAAAAAAACGTTGATTTTAAAAGCTGCTAAAATAAACGTTTAATTCATATATCAAAACAAGCTCAATAGGTCATTCATTAACGTTATAAAAAATAACGTTCCTAAAAACTGCGTTGTTGCCATTATCAAATTAAAACAGCACTGTTTTTACGTTAGTTTCAAGTGATTTTTATCAACGTTAAAATAACATTAGATTCACGCCTTTTCTACACGAATTTTAAAACGCGACTTGCATGGCTTTCGAATAATTTTGAGATTTTACTAGCAGCAGCGCCCCCTATTGTCGGCATTTTTCACTTTGACGAAATCTATCAGGTAGTGCTTTGGCCTCTAAACTCCAAAAACCTGTTAAGAAACTGATCACTGATCCTTTACGATCACGACGCATCAGTCATTTAACCTGATAAAGACACATTAATACTCTGTGAAAGTGTTTGCTGTTAGAAAATCTTGTTTAGCTTTAAAAAAAACATAATGTATATAGATAGATATATAGATATTTTCTCTTGCCTTGAGCGCTATCTTTAAAATTGTCTTGAAGAGTTGTAGTCTTAAACTAGTGAACTTTTATAACTTCATTTCGAGTCTTTTTTAAGTTAAAAAAATGTTATTAAAAAACGTGACCAAAAAAGACGCAGAAAGTTTGTAGGTTTTAGAAGTCTTAATCTAGTGGCGTTTTAGAACATGTTGTGGAGGACTTTTCAAGTGTGAATTTGGTACATGAAAATAACGAGGGTAAAAAACGCGTTATATACACAGTACCAGAAACTTCAGCAAAAAGTGGATTTTTATAGCTTGATTTCTCCTTGCTAAGTTATCTTTAAGCATGTAAATTTAACAAAATAAATATTACATGGTATGAGGTTGTTTTCATGTAAAAAAAGATTTTGTTATTTTTGTTCACGTTAATTTAATGTTGATGTGATTTTTGTGCTATGTGGGAATATTATGTGAATGTGTTTACTGTTAAAAAATTTTGTTTAGTTCTTAAGAAAAACATAATGTATATAGATAGATATATAGATATTCTGTCTTGCCTTGAGCACCATCTTTAAAATTGTCTTGAAGTGTTGTGGTCTTAAACTAGTGAACTTTTATAACTTCCTTTCACGTCTATTTTAAGTTAAAAAAATGTTATTAAAAAAATGTGACCAAAAAAGACGCAGAAAGTTAGTAGGTTTGAGAAGTCTTAATCTAGTGGCGTTTTAGAACATGTTGTGGAGGACTTTTCAACTGTGAATTTGGTACATGAAAATAACGAGGGTAAAAAACACGTTATATACACAGCACCAGAAACTTCAGCAAAAAGTGGATTTTTATAGCTTGATTTCTCCTTGTGATTAAGTTATCTTTAAGCATATAGATTTAACAAAATAAATATTACATGGTATGAGGTTGTTTTCAAGTAAAAAAAAACTTTGTTATTTTTGTTAACGTTAATTTAATGTTGATGTGATTTTTGTGCTATGTGGGAATATTCTATGAATGTGTTTACTGTTAAAAAATTTTGTTTAACTTTTAAGAAAAACATAATGTATATAGATAGATATATAGATATTCTGTCTTGCCTTGAGCACCATCTTTAAAATTGTCTTGAAGTGTTGTAGTCTTAAACTAGTGAACTTTTATAACTTCCTTTCACGTCTATTTTAAGTTAAAAAAATGTTATTAAAAAAATGTGACCAAAAAAGACGCAGAAAGTTAGTAGGTTTGAGAAGTCTTAATCTAGTGGCGTTTTAGAACATGTTGTGGAAGACTTTTCAACTGTGAATTTGGTACATGAAAATAACGAGGATAGAAAACACGTTATATACACAACACCAGAAACTTCAGCCAAAAGTATATTTTTATAGCTTGATTTCTCCTTGTTTTTAAGTTATCTTTAAGCATGTAGTTTAACAAAATAAATATTACATGGTATAAGGTTGTTTTCAAGTTATTTTTTTCACGTTAATTTAACGTTGATGTGATTTTTGTGCTATGTGGGAAGACTCTAGTTGTTAGGTGAACCGTGCTAGAAGGCCTTTTCTCAAAAATATCGATTTTTCACTTATGTAATTTCTGTATATACAGCGTTTTTATTATTATTGCAGAAATCGTTTTTAAAGCCTTGTAAAAAGAACAACTACTTTATCAGTTTTTTTACGAAACAAACAATGAAAAAATTGTGCTTGTCATCATTACTATTTTATTTATAAAGAAATGTTATCTTGCTGAACTGTAATTAAAAAGGGTACAAGTGCTCCATTATATTATAAGCAATATTATACATAGATATACTATAAATTACATTATAATATAACTTTATGAACGACGCGAAGTGGAGATTTAGCAAGCCGTCAAGGACGAACTAAAATTTTTTTTAATGAGAATTGGGAATTATTAGGGAATTATTGAAATAAAGCTAGGCTATATGAGTGCAAGGCACAATTTTGACACCTTCACATTTTAATATCAGCTGTGATCTTTCAACACACGGCCTTTGTTTATAAATAAAAATAAACGACGAAAGTTTTAAATTCGACTTTGGTATGTCAATTTTGAAGGATTAACTGTCAGTTTTCAATGTGAATCTGTCAAAATAGTGCCTGACACAATTATAGCCTGTCTGTATTTCAATAATTCTCTATTTTGTTTGTATAAACTTGTTTCTTATTAATTTTTTTTAAAACAACGACGGACCACTTATTCTCCTATACATAGAAAACGGGTACATAGTTTACCCGGTTCCCACCTACGACTTTCTCGTGGGTGCCCGCCAGTCCCGCTTACGGGTCACGTGATCTCAATATGAAATGTTATGACAGTCATGTAACGGGTGCGCGGGCACGCACGAGAAAGTCGTAGGTGGGAACCGGGTTTTAGATATACTGTGCTACGGGGCGTTGTAGGAATAAATAAGTTGCTAACACAAAAGGGACCTATTGTAATAGTGCCAGGCACAAATTGTGCCGGGCACTATATTGACAGTTTCGCATTATAAGAACAGCTGTCTTCTTTCAATATTAGGCCTTTGTCTATTATACGAGCCGGATTTAATAGTGACCCCACTATTAATGGAAAATAAACGACGTGATTTATAAATTCGACTTTGGTATGTCAATTTTGAAAGATCAACTGTCAGTTTGTAATGCGAAACTGTCAATATAGTGCCCGGCACAATTTGTGCCTGGATTTATTGCAATACGTCCCAGTCCGAAATGTTTATACTTACTAATAACCTCCGAAACCGTAATTAAAATCTCACCAAACGTTGCTAAAAAATTAAAATAGTGCCTGGTATGCCTTGTTTTCACTACAGGAACTACAAGGAATTGAGGGAATTCATTCGCTTGTGCTTGCAAAACGTTCGTTTCTGCGTTTACATTTAAGCGAACATCGTTTAAAACACTTCAGTCCTAGATTTTCCAGATATAGTTGCGAGTGGAAAACGTAATAATTTATCCCATTAGTTTTATATTAGGCAGTGGCGGCCCTTGAGTTGTCAAGGTGGGGGGTGCCGCAATTGGATTAAGGGTGGGGGTAATGGATTTTTCAAACAGCTCTTAACTGAGTTTGTAATATTCATTTTACTTAACGATGCAAATCCAGTGCAAGAATTCATATGTTCTCTGGAATATTCATGTTTTCTTATTTTTTCAGGAAGATTATGCAAATCTTTTACACCCATTCGTGCCCAATTAGGGTCAATTCTTGATGCCCCATGATAAAACTACACACGGGAATCAGTACAACAAGTTGGTTAAATCACACCAGCAAATCCAGTTACTTTTCTTATAGATGTCTCTAGAAAAATGAAGCATGAAATTTCTGTTTTGTGTCCTTCTTTGACTAACTTGAGTTAGGTTAAGATCCGGTACGGGCCTACCCAGTTTCTAATTTTGATTTTATTTTCCAAATAAAGACTGGAAAAATTACTTTTAATAATATTACTGTCGCAATTCATTATCAAAATCAATAACAAAAATTGAGGACACGACTAAAAAAGCAAAATAATATGAATAAGGTACAAATCTACCGTATTATCAGGTTATATTAATCAGACGGGCCCATAACATATTGACAAGCGGACCGAACTGCGACATTCTGTGGACTAGCCGCAAAATAATTGTGCCTTCTTTGCATTAAAACAGCGGTATGCACCCCCTCCGCCCCCACTCCGTTTCCATCATAACGCAGGTCGCGAAATGGCCAGCGTCCTAGCGGCTACCAATTCATTGATTCTTACCAATGAATACACAATAGTTGTGTATTCATTGTTCTTACTTGATCGTATCGGCAGGCCAAATACGTTTGAGCATAAATATGGGGCATACCCATGCATTCTCACACGCGATCCTTGAAGCCAGGACCCCTATTTATTTCTTAATGTTCCTTTTTCGGGTAGACAGGATTTCGGTTACTGGGCATGCGTCAGTTTTGGTGGTTTTGGAACATACTCCGTTACGTCATGTCACCACATTATTTGACAATTGTAAAATATTTAGGGTTATGTCTATTATTTTGTGCTAAAAACTAGTTGATTGGGTGAAAATTTATCAAATTGTGGATTAAAAATGTAGTTTTTTTTTAAAACTAATTGTGCATATTTATTGTAGATACCATAAAGAGTGTTTAATGGCATCTATAAACCACTCTTAACTTTATTAACAAATTATAAATAAAAATACAAGTAGTTACCTATGGAATGGTACTCCCTTACTTCTCCGGGACATTTTTCCACAAACCGCACATGTTTTACGTAAATTATTTCCTATTTTTCACAGAAAAAAACATAATTTTACACGACAAACGAAAAACGTTGCAAAAAATCAATATGGCCTCCACTCAAACAGCAGCTGTGTGTCTACATGACAAAACACACGCATGCGCACTTAAAAATTCGCTTCCGCGAATTTAAATTTGCAATTGTTTCCAAAGCCAGCCATGAGTGCTTCATTTTTCGATTAATTCTTTGAACATGTAGTTAAGGAGAGTTTACACATGCATGGATTTGCTGGCGCCAATAAAAACTGGCGCGCCAGTAAGTTAAATTTGCAAGTGTAAACACCGACTTGCACACAAGTTATTTTTTTGCATGCATGTATCAAAAAAGTCTGCAGCTGACTGAATTTGCTGGCGCCAGTGGTGACGCATGCGCGCAGAAAAAGAAAATTTTCATGTGTAATCAACTGCTTGCACGTCGGATCGCCAGTTTTAAGTTCATTATTTTACATTATTTTTTATTTTCATTGTGTTTGAGCTTCAAAATTTTGTTGAACTGACCATACAGTTTCTTGAAGGCTATGAATGTTTTCCTTGTTTATGGGATGTACGCAGTAGTTCTTATAAAAACAAGGATAGTCGAGATAAATGCTTACCAAAACATTTGTGAAATAATGAATATTGAAGGCTTTGAAGTTGCAGAAGTAAAAGCAAAAATACGATCCATAAGAAACACATATGCTTTGGAATTGACAAAAATTAAAAAAATACAACGTTCCGGAGCCGGTGCAGATGAAGTATACACCCCAAAAGTACCATGGTTTAAAGTAGCAGACCGAATTTTCTAAGATATCTTATGTCACTTCCAATTTCAATTTTGGGGTTAACGCATCTCTGATGTGGGTATCCATTTTTATAATTCGTGGCGTCACACACTCTAGAAGAATATCAAAATGTTGCTTTGTCATTCGAAGATGGTTTTTATAGCTCGCAGGATCTTCTGCTGCAAGTTCTCCTAAAAGTTTTTCGGAAGCACCCAAAGTAGATCGACGAGCAATCTATGCTTTAACCCAGATACAGCCTTTTCGTTGTTCCTTTTTCTGAATCTCTTTTATTATTTTTTTCTTTACAAATGAAACTGGCGTGCCAGTCTTTTTAATTTTCGCACAATAGTGTAAACCTTTACTGGCGTGCAAATAGAACTTGCGCCAACACTGGCGCCACTAAATTCATGCATGTGTAAACCCACTATTATGCTATAACGTACTTGCGGCAGGCGGTCAGAGCCAGTGTCGGAGCTGAACTTTAGTCAAACTATTCGTGGGGGCAAAAGGGAAAATTATAGAATAAGCAAATAATTAAATTAAGAATTTTTTAATAGTCCTTCGTAAACAAAATTAAAAGTAAGCCCTGTTAATAAAATTATTTTTTACCGTTACACAGAGTTTTAGTAAAAAGTATAACAAAAACATTAATTAAGCACGGAATGGCTCGTCTCTATCCGTAAACATATTTACAGTGAAACCTCCTATAAGCGGACACTCACGGTCTCGTCGATTTTGTCCGCTTATTGGAGGTGTTCGCTTATGAAATGGAACTGCGAAATTTTAATATATATATATATATATATATATATATATATATATATATAAATATATATATATATATATATATATATATATATATATATAAATATATATATATTTAATTTAGTTGGTTTCTTGGGAATGCGGTTCATAAATTAAATAGCAACTTTTGGTTTAAATATTTATTGATTAAAAATATAAAATATATGGTTCAAGACTAAAGAAAAACCAAATATAATTTTCACTGCCTGATTGATTGACCGATGTTAAATTTTTCAGCGATCTTTCTTGCCGATAGATGTTTCTTCTCCGAAGCGTTAACAACTTCCATTTTTTCACGTAAATCAAGAAGTTTTTTACTAGGCGCCATTTCAAAGAGATCTATTACTACCTAACTGAACAATAAAAATAAAACACAGCAGTCCCGCCAAATAAAAAATATTGTAAATACGACAGAAGTATTTAGTGTCCGCATTAAAACGGAAAGGAGTAATTCCCCTGCTGTAGTGTGCGTTGTTGCCAACAGACTACATAATATTTGTGCCCATGTAGTGCAGTGCTCCGCCCCGTTGTCAGAGGTTCGCGTCCGGTTAAGGGAGGTTTCAGAATATTTTAACCAAAAAAAAGTTCTCTGCGTCCGGTTATTAGAGTATACGGGTATAGTAGTGAATTTTATATGTACAGGAATAGGGAAAAGCTTGGTTCCAACAAATTTGTCCGCCTTAAAAGAGTGTCCGCTTAATAGAGGTGTCCGCAAGGAGAGGTTTTATGGCTAATATTGCAGAGGTCTTAGTGGTATATCTTTGAGCCACAGTGTTAAGCCTAAATCATTTATTGTTGTAATCTGCAGAGTTTTTTTATGTGCTGGGTGGAAAAAAAATATGCCACTTTAGTCAAACTCGGTATGTAGGTACGTGGGCACAATAGATCCATTTGTGGTCGCAGTGCATGGAGGTCCAGTAGACCCTGCCACCAGTTTCGAATACATACATACATACAAGGAGAGGTTTCACTGTATAACCTCCCAATTGTAACCTCCCAACACGTAAATCCCTACGATAAAATAAGAAAAATATTGCAAATACGTAGATTGTGACATGAGCCTTCTTGCATCAAAATTCCATTTTGCTTTTATTAAACAGCAAAATTAATTTAAAAGAAAAATCATCTTAGTAAAAAGTGGGTTTTTGTGCCTTCAACATTTAAATTTAATTTAATTTTGCCAACAGTAAAATGAGTAATATTGAAATAAAGTATTCCAAGGTAGGTCCTTATTCCCTTATAGGTATTACGTTTTCTTATTTCTACTTCAACATTTAAAAATAATTTAAAATTTAATTAGAAATATATTAGGATATTTTACGCCAAATTATATTCTATAACAAAAAAAATTAACGGAGTTATCAAAACACTCCAACAATATATTTATAAGTAACATCCTGACAATAATTTTATTTTTAACAAAAGTTGTTGAAAACAAATATGTTGTTCTTATTCGAAAACAGAATTTTGATATCTTTTGTTGTTTGTCAGCTTTTTTAATTTGCAATTCTTAAAAATAATTATTTAAATTAACCGTATTATAATATAAATATTTGAGGATCTTACTTTAATTATTGTCTCTTTGTTTTCAAAAATTCGTTAAAATCAGTTCATTAGTTTTAATTTATGGGTGTTTTAAAATTCAATAACATAATTTTAATCTTAATTTCCTTGAGTGATTTCAAGACAAAAAGTTCGTATAAACATAGGTTCACAAACGCTTAGTTTTCAAGATACAGAGTGTTAAAATTTTGTTTTTTTTTATAGCTCTTACAGTTTTTAAGATATTTAGCTCAAATTTGGCATATATATTTACTTATAGGTACTACAATATTAGGCATGCCAAATAAGTTTTAATTAGTTTGTTTATTTTGATATACTCGCGATGCCATACTGGCGCATTTTTTATTTTATAATAGCAGCCTTTCGTGAAACAGCGACTTTCTCTAAAATGGTTAAAGATGCAACAAAATTGGAGAAAACAAAAAACTTTGCAAATAGACAAGGATTTTATTTCTTGTCTTAACTACCTAGTTCTGCCTACCAGTGGCTTACAAGGATAAAAAATCCGGGAAAAAAGGCGATATGAGCCCTGAAAAGTATCACTCTGTAGATTTTTACTATTATTTGGCATATCTAACAGTGTAGTGTCTATAGCTTAATACACGTGCCAAATTTGAACTAAATATCTCAAAAACTGCACGAGCTATAAACAAGAAAATATATAAAAAACTAAACTTTAACACCCTGTATCTCGAAAATAAGGCGTTTGAGAACCTATGTTTATATAAAAATGTTGTCTTGAAATCACTCAAATCACAGGAATTGAACATTAAAATTATGTTACTGAATTTTGAAACACCCTGTATATAATATTAACAAATTAAGCATTACAGTGAAACCTCCTATAAGCGGACACACACGGTTCCGTCGATTTTGTCCGCTTATTGGAGGTGTCCGCTTATGAGAGGGAACTGCGAAATTTTAATATATATTTATTAACAATTTCCGCTGCTTGAGTTCTTCTGATATTAAATTTTTTAGCGATATTTCGTGCTGATAGATGTGCCTTCTACGAAACGTTAACAACTTCCATTTTTTCACGTAAACCAAGAAGTTTTTTACTAGGCGCCACTTCACAGAGATCTATTACTACACAACTGAACAATAAAAATAAAACACAGCAGTCCTGCCGAATAAAATATGTTGTAAATACGGGAGAAGTATTTAGTCTCCGCATTAAAACGGAAAGAGGATAATTCCCCGGCTGCAGAGTGCGTTGTTGCCAACATACTACATAATGTTTATGCCCATGTCATGTAGCGCTCCGTCCCGTTGTCAGAGGTTCGCGTCCGGTTAAGGGAGGTTTCAGAATTTTTTAACTAAAAAAAATAGTCCGCGTTCGGTTATTAGAGTGTCCGGTTATAGGAGTGAATTTTACAGGTAATGAAATAAGGAAAAGCTTGGTTCCGAGAAATTTGTCCGCTTAAAGGGAGTGTCCGCTTATTAGAGGTGTCCGCAAGGAGAGGTTTCACTGTATATACTTTTTTAAAACGTTCCACCCAGGATTTCTCGAGAACTGCTGAAAATTTTAAAAAATTTTGAGAGACATCGAGGGCCCGTCTCACCCCTTGATTTTGAATAGGGAAAGTGGGTCGAGTAATACCTCGTTGGAAAGGTCTTTCAATTCTTTATTCAGAACTGATTTTATTTATCATATCGAACGAATAATTTAAAACTCGTCTTATTTTTACATCACTTGACTCTTCAAAATACGCCGTTTAATAATATTTAGTAATAAAATCCATATAAGCCATGATTATTTTTTATTTTTTCCTAAAATTTAGATAATTTTTTTTTAAAATCTGTTCTAGATATAGGTTTGGTTTACTTCATTTAGTTTAATTTTGGTTTAGCATCAACATATTTTTGCATTTAAGTTAGATTTTAAAAACTTTTCTAGAATTTAATGTCTAATCATGTTATTTGACCCATTAAAGATTTTTAACCCTTTTAGTGTTGGATCCAGCGGGGGGGGGGGGGGCTGAGGGGGGGCTGAGGGGGCACACACTTCAAAAAAAAGTACAAAGTACAATAACACAGGTGAAAACACACTCAGTGTCGCCCTCTATATTTCTATATGCAAAGTCTCGTAAAACATTCACTGCCAGGTATACTAGATGGCGTTCTGTATAGGCAAGGAAACGTAACAAACCTTTCGAGTCGGGTTTCTTGCTAAAAAAATAAAAGATTTAAAATTTATCCCGTTTTTACAACAGTTGACTCTATAATATATATTTTAGCTCTTTATTAACAATGAATTTGTGGATGCCGTCAGCAAGAAAACATTTCCAGTATTGAATCCTGCAACCGCAGACAAAATTGCAGATGTCGCCGAAGGAGACAAGGTAATTCAATGCCGCCATTTTCACAAACTGCAGGCAGAGCATCCATGCCAATCCACGGCCTTATTGGGCCCTCCTCACTTCTCAGGTGAAGGTGGCAATAGCTATATGTGTGAAACCAAGAAAAATATCCACTTCAAGTAATTGAGTGGCCTGTGGTACCCCGTGGGATGGTTGTGGAAGATTTTTTTAAACTACCCTAACTCGATTGCTAATGGACACAAGTTTTAAGTCACCGGGTTAACTATTCCCGTACTTGAACAAATAGTTTCCATCACAAACTCTGACCAATGGCAAGCTTTAAATTAGCTCCGAGCCGTCACGTGCTATGCGGAAAGACCTCTATCGTGCAAGCTTTTCCTACGATCCGACCGAGAAACGTTTAGTCGGTACGAGGCAGGAGATTAGATTTCACATTAAACGCTCAAAATTCACTAACTCTGAAGATCGGGCGACTATGCCATTGATCGAGACAGGTCAAAGCGTGTAATATGAATGGTCACATCGTTCAAGTGCGAGAATGGAGCCCTGGGTGTTTGGCTCCAATTTTAGTAGGAGGGCCTAGCGCCTATTAAAACTCCAAAGTTCTAAATTTCATAAATAGGAAACTTCGCAATTTTGGACCCGCCATTTTGATTCATAATTACTCTCCTACTTCTTAATTTAAAACAAAATATTGTTACAAAACCTATTTTTTTAATTTTGATCAAAAATCAGGTCCGAGAGCCCACTGTGCAGCGCTATGAGTTAGACAGCAAGAGAAAATTACCTGTTCATTAATCGGCAGCCTTTGCAAAACTAAACAGACTGGCTACTTGGTACTTTTCCATAACAAGTTGTATACATATAAAGTAACTATATATTTTTTTATAGGCTGACATAGACTTGGCTGTTGCAGCGGCTAAAGCTGCATTTGCCAGAAATTCGCCATGGAGAAACATGAATGCATCTGCTAAAGGGCAGCTCCTAAACAAGGTAGGTGCATCAAGGGGAAATTTCCTCCCCCAAATCTCAAACTATGTTTAGTTTTGACTTGGGGTATGTTTTTTTCATATCATCCTATTTTAAATAAGTTACCTCATGACATATTCAACAAAAATATTCATAATCTGGGGGCACGGCGCGGCAGTGCCTCGCAAAATTCGGGCAATCTGCTGTATCACCTTTTCTTGAAACCTGTCAGCCCATATTTGACCTATCTATAATTTTACTTCGGAATAAGCTACGAAACGCCAGCTTTCTCCTGTACTTACAGATATGCTACAAAACTGAAATTTGGCAGACTGATAGAAACTATGCCCAAACCCTTGGAAAAAATTTAAAAACCTCAAAATTTTGATTTACTACCCTCCCCTATACATTTAAAGTTATGAAATACATGTAAAGTTATTTAAAATTAACATTGCACACTTCCAGAAACACTAGAGAGCTGGGTTTTGGCAGACTGAGAAAACTATAGGAAAAAATTAAAAAACCCCAATATTTTAATTTGCTTTTCTCCCCTATACATCTAAAGTTATGTATAAGCCACATTGACCACTTCCAGAAAGGCTCGAGAGCTCAGCTTTGGCAAACTGATAGGAACTATTACAAAACTATAGAAAAAAATTAAGATCAAAAATGTTATTTACCTCCCTCTTCTATACATGTTAAGTTATGTAAACCATGCAGTGTTCTGACGATTTTTTTTTAGGACGAAAGGGTTAACTGTCAGTACTTAATATAGGTGTCCATTATTTCTTGGACCCTTGTGGAGCTTTTGAGATGCTTACGGCAAAGTAAAAGAGAAACAAAACCTTTCTGTACCCGCTTAGTTATAGAAAATAATTGTTTTCTTTATTTACGGGTACTAAAATGTACGATTTAAATATTAAAATATTTTTTCCTAATTTTAGTTGGCAGATCTTATATACAGAGACATCGACTACTTTGCATCCCTGGAAGCATTAGACAGTGGAAAAACTTTAACGAACGCCAAGTACGATATCTTCTTTTCCATTCAGATTTTCAGATATTACGCAGGGTTCGCAGACAAAATTCATGGACAAACAATACCTGCTGGTAAGTAAACTACAAATTTCTACAAAGTCTTGACTATTATTTTTGATATACGGTGACACCTTCTATAAGCGGACACCAACGGTTTCGTCGATTTTGTCCGCTTATTGGAGGTGTCCGCTTATGAGATAGAATTGCGGAATTTTAATAAATATTTATTAACAATTTCCGTTGCTTGAGTTTTTCCGATATTAAATTTTTTAGCGATCTTTCGTGCGTGCGTTCCTTCTCCGAAACGTTAACAACTTCCATTTTTTCACGTAAACTAAGAAGTTTTTTACTAGGCGCCATCTATTACTACCCAACTAAACAATAAAAATAAAACACAGCAGTCCCGCCGGATAAAATATGTTGTAAATACGACAGAAGTATTTAGTCTCCGCAATAAAACGGAAAGAGGTAATTCCCCGTGCAGAGTGCGTTGTTGTCAACATACTACATAATATTTATGCCCATGTTGTGCAGCGCTCCGTCCCGTTGTCAGAGATTCGCGTCCAGTTAAGGGAGGTTTCAGAATTATTTACCAAAAAAAAAAATTGTCCGCGTTCGGTTATTAGAATGTTCGGTTATAGGAGTGAATTTCATATGTACAGAAATAGGGAAAATCTTGGTTCCAACAAATTTTTCCGCCTAAATGGAGTGTCCGTTTCACTGTAATACCAAGAAGCAATAAACAAGACCCAAAAATAATTTTGCGTTTGTCAGGAAATTCAATTATAATTTGGAATGGAAGGTTATAAAAAGAACTGTTTTTAATTAGTTTTTCGGAAATTCGTGAGATAGTCCTTCGAACAGCTGCAATTCCTTGATAGGTTTTACAGACAGAGGCGGCAGCGGAATGGGACAACTGGGCACTGCAAACAAAATATATTATTTATATAAAAACATCTTTAAAAAATCTTTTACGCAAATCGGATAGTAAATAAAAAAATTCGCCATTTTGGATCCGCCATTTTGATTTTTTTAAGTTAAAGTTTAAAATTGTGTTAAATGACCTCAACCAATGTGATATTTCAAGTTTGAGACAAATTGGTTAGTAAATAAGAAAATCCGCCATTTTGGATCCGCCATTTAAATTTTTTTAAGTTTGAGTAAAAAATTTTGTTAAATAACCTCAAGCAATGTAATATTTCAAGTTTGAGACAAATCGGTTAGTAAATAAGGAAATCCGCCATTATGGATTCGCCATTTTGAATTTTTTAAGTTTGAGGATAAAACTGTATTTAGTGATCTCTGGCACTGCAAGCTTTCAAGTTTCAGACAAATCGGTTTAAAAATAAAGAAATCCGCCATTTTGTTTCCGCCATTGTTGTAATAAAAAACGTAAATTGCCCAGCAAACATGGATTACAAACAAAGTACTAAGTACGAAGTACTTAATTCGTATTGATTTGGAACAACGGCCTGCATCAGGCCAGCAAGTATATATTTTAGTACAAAAAACACAGTACTTTTAAAGTAATGCATTTTTTTTAACTTCTTTATACACAAAAGCATGTACTTTTAAAGCAATGTATCTTCTTCATATTTTTAGTAAATACAAAAAAACTGAATTTTTATACATTTAAAAAAAAACTATTTTTAAAGCATTGTATTTTATAAATTTTTTTAGTAGTACCAAGAAACTACTTTTATTGTAAATATTGTAAGGACATTACTTCACTCACGTCTCATATTTACGGAAAGAAAAATTTGATCATTATATAAGGATCTTTAATATTTTCCTTTTCATATCAGATGAGGATATTTCCAAGGATTATGGAACATTCCTCATCAATTTAAAAATAAATAAAATGTATCTGTAAAATGTTGACTAGTGTTTCCCATCTAGTGGCAAGGCCGGCAAACATCAACTTGTCAGTTTTTTTGTAAATATTTTATTTTCACAGTAAAATATTTAATATTTTTGTATTAAAATAAAGTGCTTTAAAAGCAACTGTTAAAAAATACTTTTAAAATGTTTTTTCACTGTTATATTAATTTTGCAGTAAAACTTTTAAA
This sequence comes from Aspidapion aeneum, assembly GCA_963576565.1. Taxonomy (NCBI): domain Eukaryota; kingdom Metazoa; phylum Arthropoda; class Insecta; order Coleoptera; family Brentidae; genus Aspidapion; species Aspidapion aeneum. The sequence goes on along the minus strand of OY755038.1, from coordinate 17,665,704 downwards.
CTTTTAATAATATATTAAATGTACTTTAACAGTACCTTCTTCAAAATGTTATTAAAATGTTTTTTTGTGAATATTTTATTTTTACAGTAAAATCTTTAATTGTTTTGTACTAAAATAAAGTGCTTGAAAAGCAACTGTTTAAATATACTTTTAAAATGATTTTTTGCCATTAGCGCTGGCTGCATTTGACATTCTTCAAAAATAAAGTATAACTTTTCGTTGTATTAAAAATAAAGTACTAAAATAATGCATTTTTTGCACTTTTAAATAATATGCAAATTAGACAATACAAAAATATTAAAAATATTGCACATCGTTGCCGATGCCAGCAGTTGCCAGCAGTTAAAGTACAATATTAGTAAAGTACCAGCAGGTCGATGTTTGTTGGGTGTAGTGTTACCAGGTTACCAAACACTACAACTACCAAGATTCAACAGTCGACTTAATGAATTTAATTTTACTTAACAAAAACAAATGTCAAAAAAAATGCGTAAAGGATTTTTTAAAGATGTTTTTATATAAATAATATATTTTGTTTTTCATCTACACATTTTATCAAAAAAAATAATAAATTAGTCCGACACCCAGTTGTCCTAGACCGGGCGGCAGGGTAGTGCCGTGGTACTTCTCATGCAGAAGGTAACAGGTTCACCTCTCAAAACAATGCAAAAACAAAATAAAGTCTTATCATCTTGCCGCCCACTTCCTTTTCAGCATTCAACAGTCGTCATTGAATTAGCGTGCGATGCACACAAAATATAAGTTGATCTTGAACATCGAGAATATACGCAGTTGTAGCCCAGGAGCCTGGGTAGTAAAAGCATCTTTAATTAGTAGCCTTATATATCACACTGTCCTGCATAAGCTATAATGCCGTTAACCAACATTTGGACAATTTTGATTTGTTTGGTGCCGTCTTAATCACAACATTATTCTACATCAGTTTTTTCAAGCAAATCTCCTTTAGCGTTTGTGGCTTTCAAGAAACAAATACCTTCCAGTTATCAAGGAGCTTCATTTGTTTATTATTTACCAGGTTTTTTGATCAAAACTAGGAAAATTTTATAGGTAGTTAACGGCATTTTAGCTTAAGGACGGCAGCACAGATACATAGACTTTATAGCCAATATATATAGCGAGGCACAACACAACATCTATCAAAATCCACGCAGGAACCAAGCCAATCTGCATAAGAAGAGATGTAAGAGGGACACAATATCCCCAAAACTATTTAACCAGGCCCTAGAAGATGTTTCTAAAAACTTAGATTGGGAAGAAATAGGCATCAAAGTAAGCGGACAATACTTGATGCACCTAAGATATGCTAACGATATCGCCTTAATAACAGATAACAAATGAGACCTGATAAAAATGCTGGAATAACTAGATACAGCAGCTGAAAATATAGGCTTGAGTATGAGCTACACTAAAACTAAAATTATAACAAACACAGATTAAGATATCACAACACTGGACCTGGACACTTTCAAAATCAAACATGGATAAGATAACAAAAGCCCATAGAACAATGGAAAGACAAATTTTACATGTTAAGCTAATAGATAGAAAAAGGAATGAATGGATAAAAAATAAAATAAAAGTAAGGGATATAATAAGAGAAGTAGCAAAATTAAAATAAACATTTTCCGGTCATAATATTAGGCAGAAAGATGATCGATGGAACAAACATATTGTAAACTGGAGACCTTGGGAAAATAAAAGAAGGTGGGGAAGACCCCAAATGAGATGGGCGGACCATTTGAAGAAACATCCGGGAACTAGATGGATGAACGCCACGACAGACAGAGAAGAGTGGAAGATATTTGGGGAGACCTATGTCCAAAGATGGATCGAAGAAGGCTAAATAGATAAATCGATAAATACTCCAGAAGCAGACACGCAGCCAGCCGAGGAACCAGGATTAATAATCCACGAGCGTGCTATAAGTGCTGTAGTTGGTATCAGGATGGCGCTAGCATAAATCTCCTTTATTCAACTCACGGCGTCCACGACTGTTGCGCTGAAAAAGAAAGAATTCTATTGTCTATAAGTAAGTTCTGCTGGGACGATAGCGATATTAGATAGATGCAAGTATAACAAGTAACAGGACCACTTTTCGGAAGTGATGTAAAATAATGGATCTACTATGTATACTTATTACACAATAAAGATCCCTGCCCTCGACAAAGAGGTGCCAGGCAAAATTAAATCCTCTTAGAGAAAGAAAACTTGCATTTTAAGGGGCACGTGCATCAGTTTAGTATATGGAGTACGGAAAAATCGGGGTTTGCGATAGGGTGCGCCGTGTGCCTAGTCGCTAGACAAAAAAAATGTTCTCCGCATTCCTACTACTAACTAACAACTATGACTGACATGCTTGCTCCCATTTTAATGAATTGTTCTTTGGCATTTTTGGAAAGTAATTTATATTACTCCGCTCTCTGAAAAAGTAGTAGTAGTAGTGGTGGGGAGACGCAAGTTTTCTTTCTCTGAAAGGACTTAACTTTGCCTGACACATTTTTGTCGAGGGCAGGGATCTTTATACTGCGTAGCAAGTATACACAGTGGACCCACGCTTTTACACCCCTTTCGAAGAGTGGTCCTGCTACATGTTAGACTTGCATCTATTTAAGATCGCTCCCAGCAGAACTTGGTTATAGATGATAGACTTCTTTCCTTTTCAGCGTGGTCATCGTGAGGCGACTGTAGGAGATTTATGCTGACGCCATCCTGGTTCCGACTATATAGCACTTATAGCAGGCTCCTGGCTAATTATTCCTGGTTCCTCGGTTGGCTGCGTCTGGACTACACCTGCGTATATTCTCGATGTTCAAGGTCAACTTATATTTTTTATTTTTAGGTTTTAGTATTTTATTATTATTCCTACATTATGTCTGTTTTTCTTTAGATGGTCCAGTAATCTCAATGACAAGAAAAGAACCCATTGGGGTTGTGGGTCAAATAACGCCGTGGAATTATCCGTTAGCAATTTTGACTATGAAACTGGCTGCAGCTTTGGCCGCAGGTTGTACCATTGTATCAAAACCTGCCGAGCAGACACCCTTAACTGCGTTAGGTAAGACTCTACTGATTGACAATATCTGCCTCGAACTAGAGACCCTGTATGGGTGACATATTTTTATATATTGTCAGAATAGAAAATAATGTCCTATTAATACAAGTTACGTTTATAACCAAGTGCACATTAACTCTAAACAATCTAAGGAAATGAACTTCTGTATATAGTTCAATTAGTATTAAAACGTGTAATAAACTGTATACGGAATATAAACCATAAGCGATTGACCGGTCATGGATGATGTTTATACAGGAAACAAAACACATCTCGATATCCTATCAATGGCAAACGATTTTTAATAAAAGCATCTTCAAAAGAGTTTAGCAGAGAGTTATAAGCTGAGAACGTAACATCCCAGACGTACGAGTTAACAGTGAAGATAAGTAGTAGTCAGAAGTCGAGCGTATCGGACTTACATTGTGTTAAAACCCCCTCGTGACAATATGTCATACATACAAAGTCTCTACCTCGGTCTATTCCCAAAAAGGCGTCTTAATGTCCCTTTTTCCTGTCTTAATGTCCACCGTTATCCCGATTCTCTTAAAGCTTATGATTTATAGCTTCTGTGATTCCTGTGAAGGCTGCAACAGAATTCATTTATTTTATTTTTGATCTTGATCGTATTTTGCTTGTTTTAGCATTAGCTGCATTAGCCAAAGAGGCAGGTTTCCCACCAGGTGTTATTAACGTAGTTCCTGGTTACGGACCAACTGCTGGTGCATCACTTTGTCTCCACATGGATGTGAGAAAAATTGCTTTTACTGGTTCAACTGATGTAAGTTTTCTTTATTGCAATTAGATACAAATTAGGTTAAACTGAAGAAAGCGAAGAAATGGCTAACCCATCATAAAAAATCTTACAAATAGATAGAATTTACTACAAACTACTGAAACTTAGGATTGAATAAATAAAAGTATTGGGGCCATGAAAGTAAAGGACTATTCTGGCTAAACGACCATGGAACATAGAACCACCCTATAGGAGTTTCAACATCTAACTGGATGTACTAGGATGGGCTTCAAAAATATATCTTATTTTGTCAGACAGAATTTTGTTTAGAAATAAATGAAATTCTAACGGAGTGAAGTGAGGCCAATAATGTGCATGATATAGCAGTTGACAGTCTATTTGATAAATCTTAGATATGGCAAGAAAGGACTTTTGGCAAGGTTTATTATTTTGATAATAGAGGCATCAGTACATACCAATATCCTTTCAAATCTGCAAATGAAGCGGACCAATGATTTTATTTGGAGAACAAGTAGAGAAAATAATAAAACATTTTAAAATGTGGTTATGGTAAAAAGTTTCTGCTCAACAACTCAACAATTTTATCGCAGCGCTTATAAAACTTTTTTTTAGATTGGTCATAAAATTTTGGAATATGCAGCTACTTCAAATTTGAAGAAAGTATCTTTGGAACTAGGAGGAAAAAGCCCGCTTGTTATTTTTGATGACGTAGATGGTAAGTTTTAATTTTTTTTTTTTTAATTTTAAAATTGATATTGGAGAACTTGGCTATACTGCCGTCATAAGCAAAAACACAGTAAGTACATTTGGTAGCTCACATTCTAAGGTAAAAGTCTATTCAAAATATATTATCTTAGATTGTTTGACTGTGGAATATCAAATATCCTTACTGTGTTTTTGCTTATGACGGCAGTATACTTTTATCTCAATTCTTTTTACGCAATGCCATTTTCGCGTACTTGGCTTCCTTTGACATGCAATGTTTTTGAACGATTTATTTAATCAATAAATTAGAATTATTGGCCAATGTTGCTAAGACGGAATTTTCTGGCTTTGAGATATCTCAAGTGAATAATCAATATAATGTACCATTCATTTCCTAAATTTCAGTTGACGAAGCTGTAGCTATTGCACATGGAGGCGTATTCGTTAATCATGGACAAAACTGCTGTGCAGGCACGAGAACTTTTGTTCACTCAAAAATATACGACGAATTCGTCAGGAAGTCCGTTGCGCTGACCAAGAAGCAAATCGTTGTTGGTGATCCATTTGTTGCTGGAACCACACAAGGTCCCCAGGTAAGACATTAAAAAAATACTCTGCCAATATATGGGCCCCTAAGCTCACACTAGGTACTATAGTTATAGTGTACGTGCGAGCTAATAAAACTAAAACCTGAAATATATCTTATTCAACTCCAGACTAAATTACCTTTTGTTTGATACCACACAAGCCATGTTTTGGCTTAAACTCAAATTTTTGAAATCTGCCCCCTCCCTTAAAAAACAAAAACTAAAATGTATTTTGTTTAACTCCGGACTCAATTACCTTTCGTTTGATATCACACACGCCATATTTTCACGTAAACTCTAATCTTCCCCCACCCTTTTATTTGGCTTGTGTTCGGTGGATTTTGTTCATTTTTAAATGGGACCATCTCGACCCAAGACCCAGCCTAGGTAACAAATTTCATTGAAATCGGCCAAGCGGTTTTTGAGTTATGCGCGTTGGTCGTTACAGACAGACAGACAGACAGACAGACAGACAGACAGACAGACAGACAGACAGACAGACAGACAGACAGACAGACAGACAGACAGACAGACAGACAGACAGACAGACAGACAGACAGACAGACAGACAGACAGACAGACAGACAGACAGACAGACAGACAGACAGACAGACAGACAGACAGACAGACAGACAGACAGACAGACAGACAGACAGACAGACAGACAGACAGACAGACAGACAGACAGACAGACAGACAGACAGACAGACAGACAGACAGACAGACAGACAGACAGACAGACAGACAGACAGACAGACAGACAGACAGACAGACAGACAGACAGACAGACAGACAGACAGACAGACAGACAGACAGACAGACAGACAGACAGACAGACAGACAGACAGACAGACAGACAGACAGACAGACAGACAGACAGACAGACAGACAGACAGACAGACAGACAGACAGACAGACAGACAGACAGACAGACAGACAGACAGACAGACAGACAGACAGACAGACAGACAGACAGACAGACAGACAGACAGACAGACAGACAGACAGACAGACAGACAGACAGACAGACAGACAGACAGACAGACAGACAGACAGACAGACAGACAGACAGACAGACAGACAGACAGACAGACAGACAGACAGACAGACAGACAGACAGACAGACAGACAGACAGACAGACAGACAGACAGACAGACAGACAGACAGACAGACAGACAGACAGACAGACAGACAGACAGACAGACAGACAGACAGACAGACAGACAGACAGACAGACAGACAGACAGACAGACAGACAGACAGACAGACAGACAGACAGACAGACAGACAGACAGACAGACAGACAGACAGACAGACAGACAGACAGACAGACAGACAGACAGACAGACAGACAGACAGACAGACAGACAGACAGACAGACAGACAGACAGACAGACAGACAGACAGACAGACAGACAGACAGACAGACAGACAGACAGACAGACAGACAGACAGACAGACAGACAGACAGACAGACAGACAGACAGACAGACAGACAGACAGACAGACAGACAGACAGACAGACAGACAGACAGACAGACAGACGGCGCGACAAAAAATTTCAAAATCATCTGAAACGCAAAGATATATAAAAAATTTTGAAATCGCAGCAACTTTTTTTTTCTCGAAAAAATTAGGATTACCATAGCTCACACTACTATATATAGTAGTAGTGTGAGCTAAAATGTTATTAATATTTTACTGTACAAAATTAAATTTTTGTACAGAGTTGACGGCGTCCCGTTTTTTAATTATCCAAGTTGTCTCGTTATGTTATAAGGGGTGCACTAGGTTCGGGTGCCGCTACGAACTATACAGGGTGTCCCAGCTAAAAGGTAACAGAGTTGTTTTTGGAAATTTTTCGTGCGAATTTGGAGAAACAGTCGGACACGTCGATTTTGTTTCCGAAGGAGACACTTTTTGGCTATCTTGAAATGTTTGAATAGGGAAAGTGGATCTAGTGATACCTTGTAAAAATTGAAATTGCCTTCAAACTTTCAAATTTAACATGGACTAATAATAAAAGAGAAATTTTAATAGAATTTTATATTCTTCGGATTTAATTTTTAGTTTATATAAAATTAAATTTAAATAAATATGAAAGCAAATATCTCAAAAACTAATCAATGGATTTTCGAAATTTTTAAACGATTGTAAATATATTCAAGAGAGCTTCAAAACAAGGTATCACTAGACCGACTTTCCTTATTCAAAACAGGGGCGGCATGTGCATAAGGGCTGCAGAGCTGCAGAACCCCCAAAATTTTCACATTATTTGACTATTTTTCAGCCGCTACTATTTTTCTAATATAATTATTTTATTTCTAAAATTATTGGAATAGCAGTATATTTTCGGTCCGGTGTTGCTATAGTAGGCCTTAAAATCGCGTACGTGTGTTGAGTATGACGCGCGCCGTCGCCGAAGGCCGCATTTCACAGTCGGTCAAATGAAGTTATTGGCATTGTTGCGCTGCTAAATTGCAACACAACGTAGCTGAGCGGCTAACGAGATCTGTGCTCGGCTAGGAACCCCTTCCTTCGTTCCGCACCGCACTTGCTCAAGGGTTTAGAGAGCGAAATCTAGGCAAAAATAGAGCTGCAAAACTTGCAGTTCCAGTACAATTCCGGGCGCGCCGGCTCAGCGTTGCGTGTTTGCGGGCGCATTTATTTATTTAGAAGACGCCAAACGCATAAGCGGGAGGTTATGGTCGTGTTTGTTGTTTGTTTTTGTATAATTGTGTCACAATGAATGTGGTGGATAATTTAATTAATGTAAAAAAATTCTCTCTCTTTACTTATGAAGGAAAACTAAAACTGAAAGAAGAAGGACGGCCATTGCCCGATATTTTAATAGAAAAGTGTGGTTCAAACCGGGAAAATCGTATAAAAGGATTTTTACAAGAGAAATTTATGCCAGAAACAACTGGATATGCGGATGCAATAATTGTCTTTTTATTATTATTATTTATTTAAATCTTTTGTAAAAACGCTATTTTTTCCTATGCATTGTAATTTTTGCCAAACAAAACTTGGCAATTTTTTACTTTTTATAATAGACACGTGATCTGGAGACTGTAAAAAATAGCATTTTTTATACCCTATCGGCAGAACTCACAAACTTTACTGTCACGAGCCGCCACTGATTCAAAATATAGGGGTAAAGTATACTCCTCGAAGATGGTGTGCTACAAAAATTTCAAAAAGTGTCCCCAACGCCAACAAAATTGAAATACCCAAAAACGCCTCTGATATCTTTTAGTTCTGACACCCTGTATAAGCTACTCAAATTTGAATTTCCTAGCAAAATTCAATTTTCTTATTCAAATATCCACCGAGATAAATAATTGAGTAATACGTTTTTGTATCCACACACGCACTGTATAGAATAAAAACAAAATCTTGTGTGTGTCCATCAATTGTCAGATTACGTTTTTTCACTTGTTTGTTCCAAGACAATTCAATAAAAATATTTTTTAGATAGATCAGCCCTCAATTGAAAAAATTCTTCGTTATGTCGAATTGGGTAAAAAGGAGGGAGCTAAACTGGAGACTGGGGGTTGTCGCATTGGAACCAAAGGGTATTTTATGGAACCCACCATTTTTTCCAACGTCACTGATGGGATGAGTATTGCCAAAGATGAGGTTAGTCTAATTGGGGCGGTGGAAAAAGATCGAAAATCCAAAAGGTTGAAATAACGAACATATAAAATATCGAAGCCATAGATATCACGTAAAATATAGACCGGTGTAACAAACACAATACAGTGGGTCTGTTCCATCGCCGTTTGACAGTCATAAAAGCGTCCCAAAAGCACGCGGAATGTACTACGAGGACTGTTTTAAAACGGTTTTGTTCAGATGGAACGACCAAATAACTGTCCAAAAACCGAATGCTGTTTGCGGTGTGATCGATTTACTTCAGGCATGTGATCATATGCGAGAGAGTTAAATTCAAAGTCACGTGACTAAAAGAAAGGGTAGGTTTCGGGTCTCGCGTAAAGATAGATCGAAGGAAACGTATGAATTTGAGAGCACGAAATTAAAGCTGCACACAGAAATGATTACACAATTACAAAGGATTATCATTTTTTAATCTTAGTTCTTTAAAATGCAGTTAAAATTACATTAATTTAATTTATATTCACAAACTATAAACCACTACAGACTGCTTAATAAACTAAATATACCAAAAATTAAAACGAACTTGCATTAGCACATATTTTTGGGCGAAAAAAAAAATATTTATTTTTTCTAATATCACAAGTTTTATGTGAAATTTATATATTTATTTATTTGTATTTTGTAATTTGATTTTTACAAAATATTTCTGAAATTACCTACATATTATAGAAAGCCTTAATATTGTCAAATAGGTAAAATATTAAAATCAGATTTTCATATAATATATTATTTGAAAATTATTTAAAAAAAACAACTTTCTGCTGCTGATGAGGCAGTACCTATAAAATAATAAAAGTTCAGTAAACGAACTTCGCTCTGATGTGTCAGCAATTATGGCCCTGGCAACGACCCATCGCCAATAAGTGCTGACGCAGAAAGAAAGTTATATTGGGAGGTGCTGGGTTATTAGCGGGCATCAGTAGGGTTGTGAAAGTAAAACAGTACAGATCCCAAAGATGTGTCCTGACCTGTGCCTGGTTTTATTACGAGTAATACTGTAAGTATCTTTATATTTATATTGGATTGGATATAATTTTATAATAGAAAGGGAATTTTAATATTACCAATACATGTCTTAAACCATTACATTGTTTTCGTTCCAAAGCTATTTAATTTTACATTTAAATAAAATATATATTGATAAGGTTGTTTGGAGACTGACGATCCTCTCCAAACTAAATTTGGTATACCCTTATGTTTCTAATCCTATCCAATCACCTGCTAAACTAGTTTTTCTTTTTCTAAGCAGGCTACCATATGGTCAGTATAGCTTTTTTCCATGTGGTATAACTACAGGATCCGCAGTCCCGTAGTAATAAAAATTAAGAGGCTCTTTCAAAAAAATCAACAGATGCTGCAGATGTTGCACAATTTTTTTTTGGAAAAAAATTTTTTGGGTTATTCACTGCTTATTTTCTCAAACAAATGTAAATTTAATGTAATTTTATGGTATATTTTTATCTCAGGTGATGTAAACTAGAAATGTGTGTGTTTTCCATACAATTTTTCCAGTGCAACATATGATAAACACAGACAAAGAAAAGAGAGAGAACAATCATGTCTAATGCGCCTGTCTTTAATCCTTATATTTCAGAGGAGTCCGAAACCAGTTTAAGTGGCTTGATGGGACGGAAAACTGACTGTACGATAACAGTATAGTCCTTTCGTTTCAAAAAGCTGCCAAAAAAACCATAATAAAATTTGAAGTGTGAAACCCATTAAAGAATCCTAAACAAATAAAAGAGAATATGGGCCGGACTGGGAACTGCTTATAGTATATAGTCAAGTAAAATAAAACGTTTAATAAAAGTTGCTGCTTAATGCGTATAATAATCATTAATAGATAGGGACTATATACTATGTAGCTTGCCCCTGTAATATGTGTAATACGTTCGTATATTCTGGAACGATTTCCGTAATTTTCTACTGAGAGTTGCGTATACATATCAAGAATAATATCTTGAGTTTTCCTCGTACAATGTGTTTTTAAAAGTTTTGCCTTGCCCTTTAGATATTGTTACCTTCCTAGCCCGCACAGCAATGGCTAGAGAGAAGGTATTATTTTCGAGAGAGAGAGAAAAATGTGTTATTTGGATGTATTTTGACCTATCCTAGCAATATCGCCGTGATGTCTGTCTGCGAGTGTGTATATTATTTTTATGTACGTCACACGATAGCTCCTAAACCGCTGAAGGGATTTTTTTTTTAATTTTCAGGTAAAATAGTGTTCAATACTCTTACGAGCTTATTAGATGTTGGTCAAAATCCATTAATGAGAATGACAGTTTTATGACAATTAAAAACTTTAAAAAATGCTAACTTTTTAATGGAGCATCGTCTTAATACACTGTTTTCAAAATCTAGTAGACTATATTTTCTTCAATAATTCGTGTTATTACTAAAAACTTCGTAATAGTTTCTGTGATATTAAAAAAAAACTGTGTTCAAGGCTAATAAGTTTAATAATAGGCTAGCCAGGAAGGTGTCAGTTCCGTCATGGATCCATTTATTTTTTAGAGTTAAGGTTTGGTTTGTGTAAAACCGCAGACTCTAATGCTACCACCACTTCTTCTCCTCGTTGGTCCTTAAATGGTCTTCAAAAATTTGTTTGTGGTGTTTCAAATGGCCTCCAAAACGTCATTATTAATATCACTTACTAGGTCCTCACTTATAAAAACAAACTAAAATATACAGGTTTATAATTGTTATTATTCACAATAATAATGAAAATGTCACTATGATAATGATATGAATTCAAATCCGTAATATAAACACAACCGCTAACAATTTTAAAATGAGTTTGACCCAATATTAAAGAATGCCGGTGGTACCTTTCGAAAGCCTTTGTTATATTTCGCGAAGGGTTTAGGTACTTATAGAATGGTATAAGGTATGTTCGAAACTTTAACTTTAAAGAATGATGTATACCTAGCCGTGCTTAAAACACAGAAATTTGAAAATAAATTTTCAATTTTTGCACAGACTCCTGCAAATCCCAAAATGGTTATTATGATTAGGGTGGCAGGCGCCAGTTTTTTGTGCGGCTTTTTGAAATGACAGAACTTTACAACGTCGACCTGGAACGCAAAAAGTATGTTTCGTACCGTTTTATGACTGTCGCACGCGATGATGGAACAGAACTAGTATAGCTATACGATTGCTTACTTTCTTAATGTCCTTTTAAAGTTGCTTTGAATCATCCGGAAAGCGGATTTTAAAAATTAAGAAAATGATTTTTAAAATCATAATACTTATTCTAAACCGTAGCGGATCCAGGATATTCGGCCGTAGGGACCAAGAAGGCAGCAAAAACAAAAAATTAAACCTTTTACATTAAAAATCTGTGCCCTGAAGCACCACCTGCTAACAAAATAAGCCGCAGGCGAAAATTTTGGAATATAAAGTACTATTTAGAAATCAAATTAAAAAATGTAAATTAAACAAAGACTGAAAAAGCTCGGGCCATTGAACATATAACTGAACCGGGCCTACTACACTCCCCTATATCCGTCACCGATTCTAAACACAATATTTTTTTGTATTTATTAAATTTGGGAAAATAAGGGGCAAAAAAAAGTGGGCGAGTGATATTAAATATGGTTAAAATCAGAATGAGAAAAGAAGAGATCTAAAACATGTCATAGATTTTAAAACAGTATAAAGCAATGGAAAGTTAAATAAAATGGGGGTAAGGGGGGCAATATGGGGTAATTTTATAGGCTTTTTTTATTTTTACAATAAACAGCGCACATCACAACTCAAGCTCAGCCGACCGGCACTAATCATATTGCAGAGTTGAACCAGTCATAGGAATAAAACATCTGATATTAAGAGGCTTTATTCTTGCGCAGTTTACATAAAACTGCTGTACCCCGTTTTACCCTCGTACCCCCCCCCCCCTTCCCCACATAGCACAATCACGTATTTAACACGTAAAAAAGACGTGAGAAATAAAAAACGTTGATTTTAAAAGCTGCTAGAAAAAACGTTTATTTCATATATGAAAACAAGCTTAATAGGTCATTCATTAACGTTATAAAAAATAACGTTGCTAAAAACTGCGTTTTAATAACGCCATTATCAAATTAAAATAGCAATGTTTTTACGTTAGTTTCAAGTGATTTTTATCAACGTTAAAATCACATTAGATTCACGCCTTTTCTACACGAATTTTAAAACGCGACTTGCATGTCTTTTCTACCGAATATTTTTGAGATTTTACTAGCAGCAGCGCCATCTATAATCGGGATTTTTCACTGACGAAATCTATTAGGCAGTGCTTTGGCCTCTAAACTCTAAAAGCATGTTAAGGAACTGATCCCTGATCCACGATCACGACGCATCTGTTATTAACCTGATAAAGACACATTAATATTCTGTGAAAGTGTTTACTGTTAAAAAATCTTGTTTATCTTTTAAAAAACATAATGTATATAGATAGATATATAGATATTTTGTCTTGCCTTGAGCGCCACCTTTAAAATTGTCTTGAAGTGTTGTAGTCTTAAACTAGTGAACTTTTATAACTTGCTTTCGCGTCTCTTTTAAGTTAAAAAAATGTTATTAAAAAAACGTGACCAAAAAAGACGCAGCAAGTTAGTAGGTTTGAGAAGTCTTAATCTAGTGGCGTTTTAGAACATGTTGTGGAGGACTTTTCAAGTGTGAATTTGGTAGATGAAAATAACGAGGGTAAAAAACACGTTATATACACAGCACCAGAAACTTCAGCAAAAATTACATTTTTATAGCTTGATTTCTCCTTGTTTTTAAGTTATCTTTAAGCATGTAGATTTAACAAAATAAATATTACATGGTATGAGGTTGTTTTCAAGAAAGAAAAAAAACCTTGTTATTTTTGTTCACGTTAATTTAACGTTGATGTGATTTTCGTGCTATGTGGGTCTTTTTCCCCCTTTTTCCCTACTGGGTTCCATTTAAAATTTAAAACCTATATTTTTATTTATTAGATTTTTGGGCCCGTCCAAAGCATTTTAAAATTCGACACACTGGACGAAGTAATTGAAAGAGCTAACAACACAAGCTATGGTTTGGGTGCAGGGGTTCTGACCAAAAATATAAACAACGCTTTGGTGTTCTCTCAAGGAGTTGAATCTGGATCTGTCTGGTAAGTTTATACAGGGTGTTTCCTAATTAAATGTCAATATTTATGGGGGTGATTTTTGGGCCATTTTAAGAAAAAGATTTCATATGAACATATGTCCTAAACGTCCTACCTTTTGAGATACAGAGTGGTAAAGTTTTCAAAAATAAATCATTTATTATTATTATCTACAATACCAAGTGAAGTGTACTTTTTAAATCTGTATTCAATTATGGGCAAATTTGATCTCTTGAATTTTTTTAGTCCGACGCACGGGTTTCATCTAAAAAAATAAAATCTACGTGTCTATGCATGATGATATTGTCATATTAACGCTTAGAGTAATAATAATATAAAGAGAAGAAGTAAACCGCGGCCCCGTGTAAATTTTCCCTATTCGTGGCGGTCATTCCTGAAAACTTAGAATTTGCAGAATCCCCGGCGATGGCAACATAGCTGCGTCTCTGGAATCATCTCGAAAAAACCACACTGGGCTGAATTTTCACAGTATTTTCAGAAACATAGCACTTCTTGTTTATTTTTACGTCCAACTAAGTTCTTTTTTACAAAAATAAAACTCAGCACACAGAAAAAAAACACCAAAAATTCAATATACCGAGTCCGACGGCCAAGACAACACTGCATTTATTACAAACACATGTTACTGTCAGTGTCGACCTTAGAGCCTAGGAATATCTGGGCTAACCGTTCACGACTTGAGGACCCTTAAACTTGTTGCCATTATATAAGTGAAAAAATAATCTTTTGTTTAAAACTCGTAGACAATGATTGAGTAGAAATAAAACTTTGGACTTCCATTGTCTTTATCTGAGGGCACGGCAGTGCCTCGCAAAGTTCGTGCTGCCGTACCATCTTTTCTTGCAACATTTCAGCCCATATTTGACCTATCTAAAGCTCTACTTCGGAAAGAGCTACGAATCTCATACTTTGCACAGTCGTAGAACTTCATAGAGTTAACAACCCCTCCAAGTTTCATGGACTTCTATATAGTAGTAAAGTAGTTACGAAATTTCAAAAAACTTCGAAATTGCCACTCACTCATGTATAGATCACGAAAATTCTACTGTACTTCCAGACCTACTATAAAGCTGAAATTTGGCGGACTGATAGAAATTATGACCAAACCCCTGGAAAAAATCAGGAAACCCCAAAATTCTAATTTACTCCCCTCCCCTATATATGTAAAATTATTTAAAAGTAACATTACCCACTTCTAGCAATGCTAGGGAGTTGAGCTTTGGCAGACTGATAGGAACTATAATAAAACTATAGGAAAAAATTAAAACTCCACAAAATTCTAATTTACTTCCCTCCCATATAAATGTAAAGTTATGTAAAAGTAACACTGCCCACTTCCAGAAACGCTAGAGAGCTGAGCTTTTTAAGACCGAAAGACACTATGATAAAACTATAGGAAAAAATTTTAAAACACCAATATTTTAATGTACTTTCCTCTCCTATAAATGTAAATTTATATAAAAGTAACATTGCCCACTTCCAGAAACGCTAGAGAGCTGAACTTTGGAAGGCTGATAGAAACTATGATAAAACCATGGGAAAAAATTTAAAAACCCCAAAAATTTTTATTTACTCTCCTCCCCTATAAATGTCAAGTTATGTAAAAGTAACATTACCCACTTCCAAAAACGCTAGAGAGCTGAGCATTGGAAGACTGATAGGAACTATGATAAAACTATAGGAAAAAATTTAAAAACACGAAAATTTTAATTTACTTCCCTCCCCTATACATGTAAAGTTATGCAAAAGTAACATTGTCCACTTTCAGAAACGCTAGAGAGCTGAGCTTTGGAAGGCTGATGGCAGCTATGATAAAACCATGGGAAAAAATTAAAAGACCTCAAAATTTTAAGTAAGGCATTGCAAAAGTTTTGAACAATATCGCATATTTTACTATTTTGAAAATTAAATATTATCCAATTCCTTTAAAAAAGAAGTGAAATCATAACAAAAACATTTCATGTAAAAATAACCAAGTATGCGGCATTCCGTAAAAAGAATTGAGATAAAAGTAAAGTCAAGTTCTCCAATACAAATTTCAAAATGAAAGTAAGAAACTAGTTTGGAAATGTTTGTCTAAACTTGGCTATTACGGCTGTAAATGACTCAGGCACAGTGCTTAATTGAACATAAAGAAGATTGGCTGTAATTGCAAAGTTTAGAAAAACATTTCCAACTAGTAAAAATCTTTCATTATGAAATTTGTATTGGAGAACTTGGCCTTACTTTTATCTCAATTCTTTTTACGGAATGCCATTTTCGCGTACTTGGCTCTTTTTTACATGAAATGTTCTTGTGTTGGTTTATTTTAAACAGGACGTTTCAGTAAGTAAGTATATCTAACCGTTTTCAAGTGTAAACTAAACAATCCAGTCTAAAGGCTACTACTTATACTACTTGTTGTGCAGTCAGCCCGCCCCTTTTTTACCTTCCTAGCCCGCACAGCAACGGCTAGAGAAGGTATTGTTTTCGACAAAAATTTTTTTTTGAGATAACACCGAAAATGTGTTATTTGGGTGTATTTTGACCTACCCTAGCAATATCGTCGTGATGTCTGTCTGTGTTGTGTGTGTATGTATATCTGTCCGTAACGCGATAGCTCCTAAACCGCTTAACCGATTTACATGAAATTTTCAGGTAAAATAGTACTCGATACTGCAACGAGCTGATTAGATTTTAGTCAAAATTCGTGAATGCTAATGACAGTTTTTTGACAGTTAAAAAGTTTAAAAAATGCTAACTTTTTAATGGAACGTCGCATCAATATGCGGTTTTCGGAAAATAGTAGCGCGGGGATATAGTCCAAGTAGCTCAAAACGAAACCCGGCCCTGCTAACACGAAATCCGTAATAAGATGTCATACACCTGTTGCCACGTCCTGAAAAAATTGTGGGAAAAGGGGCCGTTCATAAATTATGTTGTCTAAATGAGTTTTTACCGCAGATTGTAATAAGAAATACACAGCATAAAACGACGCGACGCGGGCTAATAAGCGCATGACAAATTATCGCACGGTTTGAATAGCCTAACCAACTCAAAGCACTATATATTTTGGTAAGGTTAGAAGTTGAACCTTACTTATTATTTATAAAATTTTACAGAGGCAGAGGAGCCGGCAACAGCGGAAAAGCTACATTGTTTACCAACAAATGAATGAATGACCGCCGAAACCGGGGTTACTACTTCTCTTTATATGTTATTACTCTGAGTATTAACGCTATTGTTATGATCGTGCAGAAAAACGGTTTTTATTTTATTAAGCGAAAACCGTGCATCGGATTGAAAAAAATCAAGTAATCAACTTTGGTTAGAAATGATTGGGGATTTCAAACATAATTTTTATTTCAGGAAAAATCAGTGGCGGGCCATCAATGTCTGCCAAAATAGGCAGGTCAAATTACGTACGAACGCCACTGATGGAAATTTAAAAAAAAGTGATACATTACAAAATGCCACTTGATTCATAGTACATGTATGACAAATTTTAAAAAAATATCCGAAGTGGTATTGTATATATTAATAATAAATTATTTATTTTTGAAAACTTTACCACCTTGTATCTCAAAAGGTAAGACGTTTAGGACATATGTTCGTATAAAGTTTTTTTCTTAAAATGGGCCCAAAAATCACCCCCATAAATATTGACATTCAATCAGGAAACACCCCGTATAGAGATTTTTGAATGTGCAAGTATCTAAAAATAGGGTCACTGCATCCTGAAAGCGTAGCGTCTCCCAGAACTGGAGACGCCAGGCTTCCAGGATGCAGTGACCCTAATCTAAAAAGGAAATGATTTTGTTCTTGAGAAAAAAACCATATATAAAAATACTTATGTGGAATGGTACAGGGTGATTCTCTATATTTTGAACCTCTGGTCAGCGCCTTTAATATGAAAGTTTTATAGTTTATTAAAAGTATTTCAACCCATATGACAGATGTTGTCAAATGTCATTCTATACCTCAAAATTTGAAATCATCTATGTATATTATTTCATGTTCAAATCCGCCTTTTTTTTGCCTGATTTTAAAATTGTATAATATGGCAATATTGCAGAGATAAGAGTTTTGCTTTGCTTTTGATTAAGCAGTGGCTCACGCAGGAATATCTCTTGGGAGGGGGGGGGGGATCAAGGCCTCTGGGGGGGGGGGGGCGAAGCTTATTGATATCGTATTTTATGCTATTTTATCTTTTTATTTATGAAAAATATAAAAAATATCTAAAAAAATCTTAGGTTTGGAGGGCCCCCCTCCTCGAATTTTGGTGATTTTTTTAATCAAAAAACACAAGAATTGTGTTTTTAGAATAAATCTTTAGTTTTTAAGGTCGTCTAAGGTCAAATGAACTTCAAACCATTTTTTTTAAATCAATAAATACAAATTATATAAAAACGAGTATAATCATGACTATATTAAGGTCACTGTATAACGAAGTATATAGTGACCTTAGACTATATGGGTATAAACTAATTTTTGACATATTTTTTGTCATTTTTTTAAAATTTCCCTCACCCCTTCCATGGTAAAGCAAAATAAGGGTGCTGTGGCTCAAACATTTTGTATTTTTCTACAGAATATTTGTACACAACAAATTTTCATGCTTTTCCCACGTAGTTTGGGAAATAGGCCTTTTACAGCTCGGGGTATATCTAACTTAAGTTTTATGTCTTAATTTGATGAAATTAAATATTAAAAGCTTTCAACTTCGTAATGGAGTTTTTAAACATGGATTAGTTGATATTTTACGAAATGGGGTTCATCGTGAACGTTTAATTTATATTTGAAAATAATAATAATAACCTCTTAAAAGAGCGTGTTCATTTGAGAAATACAATATAGGTGAATACTTTACTGTCCATAGGGAACCCTGCTTTAACCGCGGATCTGTGCATAAATCTGGGGGGGGGGGTAAATTTTATATTTTAATTTGATAAAATTAAATATTAAAAGCTTTCAACTTCGTAAAAGGGTTTTCAAACATGGATTAGTTGATATTTTACGAAATTGGGTTTTCGTGAACGTTTATATTTCAAAATAATAATAATAACCTCTTAAAAGGGCGTGTTCATTTGAGAAATACAATATAGGTAAATATTTTACTGTCCATAGGGAACCCTGCTTTAACCGCGGATTTGGTATAAATCTAGGGGGGGGGGGTAAATGGCGACGAAAATAATATTTGTGTATTTATTTATTTTTTCGTGAACCTTTCTATTTCAAAATAATAATAATAACCTGTTAAAAGGGCGTGTTCATTTGAGAAATACAATATAGGTAAATACTTTACTCTCCATAGGGAACCCTGCTTTAACCGCGGATCTGTGCATAAATCTGTGGGGGGGGGGGTTAAATTTTATGTTTTTATTTGATAAAATTAAATATTAAAAGCTTTCAACTTCGTAAAAGGGTTTTCAAACATGGATTAGTTGACATTTTACGAAATTGGGTTCATCGTGAACGTTTAATTTATATTTCAAAATAATAATAATAACCTCTTAAAAGGGCGTGTTCATTTGAGAAATACAATATAGGTAAATTCTTTACTGTCCATAGGGAACCCTGCTTTGACCGCGGATCTGGGTATAAATCTGGGGGGGGGGGTAAATGTCGACGAAAATAATATTTGTACATTTTTTTTTCTAGGGGGGAGGAATAATTATCAGTTAAGCCCTTAATTTATTAACTAAAAGTGCATACATTTTGTTCTAGGGGGAGGGGTAATTACCACGTTAGCCCCCTAAAATCCGCGCTTGGACCCCAATAAGAATGAATTTTCAAAATTTGGCCATTTTGGTCTTATGGGATCCTTACCCTAAAATTTGCTATGACGTTTTTTCGAATCTTAACTCAGGGTGTGGTTTTTTTGCATTACTATGACCCCACCATATAACAATTTGGTGCTTTTATTGATAAACTGTATAGCTTTTGAATTATGGATGCTTTTTCGCATCTCTATTGCTCCAACAAACTGCAACTCGGTGCTTTTGTTGATAAACTGTATAGTTTTTAAAATATGAATTTTCAAAATTTTGCCATTTTGGTCTTATGGGATTCCCTACCCTAAAATTCGCTAAATGACGTTTTTCCGATTGTTAACTTAGGGTGTGGTTCTTTCGCATCTCTATGGCCACACCAAACTGCAACTCGGTGCTTTTATTGATAAACGGTATAGTTTTTAAAATGTGAATTTTCAAAGTTTGGTCTTATGGGATTCCCTAGCCTAAAATTCACTAAACGTTTTTCCGATTCTTAACTCACGGTGTGCTTTTTTAGCATCTTTATTGCCGTACCAAACTGCAACTCGGTGCTTTTATTGATAAACTGTATAGTTTTTGAAATAAGAATTTTCAAAATTTGGCCATTTTGATGTTATGGGATTCCCTACCCTAAAATTCGCTAAATGACGTTTTCCAAATCTTCTTAGGATGTGGGTGTTTCGCATCTCTATGGCCAGACCATACTGCAATTCCGTGCTTTTGTTGATAAACTGCATAGTTTTTTATATATGAATTTTCAAAATTTGGTCATTTTAGTCTTATGGGATTCCCCACTATAAAATTTGCTAAATATGGTTTTTCGAATCTTAATTCAGGGTGTGGTTTTTTCGCATCTATATGATCCCTCCAAACTGCAACTAGGTGCTTTTGTTGGTAAACTGTATAGTTTTTAAAATATGAATTTTTAAAGTTTGGCCATTTTGGTCTTATGGGATTCCCTACCCTAAAATTCACTAAATGACGTTTTTCCGATTCTTAACTCAGGGTGTGGTTTTTTCGCATCTCTATCGCCCCACCAAACTGCAACTCGGTGCTTTTGTTGGTAAACTGTATAGTTTTTGAAATATGAATTTTTAAATTTTGGCCATTTTGGTCTTATGGGATTCCCTACCCTAAAATTCACTAAATGACGTTTTTCCGATTCTTAACTCAGGGTGTGGTTTTTTCGCATCTCTATCGCCCCACCAAACTGCAACTCGGTGCTTTTGTTGGTAAACTGTATAGCTTTTGAAATATGAATTTTTAAAATTTGGCCATTTTGGTCTTATTTGATTTCCTACCCTAAAATTCACTAAATGACGTTTTTCCGATTCTTAACTCAGGGTGTGGTTTTTTTGCATCTCTATCACCCCACCAAACTGCAACTTGGTGCTTTTATTGGTAAGCTGTATAGTTTTTGAAATATGAATTTTTAAAATTTGGCCATTTTGGTCTTATGGGATTCCCTACCCTAAAATTCACTAAATGACGTTTTCCGGATTCTTAACTCAGGGTGTGGTTTTTCGCATCTCTATCGCCCTACCAAACTGCAACTCGGTGCTTTTGTTGGTAAACTGTATAGTTTTTGAAATATGAATTTTTAAAATTTGGCCATTTTGGTCTTAATTTGATTCCCTACCCTAAAATTCACTAAATGACGTTTTCCCGATTCTTAACTCAGGGTGTGGTTTTTTCGCATCTCTATCGCCCCACCAAACTGCAACTCGGTGCTTTTGTTGGTAAACTGTATAGTTTTTGAAATATGAATTTTTAAAATTTGGCCCTTTTGGTCTTATGGGATTCCCTACCTAAAATAAACTAAATGACGTTTTTCGAATTCTTTACTCAGGGTGTGGTTTTTTCACATCTCTATCGCCCCACCAAACTGTAACTCGGTGCTTTTGTTGGTAGGCTGTATAGTTTTTGAAATATGAATTTTTAAAATTTGGCCATTTTGGTCTTATGGGATTCCCTGCCCTAAATTCACTAAATGACGTTTTTCCGATCTTAACTCAGGGTGTGGTTTTTTCGCATCTCTATCGCCCCACCAAACTGCAACTCGGTGTTTATGTTGGTACATTAAAAAAAGTGTAAGTTTTTTTATTTGGATTAAGGCAAGTGTAACTAAATCTTGTTATTTTCATCCAAGGAATCTACAATTTTATTATGTACTATTTCCCATTTTTCATTGCCCCTCAGAATAGCCTAAATTTCCGATAGTACCTACTGTAAAATGGACAAAGATTTAAATGTCAAGAAAACATTTTTGCAAATAATACCACACTTTCATAATATCTTCTTAATTAATATATTTATTTAATTATTTTAACAGGGTGAACTGTTACATGCATATGACTCCACAAACGCCATTTGGTGGTTACAAGAAATCTGGATTCGGAAAAGACATGTAAGTCTAAATATACATAAATTGATTGCATGTATAAGTTATGGTGCCAGTAGGCTGCGTGCTAAGTATCTCACGGCGCGGAGTGTAAAATGCAAAGTTTGGCGTCACGGAAATTCATTTCATTGATTTCGTGTTTCCTTTGAACTGTCACCCGAACAGATGAACAGGGTGATTTTCACTTGAATGATTCTAACCAAATGAAAATAGAAAGTTTCAAAAACCTTACCTAATGAAACCTAATCAAATCTAACCGAACCGAACCAAAGCAAACTAAACCAATAATTATTTTCAAAAGATCCTAGAGGATGCAAATCCGAACCGGACCGTACCGAACCGAACCTATCCAAACCTAACCATACCCAACTAAACCTAATTAGCAATGTAGTTTAGTTTGGTTAGGTTAGGTTTGGTTCAGTTTGGTTCAGTTTAGTTAGGTTCGGTTCGGTTCAGTTCGGTTTGGCTCGGTTCGGATTCACATCCTCTAGGATCCCGGGTAGGAAGTCAGGAAAGTATGTTTTTTGAAAAAAATGTATGGTTCAGTTTGCTTTGGTTCGGTTCGTTTAGATTTGATTAGGTTTCGTTAGGTTCGGTTTTTGAAACTTTCTGTTTTCATGTGGTTAGAATCATTCAAGTAAAAATCACCCTGTATTCATCTATTCTAATACATGAGGTAAATAATATTGATAGATCTGCGCATGCAAAGTCAGGGATCAAAAGTGGACTTGGTAGGGCGAGTGTCTTGTTGAATCTAGAGTCGCCGATCCCTTCTCAGCGCACCACCTGTGGCATGTCGGTATGCACGCTAACGTCACTCATCGTCAAGCTTGCCTTTACGATCAGTGTGCTTAATGCACGCTGGGTAATGGAGGCTTTATAGTGAGAACTCCTGGAAAGAAGGCTGTAACTGACAGTGTTGCCAGATTACACGACTAATCGTGTAATTACACGATGTCAGTTCTTTTTACACGATTACAGGAATCAAAGGCCAATTCTCATGATTTTTAAACTCTGCTAAATATTGCTAAAAAATTATTTACTAGATGATACCGAAAATCATAAGGAATTGCCAATGTGAAGATAGGAAATTTGCTAAAATTTTCAAATTTAACTAAGTTTGTTTTTCAAGTTATTTGTTTGCCTCATTCTAGCGTAGGGAAGATATTCTTCCAAATCAATCTGATTAAAGTTTTGCAATAAATTTTTTAAAAAATAGAAGGTCTTTTCTATACAAAAAGTTTTATGAAAAATAAGACATATTACGAATTTACTTTGAATTAAAATATTACCAAGAAAACTCGGTAATAGTAGGCTACTCTATTTGGATGAAACAGAAAGTAAAGACCAGCGATTTCCGATTCGTCTTCATAAGATAGTTTTAAAATATATAGATACCTCGTTATGTCCGTATGTTGCTTTGTATTTATTTTTATTTTTTATTTTAAAAATAATACCATTGTATTAGCAATTTATAAAAATAACGAAATGATGTATTATGTTGTCTGTCAATTTGATATCGCAATAAAGTTTTTCTCGATAAATATTACGTATTTTTATTACTTGTTTTTATGTACAGTCGAACCTCTCTAAAGCTACGTTTACACTTGGAGAGTTCACTGGCGAAAAGTACTTTCAGCCACTAAACTTGCTTTGTTGGAGAATTTACTGGCGGAAAGTACTGGCAGCCTTGTGTTTACACGTTTTCAAGTTTACTTGTCAAGCAGTTAAAAACAAAATGGCGGTAGTGCGTGCTGCTGTTAAATTTGTTATGCGTGAAATTGCCAATAGTTTAATAAATAAGTTAGAACGCTAGAAAACTAGGAAAAAACGAGTTGGGGTTAGAGATTGGATCAGACGCAGAAGTACTTGCATCAGAACGATTCTTAAAGGAGATATCAACTGAAGATCCCGATTTTTATAGGAATTTCATGGGATTATCATACCAAAAACTTAAAGAACTGTTAAGACTAGGTTAACATAAACTGACCAAATCGGAAACGTGTATGAGCAGTCCTATTTCTCCCAAAATAAATTGGAAGTCACATTACGCTATCTGGCCACTAGTGATAGTTTTGCTTCCTTGCTGTATTTATACAGACTACCGGAATGTACTTTTTTCAGTCTTTTACCGGCGGTTGATGATGAACTTTTGATATTCCACAAAATTTCATATTTTTGATATATGTTTAAAAAGGAAATTATCTAATTTGCATCCCACTTAGGTTGATGATGAACTTGATATTCCATAAAATTTCATATTTTTGATACATGTTTAAAGAGGATATTATCTGATTTCCATCCCACTTATTCATTGTAAAAAACGTGGATACTTTTTCACAGAACGCTTGCTGACATGTGTTTACATTTGGAGAGTACTGGCGGAAAGTACTGGCAGCCACTAAACTAGCCGAAAGTACTTGCGGGCGAGTAGCAAGTGCCAGTAAACTCTCCAAATGTAAACGTACCTGTACTTGCGGGAGAATAGCAAGTGAACTTTCTTGTAGTTTACACATGGAAAGTTTAGTGGCTGCCAGTACTTTCCGCCAGTAAACCAAATGTAAACCTAGCTTAACTCGAACCTCTATAACTCGAACCTCTCTATAACTCGAACCTTTTAAGCGGTCTCTGCACTTTTCACATGTATTTTAACCCATGTAACTCGAGTTTCTATAACTCGAACTCTACATAACTCGAACTGTTTTGGTTGTCCCTTCAGGTTCGAGTTATAGAGGTTCGACTGTATTTTTGAAAATAAAGATATTTATCATGTTCACGACTTTACACGGTTTTTGGCAGCCGAATTACACGATTTTCTCTGCACTTCATCTGGCGACACTGGTAATTGACTAGAATAGAATCAAAGAGCTGCTTTGTGATTATTCCAGATTTTTAATTGTTTTTTTTTTTAATATTTTAGGGGCGCCGAAGGTATTGAAGAATATTTGGAAACGAAGGTGATCACAATTAAGGTTCCCACGAAAAATTAGTTTATCAGGTACGACTAAATGGAAAAATGTTATAGTTGTTCCGTTTTTTTCTTTTGTAAATATCCTATTAAATTACTGCACCATTTCTATGTAGAATATTGCACCATTTCTATGCAGAACTAAACATGTTTTCAATACGATTTCGGATTTACTTTCAAACTCAATAAAATTAAAACGTAAATAAAAAGTGGAGGCGATTTGAAAATTGACTTGTTCGCTTTTAGCCATAACATTTTAAAAATAAAAAACATTGGTTAACATCGAGCTAATAACCCTGTGATGCACCGTATTAAGGCTTAGCTAATCCATTCTCACACTATGTTGTTTTGTATGTGAGCCACAAGGACTTAATCGCGATTAAACCCATAATCGCGCTTAAGTGCTTACGATGCATATGAGGGTAAAACCTCGAATTTCGTTGAAAACATGTTTAAAAAATACCTGATGAAAACCTAAAAGTAAATAGTATATAAATCGAAATCAATTTCACCCGAAATTGTTGCTATAATTTTTTATGCAAAAAATATATGGTCTAATTATTATTATGTATGTATGTATATTATTAATTAGTTTTTAGATTGTAATATGTTAATGACTTTACCAATTTTAAATAAACTTTTTGCGATTTAAATTTGTTTTACTCATCGAAATCCACCATTTAATTGAATTTTAGTTTTTGGTTAATCGTAAATTTAGGTTAATATAATTTTAAGTTTAGAATTTAATTTTTATATCCAAAAAATTGAGTTTTATTTTACCCATTTTAAAAGGTTAAATAAAACCAAATTTATTATTTACATTTTATTGGTAATTCTGCTTGCTTATACTTATTGAAAACGTTATTTATTTTTCTACATTATTTTCGGACACCATATCTCGCCTTCTTTAGCCGTGACCCGCTCCTACTGCACCTCCAACATAAAACTTGTTTTTTGTTCATGTGAGTAAAATAGGAAATGCACGGTTCGGCGGTTTAGGAGCTATCGAGTTACGGCAATGAATACATAACTAGAGTTGTGTATTCATTGGTTACGGACAGAAATAAGATACACACACACAGACATCACGACGATTTTGCTAAGATTTTTTTGCTTTTGTCACGCACGTCTCCCTAAATTTCATGCTGCGTACGCCCATGATGGCATCGGTTTAAAACAAAAGCTGCTCTTCTAAGAACCAAAGCAATATCTGCTTCACAGGACGATAATTTTTTTCTTGGAATCCTGCATTTACTAAAGGTAAATCATCTCTTATTATAAGATACATTTATTATTTTATTCCTAGAAAAAGACTTGCTTGCATAACGACTACTTCATCACTTTCATAAAGTCATCACAAATTTTGAATTTAATAAAAAAATACCTGATCTAAGGTTTTAAAGCTAAACGATAACTGAAAAAAAAAATGCAAAAACTTTCCAAAAATTTACCACAGTCGGCCAGTAGCGTGTCGTGGATAAAAATAAAAGGGCGAGGGGGGGGGCGAAGACCTTAAGGGGCACAAATATAGGTATGGGAGTCAAATAAATTACAAACCTTTTTTTTAAATAATAACACACGCACCATTTGTTTTTGCGTTAAATTTAGTTTTTCTATTTTTCTCTCAAAGGACGCCAGGGACGCCAAGCGCAGAGGGGTGGGGGGGGGGCGTTCGCCCCCCCCCCTGGCCCCCTATACGACATGCTACTGCAGTCGGCGCATTTTTACTGTTTCCTTATTGGCCCCTCCCGACCAGAAATTCTAAATCCGCCACTGCTTGACAGTAATAGGGTGTTTGACAGTAGTAAAAAATAAATATATATTTATTTTTAGATATCTCTTTAGGTCTTGGGAATGCTAAAAACAAACTTTTTTGTTTAATTTTTTCTCAAATTCATAGTTTTTTTAATGAAATAAATTCATTGAATTAAAACAATTAGCCACGTGATTCAAAACAGGCGGTCTACCAATCAGCTGAGAAAGTGACGTCACAAAACAGTAAACGCCTCGAACGAACCTATTTTCTGTGTTATTTTTTTATGGAAGTTAATGTTTGCTTTGGTTTAAAGTGCGAATTATCGTCCTAAATTAGATTTTATTTTGTGTTTTGCTTATTAAAAATATTTTCAATGGAAAACGGATTCTCCAAAGCCGATAGCTTCAACTTGCCAATGCTGAACTCCTTTATGGTTGCAGGCTTCTTTGCCAACAACAGTGTTTTTTGTTCTGCGGAATTTAAAAACGTTAAAATGTTGATGTAAGTATCCGATGAGTTGTTTTGTATATAACTGAAAGTTTCTTTACGATATTCTTCGCCTACTTTTACTTATTTAGATTTTGAGGTTAAGTTATATGTTTTGCTTTTTTGTTTAATATGCCACTTACAATAGATTCATTAGGTGAAAAAAATAAAAATAAAAATTATGTAATAAACCGAGGGAGGAACAGGTAGGCAAAAAGTATACAACGACTAGCAATACTTGAAGTACTGCATAGGTTACACTGCATAGTCCGGCGTAGGTACTGCCTAGTCCTGCTTATGCACTGCCTAGTCTTGCATATGCACTGCTCAGTCCTATATTTAGCCTGCATGTGCACTACCTAATCGTGCATTTAGAGGTACTCCCTAGTCCTGCCTAATAACTGCCTAGCACCGCCTAAAAATTTGTACACCTTTCTGCCTATTATAGTTGTTCACCCCTTGTAATAAACATAACCTCAAAAATTTCATCGTCATTTACGAAATAGTTATATATATATATATATATTATAGACAACGTGAGAAAAATTAATAGAAACAATCTAGTTATACTCACATCAAAGTGATCTTCACAAATGTAAAGTGAACATGTATTAGATAAGGCCCTTGGGTCTCTTCGAGCAAGTTCTGGCCACTTTTTCCGTTCTTTTACTGCTGTAGGCATACATGAATAAATAGTTTTTCAGGTGTTTTTATGCTAGTATTCGAACACTGTGGCACTACACACTAATTATAGGACATTTTTTTTACATAAAAACCAGTAAAAACACAGACCAAAAACAAATAAGCACTTGAGTGCCGTGTATCTGTCCGTGAGTTTACTGCGCTGTGACGTCATTGCAACGCCATGCTAGAAATGAGCGTTTTAGCGACAAATTCAAAGCGAAAATTAGAAAACTTGATTTTAAATGTGTTTCATGATAAAATATACTATTTTAACAATTTTGCATAGCAAATTAGGGATCTATGTATCATTCTAAACTCTTTTCTAAAATTTGTCAAATACCGTGTTGTATGTATTAAATGATCACCATTGCGTTCCTCATTTGGAATGAAGTTGGCAGATATGTTATCTTTATATTTTAATTTTTAGTTTAAACGATTTACAACTCCATTATACATTTATTTTTATTTATATGTAAAAAGTTGACTTTGCCCCATTTTGCCCCGCATACGGGGTAAAATGGGGACCTATATTTGGCGAAACGGGCGGGACGATTGTATAATTTAGAATCAATATTTTTGTAAGACAAATTTGATTTATTAAAATACTAACAAAAATTTTATTTAAAAATAAAAAGTTGTAATAAAAAATACATTTATAATAATTAAATTTAGTACATTTACAAAATTTATAAAGAATTACAGCGACCTAGTCATCGCTGTCGGCTCTCCTACACGAATTTTTCATCTATTTTTTGCAAAGACAACATAAAATACAACTTTCAGTGATCTAAAATTTTTGTGGCAAAATGGGATATAGGTTACTAGGTATAACAAGGCAGATCTTGTAGTGATAATGTTTTTTGTCTTAAACAAGTAATTGAGAAAAGGAGCGCCAGAAATATAGAGACTCATGTTACCTTTGTGGACCTACAAAGAGCATATGATACCGTTTTAGTAGAAAAACTATGGACAGTGTTACAGCAGACTAATATCAATCATACATACATAAAAGCGATAAAAGAACTATACAAAGGGTCAAAATCTAAAATTAAAATTGGAAATCGACTTTCAAAAGAATTCCTGGTAACAAAAGGCTTAAGACAGGGATGTTGTATCTTTCCAACTCTTTTTAAAATATATATCGCAGTAGCTCTAAAAAACTGGAAACGTAAAGTGCACGGCATGGGAATACAATTTAACGACCGATTTACCATATACACACTACAGTTTGCTGACGACCAAGTAATTGTAGCTAATGATAAAGAAGACATGGAGTATATGATAAGAAAGTTAATGGAAGAATATCAAAAGTGGGGATTAACAGTGAACGTGGACAAGACACAGTACTTATGTATTGGAAAAGAATCCAGTGAGGTAGAACTAGACAATGGACAAGTAATATCTCCATGCAAAGAGTATGTATACTTGGGTGTCACATTTGATAAGACAGGAACAGTTTGTAAAGAACTGGAAAAAAGAATAGTAAAAGCAAAAAAGGTTATTGGATGTCTTAACAGTATTTTATGGAGCAGAGAGATAAAAAAGAATGTAAAATTTAACATATATGAAACATGGTTAAAAGCACGCTGTTGTATGGAATAGAGACTTGTCGCGTAACAGAAAAATACAAAACAAAAATGGAAAGTGTCGAAATGGTTGCAATAAGAAGATCAATGAGAATATCTAGAACAGATCACATAAGAAATGAGATCATAAAAGAAAGAATGGGCATTGAAGGAAGCATAACGGATGACATCACTAAAAGACAACTGATATGATACGGCCATGTACAACGGATGAACGATGAAAGATTACCAAAGCAGGTCCTAGAATGGCAACCAATAGGGCGCAGAAAAAGAGGGCGTCCTAAACTAGAATGGCAACAGTCAATCCAAAGATCAACGAGTCAAAAAATTCTGACAGAAGATGATTGTCAGGATCAAAGGAGGTGGAGAATAGGCGTCGGACAACGTAGAAAAACGTTCTAAGCCGACTAAATAAATAAAAGGTATAACAAGTTGCCACCATGAAAAAACCCCGATTTGCCTCAAACCACCAATTAAATTCAAAACAAAAATTATACACAGTAAAGGGCTAATTTTGGGGGCAACGCGTTTAATTAGGAATAATACATCAAACCACTAATTGTTCAATGTAAACAAAATTTTAAAAATTCTGTAAAAATGTACTTACGGTCACAAAATGCGCAAGCTATTTTTACAATAAACAGCGCACAACATCACATGTTGTGCAAAAACCAACTTTAGCTCAGCCGACCGGCACCAATCATCTTGCAGAGAGTTGAACCAGTCATGGGGATAAAATATCTGATATTAACAGGTTTTATTCTTACGCAGTTTAACTAAAACTGCGATATCCCGTTTTACCCCCGAACCCCAGCTTGCCCCACTTTCCCTATTCCATAAAATTCATTTTAAAATTTAAACCTTGTTAAATTGGGATTATGCTATTATAATTTAATACGAGAACTTATGTTTTAGTTTAGGTTCCCACATGCATTCATTACAGAGAATTTGCAACGTTGTTATCAAAGTTTTAGGAACATTTAGATACTTACTTGAAAGTTCCCGAGTTCCCCATTAAAAGTTTATTTAAGTTAGCTTAATGTTCGATGTCTTAAGATAATGAAATTTTGGGGTGACTATGATTTTATTAGATTTTTTTTTATTTGTCAAACACACTGTGTTTATTGTATTACAATCTAGACAGTAAGACTAATTAGCAATTTCGTTTTAACTTAATTGACTAGAAAAGTCAGATTTAAACTTAGGGTTCACTCAACAGTTCTCCCCGCTTTGTTTAGTCTGTAACTCACAATTGTGTTGTGTTTATAGCATTATTTTGTTTTATGTAATTCACTTAGTTTACTAGCTCAAACGGCTTCACTCTTTTTAGTCTTCGAACTAGCATAGTATTGTCTAGAAGCTGAATTGCTTCCACATTCGCATGCCGATGGAGTCTATCTTCATGGCTTTTTGCGTACTTTTTTATAGTCTCTGCTACAGTTTCGATTTTTAGATCTCGATGAAGGTCACTATTTCGAACGTACCAAGGTGCATTCACAATGTTTCTTAATACTTTATTTTGAAATCTCTGTAAAACTAGAATGTTACTCTCTTAAGCACAACCCCATAGTTGAATACCCTATGTCCATACTGGTTTCAGTATTTCTCTATATAGCAGTAACTTATTATGATTTCTTAAATTGGACTTCCTTCCAATTAGCCAGTTCATTTTTCTATACCTTATCTCAAGTTCTTCTTTTTTTTTTTCTTAACATGTGCTTTCCAGCGCAATTTGGCATCAAGTGTTATACCGAGATATTTTGCTTGATTTGAATATGGTACGGGAATGTTGTTAATTGTTATTTGTATGTGATTTATATTTTTGTTTGTAAAATCAACATGAATTGATTTGGTTTCATAAAATTCTATTCGCCACTTTGTGGTCTAACTGTGAACTTCGGTGACTGGATCCTGAAGTTTTCCAGTTTATAAATGAGAACGTTCGCCATTTTGGATTGGCAAATTTTGGTTTTTCAAGGTTCAAAATTTAATTCATGTCGGTTAACTAAAGGAAAACTCCGCCATATTGGATTGCCATTTTGACTTTTTGCAAAAGTAATAATCAGTAACCTTAGACATACTAAAGTTTCTAACTTAAGACATATTATCGGTTCATAAAGGAAAAAATACGGCATTTTGGATTATTCATTTTATAATATGTTTGCCCGCAGTTAGAAAAACGATAGCTGCAATGGATTGTATATATTTATATTAAACGAACAATCATAATAATTGATACGGAATCACGAAAATTAAGTCCATAGGTTAATTGCTGTAAATCACACAACGGAAAGTCGAAAACAAGAGTACTCACCGATGTGCTGCCAATTTCTTCACGTCCCAGGGGCCCCTGTCAGGATCTAATGATGACAGCACATAGCTGAGGGGCTGAAGCTTCTAGTTCTATGGTTTAGTACACAAACCGAGCAGTTTTAAGTATAGAAAATTGTAATAAATTGGACAAAGTAATTAACACGCCATTTTTCTCGAGGCGGTCGAAGGGATCTCTCTAATTCTTGTTGCGCATGTCCCATGCGCGGGAAAATTTTAAAAAGAACCGCGAAATTTAGCGCGAGCTAACATAATATAAAAATCATAATTAGCAACCTTAAATACCGTAAATTACAAAAATAATAATAATAGTTCATTAATGGAAAATTTCGCCATTTTGGATCCGCCATTTCGATTTTTATTTTTTTAATTTTTTTTTTATTTTGTTTTTTCATATTATTTTTTTTTAGTAGGTTTAGAATGTTTTTCTACGTTGTCCGACGCCTATTCTCCACCTCCTTTGATCCTAACATCATCTTCTGTGAGATTTTTTTGACTCATTGATCTTTGAATTGACTGTTGCCATTCTAGGACCTGCTTTGGTAATCTTTCATCGTTCATCCGTTGTACATGGCCGTACCATATCAGTTGTCTTTTAGTGATGTCATCCGTTATGCTTCCCTCGATTCCCATTCTTTCTTTTATGATCTTATTTCTTATGTGATCTGTTCTAGGTATTCTCATTGATCTTTTTATTGCATCCATTTCGACACTTTCCATTTTTGTTTTGTATTTTTCTGTTACGCGACAAGTCTCTATTCCATACAACAGCGTGCTTTTTACCATTGTTTCATATAGGTTAAATTTTACATTCTTTTTTATCTCTCTGCTCCATAAAATACTGTTCAGACATCCAATAATCTTTTTTGCTTTTACTATTCTTTTTTCCAGTTCTTTACAGTACGCCATTTCGATTTTTCCAAAGTTTAATCAAAACTTATAATCAGCTAAATTAAACACCCCAAAGTTTAAAATGTAGTACGTATCCATTAATAAATGGAAAAGGCCGCCATTTTGGATCTGCTATTTAATTCTTTTTAGTTTTAGTTTAAATTTTATTAAATATCGGTTTTTAAATGAAAAGGTCCGCCATTTTGAATCCACTATTTTGACTTTAATTTTATGTTTAACTTAAAAGTTATAATTAGTGACCTTAAACTGCAATTACATTGTATTTTTACATATTATGGTAAATACATAAATAAACAAACATCTTCAAGTTCTACATTTGATATATACCGGTTTAAGTGTAAAACAGTTTACACTTCATAACGGTTAGAGATACTTACTAACCGAAACGTCGTGTTTAAAATAAATAAAGACAATGGAAGTATGAAATTTTATTTCTACTCAATCATTGTCTACGAATTTCAAGTAATTAATGTTTTTGATATGGGTAAAGGATTTTTGATTTAGTAAATAAAAAAATACATGCTGTAATTTGTGGTAACGACCCCCAGTATCCTCCCCCCTTACCGCCGCCCTTGATTGCATTTCGCATCGTTCGGGCATGGATAGTCGCATGCGGAAAGGTATTACTGCCAATGAACTTGTTTACAAGTTCATTGATTACTGCTTAAGTTATGCGTTGCGTAATTTGTGAACAGCCCTTAGTTTAACGTAAATAACGATTTCTTGTAATTTCCATAGAAAACAGATGCAGGATGCACTCGAATGGATTATGGTGCTTAATTTAGGAAAAGCGCTAAAATCTAATTTCAGACTAGCTTAATTTACATCACGTGTGCCGGTATTCGAATTTAAATTTACCAAGGTTCAAGGTCAATTGAGAAGAAAATTGCACGAGCAACAAAATATCGAAAGAAAAGACACAATAGTACTGCCGTCCTTAGTAAGACCCACCTATCTACGTTTTGACTTATTTCGAGAAAAGCGAGTTTAATGTTTAAATGCTTGCTAAGAGTACAGTACACAGTAATATTTTTTTTTGTTTTTCAAAATAAAATACTTCTGAACAAAAATTTGGGTATTTTTCTTAAAAAACAGATGAAAGTAAACTATTTAACGCCATTATCGGTCATAACTCATTTTTGATTTTTTTGCAGGTAGGTGGGTCTTACTAAGGACGGCAGAGTATCTGTGCTTTCCCGGCCAACTGTGATGGATGAAACCACCGTAATTTCATTTTGCAAGTTTTTTTTATATGTTTAAGTACTTATTATTATTTTATAAACACATTTTTAAGTGCAAAGAAGAAAGATGGAAAACGTGCTGTGTGTGGATCGATAAAAATCAAAACGAATTTTCTACTTCACACAAAGGTATGTGTGCCTAACTTGCGAGTGTCAGAAGGAGAGGGAAGAGTTGATTTTGGTTGTTTTCCTACTTACACAAGGTTGCATCTCTAGACGTACGTTTCTGTGTGTTTCACGTCATCAGTAGAGAACAGCAAACCCAGGTAAGCCAATTTTAACCAAAACCAACTCCTACATATGAAATACTCACACACATACCTTTGTGTAAAGTATAAAATTCGTTTTGACATTTTTAAGTATTGACAGTTTGCCTAATTAATAATAGTCAGGCGTGGATCTACGGGAGAAGAAAAAGGGGAAATCCCCCCCAAATCGTAAACTGTATTTGGTTTTGACACACAGTATACACCACGGTAACTAGAATAGACCGGTGTTCTGATCTTATATACAGTGTACTCCGGTTATTACGCACCCTCAAGGGACCAGAAAATGTGTACTTTATAAGCAGACGTACGTTATAAAAAAACACAACTAAAAAAGTATGTTAGAAGGTACATTTTTTATTTGGAATATAATAGTTGTTTTTGACAAGTTTTTTGGCCTACCAAGAAGATTTTCTTTTACAGTTATAGATTTGCACCAGCGATTCTGTATTTTAACCACAAACATATAAGAATAAAGTCGAAACTGACGGCCTACCGCCTGCAACTACTTCCGGTGATATCAAAAGTAATGGAAAGAGTTGTGAACAATCACCTAACCAAGTACTTGGAAAAGTACAAGATTATCAACGACAAGCAATACGGATTTTGAAAATATAGATCAACTGGCGATTTACTTACATACTTCACTCACTTATGGCAAAAAGCGATTAAGTTACAGGGCGAAACAAGAACAATTGCCTTAGATATATCTAAAACATTCGATAAAGTCTGGCATGAAAATCTGCTCAACAAGCTCAAAGCAATGGGATTGTCGCCGATACTTTGCACTTGGTTTGAAAGTTACCTTAAGGATAGATCCATTTATGTTGCACTGGATGGCCGGAGCTCCAACTCTTACCAAATAAATGCTGGTGTGCCACAGGGAGCAATCCTTTCGCCAACACTTTTTCTGATTTACATAAATGACCTCATAGATAAAACAGTAAATCCACTTTATTGCTTTGCAGATGATGGCAATGTAGTCTCCTCAGTCATACCACCCCCTCAGTGTGTATCCGCACGTGAATTCCATCATCTTAGACTAAGTCAAATATCGCTGATAAATAACGACCTAGAGATAATAGAGGACTGGGGCAACAAAAACCTTATACAGTTCAACGCGCAGAGAACCCAAGCAGCCCTGTTTTCAAAAAAGACCAGCACCGGTGAGCCAAACATCATGCTATCTGGAAGTGCTGTCACATTACAGAGCCAGTTGAACATCTTAGGAGTCATTGCAGAGACCAACATGTCTTGGCACAGTCACGTGGCAGATATAGCTAAAAGGGCGTCCCAAAGGCTTGGGGTGCTATTTCGTACAAGACATCTGTATACACCAAACCAACTGCTGAGACTCTACAAAGCCCAGATTCGACCAACTATGGAGTACTGCTCACATATATGGAGTGCGGCACCCAAACATACCTTTATGCTTTTGAACACCGTGCAAAAACGAGCTATCAAGCTAATCAATGACCCCGCACTTACTCGTAGCTTGGATAGTCTCGAACATCGAAGAACTGTGGGCGATCTATCTCTCTTCTACAGGTATTATCACGGAAAATGCTGTGAAGAGTTGGCACGTATGATCCCCCCGGGAGTAGCACCTACTAGGCGAACACGTCAAGCAGACGGTAACCATCAATTCACTGTCAAAATAGAGGCACCAAGAACCTCATTATATCAGAATTCATATCTCTGGAGAACAGCATCGCTGTGGAATAAACTCCCTGCGACAGTTTTCCCTGCAGGTTACAACCTGAACCGTTTCAAAACCAACACACGCCAACATTTCCGCGCACTTGCCGCTTCTCGAGCGTGATAGGGATCTCCTTGCGAGTGCGCTTAACCGTAAAAAAAACTCGCGTTCGAATGAGAAAACCGCGGAATCGATAAATAACTAAAAAATCCTTGAATTTTTCAGGGATATTCCGGTTTTAACGTACACTCGTACGTTACAATCGGAATATTGGGGGCAATTCTTCAAAATTTGAAATAATTTGAAATAATCTGACGAAATTTGAAACAACAGAATTTAGGTGTAAATCTTGACAACACTGCAATTTCAGCTTTGTGTAAAACGTCTTACACCACACGGTAATGGGCCAACTTAGGAAATTATGAAAACCCCAAAAATTTAAAATATGCGGGAAAATTTAATCTAAAACCTACCTTGAAACTCGGCTACTGATAATCCACAAGTTCTTGATAAATTGTATTTTTCCGAGCACCTCATCATACAACGGTTTTTCTATCTGGCAAATTTGACAACTGTCAGTCAAAGATCACCAAGGGGACTGTCAGTTACGAAATACTATGTTGCCAATTCATTGTTTCCAAGTGAAACCAATAAAGGTACCGTTCACAAGTTGGATTCACTTTTTAAATATGTTGTTAAAATATTTTTACGAAAAACTCTTACAACGTAACGTGCAAGGTGGTACCTAAGGGGGGATCAATTTCCCCCCGATATTTTTAGGAATAAAAAGTAATCAAACATTTAGTAGTGATAATAATAGTAGAGATATGGATAATTCGCATTTTTTACGGCGGAATTGATTCTGATTTTTGAGATGTTTGCTTATAATAGCTGAAAACATGCTCAAACTAAAGTTTGGTTAAGTATTTTGTTTTCTAAAAAATTTAAATCTTAAAGGTATTTTTTATACCTAAATGCATGGAGAGTGGAAAAAAATTTTGTTTTCTAAATCTCATAATTTTATTCATAAACATTTGTGTGTTTTAAATAATATTACTTGACTTGACTGCAAAATCAATCCAAGATTTGAGCAGCTGCTAAAAAATTGTTTTTCTTTGTCGTGTTTTTGAACTTGATTTTAAAATAAATTTGAATGAAAAAGGATGCTTGGCTGACTTATTTTTTAGCCACTCATAGGTAGGAAGGCTATTGGGGACCGTCAAAAAAAACCTTTTTATTTTTGCTCAAAATAAGTTTGGGCCAAAAAAATCAAAATGGCTGTCTGTCTTTATTCATAGTTCTTTTAAAAATAAAACCAAATACTTTAAATAATTAGTCACTTTGTCTGCAAGTTTAGTGAAAATTTTTACTTGGTTTTATTTTTATAAGTTTAAAAAAAAACAAATTCAATTTTTTTTTACCCTTATTATATTTGTTATAATCAAAACCTTAAAAACTATTTTATTTTCTTTTATTACTTTTTCAAATTAGGTAGCTATTCAATGAACCTACAGAGTAAATAATTTTCCACTGGAATTTATTCTTTAGCTTTTTAACTATTTCTTCAATTTCAATATATTTTAATTATAGTATCTAAGGTTTTAAACCCGTTATATTTTGTTTGTGTATTTTATTCCGGGATTAACATTAATATTGATAAAGGTACACAATTGACAGGGTGCAAAATTTTTTGCCGACTTTTTTGGACGATAGCTTTTCTAAAAGGTTCGATGTCATCACATTTCGTGCATTTCCTAATACAAAAAGCAAATTTTGCATTTTTTTTTATCAAACTAAACCTCACCTTTGTCGATTGATGGCAAACTTATCCTAACCTGTTAATTCAACTCTGGTTAATTGATCGAAAACGTGACCTAACCGGTCCATTGGACACTTTTTTTTTGGTGGAAAAGGGGCGTGTATGGACAGGTAATGATAAGTTTGCGATCAATTGAAGGGGCGACGGACGAAACATCGAAACACAAAATGTCGAAAGTATAAAATGCCGAAGAAACAAAAATACTAATAGTTGAAAAATTTAAAAGACAGAAAATAAAACCTAACCAGATCGGCTTAGATTGGTATACGAAATAAAAAAAAAGCAAACCTAATCCGGTTGGGTAATTATAATTTCAAAAAAACTAACTTGACCAGATCAGGTTAGTTTGTTTTGTATAATAACCTAACTGTCAGGTTTAAAATCTAACCTGACCTGGTTAGGTGAAAATTATAAAAAAAAAGTTACCGTTTCTAGTTACTTAATTACACTGAATCTAACCTGACCAGATCGTAATATGTTATTAGGTTTTATTTCGCATTTCGATATATTTTTTCTGACATTTTGTAATTTCGATATTTTGTAATTTCGACATTTTGTAATTCTTCTTCATTCGCACACACAGTTTCCAATAGAATCTACATTTATTTTTATTTTAATATTTATTTTTATCCTTATAAACCCAACAGTAACGTCTTTTAGACGAAAATTGTTCGTAGCACCCCTGTAATCTTCCGCCGGCGGCGACTGTAGCAAGTATTTCTGATTACCCTATCCAAAACCTCATGGGCCGTCACTGAATAACAGCAGTTTCTATATGGGAGGACCCCCCAGAATAAAAAACTATATACGTGCCTAGCTTTGATAAGAAAAGTAAAAAAATAATCACCACTTCAATAATTTGACCAGTATCCCACTTAGTCAGATTTTTCTGGCAGATTTTAAAGAAATAATTTGACATTCCCTTAAAAATCCGTTCAAATATAACGGTGGCAACAGCGTAGAGCTAATTTTGTAGCGACCCTTCCACGACATGCAGTTAGTCCCTCTTTGTTAATTTTACCGTGAAAAACAAAGAAAGAAAGTAAACTTAGCTGACCTCATAAAGAAAACGAATAGGACTCATAAATTTGAAAGAAATGTGACGAAATGTGACGAAATCTGACATTTCAGTTTGTGTGGTTAATGGTTATCTGCTTTGAATTTATTTACAATTTTTAAAATAAAAATTTTTAATAAATTAGTCGTTTTTAATTAAAAAAATATATTATATCGTGAAGCTACATCTATGAAAAAGTGGGAAATGGCCTTTTAGGTAAGTTTTTAAGTTTAAAATTGCCTTTTAAACGAGAAATCTTAAGCGACAGATTGGGGGCAATTCTTCAAAATTTGAAATAATTTGAAATAATCTGACGAAATTTGAAACAACAGAATTTAGGTGTAAATCTTGACAACACTGCAATTTCAGCTTTGTGTAAAACGTCTTACACCACACGGTAATGGGCCAACTTAGGAAATTATGAAAACCCCAAAAATTTAAAATATGCGGGAAAATTTAATCTAAAACCTACCTTGAAACTCGGCTACTGATAATCCACAAGTTCTTGATAAATTGTATTTTTCCGAGCACCTCATCATACAACGGTTTTTCTATCTGGCAAATTTGACAACTGTCAGTCAAAGATCACCAAGGGGACTGTCAGTTACGAAATACTATGTTGCCAATTCATTGTTTCCAAGTGAAACCAATAAAGGTACCGTTCACAAGTGGGATTCACTTTTTAAATATGTTGTTAAAATATTTTTACGAAAAACTCTTACAACGTAACGTGCAAGGTGGTACCTAAGGGAGGATCAATCTCCGCCCGATATTTTTAGGAATAAAAAGTAATCAAACATTTAGTAGTGATAAGTAGAGATATGGATAATTCGCATTTTTTACGGCGGAATTGATTCTGATTTTTGAGATTTTTGCTTATAATAGCTGAAAACTTGCTCAAACTAAAGTTTGGTTAAGTATTTTGTTTTCTAAAAAATTTAAATCTTAAAGGTTATTTTTTATACCTGGAGAGTGGAAAAAAATTTTGTTTTCTAAATCTCATAATTTTATTCATAAACATTTGTGTGTTTTAAATAAAATTACTTGACTTGACTGCAAAATCAATCCAAGATTTGAGCAGCTGCTAAAAAATTGTTTTTCTTTGTCGTGTTTTTGAACTTGATTTTAAAATAAATTTGAATGAAAAAGGATGCTTGGCTGACTTATTTTTTAGCCACTCATAGGTAGGAAGGCTATTGGGGACCGTCAAAAAAAACCTTTTTATTTTTGCTCAAAATAAGTTTGGGCCAAAAAAATCAAAATGGCTGTCTGTCTTTATTCATAGTTCTTTTAAAAATAAAACCAAATAATTTAAATAATTAGGCACTTTGTCTGCAAGTTTAATGAATATTTTTACTTGGTTTTATTTTTATAAGTTAAAAAAAAACAAATTCAATTTTTTTTTACCCTTATTATATTTGTTATAATCAAAACCTTAAAAACTATTTTATTTTTTTTATTACTTTTTCAAATTAGGTAGCTATTCAATGAACCTACAGAGTAAATAATTTTGCACTGGAATTTATTCTTTAGCTTTTTAACTATTTCTTCAATTTCAATATATTTTAATTATAGTATCTAAGGGTTGAACCCGTTATATTTTGTTTGTGTATTTTATTCCGGGATTAACATTAATATTGATAAAGGTACACAATTGACAGGGTGCAAAATTTTTTGCCGACTTTTTTGGACGATAGCTTTTCTAAAAGGTTCGATGTCATCACATTTTGTGCATTTCCTAATACAAAAAGCAAATTTTGCATTTTTTTTTATTAAACCAAACCTCACCTTTGTCGATTGATGGCAAACTTATCCTAACCTGTTAATTCAACTCTGGTTAATTGATCGAAAACGTGACCTAACCGGTCCATTGGACACTTTTTTTTTGGTGGAAAAGGGGCGTGTATGGACAGGTAATGATAAGTTTGCGATCAATTGAAGGGGCGACGGACGAAACATCGAAACACAAAATGTCGAAAGTACAAAATGTCGAAAAAACAAAAATACTAATAGTTGAAAAATTTAAAAGACAGAAAATAAAACCTAACCAGGTCAGGTTAGGTTTTAAAGTATATTACAAAAAAAAGGCACCTGATCTGGTCGGGTTAGTTTCTATTAATATATCTAATAACCCAAGCTTTCGACATTCTGGACTTTCAACATTTTGTAATTCTTCTTCATTCGCACACACAGTTTCCAATAGAATCTACATTTATTTTTATTTTAATATTTATTTTTATCCTTCTAAACCCAACAGTAACGTCTTTTAGACGAAAATTGTTCGTAGCACCCCTGTAATCTTCCGCCGGCGGCGACTGTAGCAAGTATTTCTGATTACCCTATCCAAAACCTCATGGGCCGTCACTGAATAACAGCAGTTTCTATATGGGAGGACCCCCCAGAATAAAAAACTATATACGTGCCTAGCTTTGATAAGAAAAGTAAAAAAATAATAACCACTTCAATAATTTGACCAGTATCCCACTTAGTCAGATTTTTCTGGCAGATTTTAAAGAAATAATTTGACATTCCCTTAAAAATCCGTTCAAATATAACGGTGGCAACAGCGTAGAGCTAATTTTGTAGCGACCCTTCCACGACATGCAGTTAGTCCCTCTTTGTTAATTTTACCGTGAAAAACAAAGAAAGAAAGTAAACTTAGCTGATCTCATAAAGAAAACGAATAGGACTCATAAATTTGAAAGAAATGTGACGAAATGTGACGAAATCTGACATTTCAGTTTGTGTGGTTAATGGTTATCTGCTTTGAATTTATTTACAATTTTTAAATTAAAAATTTTTAATAAATTAGGCGTTTTTAATTAAAAAAATATATTATATCGTGAAGCTACATCTATCAAAAAGTGGGAAATGGCCTTTTAAGTAAGTTTTTAAGTTTAAAATTGCCTTTTAAACGAGAAATCTTAAGCGCCAGATTATGTCACATTTTTTCAAATTTCGTCAAATTTTTTGAAATGTAAAGAATTGACCCCATTTCACATTTTTTCAAATTTCGTCAAATTTTTTGAAATGTAAAGAATTGACCCCATTATAACAGAATTAGTCAAAATATGGTACGTTATAACCGAAGTAGAAGGTATAAAATGTACGTAATATCCGGTGAAAAAACAAGAGTATTTTGGCTGGATCAATGAAATATATACGTAATAACTGAAAGTACGTTATAACCCAGGTACGTTATAACCAGGGTACACTGTATTTATGTCGAAGTTTCACGTCCCTGGTGGTCCAGCTGACGCTCGTGTTAATTCAATCTTTCTTCTTTTTCGCCCTTCGAGCGAGAAGGTTTGACAGAGAGGCCAGCTGTCGGGACGTTTTCAGATAAGAAATATTTTTTTGTCATGTCTGCAGTGGGTAGTATTCTTATCTTGTCTCAGCTTCTCTCTCACTCCCTCTTTTGCATACGATACAGATCTTAAATCTCAGCCCGTCACGTAGCATCCAGTCTGATATTTCTGGCACGTACCTACTTATACACACTAATTTGAATTCTCAACAGGCCATAGAGCTTTCCTCCTACTTCACTCATGTCAATTCACTAGCTAAGATCATTAAGGATTTAAGTTGACACGACGCCTGCTATAAAAACAAGGCCTTGAAGCGACAAAGGCGGGATGAACAGCTTAAGAAGAGTGGGCTTCAAGTTTATGATGGAACGTGTGAAAAGCACGGCAAATAATGGACTAAGGAAATTTATTAAGGTTAAACAATTTAATGATAAACGAACCTTTTAAAACTTTTCCATTTATTTGATTTATATGCAAATCTTTAAGGCCCTTATTTTTTCATTATTCTCTGGTTAAGAAATAATACTATTTCTTAAAATCTATGTTTTATTTCTGAAACAGAAGTTTGCATTTATTATTTAATTTAAAATAAAACTAAAAACCAATAACAAAGCATTGAATTAAATAAGCAAATGTTCAAAAATTCCATCGTTGCTATTCATGCAAATCCAGCATCGATGAATTAGAGACATGCATGCATCTTTAAACATTTGTTCAGGAATTTCTTCTATGGCTTGAACAACGGCTGCCTTAAGTTCTTCTATCGTATTATGAGTAGTAGAATAAACTTTATCCTTCTGTCTGGCGAACGTGCAGGCCAGGCAACTGGACGTCGATTTCCGATTTAGTTATTGCCATCTTGCTGGAATCACATGTTTGCTACATCTTGAAAAGGCAAATTTTCTTAAATTTTAGTCAACGTAATTTTGTAGAATTTCGAGATATTGAGGTGCCGTCAAATTATTATGAAAAAATAGTATGTGTCCGTTTATGACTCCTAGCCATACATTCAAACCCCACCTAACTTGATGGTGCACCTTACGATTTAAGAATGGATTTTCATCGGCCCAGTACATGTAGTTATGTCTGTTAAACACCCTGCAGTTTGTAAACCTGCTTTGATCGGACCACAGGACCTTAAGCGGAAATTGAGGGTTTTTCTTGCAATTTTTGTATGAACCAATTGCAAAAGAAGGTTCTTCTTTCTAAGTCACCATCTCGGAGTGCTTGACTAATATGTGTTGCATATGGATGATACTTAAATTTTTAAAGAATTCTTTGTGCAGTCAATTTGGGTACTTCAACATTATTTTCCAGTTCACGAAGGAAGATGCGAGGATTGTCAATGACACTTTGTAAAACCAGAGCTTCAATATTTTCATCAGGTTGTCGATTACGATTTTGTTTTTTAAAGGAACCATATTCAATTAA
Source organism: Aspidapion aeneum (assembly GCA_963576565.1). Taxonomy (NCBI): domain Eukaryota; kingdom Metazoa; phylum Arthropoda; class Insecta; order Coleoptera; family Brentidae; genus Aspidapion; species Aspidapion aeneum. The sequence continues at coordinate 17,622,062 of OY755038.1, read as the reverse complement.
ATTACTGGTTGTCGTCTTTCTTGATATCTCTGAAAGTACATATCTGGAGCTCTTCCAGCATTCTTGTTACACAAAATATAACATTCATACATATCTACTTCCTCCCAATTTGGAAACCTTTCCATGTTAAATTTGATTGCTAATGTAAAAAAATCTTAAGTGATTTAGAAACTTTAAAACTCCAATAGAAAAATCAAATAAATGACAAAGTTTTGACAGGTAGTTACCTAGGTATGACAGAAACGCAACTACGCCTTTGTTTCACAGCCACCCAAGTGAAAAACAGTTTTTTAAATAAATTTACATTTTCCGTCATTCAAAGATAGGCTTATTATACATGGTTGAAAAGCTCTTTTAATGCTCTATTTATTGATGTATAAATTCATGGCGGTCGTAAGAAATAACAAAGTTGGCTATGGTTTCATAAAAACTAGAAGGCCTAGAAAAAACTTGTTAACGTCATTCGATTGGCAGTAGTAGCTTATAGAAAACTCCCAAATTTCATTAAATTTGTTTGCAAGATGGCAGCGATAGAGATCTGAGCCCTGAAGGGGAGAAAAACTAGAGATATCCCAAAAAAATAACCCCAAAATTAAATTCGCTCCGCCTGGGAAAACAGAGTCTATTAAACTAAAAAACAAAGGAAAAAATCGGCAACACGCTAGAAGCTTACCTTCTGTAATTCTGCAGCAGTCCCAAAATTTCACTGGCGGCACCGCCCCTTCTTTTGACTGGAATTTCGGTCTTCAACCCGAAAACACGTGTGACTTCTTTTAGTTTTTTGGCGGAAGTGAAGTCTTCATTCCCCTGTCACACACAGGATGGCGCTTCAAACTCCCAGCGTGAGCAAAAAACGCGAATGATTTTAACAAAATGATCAGGTGATCAAAAAGAAAATAACTTTCAACAAAGAGAGAAATTATCACCTGATCGGAATTTTTCCCAAACAGGACTTTCTTTTTTGAAGGTTTTTTGCAGAAAGCCCAAAAATATCAAAACAAACTTTAAGGTTAGGTTTTCCCAAAAATTCAAAATAAAACAAAAAAGAAAAAATAACTGGCAGCATTAAACAAGCGATAATTCAATTTTTTTTAAAGACACTGTTTAGTTTTTGGTCGATATTTTAGTATCCCCTGTAGATATCTTCAATATTGATACAGCATCTGATTGGGCTTATAATAGCGCAACTTTTTTCTCATTTAAACAAACTCGTATCTCTTATCGTTTCCGAAATCCCCATGTAGTTGCTTTTATCTGATTTATCTGTAAAGACCTTTATTTTTTAACATTTCTTAAAATTCTTTATGATTAAACTATAAACAAGACCGAAAATTAATAACCGATGACAAAGCGTTGATGCAAATTAAAGTAAATGTTCATATTTTGATTAACTTTATAATATTTAAATAGCACCCCATATTGGAGTCAACTAGAGCTCAAACCCAGAACGTATTAATTATATATCTTGGAACCCCTCCAGCGTTCTTATAGCACCCTAAAAAGAAAAACTCATAAATCAATTATTTCCAGTTTGGAAACTTTTTCACATTAAATTTAATTGGCAGTATATCTCAGTGAGATACCTTAGAAATCCTAATAACTACATCAATTAATTGGAAAAAATTGGACAGATATATAAAGTATTTATGACAGTAAACACAATTACGGCATTTGTTTTATAGCCATTTACAACTTCGTTGACGTCACAGGGAAGGCTGAATTTCTTTTTGATGGTCACGTCAGGCCACAGCTGATTGTATTTAAAATATTGAAGTTGGAATGACGGTTGATGAATTTTTTTTTAAATAAGGCCGGTTTTAAAATTGTTTTTACCATATTCTCGTAAAACAATTTTATACAAAAAATTAAATTTAAAGCAGTAGCTAATGTGTTCGTTTCTGCGTGAAAAATAATCGGCTCATCTACACCTATTTGTTTAAATTCGGCCACTTTTAAAACTTATTTAGAGTGCAAGGACCTCAAAACTATAAACAACAAGTGAAATTAAAGAAAGAAAAATAAAAAAAAGTTTTCTGCTTCGGCCGGGCATTATTTGCAATTTGGTATTTGATAATTATATTGGTAAATCGCCCATTTGCGATCAGAAATTTTAACACGCGAAAAAATGATCTCATGCTTTCAGACGTTGATTCTTTACGTCTAATTTGAGTTATCATACCTTTGACAGTGGGAAAGAAGAATTTAGAGAGATCAGTTAGATGACTTGGTCGAGTTAATACCGTGAGGTTTTATCGTTCTTGTACTGAGACACCGCAGCCTGCATAGGTGGAAGTTTTCCGAAAATTTATGTATGGCTTCGGTAGTTCAGTGGTAGAATGTTTGCCTAGATAGCAAGAGATCCCGGGTTCGATCCCCGGCCGAAGCAGAAAACTTTTTTCTTATTTTTCTTTCTTTAATTTTACTTGTTGTTTATAGTTTTGAGGTCCTTGCATTATTTGCAATTTGGTATTTGATAAAACAATTCCTGTTTCACATTAAAATAAGAGGCAAGACATTTTTGTGCTATATTAAGAAAATATTCTCTTGGTGAATAGGAAAGCACAAATTATTTCACTTCAAAGCATTTTGGTTTGATCTATGACAATTTTTTTTACCGTGTGCTTATACAAAACCTCTGAATTTTATCAATTTTGTTTACAAAATGCGGACATATTTCAATTTTATTAAAAAGCACAAATTTTAGTAATTTTATTTATTTTAGTTTTTGATCGATATAAAACACCTGTAGATATTTTTAACCAAAATTGTATCTCTTATTGTTACCGAAATCTTTATATAGACACTTTTATCTGGGACACCCTGTATAATCAAAGTTTTCACATCTTGTTGCTTAACTGGGAATTATAATTATAGGGGCTTGAAGTTTCTGTATTATTTCTGTTTGCTAAAGCACAAATCTAGAATTTAATTAATTACACGAGACTTGTCTCTAATTATACCCTCCTACACAAGAGACTAAAAGGAAATAATAAAAAGACACTAGACAAAGAAAAAAATTGGAGCCAGCAGGGACGTGCATCCATCCATAAGTCAATATCTAATAAATTGGTAAAAAAAATTTTTTAAGTCACAAGCTTTTATAAAATGCACTAAAAATTAAAAAATTATTTTCTAAAATTCTAATATTATCATAATAATAAAAGCGATGGCCGACTGATGGAAATTTTGACGATGTTAGCCCGATAAGATATCCGTATCAATTAAATATCACTATTTGCAAGAATTAATCTAGCAGAAAAATGCAGAGGGACCAAACCCACCCATCTGACATAGGTATGGTAGGGTAGGTAAACATATCTTTGCTGACCTGCTATGTTGAATATTCTTTAAGTGTTTAGATTAACTTATGCTTTGATTTGCGGCCATTGCTTTTATTATTATGATAATATTAGAATTTTAGAAAATAATTTTTTAATTTTTAGTGCATTTTATAAAAGCTTGTGACTTAAAAAAAAAATTTACCAATTTATTTTCTATTTTTTAGTCTCAGCTATCTACTTTATTAAATGAAAATAATTGTTCAATCACAGAACAGAAGTGTTTATTCTAGATTATAATGAAATCGCTGATCGTGAGTTCTTTGGAAACTCATTTTTCTATTGGGAGAAGGAGAGGGTGGGGGTAGAGGTAGGAATATATTTTTTGTTTGGGCTGTATTGCCATCGGACCTTTATGCATATACCAAATTTTATAAAAGTCATTTGAAGTAAAGTGTGTCAAAAACGCATTTTTTATGGAAGGGGGTAGGGGTAGGGGTGGGAGGACATTTTTTGATTATTGTTGTATTGTCATCGGACCACTATATGTATACCGAATTTCATCCAAATCGGATAACGGAAAGGGTGTCAAAAACGCATTTTCTATGGAAGGGGGTGGGGGTAGGAGTGGGAGGATATATATTTTTTAATGTTGTATTGTCATCGGACTACTATGTGAATACCAAATTTCATCCAAATCGGTTAATGGGAAGTGTGTCAAAAACTCATTTTTCTATGAAAGGGGGTGGGGGTAGGGGTGGGAGGATATTTTTTTCTTATTATTGTATTGTCATCGGATCACTATATGTATACCAAATTTTATCCAAATCGGATAACAGGAAGTGTGTCAAGAACACATTTTTCTATAGAAGGGGTGGGGGTAGGGGTGGGAGGATATTTTTTTTTCTTAATGTTGTATTGTCATGGGACCACTATGTGTGTACCAAATTTCATCCAAATCGGATATTGGGAAGTGTGACAAAATCGCTTTACAAGATTTGATAGATAGTTAGATACAGTCGAACCTCTCTAACTCGAACTTCTATAACTCGAACCTCTCTATAACTCGAACCTTTTAACTGGTCCCTGCACTTTTTATGTGTATTTTAACCTCTTTTATTCAAATTTCTATAACTCGAACTCTCCATAACTCGAACTGTTTTGGTTGTCCCTTCGAGTTCGAGTTATAGAGGTTCGACTGTAGTTAGATAGTTAGATAGTTAGACAGAACATCTGAAGCTAAATAAAAGCTTGTAATAAAAACCACGTTACTAGCTGCCATCGTTTTTGAGATAAACTGCCGTCAAAGAAAAAAAACCACGTATTCAACAAAATCGTTATTTTGAGAAAATAGAGAAAATAAAATCCTATATTGCATAAATTTACATACTACTGGTGGCTTTAGCAGAGCAACAGACTTTAGAAATAAAACAGGGATGATAAGAAAACAATCTACAAGGTTTTGAAAGGAGCAGGCATACCTTAAATGGGATTTTAAAAAATCTCCATCTATGACTGGTTTCCAAGATACAGTGGCGGGTATGGGGCTTCCCAACATACGAAAAAATTCAAATTCTGTGGTAAAAATAATTGACTCTTATATTTGATTACCATGCTAGATGGCACGTGATAATTTTTATGTGCAAGTTGTACTCAAAAAGTACAATATTTCTATTTAATTCATACTTTTATTTAAATTAATGGATCTTAGCACAATCCACGCTGTGAGCCTTGAAAACAGATTTTGTAAATATCTCAGGAATGGAAGATCCTACGACGTTTTTAGTAATAATATAAATTATTGAGAAAAACGTATTTTGAAGCGAAGCTCCGTTAAAAAGTTACCATATTTTCAATCAAACAAGTTTTGCGGCTAATCGGGCAAAAAGGAGTTTTTGTTTCTCTCATATTTTTCCGTGGGTAGCTTGAAAGCTTAACCTCACGGGGGTCCAAGATCTAATGGACACCTAATAAGTGTTGACAGTTAACTGTTTCGTCCTTATGGGACTCCTCAGAACACTGCTAGGTCAATGTGACAAATCTTGCGAAGTTAGTTAGTTGGTTTTGTCTCTAATCATAAGTAAATAGTGAGAAAACTATCGCAAGAAGCGCCATCTACCGAGATACGAGAGAAACAAAAAACAAAAGCAGACGAAAAACTGCTATACAGATCGATCAATGAAAGATCGAATACAAATAAAAGAAAACAAACTGTAGTCAGTGACATACGATAGCTCTTCTGTCTTTCAGGCCGGATCAACGCATATTGCATTTTTACCCGTCATCAAGACACGTGAGCGTCAATCAACGGAATTTTTAAGCCAAATAATACTAACAAACGTGGAATTTCGTACCCGTGAATTTAAAAATCAAACAAGTTTCGTGGCTAATCGGGCAAAAAGGAGTTTTTGTTTCTCTCATATTTTTCCGTGGGTAGCTTGAAAGCTTAACCTCACGGGGGCCCAAGATCTAATGGACACCTAATAAGTGTTGACAGTTAACTGTTTCGTCCTTATGGGACTCCTCAGAACACTGCTAGGTCACTGTGACAAATCTTGCGAAGTTAGTTAGATGGTTTTGTCTCTAATCATAAGTAAATAGTGATAGATCATAAAAGAAAGAATGGGAATCGAAGGGAGCATAACGGATGACATCACTAAAAGACAACTGATATGGTACGGCCATGTACAACGGATGAACGACGAAAGATTACCAAAGCAGGTCCTAGAATGGCAGAATGGCACCAATAGGGCGCAGAAAAAGAGGGCGTCCTAAACTAGAATGGCAGTCAATCCAAAGATCAATGAGTCAAAAAAATCTGACAGAAGATGATTGTCAGGATCGAAGGAGGTGGAGAATAGGCGTCGGACAACGTAGAAAAACATTCTAAACCGACTAAATAAAAAAAAAATAAAAAACGAAAGGAAATTTCATTGTCTACAATAAAGTATATTACACATTTTTCTCTTAGAAGCGTATTTTTTGAGAAAATTTGAGAAAACCTAAATATGTTAGATTTTGGGGGGTCTGGGGGGGGGGGTTGAAGAGGTGGTTAGTTTAAGGAGGTGTTTGACCCCTAAGCTCTCTTACCTTTTTGTACGTCACTAAATTTACACAAAAAAATAAAAATAAATATAAAGGTGCCGTTTAAAGCACTAAATTTTAAAAAATTATTATTTTCTAACTTACTTACTTTAAGTTAAACGTTACTCCCACTCCATTACAATATTTAAAAATACATTTAAAGAATGGATTTTGTAGCTGATAAAATTCTCTACAAGATATGTTCTTAGAACTTTTACCCTAGAACAAAGTATTTCGGAGCTTATGCCGTCTAAAGTAGAAAAAATCTGAAAATTTGCACAAGCACGTGATTTTAGTCATTTTTGGAAATTACCTAGCTCCGTTACTACTGCTCGCACAACAACCATAGTACACCCCAATTGTAGACAATTATATCCTCTACAAAAATAACTCTTTTTGCGATTTAGTATACTGAAACGAAGTTACAGGCAAAAAACTACAAAAAGTGCCAATTTTTGATGGGTTTTTCAAGATGGCGGAGGAAGCACAGGGGTGGGGGTGATGAAAACTCAGATTTTTAACAACCCTTTCGACCTTAATAACATATCAAAAATTCAGAACTACCGGACCTTTTGTAGGGTAAAACTCCTCTATTCATTGTACTATGTGCACTAGTCTGGTTGTAAGTCATTTTTAACATTCCGTCTGCCTTATTGCAAGTGCCGTGACATAAGTCCGGTCTGGTATAATAAGGCCACCATCTCTCATCTACTCTAACAATCAAGTAAAATAGCCTTAAAGCGACAAAGCCTAAAGCTACACACCCTCTCAGTAGTTAAAATGTAAAGTTTTTGTCTCCTCGCTTGAAGAGATTTTTCCTTTATGTAGGTAGCACGGTACATGAAAAATTCCGACGGGGCTCAGATATTTGCATATTCTACATATTTGCATACATTTTTAACTTTCAAAAGTCCTTCTAGCTTTAATAGAGGTTGGCTTGGCTATAATGTAAAATGTTATATACCTAAAGATATAAAAATCTGCTATAACACAATGGCCTATAAAAAATTACATGTCGGTAATTTCGTGTCATTTATATTGGTGGCATAAAAGCATTCATTTTAAACTAAAACGTTTTCTGCCAAAACAATATTCTGATATATGTATTGAAATCATACATATCTGATAGACATTCCAATGAAATTCAAGCAGGCGTACCCCAGGGTACCGTACTAGGCTCTTATCTATACTTATTATTCAGTTGCGATATCCCAAAGCCAGAAAATTGTGACTTAGCAACATTTGCCGATGATACTGGTTTATTGACGGTAGAAAAATCTATTGAAGAATGCATAGAAAAATTTCAGGATGCAGTCACCGAAGTTCACAGTTAGACCACACAGTGGCGAATAGAATTAAATAAAACCAAATCAATTCATGTTGATTTTACAAACAAAAATTTAAATCACAATTATTAACAACATTCCCACATTTAAATCAGGCAAAATATCTCGGTATGCCACTTGATGCCAAATTGCGCTGGAAAGCACATGTTAAGAAAATAAAAGAAAAACTTGAGATAAGATATAGAAAAATGAACTGGATAATTGGAAGGAAGTGCAATTTAACAGTTCATAATAAGTTACTGTTTTATAGACAAATACTGAAACCAGTATGGACGTATTTTTTTACTACGGGGTTGTATTAAAGAAAGTAACATTCTAGTTTTGCAGAGATTTCAAAATAAAGTATTAAGAAACATTTTGAATGCACTTTGGTACGTTCACGACTAATAGTCTTCTTAAAAGAAATTAAATTACGCAAAATTTTAAATCATTAGTTTAAATTCATTACTTCAAATTAAGGATGAACCACTTAAAGGGACATTTTATTGTCTATGACGAAGTATAAAACACTTTTTTTGATTAAGAGCTTGGTTTTCAGGAAAATTGAATAAAACGTGTAAAAAACATGGTTTTTTTAATGATTTTTTTAAATCACACCCATTTACGGATGTCGCTGGAGAGTTTCCAATAAGCCAAACCCTACAATGTTTTAGACAGTTGAAAAGAAAATTTTACTCTCTCAATAAAGCATAAAATTTATTTTTTCATATTAAGCTTAGATTCTGAGAAAATTAGATAAACGTGAAAGAAAAATTTTAGTTTCTGTTGTTTTAAAATTGATTTAATTTACGGATGCCCCTAAAGTTTTAATTATGAAACCAATCATGTTATGCATCATTTTAAAGGAAATTTTAATGACTATAACTAAATATAACACATAGTTACCACTAGACATTAGTTTTAAAATAAAAAAAATCGAATAAATCTTGGGAAAAACATGGGTATTTTTTCAACTTTGTTAAATTACTTCAATAAACGGACGCCGCTAGAGAGTTTGTTATCAGTCTGTCCTTAATGAATTATACCTTTTTAAAAAGGGAATTTTATTGTCTACAATAAAGTGTATTGTAAATTTTTCTTTTAGAAGCTTAGTTTTTAAGAGAATTTGGAAAAAATCTAATATATTAGTTTTAGTTACATAAATATATATTTTGAATATTTGAATGAACCTTTGTCAATTTGGGCTTTACAGCGGGAATTAAAAATTTCACCGCCATGTTGTCCGCCATCTTGAATATCTCAGTCAATGTCAACATTTCGAGTTGGTAACAGGGATATACGGATTCAGCGGGAATTGACCATTTGCCAAAAAGTAATATAAAATGCTTCTAGAAAGTGGATTTCCGAAATCTCGCCTTAACTATTGAAAATGTTTCATAACGATATAATTACTATTAAACCCACCCATTCTTATTTTAATATTCAAATATAATACACCCACTCTCTAAACCCACTTTTCTTACGTCGAATTAATAGCTACAAAAAGTGATTCAAAGGGCCGCGGCCCACGACAATGCATTATGCCGCACGGAAAAAAATCCCGGTGTAAAAATTTTACATAAGAAACGTAAAATTTAGTACCCGTGAATTTCAAAAATCAGACAAGTTTTGTGGCTAATCGGGTAAAAAGGAGGTTTTGTTTTACTCATATTTTCCCTGGGAAGCTTAAAAGCTTAACCTCACGGGGGTCCAAGATCTAATGGACACCTAATAAGTGTTGACAGTTAACTGTTTCGTCCTTATGGGACTCCTCAGAACACTGCTTGGTCAATGTGACACTCTTGCGAAGTTAATTAGACGGTTTTGTCTCTAATCCTATGTAAATAGTGAGAAAACTCTCGCAAATATGATTAAAAAATAAATTTTATTGTTTTTCTTATGCCTAAACTTTTATTTAACAGTTTTCCATAAATACTTTAATAAATACAAGTTTATAAATTTAAATTTGGTTCTAAATATTAAATAGGTAGGTAGGTACTTACATTAATATCAACACTAAATTGTTTTATATAGATATCTAGTACCGCAATAAAATTGATAATTTATTAATAATTTTGATTATTTTGGAAAAACGTATTCGAAATAGTTTATGTTTTTGCCTTAGGATCGGAGTAAACAACTATTTGCAGTTGACTTATGACGATTTTGTGGTTGAGTCAGTAATTTTTTTTGGTGGAAAATATATTTGGTAGAAATGAAATATTTGGTAGGAAGTACATACACTGTCGGCCGATTCGGCACCATAAAAGTGGTATCGGTACGAGATATACATAATATGTAGGTATTTTTGAAAGTGCATTAACTACCGGATTATACTTGTTTTTATTTCTTTGGCATTAGTAGTAGTAGTGGTGGGGAGACCATTTTTTCGTCTAGCGACTAGGCACACGGCGCGCCCTTTTCGCAAACCCCAATTTGTCCGTACATCATATATCAAACTGATGCAAGTTTTCTTTCTCTAAGAGGACTTAATTTTGCCTGACACCTCTTTGTCGAGGGCAGGGATCGTTATACCGCGTAGCCAGTATAGACAGTGGACCCACGCTTTTACACCCCTTCCGAAAGGTGGTCCTGCTACATGTTAGACTTGCATCTATCTAACATGGCTATCGTCCCAGCAAAACTTGGTTATAGACGATAGACTTCTGTCCTTTTCAGCGCAACAGTCGTGGTCGTCGTGGGTTGCCTGTAGGAGATTTATGCTGGCGCCGTCCTGGCTCCGACTATATAGTACTTATAGCAGGCTCCTGGGTTATTATCCCTGGTTCCTCGGCTGGCTGCGTGTCGTCGGCTCCTGGACTACACCTGCGTATATTCTCGATGTTCAATGTCGACTTATATTTTTTGCGTGCATCGCTTATTCGATGACGGCTGTTGAACGCTGAAAAGGAAATCGGCGACAGGGCGACAGATTTTTTTTTGTTTTTGCATCGTTCGAGACGCGAGCCTGGTACCTTCTGCATGTGAAGCCGACGACCATACCACGGCACTACCCTGCCGCCTATTTTTTTCTTTGTCATAATGGTCATAATAATTAAGACAAAATGACATGTTCTTGAAAAGTTTCGATATGGCTGTCTGTTTGTTTTTTGATTTTATGATGCCACCAGTATATCAATGATCTGTGAGGCAAAAATATTAATATTTTTTGTAGAGAGAGCAAGCAGGAGGTGCTACCTTTCCGTTTTTAGTTTTACTTACAGATGAGATTCTGTGGTTTTGAAAGTTCGCGGACTTTTGATGATTTTTAATCTATAACTGGATTTTTATTTATTTATTTATAAACGGAATTCATTCAGTATGCGATTAGGTACTAATAAAATTTTTTACATAATCAAAGCTACTTACTTCAAAAAGGAAATCGGCTGTCCACTCCACTCCTACAAAACTCATTTTTACAAGCACAATTTCAAAAATTTACTGACAACATTGAATATCACACATGACAATCCCTTTGAATTATTAAGGAGGTGATTAGAACTAGAGAGAGAAAGTTAGCACCTCCTACGCAGCGTACTCTCTCTACAAAAAATATAAATATTTTTGCCTCAGTGTCCCATACGCCATATACGTAATCGTAATGTAGAGCTGTGGCCGTTCCAGTTACTTCGTATATAATTCATTGGTATACACTTGCGGCATCTAGTTTCGTAGCCTGTCGTACTTCCCGTGGGATAGTTGTGGAAGTTTTTTTTTTAAACTGCCCTACATCGATTGGCAATAGATCACACATTTTTATATCACCAAGTGTTTGCCACCAATTCTAGGAGGAGAGCTGGTGTGACGTCATAACTCCAAGATGGCCATTTTCATGTGTTTCCACAAACTTTGGCCTATAACTTTTTATAAATTAGTTTTACAGAAAAACTGCTATTATTTTTTTGTTTGCAATACAACACCTAATAAGACGGTGAAAAAATGAGCTTTCTATCTTGAAAACTAACAAAGACATAAATTTTTTAAAATCACTAAAAATTAGCAACTTTTTTTTACCCAAAGAAACAAAATTGAGGATGAAAGTTTTAGACTATCTCAAATCGATTGGTTATGGATGACTTATTAAAAAGTCGCTTGGTTGTTGCCTCAAATTTGAGTTAGAGCGCCTGTGTGACGTCATACATCCCAGATTGCGATTTTTTCCATATTTTTTCACAAAGTTTTTGCTTTTAACTCTTGCCATATCAACTTTACAGCAAATTTGTATACGTTGTGAGCAATAGAACAACAATTGAACTATTGTTTTAATAAGCTTTATATCTCAAGAACTGTAAAAAATTTGTTATTCTTTTAAATTTTAAAAAAATTATAAAACTTTAAGATAGCGGCATTTTTTAATTTTGTTACAAATTTTGGTTTTTAAGGTTTTTGTTTGCAAGAGAACAACGATAAATATAGTAAAGAAATTAGCTTTATATTTTATAAACTAACCTAAACTAAAAAAACCAAAAATATTAATTTTTTTTAAATAATAAAAAAACATTTTCCAGCCAAAAAAATTTTCATACCTTTTTAGTTTTTAGCATATAAAGCAAAATTTTTTACTGCGTTAATTAATGCCCTCTTGCAAACAAAAAAGGTAAAATTACAATAATTTATTTTGCAAAGGACTTGTAAAAATACAACATTTATATGTCTTTTCATGGCCATAAAAGAAGCATAAACTTTCATGTAATTCACAACTCTTTTTTTCTGTGTGGTTTTTCTCAAAATTGCACTTTGACCATTTCTTTCTTAACGCCAGATATGTCGGCTTAGTTTGGAAAAATTTTGATACTTAAAAAACTGATCAAACATTTTCTGCAAGGTGTCCACGACATAAACAGCTGTTTGCAATTCATTCACGTTTCTTATTCGATATTAATTCACTTACCGGTCCCAAATTGACGAAACCATGTCGCTTAGCGATATCGTGTGCTTCTTGGGGATGCACGTCCCTCTTGAACCTCACCAGAAAGGAGTTGCTGAACAAATCTGCCGAACCAGACGCGATAACCGAAACCAGAAGAACCAAAATTTGCCTCCAGGAAAGAGGCATCGTCAAGAACGCACGAATTAAATAACGCGACTAACTAGATCCTTGTCTGGATGCTAAAAATCACGTTCTCCAAATTCCAAAACAACTCCCCTCAAAATCGCTCCATCCCACTTTCTCTTGCTACCCCAAAGAAAGACGAAAACACATCGAATCGATACTGTCACCGAACGTAAATAACTAACTCTTCAATTGTTTTTCCATAACCACCTACAACTAACTCAGCTCAATGTTGCATTTCACCTGATCGCCGATATCAGACAAAGATGGAACCAATGGAAAGCGACAAGGAGTAACGGAAGGGAGCAAGGTCGATGGCGATTTGTCAGCGCAACTCTGACGTCACGGGCATCGATTTTGAAGTTGACTGTGGTGTTGGGACTCGAGGTTTTTGGGATAACGCCCGCTAGGCTTAGATAAGAAGTTTACCAAAATAAACAGAGTATAGGTATATAGATATATCTTTGTGTCTGGCTTTTCTTTATCTTTCAAGGATAACATAATATTTTTGCCACACGTTGTCATGGAAGTTTTTGAGATTGTTTGACTTGTTGGCTTACAATAATATTGGATATACTTTTTTGTTGTTTATCTCTGTGTCTCTATAGATTTCATAACAACGAGGACGTGTTTCCAAGATGATATGTATCTATGTGATCTAGTAAAGACCAAATAGTGTCATTATGTTCGCAACGAATGCATCAAAATAATTTTAGATCAGTATAATTCAATGTAGGTGGGAGTATTTTTCCTCAGAGAAGTTGTTTCTGTTGGTTTTTACACAGAGCTATCGCCTGCATCCTCATGGGGAGCGCCAAATAAGACCAATTGGACTAGTTTGTCAGGACGTATTTTAAAAAGGATGATTTGTATCCTTGTCATCAACGTTGGAAAAAGTGAAAGCCACATAAGCTGTTTTCAAGTGAATAACTAGTAATTACTAATATTTACCACTGGCGTTCAAGCGGCCTTGGTAAATACCACTCCTTGAAGAGTGACGTCACGAATGAGCCATTTGTATGGCATCGTTTATTACCGGTAATTACTACACTTTCGAAGATTGTTATTGGGTTTTCTAACCTCACAATCATTTGTTTTGTTTCTTTTTCGGAAAAATTTTGCGTGAATTTTTGCAAAACAAATTTGGAAAGAGTGAAATTAGATATAGATGACTTTGTTGCCGTTTTTTGCCTGGATATTTTTTAAAGTGACTTCCAATTTCCTCCAGTTCTGCATCAGTTTTTGAAAATCTAATATACTGTTTCTTTAACAGTAAAATTAAGTACTGTTGACTATGTTGATGACAGTTCCAGTGGTAACTTTAAATCGTTTTCCGATTGCAAATAACGTTTCTTGTGTGGCTATGTAAAATACAAAAGTTATAATTTGTAGTTTCGATTGAACAAAGTGATGGCCTATAATGGCTTCCTCTAATTTTTCCAATGTAGATTTTGATACACGAAATGCATAAAAAAAAGTATCATTGTGCTCCTATAGCCACTGTGCTGAAGTGTGGAAAAGAGGAATCCTTGAATGATCCTTAATTTTTAAGTAAAGTTTATACTTAAGTTTTTTTTCCAAATTAAGCTCATTTCGAATTAAATACGCCAGTATTTCAGAGTCGGTCGAGAAGAACTCAAATTCAATAATGGCAAGACGATTGTTATTCATCTTTCAAAAAGCGCACTAAAACCAACTAAACTTCTTTTAAAAAATCGCGAAAAGGAGCAACAAACAATAACCGGTTATAAAAAAAAAGGTATTCAAGCGGTGTTTCTGTGGTAATAGGCTAAGGGCCTAAACAGCTGGTTTTAAATGTCAACCAAGGGATAACCAGAGGTAATTACTAGTTATTCGTTTGAAAACAGCTATAGTTTTATAAAGTTCCCAACTAACAGTGGCGGCCCATGAGGTATAAGAGTGGGGGTAATGGATTTGTCAAACAGCACTTAACTGAGTTTGTAATATTCGTTTTACCTAAGAATTCATATCTTCTCTGGAAGATTTATGTTAAGATGGTGCAAATCTTTCACATCCGTTCGTGCCCATTTAGGGTCAATTCTTGATACCGCATTATAAAACAACACATACGGGAAACAGTAGGTTAAATCACACCCGCAAACCCAGTTACTTCTCTTATAGATGTATCTAGAAAAATGACGCGTGAAACTTCTGTTTTGTGTCCTTCTTTGACTAACTTGAGTTAGGTTTAGATCCGGTAAGGGCCTACCCAGTTCTTTAATTTTAATTTTATCTTTCAAAGAAAGACTGAAAAAATTGTTTTTAATAATATTTCTGACGCAATTCATTATCAAGATCGATAATAAAAATTCGCGGTAAATTATACGAGAGTTTTCTTTCATTTTTTCATATTTCGGTTTGGATGGCCTATGCATCAAAAACCATCTTGCCACAGTCTGCAACTTAATGCTCTGGGGGTCGATTTCATGCACAATTGACCGGTCAATCTCTGACTTTGAACAAGAGATTGATCAAAGGCCAATCTCCAAAGTATCTAGTAACGTAGGAAAAATTTTAATCTATTATTATAGGGACATTATTGAATTTTTTCCAACATTTTGTATATTTTTACATACCTTTATCCTTTTTGCTTCAGAATATGTCCCCAAAAGTTCCGTTTTCCAGCAATTATACGAGTTTTTCTTGTTTTTCCGACATTGACTTTCATTGTTTTTTTCTTTAAACTGTCAAATGTTAGATTGAACAGAGACAGGAGGGGTTTAAGATATTTTTATTATATTTGCACCTAGTAGATATAGGAGTATTCTAATGTTATTAATAAACTAATTCCACTCTTTGTAAATTTCAAAATTTACTATTTTAAATAAATTTTAGTTAGGTTCCTAACCTTGTTGTTTAAATTGGACTACTATCTTGTACGCAAACCGGAAAATGCTGTCTTTGGCACATCTACGTGTCGGGGTCGTCCATAAATTACCTACGAAACACGTCGAACATTGGAAAGGTTCAAGAAAATTTTAGGAAAAATTATGAGTTACGGGTTAGGGTAGCTGGTTTTATATATACAGGGTGTCCCGGAAAAAAACAACTACATGGGGCCTTATGGAGAAAAAAAAATTTGCGCCATTTCGAGCACAACTAGATTTTGTACCGATGTTAAAATTATCTACAGGGGTTTTCAAAATATCAAGGAAAAACTAGAAATTATGTTTTTCAAAAAATTTAAATATCGTCGCCATCTGATAAACAAATATAATAGAATTTGGTTGTTTTATTTTAGCGACTACGAATGATGTTAAATGTGTGCAAAATTTTGTTCTGAGGTCACAAAATGGTATATATAGCTACTTTTTGGCCGTGTAGTTCGCGTATCTACCGGTGGCGCTAGCGTCGCTTTTACTGTAACTAAACGGTCCCCTGAGTCACCTCGGTGGTATAAAACGTATTCTGCGTATTAAAACCGCGTCGCAGCGGCCTTAGAAATTTGGCAACATTGCAAATTAGATTTTAGACGCTACGGGTTTCTTTGTTATGTGTAATTTGTACCTGCTTTTTTTACCCTTGGAATATCTAATAGAATTCTCAGAAACGAGTGCCTGGGTCTGATATTTTAAGAGGGGCTTTGTAAAGGATTATTATTGTATTTTTTATCTTATTGAAATAATTTGACTAATTTTGCTAGTCTTCTTACATTTTTTTGCTTATTCTGGCTGGTAGTTTTTAACGGTTTTATTTAACTGGACTTGATTTTGTAATATAATAAATTTTTGTGACAGCTATTCAGACACTTTCCTATGGGCAAGACTTGAAATTAGTTAAGTAGTTTAACCATATAATATGACGTTTTGGTGCAAAAGGTCCGAAGCTTGGCACAATTATAGAGCGATGCCTGCTCTCGCCGCTTTTTTAAAAAAATGGCGCACGAATTCTCTTAAATAACTTGGTTTTTGTACAAAGTTTGAAACAAAAATTATAGCCAACAAAATTTTATACGAAAATGCTTAACTGTGTTTTTTGTTAGACTAAAAACAAGGTTCGAGATATGATAATAACCATTTTTTCATTTTGGAATTTGTCCAATTTGTTTTTTGGTGGCCTTTAAATTAAATCGTTTAATGTAAAATTGTCAAGATATTGCTTGGTACTATTACTGCCTGGCAAGCGCGAATTTTTACCTAAATTTAGGGGGGGTAATGGTCGACGGAAAAAATATTTGTGCATTTATTTTTTTAGAGGGGGGAATTACTCCGTTACCCTCCTCAAATTCGCGCTTTCTGCCTTGCTTTACTCCAATAAGTCCCTAATGTATTTTGTGACAAATTTAAATATGACTTCTACAGGCTGGGCCAATTTCGATGTTTTTTGGGGATTTTAGGTATTTCTAGCAGCTTGATTTTCGAGACGTTTTCAAATATCAAAGCCGGTTATTAATACATATGGCCGCGTTTAAACTACGAGGGGTTTAACTTTTTAATTTACGAAAATTTAATTTTTTATTAGAAATTCAACTGTCAAATTAAATTTATTTTATTACTTAGTGTTTGATATATAACATTAAAATCGTATTTTTCTTAATTTTTTGATATTTTTGATTTTTTTTTATATCTGAGGGCACGGCAGTGCCTCGCCAAGTTCGCGCGCCGTACATCTTTTCTTGAAACTTTCAGCCGATATTTGACCTATCTAAAACTCTACTTCGGAATGAGCTACGAATCTCAAACTTTGCACAGTCGTAGATCTTCATGGAGTTAACAACCAAGTTTCATGGAATGCCCATAAAGTAGTAAAGTAGTTACGAAATTTTAAATAACGTCGAAATTGCCACTCACTCGCTCACTGATGTATAGATCATCAAAATTCTACTGTACTTCCAGACATGCTACAAAGCTGAAATTTGGCATACTGATAGAAATTGTGACCAAAGCCCAGAATTCTAATTTACTCCCCTCCCCTATACATGTAAAGTTATGTAAAAGAAATGCTAGAGAGCTGAGCTTTGGCCGTCTGATAGGAACTATGATAAAACTATAGAAAAAAATGTAAAAACACCAAAATTATAATTTTCTTCCCTCCCCTATAAATGGAAAGTTATGTAAAATTAACACTGCCCACTTCCAGAAACGCTAAAGAGCTGAGCTTTAGAAGGCCGATTGTAACTATGATAAAACTATGCAAAAAATTAAAAGACCCCAAAAATCTAATTTACTTCCCTCCCCTATGCTATCCCAATTCCAGAAACGCCAGAGAGCTGAGCTTTTTAAGACTAAAAGGCACCATAATAAAACTATAGGAAAAAATTTAAAAACACCAAAATTTTAATTTACATTGCACACTTCCAGAAACGCTAAGGAGCTGAGCTTTGGAAGGCTGAAAGGACCTATGATGAAACCATGGGAAAAAATTTAAAAACCCCAAACTTTAAATTTGTTCCCCTCCCCTATAAATGTAAAGTTATTTAAAAGTAACATTGCCCACTTCCAGAAACGGTAGAGAGCTGAGCTTTGGAAGGCCGATAGGAACTATGATAAAACTATAAAAGAAAATTAAAAACCCCAAATTTTAATTAACTTCCCTGCCCTATAAATGTAAAGTTATGTAAAAGTAACAATCTCCACTTACAGAAACGCTAGAGAGCTGAGCTTTGGACGACTGACAAAAAAAAATTAAAAAACCACAAGGTTTTAATTACTTCCCTCCCCTATAAATGTAAAGTTATGTGAAAGTAACATTGCCCATTTTCAGAAACGCTAGAGAGCTGAGCTTTGGATGGCTAATAGCAACTATTATCTGGGGACACAGTAGTGCCCGGCCAAGTTCGCGCGGAAATGGCTGTACCATCTTTTCTTGAAACATTTAAGCCCATATTTGACCTATCTAAAACTCTAATTCGGAATGAGCTACGAAACTCGAACTTTGCACACAGTCGTAAATCTTTATAGAGTTAACAATCTCTGACTTTTTTGTGGTTAAAGTTTTATTTTTCCTTTTGATTCGACCAATTCTAGACAGGACCGTGTCCTATAACCTTGCCCTTGCCCGAAAAGCTATTTGAGAACTTCTGAATGCTTTAACACCACACGCCGCATCAAACCAGCCAGATGACATGTTAAAACCTGCATTATTATGTGAATTATAAAGTATTTTCTGGAAAAAACGCGAGTCCGGATTATTGAATTAATTAAAATCCGGATAACCGAATACCTCAATGGACTGCTGAGGCTATCCGGACTACCGAAGCATCCGGAAAATCGCGTGTACGGATTATCTAGTCATCACTGTATATTAGTAGTTAGAGTCCCTGTATGTGACAGATATTCTGCCAATATCTGTCACATACAGGGACTCTAGTAGTAGTGTGAGCTAAAAATGCTAACTCTTGAAAAGCATTAGAGTGCATATTTAGACCAACTAGCGCGTAAATTCGGGGCTAAAATGGTGGATAGTGGACTACAACTACAACGGGCCAAGCAAGGTGGCCTCAGTGCATGGGACTTTTCCCACCAAGAAAACTTCATTTATTCGTTTAAGGCAATCCCCACCATTTATCTGACTTTTATAACTTTATCGGAAACATTGCGATTTACCAAAAAAGAAAAATATATATACAGGTTGTCCCAGATAAAAGCAACTACATGGGGTCTTATGGGGATTTCGGAAACAGTAAGAAATAAAAGTTTGGTTAAATGAGATAAAAGTTGCGCTATTTCGCGCCCAATCAGATGTTGTATCGAAATTAAAAATATTCCAAGGGGTTTTTAAAATATTGAGCAAAAACTAAAAATTGTGTGTTTTTGAAAAACATAATTTCTAGTTTTTCCTTGATATTTTGAAAACCCCTGTAGATATTTTTAACATCGGTACAAAATCTAGTTGGGCTCGAAATGGCGCAACTTTTTTTTCTTACCGATTCTGAAATCTTCATAAGACCTTATGTAGTTGCTTTTATCTGGGACACCCTGTATATATAAAACCAGCTACCCTAACCCGTAACTTATAATTTTTCCTAAAATTTTCTTGAACATCTCCAATTTTCGACGTGTTTCGTAGGTAATTTATGGACGACCCCGACACGTAGATATGCCAAAGACATGCATTTTCCGGTTTGCGTAAAATATAGTAGTCCAACTTAAACAACTTCCTAACCTAACTAAAATTTATTTAAAATAGTAAAATTTTTAGATTTACAAACAATGGAATTAATTTATTAATAACATTAGAATACTGATATATCTACTAGGTGCAAATATAATAAAAATATCTTAAACCCCTCCTGTCTCTGTTCAATCTAACATTTGACAGTTTAAAGAAAAAAAACAATGAAAGTCAATGTCGGAAAAACAAGAAAAACTCGTATAATTGCTGGAAAAGGGACCTTTTGGGGACATATTCTGAAGCAAAAAGGATAAAGGTATGTAAAAATATACAAAATGTTGGAAAAAATTCAATAATGTCCCTATAATAATAAATTAAAATTTTTCCTAGCTTACTAGATACTTTGGAGATTGGCCTTTGATCAATCTCTTGTTCAAAGTCAGAGATTGGCCGGTCAATTGTGCATGAAATCGACCCCCTGATTTCTGATTTGGACAATCACAACACACTCACATTCATACACATATAGCCCCCATGGTAGGCAATTTTCTTTTCTCATGGAGGATTTTAATTTTGCCTGATGCACTTTGTTGAACACAGGGGTCTTTATCGTGCTAGCGCCATCTACGCTCTTAACATGGGACCACCGGCTTAACGTGACTTCCGAACCACGGTCTTGAATTCATCATGAACTTTGCCTACTTCGTTGATGCCCAAACTTCGCCCAAGACAGGCTTCACCCCTACTTCCGGTAAATCTGTATTCACAAACGGAGAGTAGGTTCGAGTTTGTAGTGGCAGGCATGGGATTCGAACCACACACCCTCTGATTGGCAATCGAACACCTCGCCCACTGAACCAATCAGGGCCACAGAGTTTTCTTTTATATTTTGCATTTAGGAACTTAACCTCAATGTTTACCTAACCTAAACTCAAAACATCAGTACGACACATATAGTGTTATAGCTACAGAGAATTTTTTAAATTAACAAATCAGTCGAAAAATGGAAAGAAAGCCGAGAACATTAGAGAAAATTATCTCAATGAGAATGCCTCACCAAGTTGATTTCTGTTTCCGATAATGAAGTACCATATAAGTCGACAGTTTCTCGTTGGTATGGAGAAATAAAGGATGAACGGATTAGCCTTACCGACAATCCAAGGCCAGGTGCACCAAACAAACAGCTGTCACCCAGGAAGACATCGATGCTGTGCGCATGCTCATCACGGAAGATCGACATGTGACTTATCGCGAGACTGAGGCTTCATTGGGAATTTCAAAGACTTCAATTCAAGAAAATTTGCATAAAGAATTAAGGGTAAGAAAATTTGTTTCCCGTTGCATACCGCATCGGATAACCGAAGAACAGAAAGAAGCTAGGGTCAATTGGTGTCAGAAAACTCTAGACGGCTTTAAGGCAGGAAACTCAAAAACGTGTACAGCATTGTCAGTGGTGATGAATCGTGGATTTACTCATATGAACCTGAAAATAAACGTCAGTCGTCTATAATAGATTGGCTTAAATTTTTAAAGCAACAAATCAGAGCCCAAGAACCAAAAATCCGCACCGATAAGCTTCATGGACACCCGACATTAAGCTGCCTGTCCATGAAGCGTATTATCTGGGCGGTTTTTTTTAAAGCACAGAAAATCCGCGATTAACCTCCATGCGCGTATGCTTCAACGCAGATTTATTTATAACGCACTAGTATGTTAACTGTGCATTAAATCCCAGGGAGGCCAGTTCGCCACTACCTAACACTCTTCAAAAAAGAGAAAAAATAGAATGTCAAGTGAAATTAAACAAAAAAATTAATTACAATACATCTTCGAGCGTCTGGTGGTTATGCTCAAGAATTTTTTAAAATTTAATAATTATCTGTCTCAACATGATCATAATACGAGATCCAGTAACCACAACTATCCGATGCATAGATTATCACTAAAAAATAATAATCACCTGTCATCAAAATTGGTAAATCGGCCATTTGGCTATATATGTCATGTTTGTAATAAATTTCATTTTTATCAAGCAATGCAAGTCGTATGTGGTTTTTTTATATATTTCTTATCTCAAAGATAAACAAGCTTGAATTTTACCAGCACGGTTCATCAAAATTAAATACATTCGTCATTTCCGCGCGTATTATACCCTGTTTTTACCAATGCATGCCCACCCCGATTCAAAAAACACATCACGTGATGACCCATGGATTTGCACCGGTTTTAAATGCAGCGTCACCTGATGCATTTTTTGAATCAGGGTGGGCATGCATAGGTGGAAACCGGGTGTTAGAAAATCCGCCGCAAGCAAGGCGGGAAAACCGGCACCTCCACCAAAAAATTAATTCCGCGTGGAAAATACGTTTCATGGACAGGCAGCTTTATGTGGCTCGTTGACCATAGATTTCATTTAGATATACTTTGGCGAGTTACTTTAAAAAGTATTTCAGTTAAAGTTGAATTATAACTTAGAGTAATAAAAAATATATTACTCTAAGAATTATATTATATTTGAGGCGTATAGAATAACAGTGGGCTAACTCCACCAAGAATTTAATTAATTTTGTACCATTATTATTATTAATATTATTGCACTGAAGATTTTTTGTATCTAGGGCTGCGTTTAAAAATAAAAAACGCCATCTTTTAGTAATACCGAAAACAGAGAGAGACTAATTTTATTCTGTTAAAATCACATAAAGCAATGCGTTTTAGATTGAATTTGGCATTTCTGAAAAAATTGGAGTTAGCCCACTGTTATTCTACGTGCCTCATTTGTGTTATCTATTGCCGTGAATCAGCAAGAAAAAATAACAAACGACGAACACACAATTTAGCGTTGCGTTGTTTTGGTTGCTTACTTGCTTAAAGTCTCATAATATAAAATACTCTGAATGATTACATTCATTGATTTTGTCGCTGTTATCTTTTCCCATCAAGCTATAAAAAACATATGGGTGAAATCTGTAACCTTGTAAGTGAAAGTTGGTTAAAAATACTGCTGAGTAATACTTTATAAGAGACATGATTACATACCTAGGTATTCTAAAGAAAAAAAGCTTATTACCTGAGCAAAGCGAGTGCTACACTTGGTTAAAATAAAAAAGAAACACTGATTTATATAAACGTAAAGTTTAGTACCCGTGAATAAAGAAAACAAAAATTTTCCGTGGCTAAGCGGCTATAGAAAAGTTTTGTTTCTCTTATATTTTTCCGTGGGTAGCTCAAAAGTTGTCCACCCACGAGGACATTTTTGAAATCAGGAAGAAAAGATCTATAAAAATCTAAAATAATGTGTCAACCTGTCAAATTTTGGCATTTAGAAAAAAAGAATTACATTCTGACCCTAAGATTCTTAACAATAAAAAACTATAAAACTTTTGAATTTATCATATTTTGATATCTCTTCAAATAAACGTTTTAGATATGGTGTAAAGATATACGGGAAAACCCTGTACATATATCAGTAGCTTAACTAGGGGGTTACAGTGTGTTTCGTTTTAGGCGGCACTTTTTGGGGGCGACAAAACTCAAAAAGAAATTAAAAAATAATATACAGAGCGATAAAAAAATTTTATTAGAAAAAATTTAATTTGTGTCGTAATGTATATATATGTACATTAATATTCCAAAAGCAAGGCAGGTAGCCTAATTTTTTCAGCCATAATAACCATTTCTTTTGTAGAATTAAGTAATATAGTCAGTTTTAAAAAATATTTCAAAAACCTATAAAATAACTACAATAGGTAACTTAAAAAAATATTGTGACAATTTTTTTTTAGCTTTTTCTTTTTTCGGACATGTTTTTAAATGACGACTATACATTTTCTTTTGTTTGTGAGCGGAAAAAACAAATATCTTAGAAAGTTCTTAATTTTTTTGTTTGTAAAATATTGTAGACACTTAGCACCCCAAGAGCTCTACTGTTACCAAGGTTTGTTAAACTAACAATATTTTTGCAAAAATAAAAAATAAAAAACAAAAAATTTAAAAAAATAATGGTTTTTTAAATTTTTTTCGAACATTTTGAGGTTATGACTCATGATTTTTTTTTCGCCGCTCTACAATTTCCAATGCTCCAAGTTCTGTTAATAATATTTTTCTCTCAAAGTGTAATCGTGGGTAAAGGTATATTCGTTAAGCCAATATAAAATTTTCTTAATCGACTCGCTAGCTACCTAGCTACTGTAGAGGGAGCTAAGAAGTTTATTATAAAGCTTGTCAACAATTAATTTATGCATTGCGCTTTTTTTGTGGTATACTTTCTATGTTTCTTGTTCACTATCGTATTATAATCTATAATCTTTGCACTATATTTTAAAGAACCGTCATCTGTAACCTATTGGAGGTCAAAACTGTACAATTTGACATGTCAATGACATATGTCAACTGTCGTGCATATAACGCGATATGTCGCTTTATTCTGAGTGTCGGCTGTTAGTCTAGTCTAGCCCAAGTCACGTGTGCAGTAATATTATGTGCTCTTTTGTTGATGGGCTTTATTAAAAACCCAGACGAGTATAAAAATAATTGGTCACGTGGTTTGAATCATGGTCGTTTGCCGAAATGTTTAGGAAACTTTGTAGAAGTTTTTTTACAACACAATTTATTGAGGAAAATGTATTACTATATTCCGAAAACCGCATATTTATGCGATGCTTCGTTAAAAGTGTGTTTTTTTTCAATTTTTGAACTTTTAAAATACTGTCAATTCAGCTCGGTACAATCCAAAACACTATTTTTTATAAAAATCCCATGAAAATTGGTTTAGCCGTTCCCGAGCTATCGTCGGCCGAACAGACACACGCAAAAACGGACATTCATCATGACGAGATTGTTAAGAAAGGTCCAAATATACCAAGATAAAATATTTTCGGCGTCGTCGCACAGTGGAACGTTTGACTAATCTAAGTGGACATGGTTAAGTACTATAAATTAACATTTCAGCTACCTACAATTAAAGAGCATATTCCATACATCCTGGATCCAAAATATTATTTTTTTATCCCCTCTGGTTGTCAAGATATTTGCATTGAAAGTTGCATCTTAAAAATTTTTTGCTTAGACATTTTAATCTTATGTATGGGCAATGCTTTAAAACAATATTATTTTTTCCCGCGTAGTAGGCGCTGTAGTAAAACAAGTGCCAGGCATTTTTAGAATGACATGTCCTTAAGACTAGGGAAGCATTTTGACTGTCATTGTTGCAGTGTTTTACTTGCTATGATTTTATGAATTCGCTGGTGTTTTAGTAAGGAAAATTTTATTTTTATATAGTTTTTGTTGGACTGAAACTTTAGTTTGTTAGAATTTGTTGATGTTAGTTTTATTATTTTCTAATTAACCGAAATCTCTACTTTCTGACGCAGTATTGAAATTTTGTCCTTTCTTTGCGGTAAACTTGTACTTAATTATTTTGTTAGCCTGCAACTATAAAAATAGAAAACGTATTATTTGTGTTTAATGACATTTTCTTTTTGATACCTTCACAAATGTGCCCTTTGGGGATTTTCTAACCTAAATTAGTCAATTTTCGTGCATTTTTCTATATCACGATGAGTCAATGTGTTTGTTTGTCTACAGGGTGTCCAGATAAAAGTAAGTACATAGGGCTTTGGGGATTTTCAGAAACGGTAACACGATATTCGTTCAAAAGGAAAAAAGTGGCGCTATTGCGAGCTTAATCGGATGCAGTGTCGAATTTAAAAATATCTACAGGGGGTTTCAAAATAATGCTTAAAAACTTAAATGTGCGTTATTCGAAAAATTTAAATATTGTCGCCTTCTTTTAAACAAATTTAATAAAACTATATAAATATGACTAGGCCAATAAAATGACGTTAACAATTTTTTTAGAACTTTATTTTTTTCAAAAAGTCACAATTTTTAGTTTTTGCCTTCCTAGCCCGCATAGCAATGGTATTATTAATAGGTATTATTTTCGACGAAAAAATTTTTTTTAGATAACGCCGAAAATGTGTTATTTGGGTGTATTTTGACCTATTCTAGCAATATCGTCGTGATGTCTGTCTGTGTGTCTGTGTGTGTGTATATTATTTATGTCCGTAACACGATAGCTCCTAAACCGCTGAACCGATTTTCATAAATTTTCATTCAAAAATGTCATCCGATGAACATTTTCCATTATAATTTTAGGTGTTGGTTTCACCCCGGGCAAGGGGTGAGAGGTTTAAAATTTTTAATGCATTTATTTTTCATATAGTGATAGATGAGAGCGGAATTTTTTTCTTGGTCGTCCCTTATCGCCTAAAACGTCTTTATTTAAATTTTTGTGAAACACCTTGTATACAAAACTGTTTTATTTAAATTCCTTCTTGCAAAAACTAAAAAAAATATATACCGTTACTTCATTGTTATAAAATTTGTTGAAACAATTTTCGTTAAAAACATCCCAACTAACATTTATAGTAGCGGCTACATGTTCTAAAGGCTTTGCTACTTTCTTATAGTAGAAATGTGGTGATCCCAACCAAAATTTGTTACTTTTTAGTTCTAACTACTATTTAGTATCAGGAAATAGTAGATGTTTCGTAAAAACGACCCTCTAAACTACTTCATAGGATTGTTTCTTGATAGTCGATTCTGATAGTCTTCTCTACCACAATAGGACGTTGCTAAAGTTTTACTTTCTTTTTAGTCGTTATTTCGTAGTCGCCCTGACTTTTATATCCTACTTAATTACCACTAAAAAGTTAAGCTTCATTGGAGTCCCAAACAAGTGTATCCGACAACTACATTATAACTTTAATTT
Organism: Aspidapion aeneum; assembly: GCA_963576565.1. Taxonomy (NCBI): domain Eukaryota; kingdom Metazoa; phylum Arthropoda; class Insecta; order Coleoptera; family Brentidae; genus Aspidapion; species Aspidapion aeneum. Next base: position 17,595,473 of record OY755038.1, on the reverse strand, counting down.
TTACCACAAAAGTTTGTGTCATCATAGTAACATCTGATGTAACAATGTAGACAAAATAACTTTTTGGATCAACTTTAAAGCCGCAACTACTTTCAAGTAACCTTTTCGACTATCAGGGAATATAGTTTGGGACGCCATGTTTTTATGTAAGAAAGAAAATTTAATATTTTTGTTGTCGTTTTATGAGCTCATATTAAAGAGCCATACTATTTTATAAACAAATTAGTTGAAGCTTACCAAAAATGCTCTTCTTAAGCACCATTTATTGGAGTTAACTGTCGATTATGAAAACATAACCTCCAAAATCACAACACAAAAATTCCATCAGCTACCAGAAAACGGCTCAATTTTACGGGCGCACCGGTTTTTTGCAATATATATAATGCATGTTATACAAAAAACTTTGCGTCGCACTCGAATTTTGATCCTCTGCTCGTAAATTCTCACACTTTTGAATAACATAGTTCATATTATAACCATAACCAAACAAAAAAACTAAGCGAGTCTGTTTACTGTTGTGTCCACCATATTGTGTTACAATTCTACCAAAAAGAAACGATTATATTATTTGCAACTACATCGCAACTTTGATGCCATTACGGAAAAAAACAGCCTCTTCGACGTAGTAGATACCTGGCTACGACGTAGTAGTGTAGTTGTTACTACAGTGACTTTAAACACTTGGCCTAGTAGTTACAACCAGAAATTGGTTCCCCACTTAGGGAATTATAACGTCGCTGTATGGTATACTGAGACGTAGCGGGAGTACGTTGCGGTTACTTTTAAGAAATTCTTTCTAGTTGGCGTTTCGTCGTTACAACTTTAAATGTTTGTTGGGATACCGTATGACTACAAATCTTAAAATCATTAAAATCTAAATCACCCTATATAAGAGGTAGGTAATATTGCAAATACTAAATGCTTTTAAATATTTTATGTTATTTTAAAGCTAAAAAAATCAAGCATTAAAATGTTGCTCAGGGGTTGTCCACCTAGATCTTCAAAACGTTCCACTGTGCGTCGTCGAAAACAAAATTCAAATTGATCTTTTTCTTTACCCGTTCGCCTATCATGGGACACATTGTATCTATAGATAGATACATTATTATCTCTTTTATGTAAAGGCATCAATATCGATTAAGGCCAGACTTGTGTGTATCGAAGCAACAATTTTGCTGTTGCTACATTAGGAGGAATTTCCGCTATGTGCACAGAGTGCTTTAAACTCTTTAGACAGAGTTAGGTCAAGAGGTACACGACTTCAAAATTAGAGGTCTTCAAAACATATTAGGTATTAGTAGATAGTTTTTGGTCGTGCTAAATTTAGGCCCGATCACTTCGTCGACAACGATAATTAAGTTCAAGTTGGTTTTTTCAAGTTCAAGTTCATTTATTTCAGATGCTTAAATAATTTAAAATTCATGTGACTATCATCCCTAAGTCCCAAGTGACTTGTCGGGATGCTAATTTTAGTCAAAAATCTTAATTCTAACATAGGTAACAATAAAATCAGTTTGTAATTTGATTATTAAATGTTTTTTGTTACTCATTGATTTTATTTCGTTAGGTATCATGTTAAAGAGACGAGGCCCAACAAATGCAATGTCTCGCTGGCAAGATTATGATTTATCCTTGTTTTGTACTTATCATTGTTATACATTTACTTTGCAATATTCTTTATGTATTTATATGTGATATTTACGTTCGACAGTCATAAAACCGTCCGAAAAATCCTATTTGCGTTCCAGAGGTCGCCAATGTACTGTTATCGGACTTCTCTCTCTTTCTCTTTTACTTGTCTTTGTTTATCATATGTTGCACTGGAAAAATTCTATGAAAACACACACATTTCTAGTTCACCTGAGATAAAAATATACCATAAAATTACACCCTGCCTATGAAATTTGCTTTTCTGTTAACTGTGATGTGGGTCTTAAGTACGATATTTTTACTATGATTTTAAAAACTGTGATTTTGCCGCAATTAATGATTACTTATCTAGTATTTCTTGGGAGTCTGCACTCGATTCAACTGATATAAATGAATGTGTTGATTATTTTTATAGTACTATTTATTCTGCTTTTGAAATATTTGTGCCAGTAAAACGATATAAATCTACTAACTTTCCATCTTGGTTTAGTCGTGAATTACAGCAACTGATTATCCAGAAAAAAAAGGCACATTGTAAATTCAAAGGATCTGGCAACAATGTCGATTTTTTGAGGTTTTCAGAACTGCGTGACAAATGCAAAATCCTGCGTAATGGTTGTTATGAATCTTATTTAGAGAAAGTTAATCAGGATGTTGCACAAAATCCACGTTTATTCTGGAAACATGTAAATAATCTGAGAAAATCGAGTGCATACCCCAGTTCTATGTACATTAACAATGAGACTGCAGATAATGGTCAGGACATTGTCAACTTATTTGCAAAGCAATTTTCCTCAATATATCAAGAACATTAAGGTGAAGTACCCAACTATTCCTTTAAATTTAATTTTGACCTAAGTTCAATTAATCTTTCAATATCCGAGATATTTGAAGGCATACTAAGTCTCCAAACCAAGTTCTCCCATGGTCCGGATGGTGTTCCATCCATTTTTCTACAAAAATGTGTGTTCGCTCTGAGTAACCCTCTTCATCATTTATTCAATCTGTCTTTATCCAGTGGGACTTTTCCTGATTACTGGAAAATGAGTTTTTTAACACCAATTTATAAGTCTGGTGACAAGGTTGATGTCATGAATTATCGTGGAATTAGTATTCAGTCTGTGATCCCAAAGTTACTAGACAAACTTTTTTGTAAACACTTTACTTGGCACTGCAAGAGTGTTCTCAGCGATCAGCAGCATGGGTTTACTCAGGGTAGATCAACAGTGACCAACTTGCTTACCTACCAGAAGGACCTGTTAGCTGCCTTTGAGAGGTCTGTGCAGGTGGACAGCATATACACGGACTTTTTGAAGGCGTTCGACAGGGTAAGACACGCACATTGTTGCCAAGCTCAGGGCGATGGGACTTGGTGCGACTCTGAGTGATTTTTGTCATAGCTTTTTGACGGGGCGGACCCAACAGGTTAGGGTGAGCAACTATATCTCCAATAATATTTTTGTGCACTCTGGTGTTCCACAGGGATCGCACATTGGTCCTGTTTTTTTTAAATTTATTTATTTTGGATCTTGGAGATGTGATTGTTCATTCTGATCATTTGGCGTTTGCGGACGATTTTAAGCTGTATAAAATGATTGAGTCGTACCTCGATACACAGTTGCTTCAGAGTGATCTTAATAGTGTTGTAGGATGGTGTAATAATAATGGTTTGGAGCTTAATGTTAAAAAATGTATGTCCATTTCTTTTGGTCGTGGGAACAATCAAATACAAAACCAGTATTCTATTAACAATTTATCATTAAAAAATGTGACTTCTATAAAAGATTTAGGGGTTATTTTTGATGCAAAGTTAACCTTTGTCTCTCATTTTGAGGATGTTAAAAATAGGGCTATGCGAAACCTTGGCTTCATCACGCGTAATAGTGCACACTTATCACCACAATGTTTCAGGCTTCTTTACTGCTCTCTTGTGCGCGCTGTGTTGGAATATGCATCTATAGTGTGGTCCCCATATTATAAATGTCATATTGATAATTTGGAATCTGTACAGAAAACATTTTTAAGGTCTTTGGCATTTAGAGCAAACATAAATATTTACAATGATTTTTGTATAAACTATAACATTGTGGCTGAAACATTCAACATTGAAAGCTTGGAGACTAGAAGGACATGTATTGATGTCTTGACTCTTTACAAAATTTTAAATGGTTTATTTTACTGTCCTTCGATTCTTCAATTAATATGTTTCAACACCAACCAACGAAGGGCCAATTTACCAATGTTTCGTATTCCATATCATCATGCTAACTATGGATTTTTCTCCCCGGTTACTCGCACATTAATATTTTATAATACACATTGTCTTGACCCTTTTTCGTGCAGTCTTCATACCTTTAAAACAAGACTGATATCATTAAGTAATTAAGTCTAGTTATATAGTAATACTGTTAATTTTAAAATTTCACACATCTACTAGTTTACCAATTTTTAAATTTTATAATTTGTTTTGTTTTTTTTGTTTTTGTTATTTGTGACCATCTTGGTTTTTCTACTATAGTATTTTTTTCTGTAATTTTTGTAAAATGGCTCTGCCGTCGAAATAAATAAATAAATAAATAAATAAATATATATATATATATATATATATATATATATATATATATATATATATAAATTGAGTTTCACAACGAATTTTAACACGACAAAATTCCGGGTACGCCAAGTAAATATACAAATATTTTTTTAAAATGTCCAAAAAGAAATTGTGCAACATCTGCAACATCTGTTGATTTTTTTTTGCAAGAGCCTTTTAATTTTTATTACGACGGGACTGCAGAATGTTGTAGGTATACCACATGGAAATGCTTCTAAAAAGAAAAATTAGTTTAGCAGGTGACTGGATAGGAATAGAAACATAAGGGTTTACCCTGATCGCAGCAAATCCCGGTGACCTGTGAACAAAAGTTAAAAGAAGAGTGGTAACACCGGATGTGAAATTTTACACCAGATTTGGCGAAAGAACAAACGACTTCGCTTTAAGGCATCGACATTAGGGTCATTAACTATATATACCAACCAAAGTACAAGCTACAAAATGTGACTTTCCTAACTTCTTAGAAATATCTCGATCTCTATTTCCTAAGAATGAATAAAATCACAAAAACTTTGTGAATAATAAGGCTTTCTATAATATGTAGGTAATTTCACAAAAATTTTGTCAAAATCAAATTACAAAATACAAATAAATAAATATATAAATTTCACATAAAACTAGTGATATTAGAAAAAAATAAATATTTTTTCACAAGTTTCGCCCAAAAATATGTGCTAATGCAAGTTCGTTTTAATTTTTGGTATACAGTCGAACCTCTCTAACTCGAACCTCTATAACTCGAACCCCTCTATACCTCGAACCTTTTAAGTGGTCCCTGCACTTTTTACATGTATTTTAACCTATGTAACTCGAGTTTCTATAACTCGAACTCTCCATAACTCGAACTGTTTTGGTTGTCTCTTCAGGTTCGAGTTATAGAGGTTCGACTGTATTTAGTTTCTTAGGCTGTCTGTAGTGGTTTATAGTTTGTGAATATAAATTAAATTAATGTAATTTTATCTGCATTTTAAAGAACTAAAATTAAAAATATATATGATAATCCTATGAAATTATGTAATCTTTTCTCTGTGCTACTTTAATTTCGTGCTCTCAAATGCATACGTTGCCTTCGATCTATCTTTACGGGAGACAACGATACCAACCTTTCTTTTAGTCACGTGACTTTGAATTGAACTCTCTTGCACATGCCTGAAGTAAATCGATCTCTACGCCAACAGCATTCGTTTTTTGGACAGTTATTTGGTCGTTCCATCTAACCAAACCCGTTTTAAAACAGTCCTCGTACTGCATTGCGTGCGCTTTGGGTAATGGTACGAAGCTATTATTTGCCAGATCGAAAGAACCTTTTTGGTACCAGTTTTTGTCGATGCTGCGGTTATTTAGTCGTTTGATGCGCAAGACTATTAAAATCAAGATAAAGAAAGAGAGACGTTTGCTGAATAGGGGAAGATGGGGAAATATCAAGAATCAGCGTCCTAAGCGAAAAATTAGTTTTCTACTTTAACCATATAATGTTTGAAACATCTAATCAACTCCATCTTTTTGAAAGTCTCAGACCTATTCTCTGTTTGGACCTATATCTGGATACCAATTAAGTTTTAGGAAAGACGATCCATTTTTTAAGAACGCTATTTATAAAGCTTATTGATATATTTTTGTGGAATAAAACCATTAATTAATAATAATATTATAGAAATCAATAAATAAAAAACTTTATTATATTACCTGTTTATTAAAACGTTTCTTAAGTCAACTATAAGTAGGTAATCCTTAAATCTTTTAATTGCACAAAAAGCAATAAAATTTCCAAAATTTTATTTTTTTTAAATTATTTTATAATAGTGGATATATCATCGTGTTTTAAATAAAAACTGAGGTAAATTTTACAGGAAGTACAATAATCTGCCTAATATATTTTTTTGGCTCAAATTGCCAAGAATAATTTTTACTACCTATTTAATTATGGTTAATTAAGTTTATTATATTTTTTTAATTTTGTAATAAACCCTATCAATACCTACCTGATAAAGTAATTGTTGCTGTAAAGCAAAAATTCAATATATAGAAAAAAATTCAGGAGGTTTCATTATAATCTCCAGCAAACAACGATTAAGTATGTTATACTATAATCATAGAGAAATATACAGTAAATTTTTCTTTTCATGTATCATAGGGATTTACGTGTTAAAATTTCAACCCTATGATCAAATGATATCTTGTTTTGAAGCTCTCTTGTATATATTTACAACGTGTAAAAAATTCAAAAATCCCTCGATTAGTTTTTGAGATATTTGCTTTCAAATTTTCAAATTTAACATGGAATGATAAAATAAAAATTAAGCCCGAAAAATATAAAATTCTAATTAAATTTTAACTTTATCAGTCCATGTTAAATTTAAAACTTTGAAGGCAATTATCTCAAAAACTAATAGATATATTTTTGAAATTTTTTCACGGTTCTAAGGACATTCAAAAGGCCTTTAACACAAGGTATCACTAGACCCACTTTCTTTATTTAAAATATAGGGGTAAAGTAAATCCCTCGAAGGGGGTTCGTGCTACAAAAGTTTCAAGAGAGCCAAAAAGTGTCCCCCTCGCAAACAAAATCGACGTGTTCGAGCGTTTCTCCAGATTCGCACTCTAAATACTCAAAAAGCCCTCTGTTTCGATGTTCGTAAAGCACCCTGTATAAGAAATGCCTATGTAACTTTTTTTTTGGTTTAATAAAAAAAATTATTTGTCGAAATTTTTACACGTTTGTAAAGATATTCACGAGAGCTTCAAAACAAGGTATCACTAGACCCACTTTCCCCATTCAAAATATAGGGGTAAAGTATACTCCTCGAAGGAAGTTCGTGCTACAAAAACTTTAACATAGCCAAAAAGTTTCTCCAAATTCGCACTCTAAATACCCAAAAAGGGCTTCCGGATCAATTAAAACTGGGCCAATCCGAATTATCTAGGAATTCGGATTATTGAGAACATTTTTTAGTAACAAAAAAATTTTGAATTTTGATTTGATCGCTTTGTCATTTTTTATCAAAAGATTATCACAAATCAACTACAGTGGAACCTCTCTAACTCGAACCTCTATAACTCGAACCTCTCTATAACTCGAACCTTTTAAGTGGTCCCTGCTCTTTTTATATGTATTTTAACCAGTTTCATTCGAATTTCTATAACTCGAACTCTCCATAACTCGAACTGTTTTGGTTGTCCCTTTGAGTTCGAGTTATAGAGGTTCGACTGTAATTAAAAAGTAGCTTTATAACCACATACACGCAAACACCTGATCTGCCTGATCGCACCTCTGCCCGTATTGAAGAAAAATCTAAAAATGCGATTTTTATACTAATGTAAAAAATCTACTAAAAATATTTAAAAAGTTATTTACAAATTTCTTTTTGCGGTTAAGTAACCTTAATCGCGTTTTTTTTGTTTCAGGCAGAGCTAACCTTTTGACCCTTGCGGCAGCTATGTGCCGAGATTGCGCGAAGGTATACGAATCAAATGATTCGCTTGTAGGTAATAGACACCAGACATGTGCGCATATTTTATGAAATATGAGAGGGTAGGCACCATAATATTACATATATGGTAGGCACCTGCCACTTAGTTAGTTTTAGAACATTCATGTAGCGTTATTCTTTTTAATTGCTTCATGAGGGGGGGATTTTAACCTCAAAACCCCCCCCTCAGCGCTAAGCCACTGATAACAATTAAATATAGCGTGTGTGTATGTGCAGTAGGCGTATAAGTTTCAAAACAATGCCAATTTTTGCCTACCCTACTTTGATTAGCACTGGACGCCACTGCTTTAATGTTATTCACAAAATTGAATGTTTTAAATAGATTACTACTAAATAATTTAATTAATCCGGACGAGAGTAATTCGATCATTAATTGATTAGGAGAAACGGAAAAAACCGTCATTAAAACAGCCCTCGGTAAAAAGCTGATAATTGCCACTTGTATTAAATGGGACAACCAATCCTTCGTAGCTGTGCCTCACAATAAGTGTCTAGGACAATTCGCCGTCGCCGATTAGCCTCGGCCAATTCGCATGCAATGAGTATGTATACTTAGGTGTCACCTTTGATAAGACAGGAACAGACTGTAAAGAATTGGAAAAAATAATAGTAAAAGCAAAAAAGGTTATTGAATGTCTTAACAGTATTTTATGGAGCAGAGAAATAAAAAAGAATGTAAAATTAAACATATATGAAACAATGGTGAAAAGCACGCTGTTGTATGGAATAGAGACTTGTCGCGTAACAGAAAAATACAAAACAAAAATGGAAAATGTCGAAATGGATGCAATAAGAAAATCAATGAGAATATCTAGAATAGATCACATAAGAAATGAGATCATAAAAGAAAGAATGGGAATCGAGGGAAGCATAACGGATGACATCACTAAAAGGCAACTGATATGGTACGGCCATGTACAACGGATGAACGACGAAAGATTACCAAAGCAGGTCCTAGAATGGCAAGCAATTGGGCGCAGAAAAAGAGGGCGCCCTAAACTAGAATGGCAACAGTCAATCCAAAGATCAATGAGTCAAAAAAATCTGACAGAAGATGACTGTCAGGATCAAAGGAGGTGGAGAATAGGCGTCGGACAACGTAGAAAAACGTTCTAAACCGACATAGTAGTAGTAGTAGCAATTCGCCGCCGCCATGGTTTTAGTTTGCAATTTTATTTATTCAGTGGTCTTAAATTAACTTATTTTTTTAAAACCATAGCTTCCTTGTCCTCCTGGGGTAGTCCAGTGGTATGGTCGTCGGCTTCACATGCAGAAGATACCAGGTTCGCATCTCACAACGACGCAAAACGAAAAAAAAGTCACGTAGCCCTGCCGCGCACTTCCTTTTCAGCGTTCAACCGTCGACATGGAAATGGTGTTCGGTTCGGTTCGGTTCGGCCATACACATGCACACAAAAAGTTGACCTTGTACATAGAGAATATAAGCAGGTGTAGTCCAGGAGCCAACAACCGAAGAGCCAAGATTAATAACACAGGAGCCTACTACAGTTGGACCCAGGACAGCGCCACTGAAATCTCTTAAAGTCAACTTACGACGACCGCGCTGTTGCGCTGAAAACGAAAGAAGTCTATCGAATATTACCAAGTTCTGCTGGGACGATAGCGATGTTAGGTAGATGTAAGTCTACCATGTAGCAGGACCACCTTTCGGAAGGGTTGTAAAAGCGTGATTCCACTGTGTATAAGAAAATTAAGTCCTCTTCGAAAAAGAAAACTCCTTAGGGGCACGTGCATCAATTTGGTATATGGTGTACGGCAGTGGCGTATATACGGTTTCCACCTCCACCTCTACTAATAGTCCTCCTGTTGGGAGATCATATCCTAACCGGTCCAGGCACCAATATAAAAAAAAATCATGGATGGATTTGATACTTTCCTAGCCCATTAGCACACTCAGCCTTACAAAGAGTTTTTGTAAATATCTCAGAAACAGAAGCTTTTAGTAAAAACAAAAATTATTGAGGAAAATGTGTTCTACTATATTTTGAAAACCGCATATTGAAGCGACGCCCGTTAAGAAGATTTTAATTAATTTTGACCAAAATCTAATCAGCTCTTTAAAGTATTGTATATACTGTATTTTACCTGAAACTTTCATGAAAATCGGTTAAGCGGTTTGGGTGCTATCGGGTTATGGAGAGACATACAAACACACAGACCCACACATGAACAGACGACACGACAAAGATCTTCGGCGTTATCTCAAAAAATATTTTTTTGTCGAAAACCATACCTTCTCTAGCCATTGCTGCGCGGGCTGAGAAGCTCAAAAAAGGATTAGTTTTTTTTTATATTATTTTAAAAAATGTTTATTATGCAAAATAAACAAAAATTGGTTTGGTAGCGAGTTGGTACGGCGGTGAATCGGGGGCGGCGAAGTGCCCCATTCCCCATTACAATTGTTTTAAAATTCTAAAAGCGACCGTAATCGAATTTATACGACTGGATTGGATTGTCTTTTATTTAAATTTTACCTTTTAAAACAAGTAAAATTAATTGTTTTGCCAGCTTCCCTAAACAGAAAAAAAATTAAATCTACAAAACATATTTTTCCTAAATATTATATTCTTTAACAGCAAGTTAACATACTATTTTTGATACCTAGTTTTCAAAACAAAAAAAAACTGTTTTCCAAATCAAGTGTTTCAGTTTTCTTCAATATACTGATTTACCTGAAGGAAAACCATTCTTAAAATGAAACAAAAAATTAGAATCACAAACAAAAAAAACTATAGAGGCTGTTAAACGAACATCGACACAGAGCCCTTTTTGGGTATTTAGAGTACATATTTATATGGTAAAATGCTTAGCTTTTGAGAAAATGACATAAAACTGAAGAATTTCGGTTTATTTTGCATATACCATAGAAATACATAGGAAACCGGTATACTGCTAACCGGAATGGGACAACTGGGCGCCGCCAACTCGGCGCCGCAAACTGGGCGCCGCCAACTCGGCGCCGTCAACTGGGCGCCGGGCCAACTGGGCGCCGGGCCAACTCGGCGTCGCCAACTGGGCGCCGGCCAACTCGGCGCCGGACTAAAAAATTTTTTTTTGATAAAATGTGTAGATGAAAAATAAAATATATATTATTTATATAAAAACATCTTTAAAAAATTGTTTACGCAATTTTTTTTGGAAATTTGTTTTTGTTAAGTAAAGTTAAATCCATTAGGTCGACTGTTGAATCTTGGTAGTTGTAGTGTTTGGTAACCTGGTAACACTACCATTTACGTTTTTATTACAACAGTGGCGGATCCAAAAATCAAAATGACGGATCCAAAATGGCGGATTTTCTTATTTACTAACCGATTTGTCTCAAACTTGAAATATTACATTGCTTGAGGTCATTTAACAAAATTTTTGGAAATGGCGGATCCAAAATGGCGGATTTTTTTATTTACTAACCGATTTGTCTCAAACTTGAAATATTACATTGCTTGAGATCATTTAACACAATTTTTAACTCAAACTTAAAAAAAACAAAATGGCGGATCTAAAATGGCGGATTTTCTTACTTACTAACCGACTTGTCTCAAACTTGAAATATTACATTGCTTGAGGTCATTTAACACAATTTTTTACTCAAACTTAAAATTCACACATCGCACATCGGTTCATAAATAAGAAAGTCCGTCATTTTGGATCGGCCATTTTGGTTTCTTAAAAATAATTAGTTTTTGAAGTTAAAGGCCACTAAAAAAAAATTGTTCAAAATTTGAAATGGCGGCGAAATGTTTAAAATATAAATTGCTGCACTTGTGCGGCGGCCGACATCAAACGCCGAATCGCACACCTGTTTTGCAGCGGGTTTCTGGCTGGTGGATCTTTGAGCCGGCGGCCGAAATCAAACGCCGAATCGCACACCTGTTTTGCAGCGGGTTACTAGCTGGTGGATCTTGAGCCTTAGATCTCTATATTTCCATTGATTTTTGACAAGTGCAGCAACTTATATTTTAATTGTTTAAACTTTGCCTATACTCTGGCTTACTTGTCAGACCTGTAGGTCACCCCCCATTACTAGTCCTACTGCTACTAATACTGTTATTTATTCTATGTGTTTTTTTTTGCTTCTATGAAGTGCGATTAGAGCCTGGAAACAGTTACATCACGACAGCTTATTTACGTAATAAATAGATTAATAGTTCCATATTTTGCAGTATTATCTGCCTTAAATTTTTTGTCCATCAATAAATCTTAATAAAGTATTAATCCTTTTTAATACATTATTAAGATTTAATTTATCGCACGGCAGGGATTTTTTAATTCCTTGCCTATTGTTTAATTTTTATCGACCATTCCACGCTCACGAAAACACATTTCGGGAAATGCTGAAAGGCAATGAAGGCTATTTTCCTCAACTAATTTTTTTTTGTTCGGTTGTTAAAATCACTTAACCTGAGTTGAACGTTTGGTACACCAAATCAATCGAGTTACCTACAAGGGCGGATCCAGAGGTGCTTCTCGGGGGGGGGGGGGGGGGCACTTTAGGTGACTTTCTCTGTTGGTAAAAAACGGTATATATTTTTTAAGCAGCATTTTATTGAATTAGTCAGTGGTTGTAATATCTATGATAATAACAATAGACACTTTCATGCGCCGCAGGCAAAAATTTTGAATTTTTATTAGCAAAAACATTACTTTCTACTCATTTCTTGTATATTCAAAAAATTCTCGGGGGGGGGCAAGTGCCCCTAGTGCCCCCCCCCCCTGGATCCGCCACTGGTTACCTAGAAGGCGTAGTAATGTTGACTTTAGTTTTTTTTTAAAGGGACTTCCATAACATAAATACAGTACCTGCGCGTGGTTGTAATCTATCTTTCACAAGCACGTTTTGTATTGAAAATGAAGGCGGCTGTCCTTTTTTTGAAATAAATTCTTCAATAACCAATTTATTGAACTTTGGAATTTCTTGAATCATTTTCTTCTCAATAGATAACATTGCGAGGATCGTTAATCTATTCTCATCCATTGTGCTAAAGAAGAAAATTTTATTGATTTTAAATATTGCACGCTAATGCTAATTAGAAACTTCCGCCATTGTCGTAACTACGAAATCGTCGAAATCAAAACAAAGCGCCTGACCGATAACACCAAGTTGTCTAAGCGCACTTATTTTAAGTGCACGTGAGGTGCTGTAACAGGTAACGCTAACCGGTGACGCGGGGGTGCGGGAGGCATCGAGACGAATTTCTGCCGTGTCGTCCTCTCTTTCTATATTTCGTAATTAGAATGCGGCATAACATCTACGATGCATAGAATTTGCTTCCAGTAAAGCAATTAATTATATTCGAAGTAACTATATAGCAGTAACGCAGCCAGGAATATGTCTTGGGGGGGGGGGGGCCGAGTCCTCATAATGTCGGATTTCATGCTATTTTTTGTGTTTATTCATGAAATATGTGGAAAATATATACAAAAATCATAGGCTTGGCCCCCCCCCCGGGGTGCGCCCATGTATATAGAGATCATAGCGCATCCGCCATCCACCGTATCCTGGTTTGAACACGAAAACAAACACATACCAGGTATTAATTTCTGGTTCAAGTATTCAGTGAATTCGTTTTGGGGTTTATTGATACTTTTTGATGACATTATTAATTAAATTAAAGGATGATCAAATTTTAATATTTTTTAAGTAAAATTTGGTGCATATGCACATGTGCACTTATGGCATATTGCATAAATCTATTAATCGTGTTTCACTAATAATGATCTTGAATTTCTAGATGGTGATAAATTTTGACAATTATTTTTAGATACCAGTCAGTCAATTATTACTATATTTTTTATTTTGTTAAAATCGATGTTACTAAACAATTAATTTATGAGAAGGAAATTAAGAAGGCAGTCGTATAATCATTTTTCGGAAACCACTAAATTGATTTTAATGATTCACACCTCGCTGTGCGCAACTGAAATAGGGCGTTTTTACAAATTTAAAAAAACTTTTACAATGCCTTATTTAAAATTTTGAGGTTTTTTTTCCATGGTTTTATCATAGTTCCTATCAGCCTTCCAAAGCTTAGCTCTCTAGCATTTTTGGAAGTGGGCAATGTTACTTTTACTTTTAAATTTACATTTATGGGGGGGGGGGAATTAAATTAAAATGTTGGTGTTTCCAAATTTTTTCTTGTAGTTTTGTATCAGTATTCCAATGCTCAGCTCTCTAGCGTTTCTGGAAGTGGGCAATGTTACTTTTACATAATTTTACATTTATAGGAGAGGGAAGTAAATCAAACTTTTGGGGTTTTTTTATTTTTTTCTATAGTTTTATCATAGTTCCTATCGGCCATCCAAAGCTCAGCTCTCTAGCGTTTCTGGAAGTGGCCAATGTTACTTTTACATAACTTTACATTTCTAAAGGAAGAAAATAAATTAAAATTTTTGGATTTTTAAATTTTTTCTTATAGTTTTAGCATAGTTCCTATAGTCTCCTAAAGCTCAGCTCTCAAGCGTTTCTGGAAGTGGGCAATGTTAGTTTTACATAACTTTACATGTATAGGTTGGAGACTAAATTAGAATTTAAGGATTTTTTGGTTCTTTCCCAGGGGTTTGGTCATAATTTCTATCAGCTTTGTAGCATGTCTAAAAGTACAGTAGAATTGTAATGATCTATACATAAGTGAGTGAATGAGTGGCAATAGGGTGTTTGACGGTAGTAAAAAATAAATATATATTTATTTTTAGATATCTCTTCAGGTCTTGGGAATGCTAAAAACAAACTTTTTTGTTTAATTTTTTATCAAATTCATAGTTCTTTTTATTAAATAAATTCATTGAATTCAAACAATTAGCCACGTGATTCAAAACAGGCGGTCTACCAATCCGCTGCAAGTGACGTCGCAAAACAGTAAACGCTTCGAACGAACTTATTTTCTGTGTTATTTTCTTATGGATGGTAATGTTTGCTTTGGTTTAAAGTGCGAATTGTCGTCCTAAATTAGATTTTATTTTGTGTTTTGCTTATAAAAAACATTTTCAATGGAAAACGGATTATTCAAAGCCGATAGCTCCAACTTGCCAATGCTGAATTCCTTTATGGTGGCAGGCTACTTTGCCAACAACAGTGATTTTTGTACTGGGGAATTTAGAAACGTTAAAATGTTAATGTAATTATTCGATGAGTTGTTTTGTATATAACTGAAAGTTCTTTTACGATATTCTTCGCCTACTTTTACTCATTTAGATTTTGAGGTTAGGTTATACGTTTTGCTTTTTTGTTTAATATGCCACTTACAATAGATTCAATTAAATACACAATCATTATTATTTTGAGCATTAAGAAACAATCAAAAATTGATTTTTTAAAACAAAATTTTCTAAATACATTTTGTTAGAAAGAATTCTTATGACCCTTCAACAAATATGCACTGCCTAGTCTTGCATATGCACTGCTCAGTCCTACATTTAGCCTGCATGTGCACTGCCTCATCCTGCATTTAGAGGTACTCCCTAGTCCTGCCTAATAACTGCCTAGCACCGCCTAAAAATGTGTACACCTTTCTGCCTATTATTGTTGTTCACCCCTTGTAATAAACATAACCTCAAAAATTTCATCGTCATTTACGAAATAGTTATATATATTATAGACAACGTGAGAAAAATTAATAGAAACAATTTAGTTATACTCACATCAAAGTGATCTTCACAAATGTAAAGTGAAGATGTATTAGATAAGGCCCTTGGGTCTCTTTGAGCAAGTTCAAGCCACTTTTTCTGTTGATTTGCTGCTGTAGGCACATGAGTAAATAGTTTTTCAGGTGTTTTTATGCTAGTATTCGAACACCGAGGCACTTATAGGACATTTTTTTACATAAAAAACAGTAAAAACACAGACCAAAAACTAATAAACACTTGAATGCCGTGTATCTGTCCGCGAGTTTACTGCACTGTGACGTCATTGCAACGCTATGCTAGAAATGAGCGTTTTAGCGGCAAATTCAAATCGGAAATTAGAAAACTTCATTTTAAATGAAGTCATGATAAAATATACTACAGTCGAACCTCTCTAACTCGAACCTCTATAACTCGAACCTCTCTATAACTCGAACCTTTTAAGCGGTCCCTGCGCTTTTTACATGTATTTTAATCCATGTAACTCGAGTTTCTATAACTCGAACTCTCCATAACTCGAACTGTTTTGGTTGTCCCTTCAGGTTCGAGTTATAGAGGTTCGACTGTATTTTAATAATTTTGCGTAGCAAATTAGGAACCTATGCATCATTCTAAACACTTTTATAAAATTTGTCAAATACCCAATTTCGACGTTTTTTTTAAATTTCGTACCTACTATATTACTCTATAGAAATCAATAAAACTTGGAGGGCTTGTTAACCCTATGAACGCCTACGACTTTAGCTCATTCCGAAGAAGAGTTTTAGAGAAGTCAAATATGGGCTGAAATGTTTTAAGAGAAGATAGTACAGCAGTTTGCGCGAACTTAGGGCACTGCTGTACCCCCAGATAAATGAGCCTCTTTGAAGGGTTTAGTTCGATTCTGTCTTTTGAATTTAAAATTTCGTTAAAAAAAATATTTGCGCAAAAATTCCCCAAAATTTTGCTTCATTAAAATGGATGATCTAGTTCGAAAGTTATAATAAAAACCATTTTGTCCGGTTTTTTGGCTAACTTGGTAATTACGTAAATATTCTTTTTCTCCTCTACCCCCCCCCCCCTAAATTAGTTTCTGTATACGCCGATGCTCTGATGTATACTGGCAAATTGTCTGCAATAGAAGACAGAACAAAGAAATAAAAAGTTCAAATGACACAAACCTTATCTACCTGCTTTATTTTTGGAACTACCGCACTTATATAGTTCAGATTAATGGAATTTTATGATATATTGCAAAAATTAATCCCGTTCATATTTATCGAGAAAATTATTGCCCCCTGGAAAACTTTATAAATATCTGCATCTAATATTTCTAATTAAAGTAGGTTTTAAAATCGACCTACCAAATTTTCTAAAAAAGTGTTTTGGATAATTCCATCAAGCTGGTAGGTTAGGTTAAGTTAGGTTAATTTAAAGTAGACAATTTTAGGGAATCTCAGTTACGAGGGTTGCCTTTTAGGTTTTCCATAATTATACAGCTGGAAGAAAACATAGATAACTTTTAAACACATTATTTTTTCTTGAGGTATTCTCCATAAAAATTAATGCACTTTTGCATGCGCTCAAACCAGTTTTTAAAGCAGTTATTTCACTCGTTTCCCTGGTTTTTTTTTAATTCTTTATTAAATCCGTATTACCCAGATGGGCGTGGATCCAGTCAAAATACATATTACAATTTTACATCAACATTTTTAAGCATCTAATTAAGCCTAACAATATAAATGTTTCATTATTATTTATTGTTTATTTACCTAAAGTAGGCATTTAAAATAAACATAGTTTTATTTAGTCAATATAAAGTATGATTGTTAAAATAAAATAAATAATAATAAAAAAATCGAAAATAAAACAGTAAGGAAATAAATTACTTGTAGTATTTACAAGTGTAGCATAAAATTAAACAGGTAACATTTAAAAAAAAATATGACACAAAAGATGTCAACTCACTCAAACTGTCACCAAAAAACTGTCACCAGTAACACAGGTACGTTTTAAAAACGTTTTTAAAACGTCCATTTCGGAACTAGGGGACGTTTTAAAAACGTACGCCTAGTTAAACGTATGATTCACTTTAAAAAAGCCCTCAAGGTTTACATCAAGCTTCCGACAAGCGAATCAAAGTAACCAGAATAATGAATAATGGAGACTATAAGGTAGATGACTATATTTACTTTTTTGCATACTGTAGGTACTTATGATAAATATTTGAAATTAGCGCTTCCTCTTTTGATTGTTTATATTTTATCAATATTACTGTCTTTTAACCATAGAGGGGAACGGATTCATACTGGAAATGAAAGAGGAATGATGGGGTAATTTTTTTGCAATCGTTAGTTTTTGATACTCGTCTTAATTTATGTGTTAATACCTCTACGTTACTATATATTGTATACAGGGTGTTTCAAAATTCAATAACATAATTTTAGTGTTGGATTCCTTAAGTGATTTGAAAATAAAACTTTTATATAAGCATAGGTCCTCAAACGCCTTGTTTTTGAAATACAGATTGTTAATGTTTAATTTTCTTTTTAGTTTATTGTCTATAGATCGTGCAGTTTTTGAGATATTTAGTTCAAATTTGGCACGTATATTAAGTTATAGGCACTATACTGTTAGACATGCCAAATAATAGTACAAATCTACAGAGTGATACTTTTTCAGGGGTCATGTCGCCTTTTCCCCTGGATTTTTTTCCTTGTAAGCCACTGGTAGCCAGAAGTAGGTAGTTTAGTAGAAGAAATAAAATTCCTGTTTCATTTGCAAACTTTTGTTTCGTGCAATTTTTTTGTATCTTTAACCGTTTTAGAGAAAATCGCTGTTGCATCAAAGGCTGCTATTATAAAATAAAAAAATGCTCCAATGTGGTATAGCGGGTATATTAAAATAAACAAATTAAATAAAACATACTCGGCATGCCAAATAGTGTAGTGCCTATGCTAAATATCTCAAAAACTGTAAGAGCTAGAAAAAAAAACAAAATTTTATCACCCTGTATCTAGAAAACTAAGCGTTTGTGGACCTATAATTATATGAAATCTTGAAATCATTAAACCAAATTATCAATAAAATTATGTTATTGAATTTTAAAACACCCTGTATAATTGTGTTAATGCCTGATTTTTTAATAAATACCTTTGAGAGTTTAAGAGAAAAGGAGAAGGAGGAATAGGGGAATTTGGAGGTTTTTTAACAACTTTTCTATAACTTCTGTCAGTTTGCCAAATCCTAGCTTTCTATCATTCTGGAAGTGGGCAATAATAGTTTTAGATTACTTTACATGTATAGGTGAAGGAAGTAGATCAAAATTTTTGGATTTTTTAATTTGGGCCTATAGTTTTATCGTAGCTTCTATAAGTTTGCCAAAGCGCAACTATCTAGCGTTTCTGAAAGTTGGCAATGTTACTTTTACATGGGTTTACATTGATAGGAGAGGAAAGTAAATTAAAATTATGGGGTTTTTCAATTTTTTCCGAGAGTTTAGTCATAATTTCTATAAGTTTTCCAAATTTCAGCTCTGTAGCTAAAGTTTATAATAAAATAGGGTCGAAAATAGTTCTCTGTGGAATAGCACACTTAACAACTTTGAAATTACTGACACATTTAGCTATATTTATCGCACCCCAGATTCCCGCAAAACTTCCAATATTGCTGTGTGGCCAGGCGCGGATCTACGGGAGGGGAAAAAGGTTAAATCCCCCCCCCCCACATCTCAAACTATATTTAGTTTTGACACGCAGAATACACCTGGTAACTGTGCTAAATAGCTTTATGCCCCCCAAATAAAGTTAATAGATCCTCCCCTGGCATGGCGGAAAGTGTCGAAAGCCATGGCGAGATCTAGGAATATACACAAGGACGGCGTACTTTTATCTAGGCTGTGGTATATCTTCTTTTCTGTGAGGTTTGTTTGTAAATTTTCGGAAATGTAGTAATTAATTAGTTTATTTATTTATTTCTCATATATGAAAAGCCAATGGCCAATTACAAATACAGTTTAGTAAAATTCCACATAATTCTAACCACTATCAATAAAACCTTAAGAATTCCCGTGACCCGTTTATACTCATCTTCCAGCCAGAGGATCTCGAACTGTTAAGAAATGATTTAATTATAACTTTCAAAAATTGTTACTTTATTGCTACCATAATAATTATTAATTATTTTAAAACGGTGATGTTTTAAGTTTGTAAAATGTTAGTAGCGGACAAAAATATTACGAAACATTTTCAATCCACGCAATTATACTTAATGCTCATCCCACCGATGAGCGTAAACAGGCCAGCAATAGATAACATACAGAAAAAAACAAACCAAGTTTAAAAAGACTACATTAAAACTACTTCTTTATACACCTAAATATATGTTTAAAACCTTAGAGTAATAAAATATTTTGTTACTCTAAGTTTAAAACTAATCACAACCCTCTTTGGCTAGCCTATAATAGTTAGATAGTTATAACTCTATGCTTATATTAATATCTTCAATATCAATGTCCGAGGCATATAAATTATATAAATTACATAGTTGATAGACCGGTGAAATGAAATGGGTCTATAATTTGATTATAGTTTTTGCAAAGTCAGTTGAACAAAGATAAACGCCGACCATCGGCATATCCTTTAAAGAAAGTGACATGGGCGGCAGTAGATATACTCATGAAAACTATTTCATTTAATTATGACGTAAACTAAAGAAATAAAAATAGATAATAAAACTTTCTATTCCTACACCTACAGACACGACACTGATTTATTTTCTAACTCTGCATACTGCCGACTAAAGGGGTCCCGAAACGAACACCTAAAAGCAATTAAGAGCGCATCTCAAAAAAATTTGCCAATCAGGTGCCGTCCATCCACCTGGCCTCGGTCTGTCGGAAAACAAATGCTTTGTGGTCGGGCCGCAAAGAGCCGCGCCTTTTCTCTGTCGGTAGGGTTAAAATTATACCAGGAAGATTTTATATGAATTTGGATAACTTTTGAAGGACAGAATGAAGCAAAATTTCATGAAATCGATAGAACCCCGTATTAGGAGTTATTCAAGTGACTTTGCAAAAACTATACCAACTTTGTTAATAGTAGAGCTACTGGGTCAATTAAATAAACAAAGTTGTGGTATTTTTTCCGCTGATTCCAGAAAGAAATTCAAATGACGCAGCTGAGTTATAATAAAACACATTTTTTTTACAGGGACATCGGGAATATAGTATTGCCTATCGAAAGAAAATTCGGCTTTAAACAAAAGTTGTTGCGTGACTTTTTTCTTAAAGTCAAAAATGACAAAGTATGGTTTTTAAATTCATCGAAAGTTTTGTTTAGAAATTCGTTAATAGGGAATTATTGCAATAACGCCAGGCAGTAATAGTGGCAGGCAGTAATTAGACAGTTTCAATTTAAAAAGCAGCTGTCTTCTTTCAATATTAGCCCTTCGTGTATGATGATGAAGAACCGGAATAAATAATATCATATTTATTAAAGGAAAATAAACCACTAAATATATTATTATAATAAAATGGATTTTGGTATGTCAATTTTGAAAGATCAACAGTCAGTTTTAAATGAAAAACTGTCAGAATATCGCCCAGCACTTTTGCTGACTCGCCTTATTGTAATTTTAAAATTCGATCCAAAAAAGTTAAGTAAGCTTTAGAAAACAGTGTTTTTTAGAAGTGACTGGGGTATCCCCTTAAACTATAAGAAATTTTTTTGTTACTTTTAGGGAAACAATCAGAAATAGATAATGTTTCGACAACTGCTAGTAGTGACAGCGTTGGCCTGCCTGTCATCTAATTTTCAGGTTTCAGCTGCTACTGGTAAGTAGGTACCTAACCTATTAGATGTTATTTTGCTAACTTACTTAAAAAATACTCTCCCTGCACCACTCTGCCCCGACTGTAAGAACAAACTTCTGAAATTTGACGCGTCAGAGAATGGTGCCCAGTTAAGTTCATTTCAAAGTTTTAAGAACAACTTTTTCTTCGTTGGCCTATGTTATAATAACCAGCTGATTACTATCAAAAAGTTATCTCACAAATGATGAATAGGACTATAAGCGAATACCGTGGTTCTGTCAAGGGGATGAGAATTATAGTAATTTAAAAACAGTCATAGATGCGCTTATAATTTTACTTTATATAGGTTAAACAATCTTTTAAAAAAGAAATTTAAAATTGAAAATACCGAGAAGTGTATTTGGTCATGATGGACCACGCGCATCTGGTAGAAAATGGTGCAGGTAAGTTTGCTAAGCACCCATCGCGTTAATTAGTCGGGGAATTAGTTGTGGAAAAATTAATTTTGTCGCTCTTATTTTTGACCGTTTTTTAGGGTGCTTCGCTAACTTCATCGCACCCTCGTAAAAATGGCTTTACACATGACGTATTGAAATGGATTATGGTGGAAAATTTGCCGCTAATTAGTCGTTAATTAGTTGTGGAAAAATTAATTTTGTCGCTCTTATTTTTGACCGTTTTTTGAGTGCTTCGCTTAATTCATATAAATTTAGCGAAGCACCTAAAAAACGGTCAAAAATAAGAGCGACAAAATTGATTTTTCCACAACTAATTCACTACCAATTAACGGCAAATTATCCACCTAGTCACGATTCGATCTGCGATGGGTGCTTCGTTAACTTCATACTCATGTTATACTTTATATCAAAATATATAATTATTTTAAATAAAAATAAAATTTGTGAAATTTTCGCTTTATTTTCGGCACCAAAAATAACATAATGTGCCTAAACCAAAAACCCACCCTCACAGCAGTCATAGGCAATTTGGAATCGCTACCAATCGCACAATCATCACTTTTACGAGGGTGCTTCGCTAAGTTCATATAAGGTTAGCGAAGTACCCAAAAAAACGGTCAAAAATAAGAGCAACAAAATTAATTTTTCTACAACTAGTTCACGACCAATTAACGGCAAATTATCCACCTAGTCACGATTCGATCTGCGATGGGTGCTTCGTTAACTTCATGCTCATGTTATACTTTATATCAAAATATATAATTTTTTTTTAATAAAAATAAAATTTGTGAAATTTTCGCTTTATTTTCGGCATTTGCAATCGCTACCAATCGCACAATTATAAAAAAAAATAAAAATAAATTAAGATGTGTGAGTTTTATCTTAAATTAAAAATTGTTTTTTTTTAATATTTGGCATCTTTCCTCTATTATTTTAAATAATTAAAACTACTATCTAATTGAGACCTTTTGTATGTCCCAATTTTCATATTATCCTTTATTTGAGGCATGCGCAGTTACCTGGTTTGAACTTTGTCCCTTACTGAAGGATAATGTTTGACCTTACTTGTGGCCGAAAAGACTTGTGTTCCTTTATTTAGAGATATTGTTGCCGTGCGTATAACGTTATGACAAAATGTAGTCTAAATTTAAAATATTTTTGATACCAGACAATTATTTCAGGAGCTACGAATGCGGGGTAATCGGCAAATTTAATTTTATGTCAATTATTGATTTTTATTTTTTGTAAAAACTGGTACATAGTTCAAATTATACCCATTTGTAATATCGTCATTTTTGTTTATCTTTGTTTAGTATATTATAAACAGCGGTGACAATAAACTTTTAAAAAAAGTAGTGTCTATGATTTAAATAGGTTATGTGAAGTATCCGTCACTGACAATCAAAAAACTTTGATTGGCAAAAATATCTACGCCATACGTTTGTTTCTCACCCGGTAACGTCATTCCAAATGCGTATAATTTAGACTATAGGTATTGTTTGGTAACATGGTTACAGTAGCTGCGTTCGGTATTTGTATCTCAGACGTGACGGATTTTTGGTCCCGTGATTACAGATTAGTCTGAGCAAATTGGCATTAACGAACGATCCAGATCAAATCGATCAAATTTTTATAAATGGTTATTACCTTAAATATAACTAAAAATATATACATATTGCAACTCACGCCCAGCTATAATTTTGACAAATTATTCCTGTGATGACGGAAATTTATATAATTTGTTGCCTTCAACATCAAATAATTCGATTTCAATCTTGTAACATAAAAAAATTATTTTTGTAAACAAAACAAATACACAACATACGTCACAATCTCAGATGAATCTGTTTCGTCGATCAAAATGTACGGAGCAACCAGATTTACGTCCGACTAGTCTGAGCAGAATTACCGAACGATTCAGATCTACCTCCCCTAGATCTAGATGGAATTTACGAACGATTTCGATCAAAAAGATTAATCCGACGTAAATACCGAACGCAGCTACTGTTCACCAACTAACCAAAAGTCATCAATGTTATGTGAAGTGTATTAAAAAAAGAAGAAGTACAAAGTCTACCTATTTTACTGACCAGAATTTTACTGACCAACGACTTTATTATACTTTTCGATGTCGGACCGAATTGTTTGAAGTCGAAACAAACCCTACTTAACAATTCTAAAATGCTACCACTCCCAAACAGTTGCCCATCTATCTATAATTTTAGATACAGATCAGTTTTATCTCAAAAATACATTTTTCACTAAAAAATTACCTTTGATTAGCTTCTACTACCAAAAATCCAACTGCCACCATGTTCACCTGCCTTTTACCATCAAAAACCGACTAGCTTCTATTAGCATAATACCAACCACTACCACCTTCTTCTAGCTTCTACCAGCAAAAAAACCAACTACTACCACCTCCCCTAGCTTCTACCATAAAAAAACCAACCACTACCACCTTCCTTTAGCTTCTACCATCAAAAAACTAACTACTACCATCCCCTAGTTTCTATCATCAAAAAACTAACTACTATAATCATAATCAAATGAGAGAGTAGTTGGTTTTTTCGTGGTAGAGACTAAGCAAAGGTTGTAGTAGTTTGTTTTTTGGTGAAAGGAGCAAGGGAAGATGGTAGTAGTTGGTTTTTTGACCTTAGAAGTAAGGGAAAGGTGGTAGTAGTTGGTTTTTTGGTAGTAGAAGCTAGGGGAAGGTTGTAGTAGGTGGTTTTTTGGTGGTAGAAGCTAAGCAAAGGTGGTTTTTGGGATATAATTGGTCGTAGCTGAGTGAGGTCACTGTAGCTGTAGGCGATAACAGCTTAGACTTATAAGTTGCTACCTATTTGTTTTTACCACAAACAAGGCGGCCTTACAGCGAAAAATACGAAAATCGTCAGTAAAATCTTACTTATCTTAAAATAGGCTTTTGACAGATAAATAAAGGATAACAAAATTTACCCAATTAAAAATTGTGTCTGCAAAAGGTCAAAATTGGACTTCCAAATATCACGTAACATCTGTCATTTAATGTCGCATTTATAACGGATAAAGTTAGCTAAAGGAGTACGTGCAAAAGTTCATTAATTTTTTTGCTAATAGGATTTAATATTTTTAGAAAAAGTAATCTGTTACTGGGGGACTTGGTCCCACTACAGGCCCGGCAATGGTCAATTCACTTCCACCACAATAGATCCCACACTCTGCACCCATATTATCTATACCTTCATTGGCTTGGACGACAGTACTAATAAAGTCAAACTGCTGGACGCTTGGTTAGATAAAGACCTAGGTAAATAATTGAAACTTTGAAGATTTTGAATATTTTGAAAATTTTGAAAATCTTTAAAATACTTTGAAGTTTTTTTTAAATAATAATAACAAAATCAAAATTAAGTTTCCATATGATTAAATAAAATGGAAAATTTTTCCGTTCCTATGTTGAATGCGATTTAGGTCGTACTTATTTGTTAAAAATATTAATTTTTAACCTTTAACCTAAC
This sequence comes from Aspidapion aeneum, assembly GCA_963576565.1. NCBI lineage: Eukaryota > Metazoa > Arthropoda > Insecta > Coleoptera > Brentidae > Aspidapion > Aspidapion aeneum. Next base: position 17,570,331 of record OY755038.1, on the reverse strand, counting down.
CAAATACGACCCGGACTTAAAGGAATTAATTTAGGCTAAACAACGTAATTCTAACTAACGTAGCAAACCAAAAAAGTTCTTAATTTCATGAAGTTTTTTAAGTCAAGAGTAACACTGTTTTACAAGTTATATTGACCTAAAAATTCCAAAAACAATCGAGAACCCTCAAAAAAACTAGAAATTTTTTTTATTGATTTTCCTATCTTTCATAGCCATGTTTAATAAAACAATCGCACTCAAAAATGTCAACCCCAACCTAAAAGTCCTCGTCGCCGTCGGCGGTTGGAATGAGGGCAGCCCCAAGTATTCCAGCATGGCAGCCACCGCATCCTCAAGAGCTACGTTCATTGCTTCCGCTCTGCAACTTTGTCTGGACTATGGATTTGATGGGTTCGATTTGGACTGGGAGTACCCCGCTAGAAGAGGAGGGGTTGCCGCCGATAAGGTAAATAAAAGGCATTGTTTCTTGATTTGGCATTCCTTAAATTTACATTTCAGATGACGGACCGAAGTTCTCTGGTCATATATTACAATTTTTATTAAACTACTTACTTAATATGTTACTTAGAAAACGAAAATTCGGGTTTAGCCCTGAGAACTTATCCTTTACATTAAACCTTGTCATGGGAAACATTTAGACACATTAAACTTCAAGAAACAAAAATCATTTTTGCCACAAACTAATAAGTATGCAAATCCATATTTTGTAATAAAACTCCAAATTTAATTACAGCCTTATATTTTTCCAGATTCTTTAAATTTTTTACAGCCGCGGCTTGTGCCTTTAAACCTTTAAACACCGGTACAAACGTTATTCTCTTTTAAAACTCGTTGCGTCCTAGCACTCTTAGTTGGTTTTGAAACCACATTCAATGGACGAAACTTGACAATAGATGGCGCAGCTGCGTTTCAGACAAGATCATGTCAGTATGCTTCAACTTTCGAGTGCTCGAGCCTGATCGCTAGATGACGCCACACCTTTAAGTTTGCTCGTATCTCACGGATGCGAGTAATTCATATGTAGGAGTTGGTGTTGGTTCAATTTGGCTTGGAAATGCTGTTCTCCACTGATGAAGTAAACACACAGAGACGTATGTCTGGAGATGCTACCTTGTAGAGGTGTTGATTTTCGTTACTTTTGAATATTGTTACTAATCGTTACTCGACTACTAAGTAATAATTTTATATATTCGTTACTATCGTTACTTTGATTACTGTAACTGTTTTTAAATTCAATCATACAGTGGGTGAAAATTCTCGGACTGCCTTTAATTCGAATCATTTACTTGTAGGTATATTTTTGTTGTTGATATTATGGAAATATTCAATTGAAACTTTCAAAATGCAGGCCTAAATTAAAAAAATAAAGGTAGGAATTACGTAGGAACGGTTATGTGTACATCTTTGTTTTAAAAATATAAAGCCTTACATACAAAGAAATACATATTTACTTAAAATCTAAAAGTTAATAAAGATAGAAACAAAAATAAAAATCTTAGACGAGAACTCAAAAAATATACAAACAGTTTGGACAAAAAAAACAAAAATAAAAAAATACATTCTGTGTAATTTGTAGATTGTAGATACTACAAATTTAAAAAAGATATCTTAAAATAATTTATAAATCTTGATTGATTGATTTAAAACAAGGATTATTAATAATAATAATAAATGTCTTTTATTGATCAAAATATTTTTAAACATAACATGACCAACTAGGCGAGGTTCAGCTCTAATGTCTGATAAACAGTTTAACCTGCTCTTCCACCTAACCTAATTTTTTAATTTTTTTTTTGTTATTTTTTTTTCTGTTTTTTAATAATAAATGTCTTTTATTGATCAAAAATTTTTTCCAAATACTAGGTTATTGTTACCTTTTACAAATACAATTTAAATGTTAGTTACTACTACTTACTTAAGTTATCATAGTTACTCCCTGATTTTGGATTACCGACTTTCAAGTGATTACTGAAAACTAAAATAATTGAAGGAATCAGAGTAATCAAAGTAACGAAAGTAATCATTTAATTTTCGGATCGGTATTCGCTACTCTGTTATTTGTCGAGTAACGAGTACTCGAGTAACGAATAGTTACTTTTTCAACATCTCTACTACCTTGTATAAGTTAGAAACTAACCAAAATCAACTCTTCCTTCTCTTTCTGACACTCGCGAGTTAATTACACACACCTTTGTGTGAAGTATAAAATCCTTTTTGATTTTTATCGATACACACATAGGGTTACCAGATGAAAACGTCTCTAACCAGGACCAGCCGACAAGAAAATCCGGACAAAATCCGGATGTCAAAATTTTTTCGATGCTACACACAAAAAATCAACTTTTTTTTATTGAAACAATAACTAATAAATAACATAATATACTTACTATTTTATAGGTACTTTTCACTGCTTTGTATTTTATTCAACAGCGTTAAATTTTTAGGCAGAAGTACAAAATCGTAAAATTCTGACCAGCTCATATTTCTTAAATTGTATAAATTCATGAGTATTTCTTTTACAGAAGATAAAAGCAGCCTATTTCTTTATTTGGTCCACTGGGTAGAAATACTTGCAATAAAATATTTTGCCCATTTTTCGTGGGTAGGCAGATTGCGGTCATCAGAAGTAGAATTGTCTGACATGTATTTTTTTAGATTACAAACTTCATCAAAAAAATTGTGTGTGCTTAAGACCACACGGCAGAAGTGTAAACTTCACCAAGGCGAAATTAATAATACTACTTTAAGCGGGCTCTTCACATAACGTTTTACCTTACGTCTTGCCTGTCAGTCAAAAGGGTCCAGTATGACGGTTGAAAGACTAGCGTAGACACTTGATAGTTTTAACGTAAGTTTTTAGATCATTTTTTGATACAAAACGATGGTTTTATTGGAAAACAATGCGTGATCCGGTCAGTTCTCTAGGCGGTCTTCCGTCTACACACAAAGTTTTGCTTGATGCGTTTTGACTGAACAGGCAAGATGTAAGGTAAAACGTTATGTGAAGACCCCGCTTAAAGGTGAATTCACACTGCTAAATTTATCGATGATTATTGTTTAATTACATTTTTTGAAACTAGTTTATTTTGCATTACTTGATGTTTATAAAGGCGGCTACTTTAAAATCCGGACGTTTATGAAAAATCCGCCCGGACCCACCCGGACGTAGTAAAAATCCGGACGTCTGGTAACCCTATACACACACCTTTCATCTTTTTTCTTTGCAGAAAAACGATATTATAAACAAACCGTTTTTTTTAAGAGTTCTAGGACGTAACAAGTTTTATAAGAGAATAGTAACTGGTATACTGTTTTTATATATGTATAATGTAGCCCTTCACTGCGCCAAACGCACGCGCCGCTGCTGATTTTTCCCTTATACTTTATACCATTAAAAACCTTGAATACTCTGAGTAAAAATCTATGATAAAATAAATGTTTTATTGGATTCTTAAAACTAATTAAAATTTTAACAATGTGAGGTTATTTTTTTATGATTTGAAAAGGTCTGACAAAATAGGAATATCTATTCATCATTTGTCAAGGTTTTAAATGACGACCAATCGGCTGTAAAGGCACATTTTGTCAAATAAGAAGAAATTTTCGCGATTTTTTCAAATTTTGAGGAATTCTGGTCAATCAAATTTTGACAAAGAATTATTAAATGATACAGAACTGCTCTCTGAGTATGAAATCGGTCATATCCACAATATTAAGAGCCAAGTTAATTATTTACCCTACAGGAAAATTTTGCATCTCTTCTGAAAGAAATGTATGCCGTGTTTAACGGCCAGGGCCTCCTACTCTCTGCTGCAGTATCTGCTGTTGGATCTCAAGGTGACGAGTCATATATCGTACCAACCATGAGCAAGTAAGTACAAACTTTTCATTTTTACTTAGAGCTGTGGTATTATTCCTTAAAATTAGTGATTACTCTTAACTAGAGGTTTTTATTGTTTAGATTTTAAACCGTTATTCTATTTAATATTTGTTTCATTATAACAATTTTTCAGGAATTTACACATACCTAGATTTAAATGCTGTCAATGTTAAACAATAAATTGTGTCAAACTAATTTTAGGAATTTAGACATGATCAATGTTATGCTGTATGATTACTTTGGAAACTGGGATAGTACCACAGGATTTAACGCACCCTTCAATACCTCTACAAGATATGCCAATACCGAGTACAGCGATTGGAATGTTGTAAGTGTTATATTACCCACCTATCTTTACAATTTAGGTTAAATATAATTAAATTCTCGTACTTCACGCAATATTTATTTTTACATTTGGCAACAAAGCTTATGTCTTACAGCAAAGAGCAAACTGAACCGAACCGAACCGAACCTTACACCAAACCTGACATCTGACATCAAACCGTATAGCTGATATTAAACATCACACCTGACACCAAACTTCAGTCCTGACGCTAAAACTAATATCTGACACAAACAGACCTGACAGAAAACACTAAACAGAATACCTGACACCTGACACCTGAAATGAAACCTCATATGTGACACCTGACACAAAACCTTACAATAAACCTCACGCCTGACACCAAGAAAAACACTCGACATTAATTCTTACACCCGACACAAAACCCAACATTAAACCTCACACGTGATACCAATCTTTACATTTAATAACAAACCTCACACCTGACACCAAACCTCACACCTGACACCAAACCTCACTCCTAATACCAAAAGGTATATCTAATATAAAACCTCACACTTGACACGAAACTTTACGCCTTATGTCAAACCATATACCTGGCACATACTATCAGACCTAGCAGTAAACATTATAAACAAAATCTGACACGTGACATCAAATCTCATACATGATATCATATCTCATACGTAACACCAAACCTTAAACCAAACCCTGACAATAAACTTTACAGCTGACACCATACAATGACAGCAATTCTACCTCACACGTTCCTTTTGACATAAATCGTCCCATTAAACCTTACACCTGACACCAAACGTTAACCCTTACACCAAAACTAACACCTCACACCTGACACCAAACCGTATATCTAACAACATACAGCACTTCACGCCTTACTCCAAAACTCACACCTGACACCAAGACGGAAACTGGACTTCAAACCGTACACATGACACAAAATGTTACATTCAACCTTATACCTCACACCTGACACCAAACGTTACACCATGCACCAAATGTAACACCTCACACCTGACACCATACCGTATATCTAACATTCAACATCACAACTGACACAAAACTTCACATCATAGCATAAGCTCCGACCAATCAGCTACGGACTTTTCATAGACAAATCCAATATGGCCGCGTCTATTCGGGCGCTGATTGGTTGAATGGTCTATGCAAGTTTCTGTGTGATCAGCTTTACTCCAAACCACATACCGGATACAAAGAATCAGATCTGAAGTCAAACATTACACACAAAATGTGACACCCGACACCAAAACTCACACCTAACACCAGGACGGACACTCGCCATCAAACCTTACAGATGACACAAAACGTAACATTGAACCTCACACCTGACACCAAACGTTACTCCTTACAGCAAACGTATCACCTCACACCTGAAACCAAACCGTATATCTAATATTAAACATCGAATCTGACACAAACTTCACGCCTTATTCCAAACCAGATACTGGACACAAACAATCAGAACTGACGTCAAACATTACACACAAAATGTGACACCCGACACCAAAACTCACACCTGACACCAGGACGGACACTCGCCAACAGCTCTTACACATGACACACAACGCAACATTAAACCTCACACCTGACACCAAACGTTACTCCTTACAGCAAACGTGACACCTCACACCTGACACCAAAACTACACGCCTTACTACAAACCACATAACTAACACAAACTATCAGACCTGGCAGCAAATGTTTTACATAAAACTGCAACCTGATATCAAACCTCATACGTGACACCAAACATGAAACAAAACCTAACACTAAATCTTACAGTCTGACACCACACCTCACACCTGACGCCAAGACTGAAACTCGACAACAAACCTTCTACTCATCATCAAGCCTCACACCTGACCCCTGACATCAAAATTTACACCGCACATCAAACCGCACACGTCAAACTTACCTCTAAACATCTCACCTGACACCAAACCTCACACCTGATATTAAAACTCAAACCCAACAACACCTTACACATTACACCAAAACAGCACACCAGTCAACTTACAAGGGTGTAGATAGGAGGCGACAAGGGGGTAATGTTCCCCCCAAAACTGGTGTCTGTACCTATGACCCTCATGCATGAAAAATGTTAAAAATAATTTGCAGCTCTTTTTAAAGTGAGTTAAACTAAAGGGGGTATTTTAGATTCTTTTTGTACTTTTTTCCTCTTTCAAATAAACCAGTTTTAAAAAGTGACTTGTGTTGAAATTTTCAAAACTGTCCTTCCCCCAATTAAAAATCATATCTACGCCCTTAACACCTGATCTGACAGACTCAAGTTTTAAAATAGCATACATTTATGTAGCCAATTGTCACTGTTTTCAAAAAATTTTAGATTTTCGCTGTTTTGAAGTCCGTATAAACCAAACTGCTCCGCGAATGTTCGTCATGATTTCGTGTTTTCAAGTTGCGCGCGCGCCGCTTGCAAGCCGTGAAAACCAGTTTTCTTCGGCTACTCTTTATGTGTTCGTAGATGGGACGGCATTGGCAGTTTGTTGTCGATATTTCATTTCAATGCGGGTTTGCAGTTTTTTCGTGGATCGTAGAAAGTTCGTTGAAATGAATTCGGCGAGCGACGCACGTACAGCGCACGTACGGCGCAGATACAGACATTAATACGAAGCGCGAGATAAGCATTCGCAGAGAAGTTTGGTGTATACGGCCCATTGCTTAAAACGTCGTAGAATTGGTCCTTTACAGTGTTTAGAGCAAGCGCTAATTTAGGCTTAAAATGATAATTTAGGTGATCTTCATTTCTTTTTCCTTTTTGAAGTTTTTTTTCAATATGACTCTATAGCAACACTGACATAAACTATACAAAACAATGAAAACCTTATGGAATTTCAAAAACTTTTAACTATTAACTTCTTTAAAAACCTTACTTAGGTCGACTGCATCGCCGCATGGATTTCTCGAGGTGCAGACCCTCAAAAACTTACCCTTGGAGTACCGTTGTACGGCAGAACCTTTACCTTAGGTTCAAGCTACAGCCATTCAGTAGGCGCTCCTGCTGTTGGAGCTGGTGCTGCTGGTCCGTATACCGCGACCGCGGGCTTTTTAGGATACAACGAGGTAAGTACCTATTTTTTTAATAAAAATCAGTTTCCTATTTGAAAGTGGTACTTATAGTTTTTTCTTCGGCTACGTTTCGCTGTTTTCCCTGCCCATTTAAAAGCGTTAGGTTATTCTGACTTGTTGCCTTTGACGTAAAGCCGTTTTTAGACAGCCATGAGGCAATAAGATTCATAGAGGCTTTATGTGTGTGTAAAGGCTAGTCTGGGAGTGTAAACAGACCCTAACGACTAGCTTAAGACAAGAAAATCGCACTGTTTTGAGTATCAAGACATCAGGGCATTGAAGGGAATGAGGAAGCAGACGGCCTCGCAAATAAATTGGCCGCAATAACTTAATACGGACCAGAGACATTCTGTGACAACCACTAAATAAGAGAACTGAATGAATGAGAAAGACTCCAAGAAAAATCAAATCAAAACGGTTTATAACCATATCAGCAAGAAAGTCTAAACATATTCTCAAAATAAACAGGAACGACTTAATACTAAGTAGTCGAACTGCTTATTGGACACTGTCCAATGAAATATTACCTAAAGGCAATAAGATAACTGATAATGAGTGATCCTGATACGAAACACTTATCATCAGTTACCTTAAAAGGCAATGGTAAAGCCAACGATGACAACTGCGGACTCTGCAGTAGCGCCGCAGAGACAGTTGAACATCTGCTCTGTGCATGCCCTGCCTTGCGTACAGCGCAATAGTCTGGTTCGAGAAGGGACATCTAAAAGAACCTCAAGGCCAAACTAACCAGCTTACAACGACAAGCCAGTATTGCCATATGTGGTGCAATGAGCTCTAGCCCATCGACTGCGATTGAAAGCTTACTAAACTCACCTCCGCTTCACATTTTCTTAGAGGCGGAGGCACGAAGAGCAACATACAGAATAAGAGCCAACCACCAGGATAGCAGGGCAAACAAAGTGATATAAACACCCCTAATTAGTGAACAAGAGTCGGACGCAACTCTAGGAATGTTATCCGACGTCATGCCCAACACGGTGTACAGCAGAAAGCTATACAACATTATCCTCCCGGAGAGGGAGGGCTGGTTAAAGAACAGGAGCAATCTTTCAACTAACGATAGCTTCTGGTATACTGACGGATCGGACACGCCATGAGGCGTTGGATCTGAAGTTGTTAGTATCCAAGAAAAAGTCGAGATTAAACATTGTCTCGGCCAATTCGCTACTATATTTCAGGCCGAACTCGTAGCCAGTGAACTGTGTGCCCAGTGGATTACTGACCACGAATGGACCAACAGGACAATAAAAATCTTCTTCGACAGTCAAGCAGCCTTAAGACCGCTTGATTCCTATACGGTCTCATCGAGAACCTTGAGGAGCTGCAGGGATTAGCTGAATGCGCTTGTTAGCGTTAACAATGTGTCATTGGTATGGATACCAGGGCATTCTGGGCACGAGGAAAACAAGGCCGCAGACCAAGCTGCGAGGGAAGTGGCATCTGCCGAATTTTTCGGCCCCGAACCAACCTTGGGGGATATCATACAATTCTGCTAAATCAACCATATTAAAATGGATGGAGAATAGCTTTCAACAATACTGGATAAATATGCCAGAACTGACTCCCTCTAAAGAGTTCATTAAAGAACCTTGTAGAAACAAAGTCAGAAACATCATTGGACTTACCAGACAGGAGATACGTATAGTGACTGGTCTTTTTACGTCTCACTGTCGACTAAGGGTACCCATGCACAGAATGGGATAAACATAAGAGACCGAATGTAGACTCTGTATGGAGAATGACGAAACCGCCAGACATGTGCTGTGCAAATGTCTGGCTATTGCACGTTTACGTCGGAACACTTTCGGTAAACCTCAGATCTGAACAGTGTCTCACCCAAACAGATAGCCGGACTCTATGGTGAGAAACCACTCAAAAGTGAGTCACAATAGACCCACTGGTGATCGCAGTGGAAGGGCTGCAAAGTCCACTTACATATGAATCATCATCATGGCCTGCCTTACGCCGTGAAAGGCACCAGTACCTCAAAGCAGGTACTCGATCGCCTCCAGAAGTGCGCCAAATAACTCCCCAGAGAAAAGGAGCTTACTTCAGCAGAAGCTTTCAAATCTTGGAGACAAAATATCTCAGAGGAATTGGTGCTCAGCGGCTTAGTAGCTTTGAGACGACTTCTTATGTATTCTAGAATCTAATCTACACTCTCTAATATGTATCTAAATACATTAATAGCCCATCGCACCGACTTTTTTTTTTCGTTACTTAGCCTAATTATAGTAAGTAACGCTTTTTAAGCTATGGAACCGAAAAAAAAGTCGGTGAGATGGACCCAAACACCAGTATTTACTAAGACCCTAAGACTTAGCATTGTAGGGGTTTAAGTATCAAGTCTATAGACTTGATACCGACCGGTTTAAGAGTATTTATATTAATATATTTATTACTCACAGGTCAAATAACTGCAAAGATTTGGTTCACCCTAATGTGCAATATGATAGTAAACATTTCTCAGTGAGTTTCATCTCATATAAATTCAAATTAACTTTAGAAATAAAGAAAAACCACATAAAAATTTTGTAACGAAATGTCATTTTTTGGAAATTTAGTCCGTGCAGTCGTAGGATTCCCGTTAAAAATAGTCTCAAATTGTTGTACCACCCCTGAGGGGTGGTTTAAAGTTCGAAAAACAATAGAAATAATCCATGATTGACAAAAAGCTTATATACAAAAATATTCAAAGTTAAATAATACATAAATAACTTAAAACTATATCTGTAGATGCATTACCGTATTAAATACGTATCAATATTTAAATACTGTAAAAAGCACAAGATATAGTAGAATTTTCAATTACTCATTCACTAAAACAATCGCCTATCGGTTTAATCGTCGCTAACTTGTCTAAAAAATTAACATGTAAAATATAGCGGACAGCTGACACTGACTTAGACAGACGTTTTTATTCGACATTTCCTAGTGACATTTGGAGGTTTAAATATGGCCACCATTGTTAAACCAAAATATTTTATTTATTTTAATTATTTATAACCTTTGTGTGGAAATAATGTCTTTGTGACAACGAAAAAAGATTACCCATATAGCAAGGTATTTATAAACAATTTATATAAATATTAAAAACTATTGCATTTACGGGAAAAATAAGTTAAACCTTTACCCAAAATGTAGACTTCTAATCCTAGGATTGTAGCACTTAGCACTGTAGATCCTTTAGTAAATACTGGTGTAAGTGTCTGTTTATTGTCGTAGATCATTGAAAAATTTAACGCTGGAGGATGGACTACAGTGTGGGATGAGGAAAGCCAGGTGCCATACGCTTACAAAGGAAACCAGTGGATTAGTTACGACAATCCAAAATCTATTGCTATTAAGGTCAGTATTTAGTTAACATAATTAAAAACCATACGACGTGAACAAGTTCAAATCTAGGGGTATAAATTTCCATAAGAGGATAAAAAACAGATAGAATATAGCATTTATTAAAAAGAGACCGCGATACGCCCGAGTCCCGCAGAAAGCTTTGCAGCGTTGTCAAACGTAACCTTGTTAAATTGCTACAGGCGCTCGCGGTCGCACTCGTCAAGGGGCGGATAATCTGAAACATTTTTTTAGGGTGAGAATTATTACTTAACTGGTCACCATACAAGAAGTGGACTATTAAAAACTTGAACATTTAATTTTTTTAATTTTATTAAATTGAGTTATTTAGTTCTTAAAACACATAGACCGGATAATAAAATAAATTGTCTGTCTCAATACACGATAACTTAAGAACACCTCAAACGATTTTAACCCAATATGATAAGTTTTATGTCGGCATTAGATTTTCGTTAAAAAAAAGGCTTAGTAAAAAGTACTATTTAACCAATTTTACCTTAAAACAATCAACTTTACTATCAACTTTTCTTGTTGTATCGATTTTTAGCTCACACGTATACTATACTATAGTAGTGTGGGCTATGGTGAACCTAATTTTTTCGAGAAAAAAAAAGTTGCTCCGATTTCAAAATTTTTTATATATCTTTGCGTTTCAGATGATTTTGAAACTTTTTTGTTGCGCCGTCTGTCTGTCTGTCTGTCTGTCTGTCTGTCTGTCTGTATGTCTGTTTGTCTGTCTGTATGTCTGTCTGTCTGTATGTCTGTATGTCTGTATGTCTGTCTGTAATGACCGACGCGCATAACTCAAAAATCGCTTGGCCGATTTTAATGAAATTTGGTACCTAGGCTGGGTCTTGGGTCGAGATGGTCCCATTTAAAAATGAACAAAATCCACCAAACACAAACCAAATAAAAGGGTGGGGGTAAATTCCAAAAATTAGAGTTTATGTGAAAATAGGGCGTGTGTGATATCAAATGAAAGGTAATTGAGTCTGCAGTTAAAAAAAATACATTTTAATTTATTTAAAAAAAAGGGTGCTGGTATATTTTAAAAATTAGAGTTTAAGTGAAAATATGGCGTGTGTGATATCAAACGAAAGGTAATTATGTCTGTCTGTAATGACCGACGCGCATAACTCAAAAATCGCTTGGCCGATTTTAATGAAATTTGGTACCTAGGCTGGGTCTTGGGTCGAGATGGTCCCATTTAAAAATGATCAAAATCCACCAAACACAAACCAAATAAAAGGGTGGGGGTAGATTCCAAAAATTAGAGTTTATGTGAAAATAGGGCGTGTGTGATATCAAATGAAAGGTAATTGAGTCTGCAGTTAAAAAAAATACATTTTAATTTATTTTAAAAAAAGGGTGCTGGTATATTTTAAAAATTAGAGTTTAAGTGAAAATATGGCGTGTGTGATATCAAACGAAAGGTAATTGAGTCCGGAGTTTAACAAAATACATTTTAGTTTTTGTTTTTTTTAAGGGTGGGGGTAGATTTCAAAAATTTGAGTTTAAGTCAAAACATGGCTTGTGTGGTATCAAACAAAAGGTAATTTAGTCTGGAGTTGAATAAAATATATTTCAGTTTTTAGTTATATTAGCTCACACGTACACTATAACTATAGTACCTAGTGTGAGCTTAGGGGCCCATATTTTGGCAGAGTATTATTAATATGTCTTCGTAGAGATCGCAAAATTAAAAAAAATATATTTTTATCTCCACTTATTGCTATTGTTCTAATACATGACTTAAAAAAGTTATTATCAAAAAAGTGTAAAAATCGCCAACTTTGATGCTCTGTATCTCGAGAAAGTTGCTCTTTGCCGACATTGGTTCCAGATCCGCAGTTGCGTTAAACTACTATTATTGATTAGTCATAGATTAAACTACTTAAATTATGCGCCAGTCGTGGTAAATTATTTTGGGCAGTTTTTTTAAAAATATTTTTTATTTTATATATAGGCTGCCTACGCCAAATCTCTGAATTTGGGAGGTGTCATGACGTGGTCCATTGAAACAGAAGACTTCCTGGGAAATTCTGGAACCAAATTCCCACTATTAAAAGCCATTCGTGAAGGACTTGTAAGTAAAATCACCAGAATTTCCCTTGTTTATAAGGAAAATTTTTACGAGTGTTGGATATCATAGAATACGTAGAAAACTAGAAAACTAGAACACCATATAAATAAAGATCTTGTAGTTCAGCTCTTCTGCTTAATGAAACAAATAAATGAGCTAAAATTGTTATTTTTTGTAGGGACTTTCACCCAGTTCTTCTAGCTCAAACTCCGGTAATTCCGCAAGTGGTTCAGACACTTCAAGTGGTTCAGACTCCTCAAGTGGTTCAGACTCCTCCAGTGGTTCAAACTCCTCAAGTGGTTCAGGTGCTTCGCGTGGCTCTGACAGCTCTAGCTCTGGTTCCTTTGCATGTAAAAAAGCTGGTACTTTTAGGAGCGAAACTGACTGTTCAACATACTACGTGTGCGATTCTAGTCTAAATGTGTACACCTTGTCTTGTGGTACAGCTTTATACTTCGATCAAAAAGCGAACTGCTGTAACTGGCCTTCGGCTGTGCCCGAATGTAACTAAAAAATTAAAATATTAACATTATGTTTTTATTGTTTTGTTAACTCGTAATGTAATATACCTTTGTTTTAACCTCAATTTTTGTTTTATATAATGATGATTACCTAAATTGTCATCTACCATTGTCATCTACCTGGTATGATTTAACACCTTGCCTGCCGACACTACATTTAGGACCTTCCCGAATAACCGCATTTTTTTTGTGTAAATTAAATTTGTAAAAAATGTTTTTTTAGGGATGTGTTCACTCTTATTATTCTTTTTCGTTAGTTTTTATACCTGAGACTTTTATGATTTAAGGGTCGAGTCACGCCGATGACTCAACATTTGAGTCAGTGGACCCCAGAATTACATATGACTCACATGTCGAGCCATCGACCTCTGGTGGAGAGCCGTCGTTGCTCAACAGATGAGTCATCAGCAGTCAAAATGTTAAACAATAGCCTATAAAGTGATGCAGCCTTACCAGATTTTTTAGATTCTTCCAGTTAGTCTGATAGCTTTGACAGCTCCTAGTTTAGCTGCTTTAATTCACAATGAGTTAGTTCAAGTTTAACAACGTTATCAATTAAATTTACACAAATGCTGCGGTAACGTTAAGTTTAAAACCGACTGTAAAGCAAAAAACCTGTGATTCTTAATTAAATTTATCCACCTTGTCTTGTGGCACAACATTGTACTTCGATCAAAAAAAGCAAAGTGTTGTAACTCGCCTCCGGCTGTGCTCGAATGTAACTAAGAAATTAAAATATTAACAATATGTTTTTATTGTTTTGTTAACTCATTACGCAATACCTTGGTTTTAATTTCAATTTTTGTTTTATATAATAAAATGATCTATAAAGATGATTACCTAAATTATCATCTACCTGGTATAATTTAAACCATAGCCTATGAAGTGAGGCAGTCTTACCAGATTATTTAGATTCTTCCAGTCAGTCTGATGGCTTTGACAGCTCGTTTAGTTGCTTTAATTCACAATCAGTCAGTTCAAGTTTAACAACGTCAGCAATTAAATGTATACAAATGCTGCAGTAACGTTAAGTGTAAAATCGACTGTAAAGCAAACCACTAGTGTGAAACTAATTTAAATTTATCCACCTTGTCTTGTGGTACAACATTGTACATCGATCAAAAAAAGCAAAGTGTTGTAACTGGCCTTCGGCTGTGCTCGAATGTAACTAAGAAATTAAAATATTAACATTATGTTTTTATTGTTTTGTTAACTCATTATGCAATACCTTGGTTTTAATTTCAAATTTTGTTTTATATAATAAAATGATCTAGATGATTACCTAAGTTGTCATCTACCTGAGACTGTTATGACTCAAGGGTTGAGTCACCCGCCTCTGACGACTATTTTCTCAATAAGATGCCGATGACTCAACATTTGAGTCAGACCCAAGAATTACGTATCTCACATGTCCAGCCAACGGCTTCTGGTGGGGCGCCGTCGCGTCGTGGCTCAACATTTGAGTCATCAGCAGTCAAGGTGTTAAACAATAGCCTATACAGTGGTGCAGACTTTCCCGACGCTGCTTTAATTCACAATCAGTCAGTTCAAGTTTAACAGCGTCAGCAATTAAATGTATACAAAAGCTACGGTAACGTTAAGTGTAAAATCGACTGTAAAGCAAACCACTTGTGTGATTCTAACTTAAATTTATCCACCTTGTCTTGTGGTACAACATTGTACATCGATCAAAAAAGCAAAGTGTTGTAACTGGCCTTCGGCTGTGCTCGAATGTAACTAAGAAATTAAAATATTAACATTATGTTTTTATTGTTTTGTTAACTCATTATGCAATACCTTGGTTTTAATTTCAAATTTTGTTTTATATAATTAAATGATCTAGATGATTACCTAAGTTGTCATCTACCTGAGACTGTTATGACTCAAGGGTTGAGTCACCCGCCTCTGACGACTATTTTCTCAATAAGATGCCGATGACTCAACATTTGAGTCAGACCCAAGAATTACGTATCTCACATGTCCAGCCATCGGCTTCTGGTTGGGCGCCGTCGCGTCGTGGCTCAACATTTGAGTCATCAGCAGTCAAGGTGTTAAACAATAGCCTATACAGTGGTGCAGACTTTCCCGACGCTGCTTTAATTCACAATCAGTCAGTTCAAGTTTAACAGCGTCAGCAATTAAATGTATACAAAAGCTACGGTAACGTTAAGTGTAAAATCGACTGTAAAGCAAACCACTTGTGTGATTCTAATTTAAATTTATCCACCTTGTCTTGTGGTACAACATTGTACATCGATCAAAAAAAGCAAAGTGTTGTAACTGGCCTTCGGCTGTGCTCGAATGTAACTAAGAAATTAAAATATTAACATTATGTTTTTATTGTTTTGTTAACTCATTATGCAATACCTTGGTTTTAATTTCAAATTTTGTTTTATATAATAAAATGATCTAGATGATTACCTAAGTTGTCATCTACCTGAGACTGTTATGACTCAAGGGTTGAGTCACCCGCCTCTGACGACTATTTTCTCAATAAGATGCCGATGACTCAACATTTGAGTCAGACCCAAGAATTACGTATCTCACATGTCCAGCCATCGGCTTCTGGTGGGGCGCCGTCGCGTCGTGGCTCAACATTTGAGTCATCAGCAGTCAAGGTGTTAAACAATAGCCTATACAGTGGTGCAGACTTTCCCGACGCTGCTTTAATTCACAATCAGTCAGTTCAAGTTTAACAGCGTCAGCAATTAAATGTATACAAAAGCTACGGTAACGTTAAGTGTAAAATCGACTGTAAAGCAAACCACTTGTGTGATTCTAATTTAAATTTATCCACCTTGTCTTGTGGTACAACATTGTACATCGATCAAAAAAAGCAAAGTGTTGTAACTGGCCTTCGGCTGTGCTCGAATGTAACTAAGAAATTAAAATATTAACATTATGTTTTTATTGTTTTGTTAACTCATTATGCAATACCTTGGTTTTAATTTCAAATTTTGTTTTATATAATAAAATGATCTAGATGATTACCTAAGTTGTCATCTACCTGAGACTGTTTTGACTCAAGGGTTGAGTCACCCGCCTCTGACGACTATTTTCTCAATAAGATGCCGATGACTCAACATTTGAGTCAGACCCAAGAATTACGTATCTCACATGTCCAGCCATCGGCTTCTGGTGGGGCGCCGTCGCGTCGTGGCTCAACATTTGAGTCATCAGCAGTCAAGGTGTTAAACAATAGCCTATACAGTGGTGCAGACTTTCCCGACGCTGCTTTAATTCACAATCAGTCAGTTCAAGTTTAACAACGTTAGCAATTAAATGTACACAAATGCTGCGGTAACTTTAATTGTAAAACCGACTGTATAGCAAACCACTTGTGTGATTCTAATTTAAATTTATCCACCTTGTCTTCTGGTACAACATTGTACTTCGATCAAAAAAAGCAAAGTGTTGTAACTGGCCTTCGGCTGTGCTCGAATGTAACTAAGAAATTAAAATATTAACATTATGCTTTTATTGGTTTTGTAACTCGTAATGTAATATACCGTAATGTAATATACCCTGGAAAATTGGTTTATTTACAAAAACCAAAATCAGCTGGACAGTCAGCAAACCTACGATGGGCACAAAAGACCGAAAAAATCCAGTGTTGCCGCAATTCTAATCGCGATTGTCCCATCCGTCTACGGTGCATAGGAATGATTAACGGGATTAACAAAGTGGGATTAGACTGTTCCTACGGTGCATCTAGGGGATACACACATGATTTTGTGGGATAGGGAAAATGCATGCACGCGTTTTTTATTAAAGAAAAAGTACATCTCGACAATTTTAGGTTCAAGTGTACCGTCCTAAAATCACAATTTTTATCAGTGCTTGACATGATGCTAGTCATCTTTTTTTTTATCGTGTTATATAAATTTGGTTACTACTTTTTTCTAAAGGGCGACTGACCAAAATTGTAAATTTGGATTTTATCACCAGTATTTACTCAGATCTTAAAACTTAAAACTTTAGAACAGGGTCTAGGTAGATGTAACAGGTGACCTTTGACAGTGGTACTGTCAAATCGAGTGGTCAAGGCTGGTCCACGCTGTATGCAGCTTCTTGAATTTCCATTCTTAAGGGTCGATCTTATTTGCCTTCATGTCAAATCAGCCCCAGACAAGGTTCAGAGCAGTGGCGGCTGCTACATGGAGGACGACGGGGCAGTGCACCCCAAAACTAGACAACCAACAGTATTTTTAATTGATTTATTTTAAAAAAGTTAAAACTTCCCGTATGACATGTCTAGTTCTTTTTTTAGTCTGTGGTTAACAAAAGGCGATTAATTGGGTATACTTTTTTAGCGTAAATAATTACAAGCTGGCAGCACCGCGTGGGAAAAGATTTCAAATTCACAAGTTTTTCAGCAGTATATGGGTGGCTGTTCTCGCGCAGGGCGGGAGGAATGTTTATTTTAGTGGACGTCGGCCATATTCAGCGTGCGAAAACGTTCGTTGCCCTTCCTACGTATTGCCGGTTCTATTCTAAGTGAAGACGAATGAGTTTGTTTTGATTTCGGGTAGGTCAGTAGTTAAAAGCCTTGCCGGTCGCGTGTCCATTATTTGTTTTTGTTTTTGTTTGTTTTCAAAATGGAAATAAATACCGTCGATTATATAATTAACTTTGCAAATTTAAATACGTTGACATATCAACTTCGATTACAAATAAAATCTTTAGGGCCACATAGACAGGACACAAGTAATAAAAAATTATACGATACTGAAAACTGGTTGTGCAGTTGTGAAAAACGAAATGCCATGAAGTGATCCTGCGTGGGTGGCAAAGTTAATGTGTGACATCAAGCACTTTAGTGAAAAGTTAAAGACACAAAGTAAGTGTTGCTTATTTAAATAACCACATAGAATTTTCTATGCTAGGCAAGACTGATATTAGGTGCCAATTGAATAGTGCCTATAGGCAATACATTACCGAACATTATGAAAATGTGGCAAAAAATAGACATATCGATGGCCTAACTGTAATATCCCGTATCTGAAAAAATGCAACTTTACAGGGGAAGCGAAAAACAGTTTAGGTAACACATATAGGGTTATGGGCTATAAAAGAATATCATTGCTATATTTGTAATTCCCACGAATTGTCTTATATTATTATAAGTACACCATGAAAGTAGGCGGTCCATTTTGCCTAAATCACAAATAATCTAAAAATTATCATTGCAGTTAGGCCATCGATATACTTAGTAGGTTAATAGACTGTTTAAAATTTTGTGGGACTTTTGAGGTTGCTCTACGGGGCCTTGATGAGTCTGAAATTGGTGCTAATCCGAGTTTGTAAAATTCTAAAATAAAATCGTTTAGGTAAGTTTGTTATCCCCTTTTCCATGCAATATAAATTTCTGCCCCCCTCCCAATTCAAAACGTCCCCAGCCGCCACTAGTTCAGAGTCAAAAAACTTTATCCTAATCCCATTTCGGCCAATTTATCGGTCTTTTTATTGCTAGGTATCTCCATAACACCGGGAACGCATAGGAGCTTGAACTTACTAAAGGAGTAGCTCCTCTGGATGTCGGCTTTCTCATAGAATACCCCTACGCCTGTCGTATTCCCTTCGGTGAGCCTAGAGTCCATAGATAAAGGATTTGCGGCGCGGTTCAGTGAGTTTTTATTAGATAGGCAACTCCGGCTGTTTGACAGGTCGTTAGCTCTGTGGCGCCCACTGCAGAGCTTAGTGACGAACTAAAAGTTTAGGCGGGAAATTTGAATCGCCTTTTATAATAAATTTTCTTTAATTTAAAAGTTTTTTTTAAAATCTTTAATCAGTCAATATTTTATAAAGACATACACTGTCTTTATAAGATATAAACAGATTGAAAATGATATATAAAGTGCAATAAATAAAACATTTTTTAAATGAGTTTTTATTATTATAAAAAAAGCTACAAATTAACGACTAACTATTGATGAAATAATACATAGTCTATTTGATTGGTAAAATAAAATATAATGAAAAACCAAACACTATCTAGCATATTTAAATTTGCTTTTAACATTTCTGGTGAGTGATGAGTGAATAAATAATGAAACAGTTGTTCGTGAAGAGAATCATTCTTAAATGTCTACTTTTTAACAGCTTGACGAAAATCTGACATGATTTAAAAGTACCTCCTCGCCTTGGTTGTAAGTTGTGTAGGGTATGTTTCAAAGTAGTATATACATATCATCCAAAAGCTGAAAACAATAAAAAAAATCAACTTATAACCACATTAATCATAGGTACTAGATTATGGAAAGATAAAGATTTAAAATTAAGTAATAAATTTAGTCAAAGTACATTACGCTGCTGGGTTTACCCATCAATTAAGCACAAATTTAGTGTTAATTTTGTATGTGTCTCCCTTTTACTTAATATCAAAAGAAAGGGATAGACATAAAATTAACACTAAATTTGTGCTTAATTGATGGGCAAATAAGGCACCTATCAGTATATAGTTCCGTAAAGTAAGCGATAAGAAGTTAAAAAGACACTACCAATACAAATTTTATCAAATGCCAATCTAACCTCAAATGAGAAAATAAGAAAACTTACCTTAAAATGTCTCGGAAAACTATGCATTTTATACTCGTCTGAACTTTAGACACTTCACCCAGAAAATCAACTAGAAATTCTTATTCTTTTATATTTAAAATTGCAAAAGTTACAAATTTAACAAAATTTAATTTTAATGCGCCACAGCAGCAAAGATTACCTACATAAGCCAAAAAGATAGATTTAAAATGAACCCGAAATAAAATGCGGCGGAAGAGGTTTTTCTACCTGAAAAAAAGGGGGACGACAAATCCAAACCATAGATAATTCTCAAAAAAAATAGAATAAGGAACAAACGCGCGACCGCAGCGCCTCGTTTGAGCTTAGTGAGAACTTTAACCTAACGACCTGTCAAATTGCATTGAGTTTCCTAGGCATGCCTAGAGTCGTCTATGAAGCCGTCTGAAATTTTATTCGGTTTTCCTTGCAGCCCTCTCTACTTGGTAAAGTGTATTTCCCGGTGCGTCTGGAGACTGGATGATTGTTTAAACTTTAGCGTCAATTGTTGTTTCCCACTGTACACTATCTGAGGGATGTCCCTGTGTCCAAAGTTTGTTCTTCTTTTTACCCACTGCCTGATTCAAAGTATTAAGAATCTAGTTTTTAAGAAAAATGATAAAACGTGTTTAACAAAATTGATTTGTTTGGTCATCTTTAAAAATTACTTTAAATGAAGGACACCACTGGAGTGGTAAACATAAAAGATCTTCCACCTTGTTATACAGCGTTTGAAAGGAAATTTTATTGTTATTGATAAACTATAACACAGTTTTTTATTAAGAAGTTGGTTTTTTAGATAAACGAATTTGAATAATAAAACATGCAACAAATATTTTTTTTTAATTACTTCCATATACGGTCGCTGGAAAATTTGTTATAAGTCGAATTTTCTGTCAAAAATAAAGTGCAGTATATTTTTTTTATATGAAATCCAGTTTTGGAGAAAATTAGATCATATCAAAAACATTTCATGTAAAAAAAGCCAAGTACGCGAAAGTGGTGTTCCGTAAAAAGAATTGGGATAAAAGTAAAGCCAAGTTCTCCAATACAATATTCAAAATCAAAGGTTTATACTAGTTTGGAAATGTTTTTATAAACTTTGCTATTTCAGCCAAACTTCTTTATGTTCAATTTAGCACTGTGTCTAAGAGTCATTTGCAGCCGTAATAGCCAAGTTTAGAAAAACATTTCTAAACTAGTAAGAAAGAACCTCTCATTTTGAAATTTGTATTGGAGAACTTGGATTTACTTTTATCTCAATTCTTTTTACGGAATACCATTTTCGCGTACTTGACTTTCTTTTTACATGAAATATTTTTGATATGATTTCACTCCTTTTTTAAAGGATTTGGATAATATTTAAGTTTTAAAGTATATGCGGAATATTGTTTAAAACTTTTGCAATGCCTTATTAAAAATTTTCCCATGGTTTTATCATAGTTTCTCTTAGCCTTCTAAAACTTAGCTCTCTAGTGTTCTTGGAAGTAGGCAATGTTAATTTTACATAACTTTACATTTATAGAAGAGGAAAGTGAATTAAAATTCATAGTTTTATCACAGTTCCTATCAGTCTTCCAAAGCTCAGCTGTCTAGCGGTTCTGGAAGTAGAGAATATTACTTTTACATAACTTTACATTTATGGGGAGAAAAGTTAATTAAAATTTGGGTTTTTTTTAATTTTTTTAAATTTTCTTTTATAGTTTTATCATAGTTTCTATCGGCCTTCCAAAGATCAGCTCTCTAGCGTTTCTGGAAGTGGGCAATGTTACTTTTACATAACTTTACATTTATAGGGGAGGGAAGCAAATAAAAATTTTATGGTTTTTAAATTTTTTCCTATAGTTTTATCATATTTCCTATCAGTCAACTAAAGCTCAGCCCTCTAGCGCCTCTGGAAGTGGGAAGTGTTACTTTTACATTACTTTACATGTATGGGAGAGGGAAGTGAATTAGAATATTCATGTTTTTTCCAAGGGTTTGGAAATTTCTATCAGCGTGCCAAATTTCAGCTTTGTAGCATGTCTGGAAGTACAGTAGAATTTTAATGATCTATACATGAGTGAGTAGATGAGTGAGTGAGTGAGTGGCAATTTCGACGTTTTTTGAAATTTCGTAACTACTTTACTACTTTATGGAATTCAATGAAACTTGGAGGGATTGTTAACTATGTAAAGATCTACGACTGTTCAAAGTTTGAGTTTCGTATACGATTATTAATACGGGCTGAAATGTGTCAAGAAAAGATGGTACAGCAGTTTCCGCGCGAACTTGGCGGGGCACTGCTGTGCCCCCAGATAAAACTGCTTACAAAAATGATTTATTTTGTAGTTTTTCAAAATTGTTTAAATTTACAGATGCTGCTGAAGTTAGTTTTTATTATGAAATTAATCCCACCTTGCCATACAGTTGCTAAGAACGAAGTTTATTTGTGTACAACACGTATAAAAACATTTTTCCTTTTTACGTGCTTCGTTTTTAAAAAATCAAGGAAAGCTTTTTTTACTTAACGGAAGCCACTGGAGTGTTTATGATAAGTCTAACCCCACCGAGTTAAAAATTGATAAAAAAGGGAATTTTATTGTATACAATAAAGTGTGTTATACATTTTCCCTAAAAGGCTTAGAATCTGATAAAATTTGAAGAAACATCGTGGAGGAAGCCTAAAAATTCCAAACCTAACCATTACTCCCCACCCCTGCCACTTTTGTTCCAGAATCGCCGGCCGGTAAGTCGAACCAACCGCGGATTGTTAGTCATTACTTTTAGTCCAGTCAACAAGAGGGTTGTAAAGTGCATGAAGGGGCGGAGAATTTTTCTCTCCGGGAATAGTTTTAGGTTAGTTAAGACATAACATCATCAAAAGTCCCCATTCCAGGCCTCCCGCTTCAATGGCGGGTGTCCCAAGGTGCAATTTTTCGATATTTTGCCTATAACTCGATTACGGCGCGGTATACAAACAAAATGTTATATTACAATTTTTATTAATAATTTTATTACAAAATAAATATGCAACCTGACCTTTAACTGTAACATATTTCGAGATAGCGGCAACCAAAAACCGTTAATTTTTGTAAAACACATTTTTGCCCTTTATTTTTTATCAGAATTGTTCATCTAACACTTTGTTTTTAATTTTAGAAAAAAATCTTGAAAAACGACAATGTAGTGCACTTAATTTTAACAAGGAAATTTATTTATTTTTAAATAATATGTAATCATAATTAAAAGTTACAGGTATTTTAGTTTTAAGCTGATATTTCTAATAACAAAAACCAGTATAATTACTTTTACTATCACCTTCTTCACTAGGCACTAATTTAAATTAAATAATTTAATAGGAATAAGTATTATTTGAAAAGAAACTTAAGAAAAAACAAGAAAAAACTTTCTTACTCCAGTTGGAATCAGAATTTTATTGAAGTATTATTAGTAATATTATTATTATTATTGCTAAGGGTTATAACTTTCTTGAGTCAGCAAAAAATTGGATACCATAAAGCATTCTTAGCATATTGTTTTGACTATGCCTACAAATTTTAAATTCATATTGCATAAGGAACAAAAAGAAAACTTATACATCTGTAGATACAAAAACAAAACGAAAATATTTGGATAGAGGTGAGGTGAAAATGTTTATAATTAATATTATTATAATTATTTTGTTTGTCTTGTTTTTTTGAATGTTTGGCTAGACTTCCTCATCTTCATTATGATTTATTAAAGTGGACAGACCCTTTAAAAAAAATTTCTGACAATTGTGGCATAAAAGAAACAATTTAATGGACATCTTATTGCAGCTACATTTAATATTGCTGTAGTCAGTTACGCATCTAAAAAAATCTTGATGCCACCGAATATTTGGTGAAGGCTGAAACTATACAGTTTGCTTTAGACTCCCAACTCCATAGTTCTGGAGCTAGCTAATTTGCTAACCAAAGCTGTAGCTACTTGGTATTATGTTTTAAATTAATGTTGTTTTAATAATATTAATATATCAGAGTAATATTTCAATAAAAGTGATGTAAAAATGTTTCCAATTAATATAATTTTGTTTATTTTGCTTTCCTGGGTTTCTGCTGAACTTCAGAACTTTTTCAATAGTCAATATTTTCATATTTGCCTCTAATTTTATAAATAAAGGAAATCTATGGGCATTAGGGAACTTTGATTTAGCGGGGAGTTACACCATTTTGGCAGGTTTAGCCTCAATTTCTATCTCAGCATGCAAAGAGCGGGGATTGTAAAACACTTTAGCTAGTTTTTGAATTTTAGAGTATTTTTGGTAAAGAGTTATAAATCCTAGCTGATCTCGCAAATTCCTCTGATTTTCAATCGCCATTAATAATAATTAAGCGCAGAAATACACATTTTACAGGAAATGAAAAAAATGTATTATTTCAAAAAGGAAGAAAAATTTAGCGTTGTTGTGCACAGGAAACTAATTCCATATGCTAGTTGGAGTTGTTTTATAGAAAAATAAGATTTATTATCTAACCGGAAATTTGACTTTTTGCCAAAAAAAAGATACGATTTTGGACCCTTCTTCCACTCAGTTGGACCCTTCTTTCACTCACCGATTCAATTAAAATATTTCTTTTAGTCCTAGCTGCTGCATTTTCTAGATAGAATATACTTTTTTACTTTTTTCCTGAGAGGATTTATAAACAAAATATTGAGGTCGGGTGGAGTATTTGCGACCTGGATTTCCGGAAAATCTATTTTCTACAATGACGGCTGCATGGAGTTTGGAATTGCAGTTCTCACAATATCCGGTGATGCTTGCAGCGTTGTGAGTATACTTTATTAAAGTTTTTCTTTAGCAATTTTATAAGACAATCTTTGTTTTTAGGATTGTAAAGAAATTCCTGACTTACACTAATTCGATTATCAAAAGTAAAATAAACTGATTTTTTCATACAATAGCGTCGCTTTTGTTTTGCAGCCTTAGTACTCATTTTTTAATGTTGTATCTATCAAAAACCACCTTAGAGGATTGCATTGAATTAATTCAATACTATAAGAAAATCAGTGCAAAACTTGCTTGAATAATGGGAAGGTTGGTTTAGTAATTGAGGATCTGCTTTGTCACAAAATTTTATGCAGTAAAAAGACCTCATCAATAACCACATCATTGTTCGGAGATTTTTTTCCAACAAAAGATTTACAAAAAGTGCTCTAATTTTGAATCCGCCACTACCTTTAAATATATTTTTTGTATAATAATATATATTTATTAGGTTAATTTATCAAAGGTACCACTCTTGAATAATACAAAAAAATAATAGGATTTTTTTTGTATTTGTCGAAATTGATATGTTATAGATAAATTAGTAAATGTTACATACTTTTAAAATAAATTGACTGGTCTACAGCTTTTATATTGACAAATTTCTTCTAAAATTAAAAACAAAAGTGTTGAACAAGTGTGATCAAGAATAAGGGGAAAAAATGTGTTTTTCAAAAATTTACGATTTTTGGTAGCCACTATCTCAAAATCTGTTACACTTAAAAGCAAGGTAGGTATAACTATTTTGTAGGGCATTTGATGCTCTTTAATTATAATAATAACACATTTTTTTGTACAACGCGCCATAATCGAGGTATATGCAAAAATCCGAAAAATTGCACTTCTTCACCCCTCTCCGCTACTGTGGCGGGAGGGCTAGGGATGGTAATGTCCAAACTACCCTTAACAAATTTCCTGAGAACAAAAATTATCCCGTTCTCCATGCACTCTACAACCCAGTGGCGTATATAAGGGGGGGCTGGGGGGCCCGGGCCCCCCCCCCCCCGAAGCGAAGATTTTTTAGATATTTTCTACATATTTCATGAATACAAACATAAAATAGCATAAAATACGGCTTCATGAGGTCTCGGCCCCCCCCCGAAACTTTTTTCTATATACGGCACTGCTACAACCCCTCAATGGCCATTCATTGACTGGACTATTGGCCACTTGACACACAGTAATAAATACTCTACCAATATATAGGCCCCTAAGCTCACACTAGGTACTATAGTTATAGTGTACGTGTGAGCTAATATAACTAAAAACTGAAATATATTTTATTCAACTCCACACTTAAACTCAAATTTTTGAAATCCACCCCCACCCTTAAAAAAAACAAAAACTAAAATGTATTTTCAAACGTGGAATTTAAAAACTGACAGTTGATTCTTCCAAATTTGACATACCAAAGTCGAATTTAAAACTTTGGTCGTTTATTTTCAATTAATCAAAGAAGGCAGTATTTATTCCGGTTTATATAGTAAACAAAGGCCGTGTGTTGAAAGATCACAGCTGATATTACAATGTGAAGGTGTCAAAATTGTGCCTGGCACTATTATAGCTCGGCTTCAGTAATTCTCTAAGATGTCGCCTGTCATCACAAGAATACTGTCCTTTTGCGTAACGAAAGAACATCGCACCCGTTTACACAGGCCTTATGGAAAATGTTTGGCTCGGTGGAATTGGCTATAATTTTGGTATGTTATAGTAGGATAGGTAACTAAAAAAAATGTAAGTAAAGTTAAGTTTTTCTATGTACAGTTTTTGAGATACAAATGATCAAAATTCGTTAAATGGTCGTTTTTGTGTATGTTTTAATAATAATAACTCTTACATCTTGACCGAAAAAAATTAATTGGCCATAAAAATGACTTAGTAAATGTCTACGGACAAGGTCGCTTATGATGTCATTCTTGTCATTTTAATAAATAATATACGGGGGATAGTAAAAAAAACATTTTTTTATATTTGCACTAATCGCGGCACTTTTTATTTTGGCACAGATTAATAGTTTTATATAATATTTAAAGAAAAAAAATATTTTTGTTTTTTTGTTGCCCCCACTTTTATAGATTTTTTATTGCAGGTATTTTTTCTTACTAAATAAAATTCACTGTAGCTGTTTTAAGCTATTTTTCGTATGACAAAAATCAATTTGTTAAATATTTTGTAATAAAATACAGCTCAAAGAATATTTTTATTATATAAAAAAAATACTTTTGGGGAAGTCATAGGGTCTTTCGAAATAAAAAAAATATTTTTTTTTGCCCTTATATAATTCTTAATTTATTTTTGGAAAACGGCTCGGTGAATTTTAATTAAACTTTACCAGCTTATTTTTGTAACTAAGCGTCAAACTACGAATTTTTTTTAAATTTTTTCTGTATCTAGTTTTGAAGATATTAATTTTTGTAACTCTAACTATCTTATATTTACAGGACGGCCACAAAAAAAAGGTATTTAACATTCAATTTTTGCTGTACGTACCAAAACTCTAAACAAATAAGATCCAAAACAGTAGAAAAAAACTTGTTTTATTGTAGTATTTTAATACTAATAATGGTAACAGGTAACTTCTTTTTTACTATAAACTGGAACCCATTAAATTACAAAATAACTCAACAAATTATATTATACTAAAATTATCTTATATATATATATATATATATATATATATATATATATATATATATATATTATAACCTTTTCTATTTATATGTTTATTGCAGTGGCGTATATAAGGGGGGGCCGGCGTGGGTGGCGTATATATGGACCGAACCGAACCGAAGCTAAGGTTTTTTTAAAATATTTTCCACACATTTCATGAATACAAACATAAAATAGCACAATATATGAACTCATGGAGTCTCGGGCCCTCTCCCGAAACTATTCGCCCCCCCGAAACATTTTTCTATATACGCCACTGGTTTATTGATTAATTATATGTGGTCTATTTGCGGCATCCAAGATATTTTGAACATATATGTAATATTACGCATATGATTTTGAAGCACACCTTGCCTTGCCTTGCCTTGGGTATCTTATATGCCCCTGATGACGAGCGTATCCTAGGTACCATAGTACACTGCATGTAAAGTAGTATCCTAGGATACGCTGGTCTACGGGGGCTTCGGGAATTATCGAGAATGTGCTATTGACATTTTGTAGTTAAGTTAAAAAAATAAGACCTGCATTAGTACTAATAAAACTCATGCATTAAATAAACCTATTTCTTGAGACGCCCTGTATATATTTTATTTTTCTACTGTTTTGGCTCTTATTAGTTTAGAGTTTTGGTACGTACAGCAAAAACTGGACGTTAAATACCTTTTTTTTTGTCGCCGTCCTGTAAATGTAAGAATAGTTAGAGTTACAAAAGTTAATATCTTGAAAACTAGACATAGACAAACAAATTTCTAGTGTGACGCTAAGTTACAAACTTAAACAGGTAAAGTTTAATTAAAATTCACCGAGCCGTTTTCCAAAAATAGCTTAAAAATTATTTAAGAGCAAAAAAAATTTAATAAAATTTTTTTGAAAAGACCCTTTGACTCAACCAAAAGCTATAGTATTTTTTTTATATAATAAAAATATTCTTTGAGCTGTATTTTATTACAAAATATTTAACAAATTAATTTTTATCAGACGGAAAATAGCTTAAAACAGCTAAAGTCAATTTTATTCGGTTCGGTTTTATTTAGTAAGAAAAAATACCTGCAATAAAAAAATTAATATCTATAAAAGTGGGGGCAATGAAAAAGCAAAATTTTTTTTTTCATTAAATATTATATAAAACTATTAATCTGTACCAAAATAAAATGTGCTAGTTATAAAATTCGATAATAGTGCAGATATAAAAAAATGTTTTTTGACTATCCCCCGTATATTATTTAATAAATTGACAAGAATGACACTACAAATTAGACCTTTACTAAGTAATTTTTATGGTCAATTAATATTTTTCGTTCAATATGTAAGAATTATTATTATTAGAACATACCCAAAAACGACCATTTAACGAATTTTGATCGTTTATATCTCAAAAACTGTACATAGAAAAACTTAACTTTACTTACATTTTTTTTTAGTTACCTATCCTACTATAACATACCAAAATTATAGCCAATTCCACCGAGCCAAAAATTTTCCATAAGGCCTGTGTAAACGGGTGCGATGTTCTTTATATAATATGTTTCCATTCCTAAACAAGACATTTCTAAGATATGCAGAGGTATGTATCTGAGGAAGAGTAATTTCCATATTGCCTATGTTACGCCCCTGTATATTTCCAAAATGTACCCTCACAACGATATTTAATATAAATAACATCCAAACGCAACCGAATTTTATTTGCAAGTGCTTGATCGATATTATAAGTACATTCTATTTTTGTGATTTTTCAAAATGAGGTTTTCCATATTTTCGATATTAATTTCGGTATTTTTAACGGTGATTTCCATCTCTTCAGGTAAAATTAGAAAAATATCACAGGGAAAGAAAAACTACGTTCTAGGCCGTACTTAAAAAAATACTCTGCCAATATATGGGCCCCTAAGCTCACACTAGGTATTATAGTTATAGTGTACGTGTGAGCTAATATAACTCCAGACTAAATTACCTTTCGTTTGTTACCACACAAGCCATGTTTTGACTTAAACTCAATTTTTTGAAATCTACCCCCACCCTTAAAAAAAAAACTAAAATGTATTTTGTTTAACTCCGGATTCAATTACCATTAGTTTGATATCACACACGCCATATTTTCACTTAAACTCTAATTTTTGAAATATACCCCTACCCATTTTTTAAAATAAATTAAAATGTATTTTGTTTAACTCCAGACTCAATTACCTTTCGTTTGATATCACACACGCCATATTTTCACATAAACTCTAGTTTTTGAAATCTACCCCCACCCTTTTATTTGGCTTGTGTTCAGTGGATTTTGTTCATTTTTAAATGGGACCATCTCGACCCAAGGCCCAGCCTAGGTACCAAATTTCATTAAAATCGGCCAAGCGGTTTTTGAGTTATGCGCGTTGGTCGTTACAGACAGACATACAGACATACAGACAGACAGACGGCGCGACAAAAAAGTTTGAAAATCATCTGAAACGCAAATATATATACAGGGTGTCCCAGAACTAATGGTACATAGTTAAACTGTAGATTCCCTGGGTCAAAATAATATGATTTAGCCACACTTACCTTAGTCCGAAAGTTCGTACTAACCGAGATACAGGGTGTTAAACTTTATTTTTTCAATTCGATTTTCTTTAATAACTTTTTTACTAAATAATATTTTTGCAAAAAATAACCAGCGTGTAAATTTTTTTGAAATTGGCAAGACGATTCCGTTGAAAATTTTGATGTACAATGTACAGGGTGTCCCTTGGACCACTACCATTGCATTAAAACCACTGTATTTTTTTTGTGCCTCGCTGTATACCAGTTTTTATGTAACATAATGGTTTCTCCATCCTTTTTATGTAAAAAAGTTATACTGTTTTAAAGTCGCTGAGAGCAATGGTTTTTGAGTTTTTTGCATTTAAAGTTTTTATTGCATGTGAGTGATCTGCCTAATTTATGTGTGTATGATACTTTCTTCAATTCTTTCTACTAATTAATAATTTTGCACAAAAAATTGGGTTTGGTGATTTTTGGGCATGGACAATTTAATTTTGGTTAAAAAAAATAAAAAAAATATACAGGGTGTTCTCTGGCTCGGTAACGTTACATTAAAATAGGTCTAACTTTTTTGTTCCTCGGTGTATACAAGATTCTATAAAAAACATTAATTTTTTAATTTTATTAACATTTTAAGATTGGATGTTTTCTGAAGAAATATTAAGTTAAAAAATATACAGGATGGTTCTTGAATACTCATAAGTGTGTTAAAATAATTGTAAGTTATTGTCCGTTATTGCAACTGTGTAGGGCGATGTTTTTAATGAGGAACAAAAACTTCTTCGTATTAGTGTTTTTAAAAATGGTAAGTACATATACTTTATTAATGCAACTATTTTTTTATTGTTTTGAAAGAAAATTATAATTATTAATAAAATTAATATTTTATTATTTATTTTAAAAAATATAAAATTTCTTAAGCACGGCGCTCTCAGCAACAAAGTTAAAATTTTAAAATTGACAAATAGTAAATCAAACTTAAAATTGTTTATTATAGTAGGCTTTGAAAATAAAAAACAATAAAATCCAATAAAGTTGCTGTCTGCGTCTATTCTGTCAAACTTTCTTAAAACTACAGAACTGTTTGTAAAATTACTTAATAATTAAAATCATATTCTGTTTAAAAACCTGCATAAGTATACACCGAGGCACAAAAAAAATACACTGATGATTTTAATGCAATGGTAATGGTCCAAAGAGCACCCTGTACATTGTACATCAACTTTTTCAACGGAATCATCTTGCAAATTTCAGAAAAACCTACTTGCTGGTTAGTGTTCGCAAAAATATTATTTAGTAGAAAGAATTGAAGAAAGTATTATACATAAATTAGGCATTTCACTCACATGCAATAAAAACATTAAATGCAAAAATCTCAGAAACCGTTGCTCTGAGCGACTTTAAAACAGTATAACTTTTTTACATAAAAAGGATGGAGAAACCATTATTTTACATAAAAACTGGTATACACCGAGGCACAAAAAAAATACAGTGGTTTTAATGCAATGGTAGTGGTCCAAGGGACACCCTGTACATTGTACATCAAAATTTTCAACGGAATCGCCAATTTCAAAAAAATTTACACGCTGGTTATTTTTTGCAAAAATATTAATTAGTAAAAAAGTTATTAAAGAAAATCGAATTGAAAAAATAAAGTTTAACACCCTGTATCTCGGTTAGTACGAACTTTCGGACTAAGGTAAGTGTGGCTAAATCATATTATTTTGACCCAGGGAATCTACAGTTTAACTATGTACCATTAGTTCTGGGACACCCTGTATACAGGGTGTCCCAGAACTAATGGTACATAGTTAAACTGTAGATTCCCTGGGTCAAAATATTACGATTCCGTTCCCTGGACCACTAACATTGCATTAAAATCAGTGACTTTTTTGTGCCTCGGTGTATACCAGTTTTTATATAAAATAATGGTTTTCCCATCCTTTTTATGTAAAAAAGCTATACTGTTTTAAAGTCGGTCAGAGCAACGGTTTTTGAAATTTTTGCATTTTAAGATGTTATTGCATGTGAATGATATGCCTAATTTAAGTATGATACTTTCTTCAATTCATTCTCCTAATTAATATTTTTACAAAAACTAACCAGCAAGTAGGTTTTTCTGAAATTTGCAAGACGATTCCGTTGAAAAATTTGATGTACCATGTACAGGGTGTTCTTTAATAAAAACCAATTATAAAAAGTATACATATTTTATTGCAACAACAAATTTTTAGATAGAAATACAAAAAAAAATCTGCAATAAATGTTCAAAATGGCCACCGTAACCTGAATACATTTGTTTATTTGCTTATTATACGAACGTCTGATTTTAAAATAATGATTTGCATTTCTGAACGCCCCTCCAGCATTTTGAATTTTTTTAAATAGTTTTTCTCGGGTATTTATCTAGCACACAATAATAAATAGTTTCTAGTTTGATTTACTATTTGCCAATTTTAAAATTTTAACTTAGTTGCTGAGAGCGCCACGCTTAAGAAATTTTATATTTTTTTTAATAAATAATAAAATATTAATTTTATTGATAATTAATTTTTTTTTTCAAAACAATAAAAAAATACTTGCATTAATAAAGTTTACGTAAATACCATTTAAAAAAAACTAATACGAAGAGGTTTTTGTTCCTCATTAAAAACAAAGCCCTACACAGTTGCAATAACGAACAATGATAACACACTTATTATAATTCAAGAACCACCCTGTATATTTTTTAACTTAATATTTCTTAAGAAAACATCCAATCTTAGAATGCTATAAAAAAGTATTGATTATAGCTAATATGTATGAAGTAGGTAAGAATTTAATCAAAAATCTTTTACGCATACAATAAAAACTTCTAATTTAAATATCTTGAAAACCGTTGCTCTAAGCGACATCTAAACACTATAACTTTTTTACTTAAATAAAATTAAAAAATGAATGTTTTTAATAGAATCTTGTATACACCGAGGAACAAAAAAGTTAGACCTATTCTAATGTAACGGAACCGACCCAGAGAACACCCTGTATAATATTTATTATTTTTATTAAATTTAAGTTGTCCATACCCAAAAACCACCAAACCGAATTTTTTGTGCAAAATTATTAATTGGTAGAAATAATTGAAGAATCATACATAAATTAGGCATATCACTCACATGAAATAAAAACTTTAAATGCAAAAATCTCAAAAACCGTTTCTCTGAGCGACTTTAAAACAGTATAACTTTTTACATAGAAAGGATGGGAAAACCATAATTTTACGTAAAAACTGGTATATACCGAGGCACAACAAAAATACACTGATTTTTATGCCATGGTAGTGGTCTAAGGAACACCCTGTACATTGGACATCAAATTTTTCAACGGAATCGTCTTGCCAATTTTAAAAAAACTTACACGCTGGTTAGTTTTTACAAAAATAGTAATTATTAAAAAAGTTATTAAAGAAAATCGAATTGAAAAAATAAAGTTTAACACCCTGTATCTCGGTTAGTACGAATTTTTGGACTAAGGTAAGTATGTCTAAATCGTAATATTTTGACCCAGAGAATCTACAGTTTAACTATTTACCATTAGTTCTGGGACACCCTGTATAAATTTTTGAATTCGAAGCAACATTTTTTTTCTCGAAAAAATTAGGATCACCATAACTCACACTACTATAGTATAGTATATGTGTGAGCTAATACTCTGTCAATATATGGGCCCCTAAGCTCACACTAGGTATTATAGTTATAGTGTACGTGTGAGCTAATATAACTCCAGACTAAATTACCTTTCCTTTCTTACCACACAAGCCATGTTTTGACTTAAACTCAAATATTTGAAATCTACCCCCAGCCTTAAAAAAAACAAAAACTAAAATGTATTTTGTTTAACTCCGGACTCAATTACCTTTCGTTTGATATCACACACGGCATATTTTCACGCAAACTCTAATTTTTTTAATCTACCCCCACCATTTTTTTAAATTAAAATGTATTTTGTTTAACTCCAGACTCACTTACCTTTCGTTTGATATCACACACGCCATATTTTAACATAAACTCCAATTTTTTTAATCTCCCCCCACCCTTTTGGTTGGCTTGTGTTCGGTGGATTTCGTTCATTTTTAAATGGGACCATCTCGACCCAAGACCCAGCTTAGGTACCAAATTTCAGTAAAATCGGGCAAGTGGTTTTTGAGTTATGCGCGTTGGTCGTTACAGACAGACAGACAGACGGCGCAACAAAAATGTTTCAAAATCATCTGAAACGCAAAGATATATAAAATTTTTTGAAATCGGAGCAACTTTTTTTTCTCGAAAAAATTAGGATCACCATAGCTCACACTAATAGTATAGTATATGTGTGAGCTAAAATTTCGAGGTGGAATATAAGGTTCCAAAGAAAATTTTGGAAAATTTGCGTTTTGTGCAATTTTAAAAAAAAATTGCCGACGCCCCTGCATGGGGGTTGAGTGATACCTTGTTTTAAAGGTCCGTTAAATATCTTCTTGAAATTTCGATATTCTGTCAATTTGTTTTTAAGATATTTGCTAAAAGCGATAAAAAACGATTTCTGATAAAAAATATAAAAAATTTGAAACACGCCGATTTATTTTGTTATTAATGGAACATTTTGCAGTGCAACATACCTTACATGATATTTACGATAAAATAAAAAATAAAAATAAATAAATGGATCCATGACGGATCTGATACCGTCGTAGCGGCTCTGGAACGAAATAGCGCTGTACAAAATAGCGACGTACGAAATAGCGAGTAATGAAATAGCGACTATCAAAATGGCGATGTATCAAAATAGCGTTTGTAACAAAACAGCGACATATCAAAATAGCGATGTATCAAAATAGCGACAATCAAAATAGCGACAATCAAAATAGCGATGTATCAAAATAGAGATGTATCAAAATAGCGATGTATCGAAATAGCGATGTATCAAAATAGCGATGTATCAAAATAGCGATGTATAAAAATACCGAATCAAACCAAACCGAATCGAATCAAACCAATCCAAACCGAAACGAACCGAAATGCGCTATTATTTTCTGCGGTATTTTGACTATACCAGCTTATTTTTTCAAAAAAAAAACTTCCCTGATTCTTTTCCGGGATCCTAGAGGGTGTGAATCCGAACCGAACCGAACCGATCTGAACCGAATTCGGTTCGGTTCGGATTCATACTCTCTAGGGTTCCGGAAGAGAAGTCTAGAGAGTTATTTTTGCAAAAATATGCTGGTTCGGTTCGGTTCGGTTCGGTTCGGTTCGGTTCGGATTCACACCCTCTAGGATCCCGGGAAAGAAGTCAGGAAAGTTTTTTTTTTTAAATTTCTTAGAAGGAAACCGTTTAGTCGAGCTATATGCCAAAACGGAACCGAAATATCGCTATTTTGATAGTCGCTATTTTGTTACATCGCTATTTTGATAGTCGCTATTTTGTGACATCGCTATTTTGTTACATCGCTATTTTGATAGTCGATATTTTGTTACATCGCTGTTTTG
The DNA here is from genome assembly GCA_963576565.1 of Aspidapion aeneum. Taxonomy (NCBI): domain Eukaryota; kingdom Metazoa; phylum Arthropoda; class Insecta; order Coleoptera; family Brentidae; genus Aspidapion; species Aspidapion aeneum. The sequence goes on along the minus strand of OY755038.1, from coordinate 17,535,001 downwards.
CTACATCGCTATTTCGTTACAATCGCTATTTTGTTACAACGCTATTTTGTTACATCGCTATTTTGATAGTCGCCCTTTCATTACATCGCTATTTTGATCGTCGCTATTTCGATACCGCTATTTTAATACTCGCTATTTTAATACTCGCTATTTTGTACATAGCTATTTCGTCCCAGAGCCCTTCGTAGCTTGTCTATTAGCACACTTCAAGTGAACTCTATATATTAGCCTTGAAAACTGTTTTTATTGAGAACGCAAATTATTGAGAAAAATGTGGTCTACTATATTCCGAAAACCGTATATTGATGCGATGCTCTGTTAAAAAGTGAGCGTTTGTAAAATTATTTAATTGTCAAAAAACTGTTATTAGCATTAATGGATTTTGAACAAATAATAATTTGAACAATAATAATAATAATCAGCTCGTTGTGTCGAACACTATTTTATCTGAAAATGTTCATGAAAATCGGCTTAGCGGTTTAGGAGCTATCGTGTTTCGAACAGACATACACATCATAACAAAAACATTTCATGTAAAAAAAGCCAAGTACGCGAAAGTGGTATTCCGTAAAGAGAATTGAGATAAAAGTAAAGCCAAGTTCTCCAATACAATTTTCAAAATAAAAGGTTCTTACTAGTTTGGAAATGTTTTTTTAAACTTTGCTATTCCAGCCAAACTTCTTTATGTTCATTTTAGCATTGTGCCTAAGAGTCATTTGCAGCTGTAACAGCCAAGATTAGAAAAAAATTTTGAAACTTGTAAGAATCTTTCATTTTAAAATTTGTATTGGAGAACTTGGCTTTACTTTTATCTCAATTCTTTTTACGGAATACCACTTTCGCGTACTTGGTTTTTTTACTTGAAATATTTTTGTTATGATTTCACTCCCTTTTTAAAGGATTTGGATAATATTTAAGTTTAGTTAGTAAAATACGCGGAACATTGTTCAAAACTTTTGCAATGCCTTACAAAAAATTTTGATGTTTTTTTTATTTTTTCCTATGATTCCTATCAGCCTTCTAAAGCTCAGCTCTCTAGCGTTCCTGGAAGTAGACAATGTTACTTTTACATAACTTTATGTTTATAGGGAGGAAAGTAAATTAAAATTTTGGTGTATTTAAATTTTTTCCTATAGTTTTATCATAGTTCCTATCAGTTTTCAAAAGCTCAGCTCTATAGCGTTTCTGGAAGTGGACAATGTTACTTTTACATTAACTTTACATTTAGAGGGGAGGGAAGCTAATTAAAATTTGGGGTTTTTTTATTTTCTTCTAAAGTTTTATCATAGTTCCTACCGGCCTTCCGAAGCTCAGCTCTCTAGCGTTTCTGGAAGCGGGCAATGTTACTTTTACATAACTTTACATTTAGAGGGGAGGGAAGTTAATTAAAATTTGGGGTTTTTTAATTTTCTTCTATAGTTTTATCATAGTCGCCCTTCAAAGCTCAGCTCTCTAGGGTTTCTGGAAGTCAACAATGTCTGGAAGTACACTAGAATTTTGATGATCTATACATGAGTGAGTAGGTGAGTGAGTGAGTGGCAGTTTTTTTAAATTTCGTAACTACTTTGCTTTATAAAAGTCCATGAAACTTGGAGGGATTGTTAACTCTATAAGGATCTACGACCGTGCAAAGTTTGAGTTTCGTAACTCATTTCGAAGCTGAGTTTTAGATAGGTCAAATATGGGCTGAAATGTTTTAAGAAAAGATGGTACAGCAGTTTCCGCGCGAACTTGGCGGGGCACTTCCGATGCCGTGCCCCCAGATACACACACATACACACCTACACATACACAACATTGCATACACACCATCACATACACATCGCCACATACACACCATCACATACACACTATCATATACACACCATCACATACACACTCTCACATACACACCATCACACACACACGGACAGACGTCACGGCGAGATTGCTAATATAGGTCCAAATTCACCCAAATAACATATTTTCGGCGTTATCTCAATTTTTTTTTCATTAATAAACATATATTGCAAAATCTCTCTTAGGTGCGCCATCTTCACCCTCTCCCCCTATTGAAAAAATATCCTTGCTGGATAAAAATATATATATTTTTTAAATGTATGTGGTTAATTAATATTTAGGTGAAGAGACTCTGTACTGCTATTTTGAGAGTTGGGCAATGTATCGACCAGGAAATGGTACATTTGACATCGAAGATATCGACGCGAACCTGTGCACTCATATTTCCTTCACGTTTCTTGGACTCAACGAGAATGGCTCCATCCATATCTTGGACCCGTTGGAATCTAACAAAGATGGAGATGGTGAGTTTGAAAAAATTTGTGCTCTTTACACATAATAAAATAAACAAAAAACATTTTTTAAGTTAATTTAAACAGATTAATACAGTCTAGTTATCAAATCGTGGCGCGATTATTAAAATAGCGATCAAATGGATATGTATAGGTACGTGTGTGGTGGTCAGCTAACGGTTTAAATTTCAAAATCTAAATAGGCAACTTAAATATTGATATTATCCAGTTGGAGGTTGACCCGTAAGAAAGTTTGATTATTTTTGAAAACTAATAAACAATAACAATTAAACAATGTAAAGATAAAGTAATTCACAGTATTGTATTCAACCCATCACATCACTATACACAGACTTCGATAAACTGACCACTGACTAACACTGACATATGACAGAGAGGTGTGACTTTACCATCTCTAAAATGAAACTAAATGAAAATCATAAGCACTTTGCCTTTTTGATACCTCGGTTCTTGCGTAAGATCCGCCAAATCTGTGTTCCATTTTTTCCCCAAAAATAAAGTGTATCAACAGGAAACACCTGCATTAGCAGGATACACGTGCGATTTTCTTGGAATGGGATCGACAAAAACAAATTTCGTTACCACCTGCAAGTAGCACAACAACATGGATTTCCTTTTAAAAAATCGACCGTCAAAGACTATATTTCCTGTCCCAAAAAAATAAACGCGCAAAATTAACAAAAAACACTTTTTTCGCCAAAATAAGGCCGACACCTGGTCGAATTAAATCGACTATTCTAGTAGGGGGGTTAGCTTAAATACCCGTAATCCTTTGTAGAGAGATTCATTATTCGATGATGATTAGTATTTTATTATTCGAATCATTATTCTATATTCTTTGATCATTATTATTCTATTATTTGTTCTTAAATATAAACAGTCAAGATGATTCTTCGTTAAGTGTTAGAAACTTTGATTCTTCTTACCTAAATTTGACTTGAATTAAACTCGAGTCCGTCAGAGCTTAAGAGAGTTAACAGAAAAAGATTATTAAAAGTAAATAAAGCTATGGTTAAATAAACGTACGAGTGACTAAACAACAGAAAAGTGCATAAAGATATGTCAAAGTTTTAGTGCAAGCAAATTTATAATGTTATTATTGTGTAGTGGTGGCTCCTGGCTGGAAATATAGTGAGACTTTTATTTTAAACAATGTTGAACAATAATGTAGTATCTTCTAGTATCTATCCGTTGTTGGCAAAAATTCATGGACTATTAAAATTTACTTTGAATCGTTTTGCTTTACAATAAAAACTTTTGTTAATAAGGACGTTTGCTATTATGTTAACTGATAGACTCTGGATAAAAGGTTGTTATTAAAAATGATTATTTTAATGTTATGAATTTAATCTTTTTGCGAATTGGATAAATATGACTGAGACTACATGCAATACTTTGGAAAATGTACCGATATTTTATTTTCACAATCTATATCTAGGTACTTGCTTTAAAGAAAGTGTTTAATTTACATCAATAAAACGGTTGTGGTAAAAGCTTACGTTCAAAACGAGGTTGAGATTATTGTAACTGCAACCAGGGAAAATTAGGAAAATATTCGCTCGGTTTTTCACGAAACCCTGGGGCAGCTTCACACGTGGCACGATTTTATGTGTGTCTGTCTGTAGTAAAAAGAAAACAGTTTAATTATTTTCTACTTTTTACTTATTTGCAATTTTTTAATAAAATCTTTTAACTTAAAATTTATTTTTTATATTTTATTTTTAACTTTTTAGTTTTAAAAAAAGAAACGAATGAATAATTCTGAAAACCGCATATTCTTATTTAGTTTGACTCCAAAGTTCAAAATTTACCCCCTTTACACTTCTCACCCAGGCCTTTTTCATAAAATTGTATTTTCACCAGATCAAATCATAAATCTGAAAACCGCAAGTCCGTATTTGTTTTGAATCCAAAATTCAGAATTGGTCCTCTTTAAAACGCTTACCCACCCCCTACCTCCAATCATGAAATTATATTGCCACCACATCAAATTATAATTCTGAAAACCGCATGTTTGTATCTGTTTTGATTCCAAAGATATGAATTTACCCCCTTTACACCTCTCACTTACCCCCTGCCACAATTTTTTTTCCCCAAGTCTTAGATTTTTTCACATATTTTCGACATATTTTAGAAAAAAACACAAAAAATAGCTTAAAATTCGACATCATGAGGCTTCGGCCCCCCCAACCCCAAAACATATTCCTGGGTGCGCCACTGTAACCAGATCAAATTATAAATTTGAAAACTGCATGTTCGTATCTATTTTAATTACAAAGCTACGAAGTTCATAAAATTATATTTTTACCAGATAACTCATAAATCTAAAAACCGCATGTTTGTATCTGTTTTAATTACAAAGTTTTAAAGTTACCCCTTTATACCCCTCACCATCCACCGGCCACCGTTTTTTGTTCATAAAATTCTATTGTCACCAGATGAAATCATAAATTTGAAAAGTTATGAATTTACCCCCTTTAGACACCTCACTCATTTCCCGTTATTTAAAAAAATAAAATTATATTGACACCAAATCAAATCATAAATCTGAAAACCGCATGTTTGTATCTGTTTTGATTCCAAAGTTCTTTATTTTCCCATTTTACAACCCTCAAACACCACCTACCCCATTCAAATTTTTTATAATATTGTTTTGTCATCCGACCTACATTACTGTGCCAAATTTCATTAAAAACGGTTTACGTGAAATGTGTCCAAAATAAATCACAAGATTTGATAGAGAGACAGCGAGGCTCTGTAAAGTTGTGATGATGATTCATATGTGAGTGAGCCTTGCAGCCCTTCCACTGCGACCACCAGTGGGTCTATTGTGGCTCACTTTTGAGTGGGTTCTCACCATTGTATGCCTAGTCCTCCAAAAAGGTTAGCTATCAGTTTGGGTGAGACACGGTTTAGATCTTCTGAATCAATCTGAAGTTTACCGAAAGTGTTTTGACGTAAACGTGCAATAGCCAGACATTCGCACAATACATGTCTAACTGTTTCATCATCTTTCATACAGTCTACATTCGGTCTCTTCTGTTATTCTCATTTTGGTCATGGGTACTCTTAGTCGACAGTGACTCTTAAAAAGTCCAGTCACTATACGGTCTCCTGTCTGGTAAGTCCAATGATATTCCTGGCTCTCTTTCGACAATGTCCTTTAATGAACTCTTTAGAGTGAGCCAGTTCTGATATATTTACTCAGTACTATTGGAAACTGTTCTCCATCCATTTCAATATGGTTAATTTAACAGCTGTGTATGATATTTCCAGGGCTGGTTCGGAGCCGAAAAATTCGGCAGATGCCGCTTCCCTCGCTGCTTGGTCTGCGGCGTTATTTCCCTCGTACCCAGAATGCCCTGGTATCCATAATAATGACACATTGTTAGCGCTACCAAGCGCATTTAGCGAATCCCTGCAACTCATCATGGTTCTCGAAAATACCGTATAGGAATCAAGCGCCCTTAAGGCTACTTGACTGTCGGAGAAGATTTTTATTGTCCTGTTGGTCCATTCGTGGTCAGTAATCAAACGGGCACATAGTTCAATGGCTAAAAGTTCGGCCTGAAATATAGTAGCCAATTGGCCGAGATTATGTTGATTCTCGACTTTTTCTTGGATACTAACAACTTCATATCTAACTTTTGATGGCATTTTGGATCTGTCGGTATCCCAGAAGCTATTGTTATTTGAAAAATTGGTCCTGTTCTTTAATTAGTCCTGACTCCCTGGAGGGTATAATGTTGTATAGCTCTACACCGTGTTGGGCATGACGTCGGAAATTATTCCTTGAGTTGCATAAAACTGTGGTTCCCCAATTAGGGTGTGTAGTTAAATAAATAATAAAATCGTTTAAAAAAGAGTTTGAATTTACACAAAGGTTCTTTTGTGGCAATAAAAAGTCATGTCAATTAATACCTCAGACTAACAAATTTTTATTTTTATTTTTACGTCCTCGGCGATATTTCATATTGATTTTTACAAATAAAATGTAAATTCACGGAGACACTGGTTTTGTTTCTTAAATTTTCTATAATCTTACAGGATTATCCAATGAACTTGTAGAACGGTTAACCTCATTGGGATTAACACAATATATTTTTTATTTCAGGTAATATTAGAATAATTTGATGTATATCTTTTCCATCTTTAATTTTACCCCTTCTAATTTTGAATTATTAATTTCTTATAGATGGCTTTGCTCGTTTTGTCGACCTTAAAAAGTCGAATCCTAAACTAAAAACCCTAATCAGTATGGGCGGATACAACGAGGGTTCTCAAAACTATTCTCGAGTGGTTGCCGACCCAATCAGGAGAAGAACATTGGCCAATGCGGTTTTGGAGTTTTTGGAGGAACACGACTTTGATGGATTCGATTTTGATTGGGAATATCCGTCTAGACGGGATAGTAATAATACTGAGGATAAGGTACGTACCGTACTTTTTTTTTTATAACAAAATCTAGTTTTGGCTGCACTGGATCCATGACGGATCTGACACCTTCCTAGCTAGCCTATTATCACACTTATAATCTCTAAATATCTCAGAAACTAAAGCTCCTATGAAGTTTTTGGTTATAACACGAATTATTGAGGAAAATATAGCCTACTATTTTTTGAAAACAGTGTATTGATCGGTTTGTGTTTAAAAAATAAAAATTTGTAGACTTAAGTAATAAAATCAACATTTTCCCAAACAAAACCGTTGAAATATTGAACTAAACTGAAAAAAAATTGGGTGCAAATGCAAAAATGTAAAGAAATGGTCCCATCTGTAACAAGATTTGTCCCGTTTGGTAATACGATATACCATATCACGGTTGTCTGGCCTCCATGGACTGCCTTGGGGTTGCGTAGCACAGAAACATATGGCTCACTTTTTTAGAGTACACTTTGTAGAGTCCGGTTGGGGGTAGCTATTCCCTATTCCCGCCTCGACAGAGCACTACACGCCGACACTCTAAACGCTAGAGTGCCACCCTTAGAGAAGGTACCACTTAGTAGGATTTGAAATTAGGAGATTTGAGAGATTTATGGGTTATTTTCTTAAATCTAAAAAACTTATAATAGCGGAACTCGAATAAGGGTTAATACTCACACGTCAAATAACTGCAAAGATTTGGTTCACCCTAGAGTCCCTGTATGTTGACATATTTGGATATATTAATATATAATATATCCAAATATGTCAACATACAGGGACTCTAGTTCACCCTAATGTGCAATATGATAGTAAGCATTTCTCAGTAAGTTTCATCTCATATAAATTCAAATTAACTTTAGAAATAAAGAAAAACTACATAAAAATTTTGTAATGAAATGTCATTTTTTGGAAATTTAGTCCGTGCAGTCGTAGGATTCCCGTTAAAAAAAGTCTCAAATTGTAGTACCACCCTTGAGGGGTGGTTTAAAGTTCGAAAAACAATCGAAATAATCCATGATTGACAAAAAAACTTATATACAAAAATATTCAAAGCTAAATAATACATAAATATCTTAAAACTATATCTGTAGATGCATTACAGTATTAAATACGTATCAATATCCCTTTTCAATTACACATTCACGAAAACAATCGACCATCGGTTTAATCGTCGCTAACTTGTCTAAAAAATTAACATGTAAAATATAGCGGACAGCTGACACTGACTTACACCGTTTCTATTCGACATTTCCTAGTGACGTTTGGAGGTTTAAATGGAGGTTTGTGTGGAAATAATGTCTTTGTTACAACGAAAAAAGATGACCCATATCGCAAGGTATTTATGAACAATTTATATAAATATTAAAAACTATTGCATTCACGAGAAAAATAAGTTAAAACTTCAACCAAAATGTAGACTTTTAAACCTAGGATTGTAGCACTTAGCACTGTAGACTGTTTAGTAAATACTGGTGAAGGTGTCTAGTAGTCAGTATGTTTTACTGTAGTCAGGCAAGCCACGCTGAGGATGGAAATGCCTTTTTCCGAAACATCGGTGTCCGTGGTAGAGGTGTTGATTTTCGTTACTTTTGAATACTCGTTACTAATCGTTACTCGACTACTAAGTAAGCATTTTATATATTCGTTACTATCGTTACTTTGATTACTGTAACTGTACTCAATTCAATCATACAATTAGTGCAAAATTCTCTGACTGTCGTTAGTTCGAAGATCATTTATTGTAGATATATTTTTGTTGTTGATATTATGGGTATATTTGAAAATTTTCAAATGCGGGCTAAAATTAAAAAAATAAAGGTAGGAACTGTTCTGTGTACAACTTTGTTTTAAAAATCTAATGCCTTACATACAAAGAAATACATACTTAAAATCTAAAAGTAAATAAAATTAGAGACAAAAATTACAATCTTAGACGAGAACTCAAAAAATATACAAAAAGTTTGGACAAAAACTACAAAAATAAAAAAATACATTCTGTATATGTGGATTGTAGATACTACATACTTAAAAAACATATCTTAAAATAATTTATAAATCTTGGTTGTTATGTAAAAAAAAGATTATTGTTACCTTATACAAACACAATTTAAATGTGTTAGTTACTTAAGTTATCATAGTTACTCCCTGATTTTGGATTACCAACTTTCGAATGATTACTAAATACTAAAATATTCGAAGGAAGGAAAATAATCAAAGTAACGAAAGTAATCATTTAATTTTCGGATCGGTATTCGTTAGTCCGTTATTTGACGAGTAAAGAGTACACGAGTAACGAATAGTTACTTTTTCAACACCACTAGTCCGTGGTTGACTTTACTTCTTTAAAATTGCCTTTAATACTTTGCTAACTCATTGTTTTACAGTTCCGAACAACTTCCGTGGAGACTATGCGCGTTGATAGCATGGTCTGGTTAAATTGTGACGAAATGTGTTCCTTCCTTATAGACCGGTGGACGTTTTCGTCCCCATATGGACTTAGTTTCGCTGTCGTTACCCTCGTTGTTTTTACAAACGTTTTGCAAAAATCAAGTAAATTCAAAAGACATTTTTTTTCAATTTTATGAACCACTTTTTTTAGGCAAATTTAATCTTAATGCTACAAGAACTTCACAGTTTGTTAAATCCTAAGGGCTACCTTTTGGCAATGGCAGTAAATGGTAATGAACGTAACATCGATATTTCCTATGATGTTGCAGGACTAAATAAGTAAGTTTTTTTCCCTTTCTGCTTTTTATTATGGTATTCTATGTCTCCTTTCTGAAATCGTAGCCACTTCTTTAATATTTTGGATTGGTATGTTAACCACTAAACCAGAAATAGGACCTAAGGTTTAACAGGACTGGAAAACAATAATCAAATAAAAGCTTTAAAATCAAAATTAAAGTTAACTTAAAAAGAAGTTAAGAACGTAACAGATTTAAACAAGAATATTATATACAAATAAAAATCTACATTTCCCTAAATTTAAATCAAAAGAAGTAAAGCAAACTAAATCTCCATAAAAACTGAATTCCTACTTTCTCCAGCAGTTTTTTCGTATAGCTAAAAACAACCCTAAGATACGTCGACTTCAAAATTTGTTTAAAGTCGAAATTACACTGGGTGTTTTAAAAAGTGAAAATACTTTGTTAAATTTATTTCCAGTTACAAAATTTAAATTAATGATGTTAGTGGCTCCGAGGGAGATTAGCCGATTACAAATTTTATAAAAATACAGCGAACCTGAAAAGTTGTCTAAAAACAAGTCACTGTTGCTATACATTTCCCTTTTCCTTAACCTAGTCTTGATGATGCTTGCTGATCCGGAAAACAATATTAAAATAAAAAAATTATAAAAACATAAATATGTATAACAAAATAAAAATTTCTTAAATAATTTGAATGCTGCATTGAACACTAGAAAGGTAGCCTAGGCGTACCCACTCGAACTTTTTATGAAATGGATTCTCACGAATATTTCCATCGGAAACCGCGTCTGTATTATGAATAAATATTAGTATCATTGACTTTTGTTTTGTTTTTTTAGGTATTTGGATCACATCAATATCATGTCATTTGACTTCCATGGTCCATACGATGAATATGTTGGACACGATTCCCCCCTTTTCGCTTCCTCGTTGGACCACGAACACAATCTTTCAGACTGGAATGTTGTAAGTAAATACCTAAAATCTCAATCCAGATCTTATTGTTTAGAGACAAAAGACAGATAGAAGCAGAGAAGAATACAAAATCGCGCAATCAAAGGTGAATCAAAGAATGATCAGTGATAAGAAAAATCAATCGTGGATGCAAAAGTGCCAGAAAATAGGTTCTTACTTAGGAGGTAGGAGAAGTACCGAAAGCTGGAAAACTATAAGATCGATCAAAAAAGAAACATGCAGAGATATTATTTCACCAGTACCAGACAAAGAATTAACTTTTAACTGAAGATAGAGCCGAATTCAAGGAAGACGAAAGAGACAATATCATTAGAACGATGGGATCTCCAGTACCCCTCACAATCTCTGAGGTCAAAAACGTGTGCACAACCTTAAAAAGCGGTAAGTCTGCCGGACCCAGAAATACCCCAGCTGAACTTATTAAATATGGCACTGAAGAACTGTTTTGGCGATTACGGAATCTTTTCCAAAAATATTTAAATGGAGATGTAGTACCAACTGAGTGGAAAACGTCATATATATCCACAATACACAAAAAAGGAAGGAAAAATATATGTAACAATTATAGAGGTATATCTGTACTAACTAGTACGCTAAGCAGAATATATGGCAAAATAATAAGAAATAACGTGGAGAGCGAATATAAAGATATGGATATCTCGTATCTGTTTTGGGGGGGGGGGGGCAGAGGGCCCCCCCCCCTCCCAAACAGATAACTTATTTTTTAGTTTAGCAGCATCACTTATTTAAAATTTGTCACAAATTCTACTTAATTTTTTTTTTAATTTCGCCTGCGGCGCTATTGTTCTCCTTTAGCTACTAAATTTTACACCTCAATTTCTATCAAAAACCACAAAAAAAATTTTTGATGTTTGCTGCCACTTTGGCCCCGCCCCCCCCCCCCCGGAAATCCTGGATCCGCCACTGGTAAAAGGTCTGAGGAATAAACCAGATAAAAATCACAAAATTCCGGAAAATCAATTTACTAGAGGAAAGGTGCCTATTAACGGATACTTTTTTGTTTTGGCCTATAAAAAAAAATTTCAGCTATATATCAGAAGTACGTGTTGGCAAACAATTACGTAACCTATATTTTTCAATACTCTGAAATACCAAATGTCAAACTTAATTCTTTTCTGAGACAGATAAAAATATATTTTTGAATACAAAAATCACCATTTTAAAAATGGTGTCCTAATATACACACAGTAAAGTTAGAGCTTTTTTATTATACTTTTTAATCAGTTAAAACCATACACTAGCATAATATTTTTGCAATACAAAAATAATTTGTCAACGCTTAAAACGAAAAACAAAATTGGGAAACCCATAGTGTCCGATATTAGGGCATACATTATATGTGAGGTTATCAACCTTTTCGAAAAGACAAAACTGCACTAAACCTAATAAATTATACATCAAATAAAACCTTACAATATGCTTAATCAAATGATGTGTATCAAATTAATAATTTGCCTGACCTTCTAAGAATAGATTGCCTATAATCAGCAGCGGTAAAATTTTCGTGCACTATGATTTCACGTAAACAACTGAATAGAAAAAAAATACTTGCCGCAGAAATCTGTAATTTATGTAGCATCTGTACAGCTTGGTGTAGCATCGGTACATGCACACCCGGGTAGATCGGACCAGTAGTTTAGGAAATACTTGACTATCCGATATTAGGAACCTATGCGGTAATAGGCACCTTTCCTCTATACAAATTTTGGATTTTTTGGTAACTGTTTCATTTGAACCTGATCTTTCCTACCTTTTTAAAGTTATTTTGGTTAATTAGTTTGACCTTCAATCTTAGTAGTAGGGTACATCCATATATGTAAGGAATATTACGTATATGGGTACATCAGAGGAGGCTAGGCCCCCTTTGGCCTCGCCGAATGAAATATACAGGGTGTCTCTAAAAGATCTGTACAAAATCTTAGCACATATTCCTGAGGTCAAAATAAGTCGATTTAAAGCAACTTACCTTAGTCCGAAATTGCTCCGTTTCAGAGTTACAGAGTGGTGAATGTAAAAATGAATTTAAAAATGTCATGAGCAAAATTGCCGAAAAGCAACAAACTTGAATAAAGCTTTGAGAACAATAGTCAGTAGAAAACTGGCCGTTGCTATGATATTTTGCCAGTGTAAAACACTCTAGTGAAATAGTCATTCAAAATAATTTCAGTATTCCGTTGCGGCATCGAACACTAGAAACGGAAATATCTCGAAAACGACTTACTTTAGCGCATGTTAACGAGCGTACCTTTTTGGCTTAAAAAGATTCAGGAAAATATTTTCTTAACAAAAAAAGTTAAAAGTTACACTGAGAAAAAAGTTATTCTAAACTATAAAAAGAGCATTGTGAAGCGCCCTCTAACGGCCACAGTGAAGAGTTATCCATATTTAGCTTTCGCATCCCAAAAAACCCCCGAATACCAGTTTTTAAAGTAATGCGTTGAAAAATGTTCATAAATTTTAAGACAAACGATTTTTAATTTTTAAATTTACCATCCTGTATCTCTGAAGCAATTTAGGACTAAGGTAAGTTGCTTTAAATCGACTTATTTTGACTTATTAATATGTGCTAAGATTTTGTACAGACATTTTAGAGACACCCTGTATACAAAAAAAATTTACCCTTTTTACAGGCTGCTGGTATCGAGGGCTGGATCTCCAGAGGTGTAAACGTCTCAAAAGTAAACATGGGAATCCCGACATATGGAAGAACGTTCACTTTGAAGGATTCAAACAATACTCAGCTATTTGCTCCCATCGTAGGTGGCGGCTTACCCGGTCCTTACACCAGACTAGCAGGCCTTCTTGGCTACAATGAGGTACTATATAGTATAGTTAATTCAGTTTATTTAGAGACCACTTTGAGTGCTTTCTCCTTAAATTGTGCAAGGAACCCAGCAAACATCGACCTGCTGGTACTTTACTAATATTGTATTGGCTGGCATCGGCAACGAATTTTTATTATTTTTGTATTGTCTAATTTGCATTAAAAGTGCAAAAATGCATCATTTTAGTACTTTATATTTTTAATACAACGAAAAGTTATACTTTATTTTTGAAGAATGCCAAGTGCAGCCAGCGTTAATGCCAAAAAAACATTTTAAAAGTATATTTAAACAGTTGCTTTTCAAGCACTTTATTTTAGTACAAAACAATTAAATATTTTACTGTGAGAAAAAATATTCACAAAAAAACATTTTAATAACATTTTGAAGAAGGTACTCTTAAAGTACATTTAATTTATTATTAAAAGTTTAAAAGTTTTACTGCAAAATTAATATGACAGTGAAAAAACATTTTAAAAGTATTTTTAAACAGTTGCTTTTAAAGCACTTTATTTTAGTACAAAAATATTAAATATTTTACTGTGAAAATAAAATATTTACAAAAAAACTGACAAGTTGATGTTTGCCGTCCTTGCCACTAGATGGCAAACACTAGTCAACATTTTACAGGTACACTAAGGAATGTCAAGCTTAAGAAAGTGAATGATTTTATTTATTTTTAAATTGATTTGGAATGTTCCATAATCCTTGGAAATATCCTCATCTGATATGAAAAGGAATGATGAAATATTTCTTTCCGTAAATATGAGACGTGAAGTGAAGTAATATCCTTACAATATTTACAATAAAAGTAGTTTCTTTATACTACTAAAAAAATTAATAAAATACAATGCTTTAAAAGTACAGGTTTTTTAAAAAATTTATAAAAATGCAGTTTGTTTTGTATTTACTCAAAATACGAAGAAAATACATTGCTTTAAAAGTACATGCTTTTGTGTACAAAGAAGTCAAAAAAATGCATTACTTTAAAAGTACAGTGTTTTTGTACTAAAATATATACTTGCTGGCCTGATGCAGGCCGTTGCTCCAAATCAATACGAATTAAGTACTTCCTACTTAGTACTTTGCCGTTATGGGCAGCAGTGAAAGCCAGTACTTAAAAAGTACTTTTTTTGTAATCCATGTTTGCTGGGAACGTATGCATTAATTTTTTGGAAAACATATCTACCTAAAAAGATTGCCTAAAGATCAAGCGTTTTTAGAAAACGATGACATCCTAATTTTTTAAATGACGTTATTTTTTGTTACTTGTTTGGTCAAACTTGGATGAGATAAACTCAAGATCTTTAGAATTTGAAAGGTCATTCAATCAGATATAATCAGATTTGATATCTTAATGGATATTTAAATGAAAGAAAAGGAGCTAAAGAGAGTTATGGATGAAAATAAGACTTACCTCAATGGTTTTATTCACAAGGAGAATGGTACATGGAAATGGACTAATCCGATTGTGGTTTGTCTTCCTTCGGCGATCTTAACTGTTTGTTAACTTTTGCGCGATCGTGGCATAATGATTTAGTTTTTATTTAGGTTTAGTTTAACATTAATTAGCAAATAGTTTTAACTCGTCAAAGGCGGGTTGATGCTACAGGAGGCCAAGATCAACCTTCTTGCGTACCATAAAACGAGGTTACCTTGCGCCCCCTGGTCCTACTTTGCTCCATTGCGAAAAAAAGTTCTTAGTTATTCCACATTAAAAATCTGCGCATCCACCACAACGCCGCGCCATCACGCGTGAATTATCCGTTGCGAAATTAGCTTTTCAAAGACGCGGTAGCCGCTGTTTCCCACTCACGGTCTCTAAATAAACCGGTTGTCTGGTAACTCCCAGCCAATCAGAACTCGGCAGCCTATGACGCGGCAATTTTCCTGCTCCACGATCAATAAAAAGAGACCTATACATAATATTATGAGAGAAATAAAAATACACGCCGTAAAAATACCAAAATCTATTAAAAAATTCAATAATTTAAACATTTATGATAAAAATTCCAACAGTTTTATAAACATCAGATTTAGGACACGATTATAAATAGTTTTCCTAAGTTAATTCGACTCTCTCTTCATATTAATTTAACTTTTTTCACCGAACATTACAGCAAACTAGTCACATAATATTGATTTTTTTGGTGGATAGCAAGTAATTAAAATGAGTTTTTTTTTTGAGAAATTTTATGAAAAAAATTAAAGAAAGGAAATTAAAATGACTATGGCAGTAAGGGAACATTCATAAAAAACATAAGGAAAAGATTCAGGATTTTTGATCCCCCCTTCTTAACGCATTTTCAAGAAAAATTATAATAAAAATACATTGACTGTAGCGCAAGGCTAATATTCCTTCCCTCCTGTTTGAGCATTTATACAGGGTGTTCCAAGTTAAGTGTCCACCATTGCTAACTTTTTTATTATTAAACATAGAATAAAGTTTAAATTGGGAAACTAGTAGAATTTTTGATGATCTTTAAGATGCTTAAATCATAAAAAAATCAAACATCGAGTTTTCGAGTTTTTCAAAAAACATAAAACCAATTTTATAATTTTCCAAAATTCTACCAGCTTGCCAATTTAAACTTTTTTATTAACTTATAACAAATAAGTTAGCAATGGTGGACATTTACCTTGAAACACCCAGTATATAATTTAAGAATGGTACTCATCAGTTTTTTTAAATATTATATTGCAAGTAACAAAAAACTATACCGATCTAATTATAGAATAGTTACAAAATATTTTTCTTTAACTTTTTTATTATTTCTCGACTCTCATCCAGTGGCGTATATAGAAAAAAGTTTCGGGGTGGGCCCGAGACAGTGTTGGGGGGGGGCCCGAGACCTCATGAGGCTGTATTTTATGCTATTTTATGTTTGTCTTCATGAAATATGTGGAAAATATCCAAAAAAATCTTAGCTTCGGGGGGCCCCCCAGGCCCCCCCGTATATACGCCACTGCTCTCGTCACTCCCGGTATCATCAAGCTTTCGTTTCATTGTAGATTCGTTTTGCTTTTTGGTATTTATAAATTTGATTCTTATCATTACTCCTTGTTTTACAAATGAATTTACCAATTTATATGGAGTAGAAACTTTTTTAAATATAAATTTAGTGGCTGCTTCACAATATTTGTTTAAAATTTCAAATTGCTACAATGCAATTTTATGAAACATTTGTCCATTTTGTTAACATTTTCTTTCCATGATGGTGAAGGCTCAGTTAAGCCTCCAAAAGAAAGGCTTTGCACCCAAGATGGCATGGCATATGAATGCATGTTTGTTGGTTCATTTTCATACGTATAGCAACCAAGTTCAGGGAAATCATTGTGATGCTTTTGTGCTAAAAATCCTGCAATATAGACTAAACCATCTTTGTCACGCATATTTTTTGTAGATGTTGATACAGAAGATGAAGTAGTGTAGGCAATTGTTTACGTTTGATTTTTGACCTGAATTTAGTATAAAATAATAACAGGCGGCTAAAATTTATTTTAGTTAGCCTTTAATAAATTTATAGCAAGCACAGAACAGGTATAAATACTACTTACAAGACCCAAAATGTACAAAATGTCCTGACAAAAGACGAAATTACGTTATAAACACTAATAAACACACAATGTTTTTTTTTTCATATTTTATAAAGTGGGGCAAAGTAACCTCGGACTATGGGAAACTTTGCTCCACTGTTCAAGTTAAAAAAATATTTATAATACTAAGTATTTTGTAATAAAAATATCCTTTGTTAATTACCTATGCCATGTGTTTTTCATTAAAACCAAAAAAACATTTTTTATGGTATAATTTTTGGTTATTTCTTTGAATTTTTCGAATTAACTCAAAAAAGTGGAGCAAAGTAACCTCGTTTTACGGTATGGGTTTGACTGGGTCAAAACAACTATGAATGCACACTGTTTGTTTCGTTGTTTCAGTTTCTCGCTTGGTGACTCCATTTAAGGTAGATATTTTTATTAGGTCAGTTTAGAGGAAATAGGTAAACGGAATATTAGGTGTCAAACAAGGACACATCGAGACAGGTGTGATTTGGAATTAATCCAGTTTTAATCTTAATGTTTACAATTTGAATGTGAAAAAAACATATCTGGTTTTTTATCCCAATGTACCGAGTGCTATTTATTCTTAACACAGTGTTGAAAATTCATTAAAAAAAAATTAAGAAAAATAAGATAAAATGTTTTGTTGTTCAGAAAAATGTAACCCAAGGCCTGGAAACGAACCAGTCATGACTTGTCAAATTCTGTAGGTATCCTGTGTAAAGTATAAAGACCCTGAGAATAACTCTGGTTTTGATGACATCAGAAAAACCTTTACACAAATATTAATGTCAAGCTCGTACGTGTCAAATTAAAATTCTCAATTCGCTGCTGCTGCTTAATTGTTGATCAGCGTAGATCCGTCCTTAGTTTACACTTGCCTATTTTTTTAATGTCACCTTATTTTTCCAACATTTGTAGACTACAAACAAACAGTGGGCAACACCGCACAGCTTAAAGTATCATGATTTATGATTTTAATAAAACCCCATAAAAATGCATGATTTTTTGACGTTTCTATGTTAAGCGCTCTGTTTGATTCTCGCATGTAAACTAAGAGCACGGTGGATAGAACAGACCGGATTTCTTATATATGTATATGTCGAATTTTTACGTTACTGGTGGTCCAGCTGATTTTTGTAAACAAAAGATATGATATGAACAACTAATATTATTTGAATTTTTGAAAACTAAGGCAATTTTCCTACAATTTTTTAGTATATTCTTATTAAATAATACTTTTCAGACATATCAGTCGTTATTTTTTTCAGCTTGCTTCATTTCTCTTTACACAAAAATTAAAATTCAAAAAAATACTGTGTTCGTTTCAGCTTCAAAAATAATCCGCTGACTTACATCTTTGTTTACTTCCCAAGTCCTCGGTTCACCTTTGATACTAAACGATCACATTCAGTTTGACTTGCAGTTTAAGTTTTGTGAAAGTAGGAAAATTGCCTGTTTTCAAAATATTCAAAAAATATTAGTTGTTCCGTTGTTCATATCATATCTAACTTTTGTTTACAAAAATTAGCTGGACCACCAGTGACGTGAAAAATTCGACATATATATATATATATATATATATATATATATATATAAGATCCGAACACCGGTTTATTCTATCCACCGGGAACCAAGAGAACTAAAAACCGAATTGTCCACCACTTGAAAGTGTTTAATATAATGATATTTTTTGTAGGTTTGTGAGCTCCATCTAGGTAAATATGCAAGAATCTGGGATGACGAGCAAAAAGTACCACATTTGATCCACGAGGATCAGTGGATTGGATATGAGGATGCAGCTTCAATTCAAGAAAAGGTACCTTCATTTTATAAATCAATATTTTAGAAGAATATCACTTGTTTCTTTAGTTCTACGCAAAAAAGATTTTGGCAAATATTTTCTAGATTTTTGCTTTTAAAACTTTATTGCGTCTTTTTAAAACAGTAAGCAGTTGTACCTACTAGTGTCCCTAAATATTTTAACAGTTTTTACATAAACTCTCAAATTATTTAGGGACAGTAATACCTACCTACCTACTCCACCAGCCACAATAAAATATTGCAAATACATATAATAGTTGATAATTTGGATGATTTTAGAGTGTTTTTAGTTTTTTATCCAAAATCTCTTAGAGGTTTATTAAGGAGACCTTAGAACTTTGCATCTTGAAGATGAACAAAAAAATTACCGAAATGTCATTTTTTAACATAAGAGCAAAGTTAGAGTGATTACGTTTTCCGATTGTTGACCCCAACAACCAATCTTCAACTTCAACAAAAAAATTAATTGGCTGACAACAGCAACTCTAAAACTAAGGAAGCTATTTCATAACTATGTGGACACTTTCGCCAACTTTGATCACAATGGTATGAATCATCCCTGATTAGAACATGTCCTGACAAGCAGCAGGCACAGCGATCCATACCAATCCACGAATCCATCCATTTCCGGCTTTATTGTGCCATCTTCAGATAGATGCAGGCCATAGCTTTTTGTAGAGCATAAGCTGTCTGGAACCAACAGAAACAACTACTCCGAGAAAGGGTCTCTATTGGTTAATTCCATGCCACTAGGGATATTTTCCCTCGGAGTAGTTGTTTCTGTTGGTTTCACACAGCTTATGATCTACACTCTACACGGACCTACGGCCTGCATCCACCTCAGGATGGCTCAATGAGGCCAAAACTGGTCGAGGATTACCTGCTGCTTGTCACGACATGTTCCAATTAAGGATGCTTCATATCCTTGTGATCAACGTTGCAGAAAGTGAAAAACGCATGGTTTTAATAAGTTCCCAACCAAAGCATCAAACCCTTAGTGTAACTTAATGCCAGTAACGCCCCGTCGAGGTATTTTTCCTCAGAGTAGTGGTTTCTGTTGTTAGTTTTACTCAAGTTGTTTTATATTGTTTCAGGTGCTGTTTGCAAAATCTAAGGGAATCAACGGCTTCATGGTTTGGTCTTTTAGCACTGATGACTTTAAAGGAATTTGTGGAGAAGGAAGATATCCCCTCATCAACGAACTAAAAAAAGCTGCTGCAGAAAAATAATATTTTTGTAAATAACTATATCTAAGTTCCTAGAGAATATTAAAAAAATGTATTGTTCATTTATTTATTAGTTTTAGTATTTATTTCCAAATAAATGTTTATACAAGGTGTTATTAAAGTATGTCGCCAAACTTTAGAGGATTATTCTTTAAGTGATTAAAAAAAAACGTTGTATAAACATGGCTCCGCAAGTGCTTAGTTTTCGAGATATTAAGTTGTTAAAGGTTTAATTTTTGTTTGTTTTTTATTTATAACTCGTGAAGTTTTTGAGATGTTTAGCTCAAATCTTGAATGTGTATTTAGCGACACGGCATACATCATTAAGCATGCCAAATATTTGGAAAACACTACAGGGTGTTTTTTTTTCGGAGTTGGTTAGAGATACAAAAAAAATGCAACAAATCAAAAAGTTTATGAATAGAACAAAGCAAAAATGTTCTGAGGAAAAAAGGGGCCAAACATAAAAACTGGATATACGTTATAAAGAAAAAACAAACAAATAATTTAAAATTTAACAACCTGTATCTCAAAAAATTAAGCATTTGCGGACCCATGTTTATATAAAGTTTTTCCTTTCTCCTCTCTCTTCTCCTCTGAAGTTTGGCGACATACTTTATTTACACACTGTATAAAGTACAGAGTGCAATTATACGATATGTATACTAATAAAACCACCAGGGTCAAAATAGTTATCTACCTAGATCTCGCAGCCCACGAGAAAGACCGGCCGGGGCGCGGAAATATCACGTGACCGTAGGAGGGTCACAAAAGAACGCCTCTCCAGCTGTCATTATAAAACATGTGTCTTTTCAGTTTTGGTATGTTTGTTTACGTCGATTTTTTTTAAATTCGGGCATGAATTTTATCAAAGTTATTAAAATAACGCAGCTCACGAAAAAGACAACAATGCCGCGAACGTGTAGTGTTGTTGGTTGTCGGTCCAACTATAAAACATAAACCGAATATGTGTCAACTTTTAATTTGCCAGTGGATAAACAAATCCATAAAATTTGATTGCGAAAAATTCCTAATGATTTAAGTATCTTAAAACGTCCACAAGTTTGCATCAAACATTTTCCTAACGAGCAGGTTATTTGGTTTGATAAGTGTGTTGTAAATGGAGAGTGTTGAAAATGTTCCGAAATACCTAAGTAGACAACCTGTATCTACTGTTCGATTAGCTGATGTCGAGTGGCAACAACTGGAAACTGAAGAAAGTCTTGAAACACTTTGAGCTCATAAGAAATCAAAAGTTTTATCAAATATTAAGGACATTTCAAAATTTTGTTGTTCTAATACTAAAATAAACAAAAATTGGATTATTACCCAAGAACATGACACAGTCTGCCTGTTCCTAATGACATTTTTGAACAACAATCCGTCACTGTTAGCATCTCTAGTTGTTGAGGGAAATCTGTCATTTTTTGAAAATGTTAACAATGTGTTTTATTTTTGGACAGTACCAATACACATGAAGAGCTAATGCAGTTTATTGAAATGAAAGTTGCAAACGGAAAAGAAGTGGTAAAAGATAAGATTGATCAAGTAATAGACATTCTTAGTGACATTTTCGATAGTGAGAGTGAAAAATATCTTCAATTGTCATTTCTTATTGAACAATTAGGTCTCTTGAAAAGGTCACCTGAGAATCGAAGATATTGTGGATACACTTTAATGTTGGCTTTATCTTTGTTTATCCAGTTATCCAGTGCATACATGTCAATTTACAAAACTAAGGTAATATGTCTTCTGCACCCTCGCAATATTAAAAAACTGATTTGTAAAATATCAATCTATCGCTAACAGATAGTAATCTCTCCGTTAGTGTGCAATATTTAAAAATTAAGATACAGCTTTTAAAAGAACATGAGTTGGTAGTTAACTTACACATTGATGAAATATATATTAAACTTTGTGCTGGGCAATTTTTCAAAAAATTATTGACGACCAATACATTCAGTTTATTGAACGTGAAAACCATCTCACTTATTCACAAAATCACTTTTTCATAAATTATTGTGAAATGTTTTATATTAAAAAATTTTCTTTAGATAACTCTAGCGAGTGTTTTTGTGGAGAAAAACTATTGTCAAATCTTGAAAAAATTAGTTTAAGGGCATGTAAAGTTTTTTAAAATAATTTTATTAAAAAGCATAATCTGCTAATAAATATTTGAATAAGAACACAGACAAAGATGATGACACTCAAAGAAAAATTAAAAAACCTAAAGCTTAGGTTTGTTATGTCCAATTTTAAGACTTGTATAGATTTGAAGTAACTAACGATATTATGTACCTAATATACCTGAAGATATTAGAGTGCAAATTTTATATAATTTTTTATTTTATAGATTCAGTTCTTTTATCTATAATAAACACATACATTAGCAAAAGATTTTTTGCAATTTTTGCCTATATGAGAACAAAAAATTTTTGTCAATTTATTTAAATTGAGTAAAAACAGATAATATATTAAGCAAGACAATAAGAATCCTGGAACTCCTAAGATCACGTGACCGCCGACTTGCTTATAACGCGCCATGGCCGGTCTTTATCGTTGGCTGCGCTAGATCTATCTAACAAGTACGGATTGTAATACCTTTCCGCACGCATCAGTGTTTTACCCGAACGGACAAGCCGAAAGAGCCATAAATATGCTCCCCGAGCACAATTTTGTTTTAATAGAGCTTGAGCATGCCGAAAGTGAAATATTACTTAAAAAAACTTTACCACGCCATTTACCAAAATAATGAAATTCTTTTTCATACATCTCTCGATTTATGTGACACACAAACTAACCTGGAGATAATACCTGCTTTTACGATATTTTCCGGAATCTCTGGATCAATAATTTCTAACATTTTCGCAAAAGACCGTTTAATTTTAATGATAACAAGGTGCAAATGTGTTGCAAATTAGGTACTCAGTTTTTAAACGTCAGGCTTAACATACTTTTTGTCATTGCCATATTTTGACGTTTTATAATATGTAATCGATTAAAAGAGATATTGTAAAATCTTCATCAAAAGGCCCACGGAGGCCCTAATTTCTCGGTTTTTTGTTCTTAAGCAAAAATAAAGCTGTGTGCATGTATAATTAATCGCACTGTACAACGATGACATATTTAGGGGGGCAAGTAACTTTGATCAAACGTCTCACGACATTTTTTTTGTATCAAGAGTGCGTTCGAGTAGAAAACCCGTCGAGCGAGCGGGGCGTAGTGACGTCACGGACAGAACGCCCTGGTTTTCGTGGTTCGACTCGAACGGAAAAGGCATTCACCGGTTACAAACTTCTAACCCTAAATTTTTGGCAGAAAATTTTTGTTTATTTTTGCAATTTAAAACTGTTTGTAAATAAAAAACCCTAGATTAAAATCGCCTTTAAGTTTATACATGAGTGTAGCAAGGCTACAATTTGTTGAGGGATAAAAAGACACTTTGATCACGGGGTTTATTTATAGGGTATTTTTCGCACATTTGAACTCTTCCAAGTTTTTCTTTTTTTATGGCGGTTTTATCCTGGGATTATACAGATAAAAATAAAAATAAAATAATTTTCAGATTCTTTCTTTATTATCTTTTATTTTTACCCTATATCTTATAAGTAGTTCAAGATATCGATGTGCGGTTTTCGGCATTAATTTTTTTACAAAATTCGGGCTCGTAACATATGTTAGTTTTTTTTCTAGCTCCTCTGGAAATGGGCGTTTCCTATCAAAGGTGTCCAATTTCGATCACTCTGTACATAAATGAAAAAAAACCATAAAAGTTTGAAAAGTTAGTTTAAATAAAATGGGCTTTTTATGGAAGAATACAGCGATAATTTCCTCTAGTGCAAATTATCGCTGTAATTCGTTCCCTTTTCGTCCAAATCTGCCAGTCACATTGATTTTATTGGTCAATATTTTTTGAAGGAAATAGTCAAATATAGTCCCCTCTTTTTATGGGCAAAGTTAAGACAATTTATTTATTTTATTTTATTTTAATTCATGATTTTTTTATTATTCAAAGCTTCTCACTTTAGATATAATTTTCCTGTGCGCTCTTTTAATGTGTGTGGTTTTTTATGTCTGCGCTCTTTTCCTGTATGGATATTTTCTGTGCGCTTTTTTCCTACGCCATTTTTTCCTGTACCCTTATTTATAGTCGCCGCTTTGCCATTACCCACCAGAATTTGGTTAGAAAGCCGCTAGCCGATCGCTAAAGCCTCACTGGGCAATCGCGGATAATTCTTAGCGCTCCGCATCGCGGCAAATTTGGAGCACCCTGGTAGTCTTTCTTCTTCATTCTCCTCAGAATCTTGGAAACATAATTCTACAGCAAACTGAACTGCGTCCATGTATTTTATTTGACAAAAAACAGTAAGAAAACAGTCGTAAAAAATGTAAACAAAAGTTTAAAAGTATAAAAAAGTAGGGTTATGTAATACGCCCGCTTTTCTCCATCTTCAAGCTCGGGTCATATCGAGCGTGCCCCGAGGTTTCGCTGGGTGTCATCTCGAACGCAAACGGGCGTGCTCCGAGCGTCAACTCGAACGGAAAAATGGACGTCGGGGCGCCCGGGTTGCCTACTCGAACGCACTTCAAGTATATGAACTCAAGCATCAAGGTCTGTAGAGAATAGGTTGCCTGGTAACTCCAAGGTCGAAGCGGCGTGAGAGGTGACAGCGCGTCATTTGGAGTGCCGCGATTTGATTAGAGGCCTATGTTTGTGGCGTTTGTCACCTAATCCCCAAAAAAAATATTTTGGGATCAAAAACGAGATTGATTTTTTAAAAAATAATAAAAAAATTTCATCAATCATAATATTAAGACAGATTAATTAATATTGCGTTTGCTTATTTTGCAGATAGGTTATTATTTTGCTTATTTTTATATTATTTATCAAACTGTAAAACGCATTGTGACAGCTAAAAATGTGATAATTACTTTTTTTGATAATCTTTAAGCTCATCAGGGTTATTTTGTAGAAAAAGCGCAACAAATTAATGTAGAGTTTTGAAGAAAAAAGGTTGAAGGGAGGTCAAAGCGGAAGTACGCCATAAGGCAGGAAATAAAAAAGGCGGCAGAAATGAGCGAAGTTTACTAAAAGTAGGTTTTAGGATTCATGGAAAAGTTACGCGTAAACCTAACACATTTTCTTTATGAAAAAACAGGACAGCATCCTGGGCTAAGAGATTTTAGCAGTGGCGGTACCTCCATAAGTGCACACGTGCATTCCCAAATATCAGAAGAAATAAAGAAACTAATGGAGAAAAGGCGGAACCTTAGGACACTCATCGTAAAGCTTGCTTGACGATGAGTGACCTTAGCGGAACCTGGAGAAAGAAGGAAAACGAACGATAGAATACACGGAAGTAAAAAAACTATAAGAAAAATGATAAAAGAAAATAAAAGAAAGAGTCAATAAATAAAAGTTGAGAGAGATTTAGAAAATAACAGAAATATGAAATGTCTGAGGCCGAATTTAGGTATATATGAAATAATTAAAATAAAGGATATGAACGGCATAGAAACTAACGTTAAAGAGGATATTATAAATATCACAGAACTATTCTATACAGAATTATATTATAAAAAGGGAATCATCACGAGAAACTCCAAACAAAAATAAAGAACTTAAACTCAGAGCTACAACGTATAATAAGCAAAGCTGAAATAAAGAGAGCATTAAAGAAAATGAAAAATAAAAAATCACCTGGAAAAGACGGAGTAACGGTGGAAATGGTCAAATACGGTGGTAAAGCTGTAGTTAGTACCCTACATATTCTCTTGAATAAAATACTAAAAATAATTCCAAACAACTGGAAAGAATCAATAACCATTATTCTAAAACTATGGACCCATAACACTGCTCAATGTCATTTATAAGCTTTTCACGAAAATATTAATAGAAACACTAATTACAAAATTTGACGGATATCTATCAATCAAAAGAACAAGCAGGCTTCAGAAAAGGTTTCAGTACAGCTGACCACCTCCCAACAAACAATTAAAGTTGTAACGACGAAACCCCAACCAGAAAGAATTTCTTAAAAGTAACCGCAACGTACTCCCGCTACGTCTCAGTATACCATACAGCGACGTTATAATTCCCTAAGTGGGGAACCAATTTCTGGTTATAACTACTTGGCCAAGTGTTTAAAGTCACTGTAGTAACAACTACACTACTACGTCGTAGCCAGGTATCTACTACGTCGTAGAGGCTGTTTTTTTTCCGTAATGGCATAAAAGTTGCGATGTAGTTGCAAATAATATAATCGTTTCTTTTTGGTAGAATTGTTACACAATATGGTGGACACAACAGTAAACAGACTCGCTTAGTTTTTTTGTTTGGTTATGGTTATAATATGAACTATGTTATCCAAAAGTGTGAGAATTTACGAGCAGAGGATCAAAATTCGAGTGCGACGCAAAGTTTTTTGTATAACATGCATTATATATATTGCAAAAAACCGGTGCGCCCGTAAAATTGAGCCGTTTTCTGGTAGCTGATGGAATTTTTGTGTTGTGATTTTGGAGGTTATGTTTTCATAATCGACAGTTAACTCCAACAAATGGTGCTTAAGAAGAGCATTTTTGGTAAGCTTCAACTAATTTGTTTATAAAATAGTATGGCTCTTTAATATGAGCTCATAAAACGACAACAAAAATATTAAATTTTCTTTCTTACATAAAAACATGGCGTCCCAAACTATATTCCCTGATAGTCGAAAAGGTTACTTGAAAGTAGTTGCGGCTTTAAAGTTGATCCAAAAAGTTATTTTGTCTACATTGTTACATCAGATGTTACTATGATGACACAAACTTTTGAGGTAAAAATTAAAGTTATAATGTAGTTGTCGGATACACTTGTTTGGGACTCCAATGAAGCTTAACTTTCTAGTGGTAATTAAGTAGGATATAAAAGTCAGGGCGACTACGAAATAACGACTAAAAAGAAAGTAAAACTTTAGCAACGTCCTATTGTGGTAGAGAAGACTATCAGAATCGACTATCAAGAAACAATCCTATGAAGTAGTTTAGAGGGTCGTTTTTACGAAACATCTACTATTTCCTGATACTAAATAGTAGTTAGAACTAAAAAGTAACAAATTTTGGTTGGGATCACCACATTTCTACTATAAGAAAGTAGCAAAGCCTTTAGAACATGTAGCCGCTACTATAAATGTTAGTTGGGCTAATAACCATCAAAATCCTAAAGAACGAGCAAACGAATACAACATTCCACTATAAATTTTAATTGTCAAAAAAATTGTCATTAGCATTAATGGATTTTGACACAAATCTGATCAGCTCGTAAGAGTGTTGAACACTGTTTTACCTGAAAATTTTCTGAAAATCGGTTTTGGGTAGGAGCTATCGTGTTACGGACGAAAATAATATACACACACACACACACACACACACATAGACATCACGATGACATTGCTAGAATAGGTCAAAATACATCCAAATAACAAATTTTGGCGTTATCTCAAAAAAAAAAATCGTCGAAAATAATACCTTCTCTAGCCATTTCTACGCGGGCTAGAAAGGTAAAAATTTGCGACCAAAAGAAAAGGGTCATCCATATTTATGTATTTAGTTTACTCTTTTTTAAATTAGACAGCAAATGTGCCGCCCCCGCGATTTGCCTTTGCCTCCCCGGCCCTAGCGCCGCCGTGCTGCTTAATAAAGGTTAGGGCGCCAACACCCTCTGGGCGGGGGCGAAAAACCCGCCCCCCCCCACGCTACGCTTCTGGTTTGATAGCCCAGATTTGGCGCCTCGCTTAGATAATTTTTTGCACATTTTGAACATCATCAGTAAAATGTCACGTTTATCGATAGATAACGAGATTTTCTAAAATTAATTTTAGGTTTAGCTACATTTAAAATAGGTACCGATTAGGTAGATAGGTATTAATGTTGAATCAATGACAATTTAGAGTTATTTTAATAACTACCATGAGCGCAACCAGGGGCAAGCCTATAAAAAGATAAAATAGCATAAACTACGACATCATGAGACTTCGGGTCCCCCCCCCAGAGGCCTCGGCCCCCCCCCAATGCATAATCCTAGGTGCGCCACTGAAACTACTATTAAAAATCTTTGGCCAATTTAAGACAGTTTCACCCATGATAGTGAAAAAATACTCTGCCAATATATGGGCCCCTAAGCTCACACTAGGTACTACAGTTATAGTGTACCTGTGAGCAAATATAACTAAAAACTGTAATATAATGTATTTTCTTCAACTCCAGACTCAATTACCTTTCGTTTGATATCACACATGCCATATTTTCATTTAAACTCTAATTTTTGAAATCTACCCCCACCCTTTTACTTGGCTTGTGTTCGGTGGATTTTGTTCATTTTTAAATGGGACCATCTCGACCCAAGACCCAGGCTAGGTACCAAATTTCATTGAAATCGGGCAAGCGGTTTTTGAGTTATGCGCGTTGGTCGTTACAGACATACAGACAGACATACAGACAGACAGACAGACAGACAGACAGACAGACACCACAACAAAAAAGTTTCAAAATCATCTGAAACGCAAAGATATATAAAAATTTTTGAAATCGGAGCAACTTTTTTTTTCTCGAAAAAATTAGGATCACCAAAGCTCACACTACTATAGTATAGTATATGTGTGAGCTAATAAATGGCTTTCGCTTCAACCACTGAGCAACTAGGGTCACTGCATCCTGGAACCGAATCGCACCTAACCAAACCACATTGCTAATTAGGTCAGGTTTTGATTGGGTTAGGTTGGGTTGAATTAGGTTAGGCTAAAATAAAATTACGAAAGTTTTTTTTTGCAGTGAACACAAAATGTGTTCATCATGTGTTAGGTTAAAAAGAAATCTCGCTCAGCTATTTTGAACAGGCGCTATATTCTAAGGCGCTATTTTAAACAAGTGCCATTTCGAACAGGCGCTTTCTTGTAGCAAAGCCTTTTTTTAATCATTATAGTGTAGCTACTTTCGATCTTTTGCGCTTTCGACGTTTTGTTTTTCAATCTTTTGTTTTTTGACCTTTTGTATTTTCAACCTTTTGTACTTTCGACCTTTTGTATTTTCGATCTTATGTTTTCGACCTTTTGTACTTCCGAATTTTTGTATTTTCGGTCTTTTGTACTTTTGACAGTATCTACCGCCTGCTTTTTTTGGACACCGTAATATAATAATAGTAGGTATATTATAAAGCTCGGAATACAGTGCCACTTTTAATCCCGCGGCGAGAATTTTTAAGCCCGGAGAAGGGCTATAATTTGCTAAGTGACTAAGGGTCCATCTCACCTACTCTTTTTTCGTTACTTGGCTTAAAGCGTTTCTTAGTATAATCATAATATGACGTAATAAGGAACACTTAAGGCTAAGTAACGAAAAACTGAGTCGGTGCGATGGGCTATAAAAATAATAAGAAATCATAAAAGTAATCAATATTAAACCACGTAAGGGTAATCGAGATTTGGGATGTCTACCCCCGGTATATAAGAATACAATGGGCAGTGAAGTTTACTGAAAATTTAGTATGCTTTAAAAGTGTTGCTATGGCATGACATTAAACAAAAGTCAATCAGACGCTAACAATCTAAATCGGTTTAGTATAGTGCCCCCCCCCCCCCCAAGTAAAAATCGTGTCTTATTAACGTGTCGACGGTTTGTTTTTTAATCTTTTATTTTTCGACCTTTTGTATTTCCAACCTTTTGTACTTTCGACCTTTTTTATTTTCGATCTTATGTTTTCGACCTTTTTTAATTTCGAATTTTTGTGTTTTCGACCTTTTGTACTTTCGACAGTATCCGCCGCCTGCTTTTTTTTGGACACCGTAATAAAATAATAGTAGAAATGTTATAAAGCTGGGGACTACAGTGCCACTTTTAATCCCGCGGCAAGAATTTTTAAGTCCGGAGAAGGGCTATAATTTGCTAAGTGACTAAAAATAATAAGAAATCATAAAAGTAATAAATATTAAACCACTTAAGGGTAATCTAGATTTGGGTTCTCTACCCCCGGTATTTAAGAATGGGCAGGGAAGTTTGCTTAAAACTTGGTATGCTTTGAAAGTGTTGCTATGGCATGACATTAAACAAAAGTCAATCAGACGCTAACAATCTAAATCGGTTTAGTATAAGTGCCCCCCCCCATGTAAAAATCGTGTCTTATAAACGTGTCGACGGTTTGTTTTTTAATCTTTTATTTTTCGACCTTTTGTATTTTCAACCTTTTGTACTTTCGACCTTTTTTATTTTCGATCTTATGTTTTCGACCTTTTTTAATTTCGAATTTTTGTATTTTCGACCTTTTGTACTTTCGACAGTATCCGCCGCCTGCTTTTTTTTGGACACCGTAATAAAATAATAGTAGATATGTTATAAAGCTGGGGACTACAGTGCCACTTTTAATCCCGCGGCGAGAATTTTTAAGTTCGGAGAAGGGCTATAATTTGCTAAGTGACTAAAAATAATAAGAAATCATGGAAGTAATAAATATTAAACCACTTAAGCGCCGGTACACACACGCGTGTTTCTGCAGTTGAGCGGCAACGCGCGTTCGTCTTTCGTGCATTCTTGACTGCAATTGCGTTAACGCTGCGGCGACGCGCTGCAGAAAAACGCGTGTGTGTACCGGCGCTAAGGGTAATCTAGATTTGGGATGTCTACCCCCGGTATTTAAGAATGGGCAGTGAAGTTTACTTAAAATTTGGTATGCTTTGAAAGTGTTGCTATGGCACGACATTAAAAAAAATTCAATCAGACGCTAACAATCTAAATCGACTTAGTATAGTGCCCCCCCCCCCAAGTAAAAATCGTGTCTTGCTCCATGCGCTCGAGAAACTGTCAACTGATGTGGTTCTTCATTATCGAAATTAGAAATCAACTCGGCAACGCATTCTTGTAAAGATTATTTCCCTCGAAAGTTGTAAAAAAAAAATTAAAAGAGGAGCTTACATATATATGCTCTCACAGTCAAGCAACCCTGAAGGCGCTAAACGCACCCAAGATTGCTGACGGCTTGGTGGAATAATGCGCAGAGGCGCTGGAGACCCTAAGCGATGGCAAACGGGTGACGCTGGTTTGGGTTCCGGGACATACGGGGGTACCAGGCAACGAGAAGGCGGACGAACTCGCACGACTCGGGGCAGGAACCGCCTATGTAGGACCGGAGCCACTTTTGGGCGTGACAAAAAGACAAGTGCAAAGCGGACTCAACAAATGGGCCCAGGACGCGCTATTAAACTCCTGGGAAACAGGAACGGGTTGCAGACAGACCAGAGAATTCGTAGACCGTCCAAAAGCGACCAGAATTAGATGTATGCTGGGACGGACACGAAAAGACCTCGGACTGCTGATAGGTACTCTAACCGGACATAACCGGTTGAGGAAGCACATGACACGTATAGGAGTCGAGAATGACCCTACCTGCCCAGCCTGTGGACAGAAAGAAGAGACATCAAGACACCTCGTGACAGAATGCGAGGCCTACGCAAGGATGAGACAACAGGCACTCGGAGCGCCAACTCTGAGCGAGGAAGAACTGCACATGCTCAAATGGGCAGACTTACTGGACTTTGTAAAGAGAACAGGAAGGCCCAATGAGTTACCCGACCATCAAAGGGAAGTGCAGAGAGTGGGTTAAGGGACAGACTTGGGGCATGGCAAAAAGGGCCTACTCTGGCCTACTTGTTAGTCCTGCGGGTCAACCCCCCCCCAGTACTACTACTGTAAAAAAGTATAGTCCAAAAATGTTCTCGGTTTAATTCCATTTTTCGCCTGATTTGTTAATTAAAAAAATTCAGGGTAGCTATAAAACTGTATGTGTCGACTGACATGACGTTCTGAATTTAGGTTAAGTAAAGATTAAGCTTAAGTTTTAGTAACGACATTTGATCAATGTCGCCCTCTATGTCTCTATATGCAAAATATAAAAGACAGCCCTTGCATTTAACGTTAGTGTTAACCAAATCTTTGTAGTTGTTTGATCTGTAAATATTAAACCGAAAGAGTTAGTACTTAGACCCTCAAGGTGCTAAGTTTTAAAATGTTAGTAAATACTGGTGTTAGTATCCAGTGTTATTATTAAAGATGCAGAATAGTTAAATTCAGAACTAATTTTTGAATGCCCTTTGATGGTGAAATAAAAAAACACAATTGAGCAGAGCGTTTCCCAGTTTTTAGGTAATTTTTTTTTAATTTAAATTGTATATTATGGTATACTTAAAATGGATATTAAATTAAATTTTAACACAACTCCTCCCAGCTCTTTTTGTACTAAAACTAAACCTGTAAATTAAAAAAAAATTGAAAGAATTTTTTTCTAGCAAAACTATTTAATTGAGAAAGAAAATCAAAAAAGTTTTTATAATTTGGTATGTAAAGATTAGATACTTAATCATTAGCGAACTACCATTTCCGCTAGCGGGAAAACCGTAAAGTCTTGATGCGGGTGTAATACTCTGTAATGTTGCCTACTAAGTATGTGTACAACCCTTGACTAACAATTTTTTTCCTGAAAAAAAAAATTACCAGCGCACTTAGATTCGCAATCAATCAAAACATCTTCAGATTCCTTAAAAACTCACTTTTTTCCCAATGATTAAGATTTTATTTATTCTTAGATATGAGCTGTACAGATATTATAATTTATCTATTTTATATCTTTTTTCATCTGTGTATAGACATAGGCGTAGAAACCGATAATAATGATTTTTTTTCTCGGATGACATCTGTTTCTGCATGCTTGACATCACACTAGTCAATTTTTTTTCGCACAAAAAACAAAAAAAACAAGTTTTTCCGTCCAACGGGCGCAAAACTGTTAATGCATCAGATATTCAAAACTTATTGGTTATGCCCAGGGATGTCTATTCAACAACTTGTATTGCTAGTACCGAACCAGCAGTTTTAAGTTGCGTTGGTGGCCATACACGGCAGTCAACTAAAATTAAACGTTGTATTTTAGTTGAGAAGTAGTGGCTGTCGGTGCATAACAACGATTTTAACGATACTTCAACGTTGATTGGCAACTATAGTTGTCACACAATCAGTGGCGGCGCGTGGGAAAAAGCTTTCGGAGTGCACACCAAAAAAAAAATAAACAATTGCGGCGCAGGCGGAATTTTTTTTTGCAAATAATTAAAAAATGAGATATTTAGTTAGATATTAGTTACCTACCTATTATTATTGAAATTATAAATAAATAATAAATGTATCATACCAAGTTTACATATTTTCTCTTCTAATGGCAAAGATGAAAATTTAATTGTTTTTAAATATTGCACGCTAATGCTATCAGAATTAGAAACTTCCGCCATTGTCGTAAATACCAAATCGTTGAAATCAAAACAATCGCCAGCGCACCGATAATGCAAAATTAGTGGTGTGCAAATACTATCTACTCGATACTTTAATATCTGATACATGGGCGGATTTGAAGTAATCGAATATCCTTCGACGCCAAATACTCGTTACTCGAATCCCGAATGGGACCGAAGCCGAAGTGTTACTTTCGTATCAATTATATCGGCATCGGCCGTATGAGTAACGAGTTTGGAGTACTTGTAATCATTTGGACCGATATTTATATATTGAATTTACCGATAATATAATATAAATATTAATAAAATCTAATACTCGAATAGGAATCGTTGCACATCACTATGCCAAATTGTCTAAGTGCACTAATTAAAAGCTCCTCTAACATGCAACGCGAACCATGGGTGCGGGGGGAGTCACGGGGGTGCGGGCGGCATCGAGGCTAGTTTTTGCACAGATTTTGTCCTAGGCACTGCCGCAGGAAGGTTAAAATACTACTGTAAAATTCTATTGGGACATGTCGTCCTCTCTTTCTATATTTCGTAATTAGAATGCGACACAACATCTACGGAGCAAATAAAAGTGAATAATTATATTCGAACTAACTATATCTGCGCATCCGCCAGCATAAACCGCATGTGGTTTGAACACGAATACAAACACATAAATACCGGGTATTAATTTGTAGGTAATATTCCAGTCTTTAGTGAATTCCGTTTGGGGTAATTATTAATTAAATTTTAGTATTTTTTTAAGTAAAATTTGGGAGTGCACGTGCACATGTGCACTTATGGAGAAACCGCCACTGCACACAATTACTATGCAACCTTTAACCTACAACAGTTGTTGCAGTTGAATCGACCACCGGTTGCGTCAACATCCCGTTGTTGCAGTTGCATCAACCACCTGTTGCGTCACTTGCGTCAACGTCACATAGTGGCACTAGTTGGTCTAAACGTTTTCCGAAGGTTGTTTTATCGTTTGTAGTCAACTTTATGCGGATTGACGAAGGGCTTACGATCAAACACGATGGTTTTCGTGATGCGGTCCGGCGACAGCACATGCTCTCCCCACCCTCAAATGTCTAATCCAAATAGGCCACGTACGTTATAAATATAATACAAGTACAAGGACAACATTTCTTAAATCAGTGATGCATGGCGGCGGCCATCTTGAATTTTGACGTGTACCCAAATTGTGTATTTTCTTAACGTCTTATTACGAGTTAGTACCCTGAGAGTCTCTCGTTCTTGCATAGATGAAAGTTTTCCGAAAATTTATGTATGCCTTCGGTAGTTCAATGTTTAGAATGTTTGCGTACAGAGCCAGAGATCCCGGGTTCAAGTCCCGGCCGAAGCAGAAAAACTTTTTCTTATTTTTCTTTCTTTAATTTCACTTGTTCGCTGATTCTTGTTGAGCATGTCCCAAGTGCAGAAAAATGTACTTTGTTTCTAATCCAATTTTAAAAAGAACCGCGAAATTTAGCGCGAGCTAACACCAGACATAGATGATACATTGTGTTATCTGGAAAAGAGTAATTTGCTTAAGTTACGCCTCTGTATATTTTTATAATATACCATCAACAATTTTATATTTACTATAAATAATAACCAAACGTTGCATTACTTTATTTCTACGTGCTTGATCGATATTATAAGTATTTGTTTTGTTGTAATATTCCAATATGAGGTTTTCCTTATCCATATCTGCAATATTAGTCTCAGTATTTTTATCGGCGATTTCATACACCACAGGTAAAATTTAAAAAAAATTCGGTTATTTAAATCGACACCAGTGTTTACAAAGATCTTAATACTTAGCACTTAGATCAGGGTCTAACTACGAAATCTATAGACTCGACCTCGACCGGTTTAAGTGTATTTTTTTATACTTACAGCTCAAATAACTGCAAAGATTTGTGTGTATAATCTCACAATAATTCAAATTAACCTTAGAAATAAAGAAAAACTAAATAAAAATTTTGTTACGATATTCTGCGCAAGTCTAACAGTAGATTTTTCTTTTATTTCTGTTTGTAATTAATGTTTTTAAAAAAAATTAAGCAAATGATATTGTTAGTATTAAGAAATACATATGTTCTTGTAAAAAGTAAAAATAATAATATGTAAATTTTTGGAAATCTGGCTGTGACAGGATTCCCGTAAAAAATTGTTTCAAATTCTAATACCACACTGAGGGATGGTTTAAAGTTCGTAAAACTATAGAAATAATCCATGACCGATAAAAAAATTATATACATAAATGTTGAAATCTAAATAATACATAAATAACTTAAAACTATCTCTGTAGATGCATTATCGCAAGAAAAGTGAAAATCGGTTTAGTCATTGCTCACTTGTCTAAATTACTAACCAAGGCCAACGAAAAAATACACGCCTCGACCCAGAATAATCAGCTGTTTCAGTGGGCTGGAAATATGTTACCAAATACAAAAGTTTTGCCTAACGCCGTTTGTACTCACGACTTTTCTCTTACATTTTTCAAACTCAAATACTGAAAAAACAAAGCCGTATAGTTTTTGCAAAGTCACCTGAAATGCTCCTAATACGGGGTTCTATCGATTTCATGAAATTTTGCTTCAATCTGCCCTTCAAAAGTTATCCAAACTCATATAAAATCTTCCTGGTATAATTTCAACCCTACCGACAGAGAAAAGGCGCGCTATTTGCGGGCCGAGCACAAGGTATTAGTTATCTGACCGGCCCAGCACAGGTGGGTAGACGGCACCTGATTGGCAGATTTTTTTGAGATGCGCTTTTAATTGCTTTCAGGTGTTCTTTGCGGGACCCCTTTAGTCGGCAGTATGCAGAGTTAGAAAATAAATCAGTGTCGTGTTATTTTTATTTCTTTAGTTTACGCCATAATTAAATGAAATAATTTTCATGAGTATATCTACCGCCGCCCATGTCACTTTCTTTAAAGGATATGCCGATGGTCGGCTTTAACCTTTGTGCAACTGATTTTGCAAAAACTATACCTACATGTTTAAAATGGTTTAAAACACTGTAAATGCAATTAAAAAACCTTTTTAGGAAGGTCCCACTTGACCCTTTTTCCATTTAGGATCCTATTTACTGAAAATATATACTAAGGGTGGATATGTTTCAAACAGGCACCCTGTATATATTTTTTATTTAAATATGGTTGAATTAGTTTTAAATATTTTATTAATAGAATCAAATTGAAACATTTTAATTTAATACTTATTCAATCCAAATAATTAATACAATGAGAATAATTTTTTTAAAAATCTGTAAATGCAATCAAAAGGTTTGACATTTTTTCAATAATGTACATATTTTGAGTACCTACTTATTATAAAAAAATTATAGGTAGGTACTTATCAAAAAGAGGTTTGATTGTAGTTAAAGACATTTAGTTGAATGTTATTATTAAATAGGTTTAGAAAAATAAAACGAAATAATTTTTTAATTTTTTAATTTTTTAATTTTTTAATTTTTTAATTTTTTAATTTTTTAATTTTTTAATTTTTTAATTTTTTAATTTTTTAATTTTTAATTTTTTAATTTTTAATTTTTTAATTTTTTAATTTTTTAATTTTTTAATTTTTTAATTTTTTAATTTTTTAATTTTTTAATTTTTTAATTTTTTAATTTTTTAATTTTTTAATTTTTTAATTTTTTAATTTTTTAATTTTTTAATTTTGTAATTTTTTAATTTTGTAATTTTGTAATTTTTTAATTTTTTAATTTTTTAATTTTTTAATTTTTTAATTTTTTAATTTTTTAATTTTTTAATTTTTTAATTTTTTAATTTTTTAATTTTTTAATTTTTTAATTTTTTAATTTTTTAATTTTTTAATTTTTTAATTTTTTAATTTTTTAATTTTTTGATTTTTTAATTTTTTTATTTTTTAATTTTTTAATTTTTTAATTTTTTAATTTTTTAATTTTTTAATTTTGAAATTTTTTAAATTGTTGTGTATATATATATATATATATATATATATATATTGTTATATAACTTTCTTTCTCTTGTATTTTTCCGTGAGCAGCTAGGAATCTTTTGTAATCTTGTTTAATTACTTTTTAGGTGAAGAAGAGACTCTCTTCTGTTATTTCGAGAGCTGGACAGTGTACCGACCGGGAAATGGTAAATTCGACGTTGAAGATATCGACCCTAACCTCTGCACTCATATTTCCTTCACGTTTCTGGGACTTAATGAGGATGGTAGCATTAATATCTTGGACCCATGGGAATCTAACAACGACGGATTGAGTAAGTTCGGAGAGATTCGCTCTCTTTATAGTTCAGGCCCTACGGGGCAAGCGCGGATCTGGGTCAAAATCTAGGGGGGGGGGGGGGGGGGGTAATATTCGACGAATTTTTTTTTGTAATATAAGTTTTTAGGAAAAAGTGCATATTTTGTTCTAGGAACTCCCCCCTCAAATCCGCGCTTGCTACGGGATTCGATACTGGGTTTAATGATAGAAGCAACACACTTGTTATGGATGGACATAAGACCCGAAGCATTGGCGGTTCTGTTTTATTTTGAAGATGTTGTTTTACACAGTATGAAGGTATCTTAAAACTGTATCATTATTAAATAGATCTTTAGACTGTGCTAAAACCACATTTTTAAAATAACAACGAGCCGCCAATGCAAAACCGAGGAAAACATGTCAAAAATTATAACCAAAAAATAGAAAATCAGAGTTAGGCTT
The DNA here is from genome assembly GCA_963576565.1 of Aspidapion aeneum. NCBI lineage: Eukaryota > Metazoa > Arthropoda > Insecta > Coleoptera > Brentidae > Aspidapion > Aspidapion aeneum. The sequence continues at coordinate 17,497,113 of OY755038.1, read as the reverse complement.
CGCTACCTGTAAAGCTTGCTTAACGATGAGTGGCCTTAGGGGGAACCACTCCCCCGCTAAAAGAAGGCGGGTGAATCCTCCTCGTTATATTTTTGGGGGAGTTTATATATTATATCCATACCAAGTCTGTTGCTTCTCTCTTTAAACGCATGGTTGTTTTAAATGAAGATTCAAATATATATATATCAAACTTGTCCATTTTTGATTGAGTGGTGAGTGATGTATATCGTTGGAAAGGAAATTTCTTTAGATTTAAAAGTAAGTTTTAAAACCAGACAAGTGAGATAGTAAAATTTAAGAAAATTAAAAAAAAATAGTTTTTTCATACCGCTCATTTATTTAAATGCATATAAAAGGTGCGTCATTGACGTAAGGGGGGCGTGTTATTTTCATTAGCATTAATAATTATTACTTAGTTGTTTTTTGTTAAGTTAAAAGTTTGCAAATAATTGGGAAAATACTGTAATAGAGCACTTTTGAGTGTGTGAAAGGGGGGGATGCCCTCCGCCCCAACTTTAAAGAAGGTCAAATAAATAAGTCAGTTTTAAGTTATTACTAAGTAAAAATAATTTTTTACTCATTCTCATTATTATTTACTAAGTTACAAAAATAATGTTCAACATTTTTGTACAAACACATTTATTTTTAGTTCAAGGCGGCTATTTATAAAAAAAAATTCTAGCTTAATAAGTATTTAACTGTATACAATGAGCTTTTAACCAAAAATATTTTTTTGAGAAAAAAATAGTGTTAAAGATAAAAAATACCAGAAAAAAATATAAAAATAATATTTTCAAAATTTTCCCCTTTCTTCGTACGCTAGTGGAACGTGCACCACTACCGTCAGAGGGTACTAACGTACACCGTTGAAAAGGAAATTGTATCCGCTTGAAAAATGATTTCTAGAAGATTCTTGGAAAAATTGACTGTTTTCGAGTTATTAGCAACTATCAAAAAGCAGGTTTAAGGGGGGAAGAACAATCGCCCTGCCAGAGTTGGCGGGGTGGTTCCCTTTCTTAAAATGTTCGGGCGAGTATATCCATACCAAGTGTGTTGCTTCTTTCATTAAACACAGCATATCGCTTGAATCTCGGATGTAGGGCCTGAACTATTAGGTGCAGCCACAAAAAAAATCTTATTGATCGGACAGCGCAAATGAGTATGAATTTTCATGAACGTACCTTACTTTTGCTAAGTTGTTTTTCTTTGTTTCCTATAGATGGCTTTAGTCGTTTTGTCGCCCTCAAAAAGTCAAACCCCAAACTCAAAACCCTAGTCAGCTTGGGCGGATGGAATGAAGGTTCTGAAAGATATTCTCGAGTGGTTTCCGACCCGGTCAAGAGAAATACATTGGCCAATGGGGTTTTGACCTTTTTGGAGGAACACAACTTTGATGGATTCGATTTTGATTGGGAATACCCATCTAAAAGGGACAGTGATAACCCCGATGATAAGGTAGGATTACGGCTCCCGGCATACAGGCTACTCCAAATTATACCATATTCATAAAAGCTGAGCCATGAGCCATGAAGAATTTCGCTTAGAAAAGGAAAAACTAATTTAGCAAGTGTTGAGAAAAAATAAAAGCTATTTACACGGATCACCTTTTGTTAGATGATCCGTGCTATTTATTTCTACTCTTTATCCGTCTCCAGTCATGTTCCGCCAATCCATAGAGATAAAGATGTTTAAATGTCTAGTTTGGGTGTGGTCCATGATTCAGTTACTCGGGGAGACCACTACGATTTGCGTAGATCGGGTTAAAACCTTATGTTTCTATTTTTACCTGCAAAATTAGTTGTTGTCTCTCTAAGCGGAATTCCTCAAGGACTGAATATCTTTTACGCATATGGTACGTGATCATCTAACTTTTCCAGATTATAGAAATACGGTAAGAATGGCTCTTTTACCAAAATTAAATTTTAATACCTCCAAATTCATTCTAAACAACAATTTTTATGCAGATAATTATTAGTGGTTAAAATGGTCTGTTTTGTATTAAAACGCCCTACTTCAAACTAAACCAATATGCACTCCAGCAGTTTTCCTTTTTAGCCAAACTTTATCCTGATGTTGGAAGAACTTCACGACCTGCTACATCCCAAGGGATATATTTTGTCAGCTGCAGTAAATGGTGCTGAACATAACATCGATGCTTCCTATGATGTTGCAGGACTTAATAAGTAAGTAAGAAAATAATTTCCCGAAAGTACCCTTAACCATTTCTCTTCGGATATAACTGACAGAGCTGGAGAGCTCAACTGTTAATAAATCTAGCGAGAGCATCGTTCTTCTAGATCTTGGAGGCAGGGAAGGTTTAAAGTGGTGCATCCTTTCCTGGCAAGCCCTGGGCATTCACACAGTAAATGTTTCATGCACTCGGATTCCTCCTCGTCCCTGCAACTACAGCATCGGCCGTAGTCCTTTGCCGGTATGTTTAGACGGGTGACATGCGCTCCGAAGAGGCAGTGACCTGTAAGTCGCTTATCTCAGTATTTCCCATCTGTCCTCTTTACATCCCATTTTTGCCACAGTCGCATTAAGAAACTGCAGGTCTCTATCCCTATCCACCTTCTCTCTGCTAGCTTTACCACGGTAACACTTGACCACTTCTGGATATACCCAAAAAAAGCGGACGCCATAAATGGGCTCAAAATGCCTAGACAAGAAAATTTGTAGATCTAATAAAAGTAACTGAGATGGTTGCTGAAACAGACGCAAGTGGAAATTCTAATAAAACGAGCTGAGCAAACATATATCTATAACAGAAGGTCACTATATAACAAAGTTCCTATATATCACGGTTCGACGTATTGGCATGGCACCGACTCTGAATAAGAAATAGCTCCAAATGTTAGTGTAGGACTATGTTAACACAACATACAATAAGATAATAGAATATCCAAAACTTGGACAGCAGTCAGTAAAAGTGTGGAGAGTAGTATAAGGGCCTTACTGGCCATGTACTTACCTACTTGATTTTCGTTTCAGGTCATCCTCTTACTTGTTTACTTCCTCAGCAACCGGTTTGAGGAGTATATACAAACCTTCAAAACTGTAAGCCTTTTACGAGAATCCTTAAATATTTTTGCAGAATACAGCTTAAGCAAAGGTGATTTTTATAAAAAAGTAATTATTGGTTCCATTCAGATTTATTTTGTATTTGTAGGTATTTGGATCACATCAATATTATGTCCTATGATTTTCATGGATCATACGATGATTATGTTGGACACAATTCCCCACTTTTCGCTTCCTCGCTGGACCACGAACACAATCTTTCAGACTGGAATATTGTAAGTACATGGTAACCAAAATTTTAAGGGGTTTAAGACATTTTCAGGGAAGATGGACAGAAACTCCATTTGTAACGCTCAGATTGCAAAAGTAGGTGAAAACTGTATCTTAATTAGTACCGTCAAGCTGCGTTCCAGTTCCAGGAAACGAGAAAGCGGACGAACTCGCCAGGGGTGGATCCCCGCAGATATGCGTCGGGCCAGAGCCTTTCCCGGGGCTTACAAGAGGGCAAATAAAGTCGGCCCTAACAGAGTAGACCAAGAAAGAGATACAAAAGGAATGTACCGACACAGGAAACGCCAGACAGGCGAAGTAGTATGTGACAGGATACCTGTAGGAACTGACTGCTCCGTAGAACATGAAGAGGTGGAAGTCATAGTGGGAGTCCTAACCGGACACTGCGTCCTACAAGGACACTTGGCGAAGATAAGAGTGAAGATGGACGCGACATGCGAGCGATGTTGGGCTGAGGACGAGACCTCGGCGCATTTCCTCTCATGATGTGAAGCATACAACGAGGCAAGAAGAGAGGTATTTGAAGCCTTTGAGACCTAGGACCTTCTGAAACTGAGGTGGCCCGATATTCTGGCCTTTGTACAGAAGACGGGCAGATTCCTTAGCGAAGGAAGGACACAGTAGGGGGGATGACCGGGGTTTGACCAAAAGGGCGCTTCATATGCCTAGTCGCCAGGCCTAGAGCCTACCCCACACTACTACTACTATTGTCAAAACCTGGATGTTGAGAACACAATTTATTGTAGATCGATTTACGAATCTAGTATAAATTAATTGTCTTTCTTCGACACTCATAACCCTACATCTTATTTTTTATTCACAGGCTGCTGGTATCGAGGGTTGGATCTCCAGAGGCGTGAACGTCTCCAAAGTAAATATGGGAATAGCGACATATGCAAGATCGTTCACTTTGAAGGATTCGAACAACACTCAGCTATTTGCTCCCATCATAGGTGGCGGGTTGGCCGGTCCTTATACCAGACAAGAAGGAATTCTCGGTTACAATGAGGTAGGTAGGAACCTACGTCTTTATACTTTACACAGGTTACCTACAGAATTTAAAAGGTCATTAAACCTGACAGGCCAGCTGTAATTAGATTAAAAAGCCACATCATTTGGTTGCCTTAAACCATTTGTTTTATGGAAACCCGATGACGCAGCTACAGTCGTCCAATTCAGGTCAAATTCTGTAGGCAACCTGTGCAAAAGTATAAAGACCTTGGGTAGGAACTAGTTATAAAAGTTGGCCACTCGATTTCTTCTTTTTAGAGTCTTATTTGGCAAAACTATGATGCTTACGACACCCGCGAGATTTGAGTAAAATGTGATGAAAACCTTTTTATAAGTTGTAGAATTGTACAAGATTAATGCATTTAATAAAGTCATAAAAATCACTCTCCCAGATAACTTTAAAAATATTGATAGATTAATAACTAAATTTAGGTTTGCTACTTTTTGAAAATTTGCTGTTTAAAAAAATACGAATTTGGACAAAATGTCAAGAACATTAGCATTTTTGAGGTTTTTTTAATAGGTTGCATAAATAACTGAACAAAAATATATGTACAAAAAAAATAAGAATTATTGTTTTTGTAACTAGAAAACGTTTTTTCTTAAGAAAAAAATAAATTATTAAATTACTTCTAACTTAATCATCAAAATTTAAAATTTATCATCATCATTTCAATTAATACAATTAAAAATCACATTAATCACCTAGACTATCGCGTTAAAAAATTTAAAAAAATAGTTCTTAATCAAATTAGGTAGTTTTTAATTTTTTTTTATTGATTTATACAAAAATAAAATAGGCATTTCAGTAAATATCCAGAAGAAATATTGTGCAACAAACTAAAAAATTTTAAAAATCACCCAAAACACCAAAATTTCAAAAATTAAATTAAAAAAAATGGTGCAAAATCGACAAAGTTTTTTTATATCTTTTTTATAATATAGTGAAATCATATACAAAATTGTTATTATTAGTACGAATTTGTAATTATGATTTGACTAATATATCAACCTTTTACATTTTAATTCACCAGCGCTATGCAATGAGCAGAAAAATAAAAATATTTTAAATATTAATTACTAAATACCTTAAGTATTGTTATCTATAAATAATTAAAAACGTCAATAGATTTTAAAAACAGCCAGAGGAATAAAAACCTTATCATAATTTTAAAGCATACCTTTCAAGGCCAACTAGAGTACTAGAATGTTATAAATAATTTTATAACACATTTGATTAAAAATACCGAAAAAAAAAATATCTATTATGACTAGCTTTTCTGGAAATTTGACCAGTGTGCGACCTTGATCTTCTTTAAACACAAAGAAAATACCTACGTAGATATTTAATTTTTTTTTGCAGGTTTGTGAGTTCCATCTGGGTAAATATGAAAGGCACTGGGATGACGAGCAAAAAGTCCCACACATGTTCCACGGGGACCAGTGGATCGGGTACGACGATGCAGTTTCAATTCACCAAAAGGTACTACTTACATTGTTTAAATCAATAGTTAATAGACAGAGGACGGAACGGATTACAAAAGCATAAATAAAGCAGGAAAATCCTTTTTCTTCCTTTGTTACTAGGTATGCTTAATAAGGTTTTGAGTTTGAGTAATGTCCGATGTGATGTTTCTCTAATAAATAAGCAAATCAAGAAATTTTTTAGCGCACACACACTAAAAAATATTTATCTTATTGCATGGTGGTAGTAAATCTAGTTTATTGTTTTCAATGAAAAATAGATTTCAACCTGCCCCACCCCTGTTTTTTTTCTTATTTAATCAAATTATATCGAAATACAAAAATCATCCTTACTAGGACAAATTTCTATTATAGTCAATTTAGTATAGAAATATTTCATAGACAGTAAAAAATCATCAAATAAATAATTTTTCTTGTTTTCAAATGAAGTGGCCAAGGCTTGCAAGCCACCAATTTGTGGAACAATTTGAATAATTGATAAAATTATTAAAAGTTATTAAATTTATTATTTTAAACGATCTCGAAAGGGAATTTGGTGGTTCTTGGAGGAAGTAGATACTATAACCGTTTTTCTAAATTAAGCAAATAAGGTACATACCTTTTCAATTTTCTTCTTTAAACTTCACATTTTCACATCTTAATATATGTTTAACTTCAATATTAAAACTATTAAACTTTCGTATTCTAATATTTACACTCTTTAAACTTTTACGTTTTGGAAACCTTTTGTATGTTTGTTGTAAATGTAATTATTTATCAACATTTTAAACGTTGATTGAATAAAGTTATTCTGTTTAATTAATTTACTAATTATAACTGTTTAGGTTTGGGATATTATATATTGAATAAAAATGCTGATTTTAGGGTAACGAATGGTTTGTATTTGATAAGAAAACCAGAAAAACATAGAAACAATATTTTAAAACACTGGAAACAGCCATAATTATAAAGGTTTAACACTAAAATAAACTCTAAAAGTAAAGACCAAAACAGTTATGAATGGCAAAAAGAATAATATTATACAAAGTAAATTTAATCAAACGAAGTGAAACGTACAAAAACCAACTAAAGAATGCTCTCTAACAATTTTCTTGTCTCAGGGGCGTCCAAAAACTGAATTGAAAAAAAATTGACTAAACATGCGTATATTCTTTGAGTGTTCCCCGTTACCAAAAAACCCACTACATACATATCGTTTTAAAGTTAATTTTATTTAAAATAGAGTTAAACCAGATTTTTCAGAAAGCTTAGTTTTTAAGAGAATTTTGTAAAACAAATAAAAAATATAAAAAATATACAAAAAAATTAATTAGGAAAATATAACCTCAATATGCGGACGCCCCTGGAGTGTCAATACTACCTTTAAGCCCTTTTAACTTTTTAAAAAAAGGTATTTTAACATTTTTCCCTAAAATGCTTAGTTTTTTTGAAAACTGAATGAAACCTAATAAAGCATGATTTTTTTTGTGATTCTAAAAAATAACCCCAATTTATGGATGCCAATTAACTGCTAACCATAAACTTGGCCTACTTAGGTGATATATCATTTAAAAGAAAATTTAATTTTATACAACAAAGTTAATTACATACTTTCTATAAAATGCTTACTTTTTGAGAAAATGACATAAACCCGAGGGGTCATCGGCACCCTAAAATTTTGTACAGCGTCCAACAGGACTTGGGTCCTGTCGTGTACTGTTGGGTCCTGTTGAAGTACTGTTGGGTACTGTCGTGTACTGTCGAGTACTGTTGGGTCCTATTGAGTACTGTTGGGTACTGTCGTGTACTGTCGAGTACTGTTAGGTCCTGTCGTGGTACTGTCGGGTCCTGTTGTGAAATTTGTACAGTACTGTTGAAAGCTGATGACCCCTCGCATAAACCTGAATAATTTCGGTTTATTTTGCATATACTATGGAAATACATAGGAAACGGGTGTACTGCTAACACTTCAGGGTTCGTATCTCAGCAAAAGTACTACCTAGAGAACTCAGTAATCTCTTCTTTTATAGTCTATTAGATGGCCTTTATTTAATGTTATTTTAGATTTTTTCAAAAATAAGCAGTTTTGAACTTAAAGGCCACTAAAAAAAAAGTGATCAAAATCCAAAATGGCCGCGAAATGTTTAGCGTCATAAGTCAAAAAACATTTGTGTGAACAAAAAAGGTGCTTAAGCGTTATTGTAGAAAATTTTATTGCCTTCAACTTTTGTTTATAACTTTTTTTTCTAAAACATACAATAACCAGCGGCGTAGCGTGCCTGAAGGGGCGGGGGGGCCGACAGATACAAAGGGTGCCCCTGAAAAATCTTGCGACCAAAAAAAAAAGGTCATCAAGTCTTTGGTTTCCTTTGTCGCCCTCTCAATTTGCCGTTGCCGGCCCGGCCACTTAATAAAGCTTAGGGCGCTTCGGCCACCCATGGGGCGCAAGTTCGTCGCCCACCCCGCCCCCCCCATGCTACGCCAGTGACAGTAACCAAGTTATTTAAAAAAAACCCTCTTTATGCACACTAGATCCAAGATGACGGAGGGAGCCGGCCCCCTCCCAAGGTCTAAAACTCAAATTTATTTTTTATACGACTGTTTTGTAAAAGGGGGTTTTGCGCACGGAGAACACTATCTGAAAATGGCATTTTGCGCACGCTGTGTGCAAAACGTTTTTCACACGCTTATGTCATTTTTGCGCACGCCTATGTCATTTCTGCATACGGGTCTCCCGTCATTGTGATTTTTGTTGTTGCCACCCATCAATATAAGTTGGCTTAGTTCCGTAGCAACCGTCAATGCTCGTATGTTTTGTTGATTAGATACGTCAAAAAATTGTTGAATTTTTAAAGTTTTGATGTAAAAATGTCGGAAATAAAAACAAGTTAAATTAAAATTTGATTTTTCTTTCTTTATTAGCAGTCGTATAAAAAATATTGTAAAAAACTCGTTTGAAAACCTCTTTGCACACTCCCTCGACTTGTAGACCTCGCCTTCGGCTCGGTCTACCAAACTGTCTCGATCGTGTGCAAAGAGTCGTTTTCACACCTTGTTGTTTAAATAACTATTAAGAACTCCAATGTCAACAACATATCGTCGTTGATCTTACAAACTGACGTAACTCATTTATTGTAATTTTACAGGAGAGCAATTTTAAGTTTTAGGGAAAGTTTATATTGTATTTATATCACGAAAAATGTTCTTGGATCTAATGATATTTGTGCTAAAATCACAGGAAATTTGAATTGCTTCAGCGTGCCCCGTGCTTCAACCTGTCCCACTTTCTCCTACCTAGCTATTGACAATTTTAAAACTTATTTTAATGTTTTTTAGGTATTGTTTGCAAAATCTAAGGGAATCACTGGCTTCATGGTTTGGTCTTTTAGCACTGATGACTTCCGAGGAGTCTGTGGAGGAGGAAAATACCCCTTGATTAATGACCTCAAAAAGTTTTCTGCAGAAACATAAGATTTTTTAATACCTATGTTTATCTAAGATTAATCAACATATCTACTTATTTTGTTCCTTTTAGAAGACTTTATTAAAACAATAAATATTTTTTATTTTTAGAGAATTTAATACGCAAGTATATGTAGTATTTATTCCCAAATAATTTACAAGTGAATATATATTTACAACATATCAAACAATATATATTTCATACCAAGGGTTAAAAGTGTCACTTTTTATCTCTCCGACCATGCTACAATTCGTCGACGGATAAAAAGACACTTTTATCACAAGGTTTATACGTTATTTTTCAAACTTTTTAATTTATTTTCCTAGTTACCTTCCTAGCCCGCGTAGCAATGGCTTGAAAAGGTATAACGCCGGAAATGTGTTATTTGGGTGTATTTTCAATATCGTCGTGATGTCTGTCTGTGTGTGTATTTTTTTCTGTCCGTAACACGATAGGTCCTGAACCGCTGAACCGATTTTCATAAAATTTTTAGGTAAAATAGTGTTCGACAGCTAGAGCTAGTGCTATATACATTTTCCGCCATCTTGGAATTTAAGATGTCGGACAGAATCATACTTGATTCTTCAAAATTGCGTCTTTATTCTTATTTGGCGAAAATGTTTCAGTTTTTTTTATTTATAGCAAAGCACTACTTTTCTCCCGCATAAAGAGGTATAAATTAACAAAATCGGTTAAGTGGTTCTCACAAAATCTGATTTGGCTTTAACCATTGTTTTACAAACTATACGATTGCATTGCCAATCCTGTCTGCATTCAGTTCTTTATAAATTCATTATTACTGAGCCGATTTTAGCAAAATAAAAAACATCATGACGCAAACTGATTGGTCTTTATAATGTTTTTTATTTCACTAAAATCGGTTGAGTAATAATGAATTTATAAAGAAATGAATGCAGACAGGATTGGCAAGGCAATCCTATAATATGCAAAACAATGGTTAAAGCCAAATCAGATTTTGTGAGAACCACTTAACCGATTTTATTAATTTGTACCTTTTTATGCGGGAGAAAAGTAGTGCTTTTCTATAAATAAAAAAAAATAAATCATTTTCGCCAAATAAGAATAAACACGCCATTTGACGAATGATTCTGTCCGACATCTTAAATTCCAAGATGGCGGAAAATGTAGATAACAGTCTTAAAGAGCAATCAATTCCCACCACGATTTTTTTTATTTCGCTTAAATCGGTTTAGTAATAACGAATTTATAAGGAAATGAATGCAGACAGGATTGGCCATGCAATCGTACACAGAAAAAATATGTCTTCAGTCAAAGCAAATTGCTTTGATACAAGAAAAAATCTGCTTTCCTATGCACGAAGACGATATTTTCTTAACAAAAAAAAACTATTCTCTTGAACTGCTGGTTTCCGTTGAAAATAAAAGTTGCCTTTATCCAAGAAAATTGATTTGTTTTGAATTGAAGCGGCAACCTTCTTGTTTTGTGTTTTCTAGTATTATGGAATAAGTCGCCATTTTCGTTTTAAGATGCCGGATATTTTGAGTTAAAAAATTTAAAGTCGTTAGGTAAAGTAAAGGTTTATTTGTGTTAAGAAGATATTAGTAAGACATTTTATTTCTTGCTTCAAAACCACTTTTTCTTTGCTAAAGGCAGTTTGTTTTAAAGCAAAACAATTTACCAAGGCAATTATTTTTTTTCCCAAAACAAGTGGTGTGCTTAGATGAAAAGAAAACATTTTGTTCGGAGACTTTTGCTTTTGGGTCAAGATAATTTTTTCAAGAAAACTACTTTTCTTAACTGAAGAATTTCTTTTTTGCTGTGTAGAATTTGTAAAACAATAGTGGAAACAAAAATAGGTTTTTTGAGATTCACCAAATCGATTTTACTAATTTGTACGTCGTTGTGTGAGGGAAAAGTAGTGGTTTTCTACAAATTAAAAAAACTAAATTATTTTCGGAAAATAAGAATAAACACGCTATTTTGAAGAATCAAGTATGATTCTGTCCGCCATCTTAAATTTTATGATAAATTTTGATCATGATCTTTAAAAAGCAATCAATTCTCACCAGGATCTTTTTTATTTCATCAAAATCGGTTTAGTAGTAATGAAGTCATAAGGAAATAAATGCAGACATGATAGGTAAGGCAATCGCATAATATGAAAAACAATGGTCGAAACAAAAATAATTTTTTTAGAACCAATGAACCGATTTTGCTAGTTCATACCTTGTTGAACGTGGCAAGAATGCAGCTTTTTCATTAATTTAAAAAAATAATTAAAACATGTTCGCAACATAAGAATAAAAGAGCATCTTTGAAGGGTACATTTTAATTTTGTCCGCCATATTGGATTTTGAGATGGCGGACAAAAAAATATATTTAGTCAAAACTCTGATTAATTCTCATCAAGTGCAGTTTGTCCCATTAAAATCGATTGTATGGTTTAAAAGCTATAATGAAAAAACAATTGTCCGGTTTTTTTTGGCCCATCCGGTAGGTACTGTGGAGAATTAAAGCAAAATGATCTTCATATTTACGTCGTATATAATTCATTGTCATAGCACAGTGTAGATAACTTAGATATATACACTGTGATTATTGTAATAAAATCCACTGATGAGTGATAAGTATCATGGGAATTTTCTTTGGATCAGTCTTGCTTGAAATTTTCCAATGCATAACCTTATGACTTGAAAAAAAATCTAATTTCTAAAGAAATGTTTTATTTAATCTCTGAAAAACCAAAATTGATGATAAAATAAAGAAATACCAAATTTGTATTCAATAATATTATTGCCACAAGTGGATTGAATTATGAATAACGGAAAAACACCCTTTATAATCAATATAAACTGTAACAAATTATAAAAAACATTCACAAAGGTTAGTACACTCGGCGTCGTGACTTAAGATTCATTTAAGCTGTTAAGTGTTAAATCAATAAACTTAGTAAATAAGCAGTAAGTTTTAAAACTTTTATATAGATTCTTTTTATCACATTACAAAATTGTCTGTCAGGCCTGGTATCACTTTTATTTGCGACATACGATCGACCGACGCGTGATCTTAACTCTCTACACAAAAAACATTAATCACCCAGTGCAGTGGCGGCGCGTGATAAAAAGCTTTGGGGGTGCACACCAAAAACAAAAAAATTGCGGCGCAGGCGAAATTATATCTTATATCCCGAATGGGACCGAAGCTGAAGTGTTACTTTCGTATTAATCGTATCGGCATCGGCCGTATGAGTAACGTGTTTGGAGTACTTGTAATCATTTGGACCGATATTTATTTACTTAAATATTTGGTTATTTGATTCAATAGCTGTTGATGTGTTATGTCTGGTTTATCTGGCGCAGTGTTGCCAGGCTCAGAAATGTATTTTCCCCAGAATGTAATTGAAAAGTTGCCAGATTTTGAACAAAATTCCCCAGATTAATATATTTACATTTTCGTAATAAAAAAGCTACAAACATGTAAAACATCAGTATTTTTATTTTTTGCATACTTGGTACTTAAAATTTCAACTCTACTCAGTACCGATAATATAATGATTACTTAGTACCGAATACAAAATATCTGATACTCGAATAGGAAGTATCAGTATCTACTCGGAAAAGTAATCGTTGCACATAATTAACTACTAAGCACACGATTTCAAAGTGCCCGTGAGCTGCTCTAACATGCAATTCGAACCGTTGCCGCATGGGGCATCACAGGGGTGCGGGCGGCATCGACGCTAGTTTTTTTTACGCGCTGTGCCGAAGGAAGGTTCAGATTCTATGTACTGTAAAATTCTATTTGGACATGTCGTCCTCTCTTTCTATAGTTCGTAATTAGCATGCGACATAACATCCACGGAGCATAGAATTTGGTTCCAGTAAATAAAAGCGTTGTTTGATGGAGAGTACAACGATAAAAGTAAAGAATTAGATTCGAACTAACTATATAGCGCAACCGCCATTCCCCACAGGCTTGCTTGAACACGAATACAAACACATACATACCAGGTAATAATTTCTAGATAATATTCCAGTCTTTAGTGAATTCCTTTTGGGGTAATTATAAATTAAATTAAGGAATGATCAAAAATTAATATTTTTTAAGTCAAATTTGGAAGTGCACGTGCACATGTGCACTAATGAAGAAACCGCTACTGACCCAGTGTAATTTTTAAATATTTAAGAAAACTCGTAGCACTGTTTCTGAATCGTTTGAATCTGATGCCAAAAATTACACATGTGAATCTCGTATCAAATATTTGACATGGTTGTTTTAAATATGTACCGGATAATTTTTTAACTAATGTTTAGGTGGACATTTTGTATACCCAGAGACAGATGAATTCTGTCCCTGGTATATTGTTTTTTTTTTATTTAAAACATCAAAAAAAGTATAACAACCTCAGAGTAATAAACTCTAAGATAACAACTGAGTTTTTTACCAAATGTCAGTACCTAGGTACAGTCGCACAGTTTTTTATGTATTTATGTCATCTTAAAATTAACTAGGCTTGTCTAAAAATCTCGGAATTTTAGCGGGTTTTAAAAGCTGTAAAAGAAAATCGTTTAATGTTTTTATTTTAAACCATGCGGTGTTGACCAACAACGCACTGTTTCTTTGTATTCCACAAATGTAGGAAAAAAAAGGTGACATTAAAAAAGTGGGCCTGTGTACATAATAGAGGTAATTGCAAAAGTATTCGGTAGGTACCTACCTAATCTTTTATTATTTTAGCCAATTCGGTAATTTATTTTATGACGTAGGTAAACCTAAGTAAAAGAATTGAGGTAAAGTAGATAATAATATCAAAATAAATGTCGATAACATGTGCACTTACCATAATCTTCAGTCATGTACAGAGTTTCCCAAATATATTTTTTTGTTTTTCTTATGGAATTTCCTTTTTTTATTCGAATTTTGGAATCAACGTAAAATTTCCTTTAAAATAACGTCACAAATATTTTGTTATTTTTTTGTTGTTTTTAAATTTTTATTTTTTTATCACCTCATTATTTTTTATTTATTTCTTAATTTGATCATTTTAAAATATTTTAAACCCAGTAAACTAATTAAAGTGTAAAACAAAAGTAAACAATATAAAATAATACAAATAACATAATAGAAATAGAAATGTCATTCCGTAAAAAAATTTAAATTATATGCAATAGGTAAAAAACTGAAAGTGACATATGATATTCAATTTGACAGTAGGATTATTTAGTAAAATTTTCATAAATAAAAGAGAAAATAGCAGAATTTTCAAAAACTTCCCGTAGCTTAAAAACAGCTTGTTAAAGCAAAAGGTTTCTCTTGAAAATCAAGCATCGCAAGTGGGGGTCAGCTTTCTTATCCCCGCTAAAAATAACTACCTGAAACTCCCTTAAAACTTGGAATTTGGAACACCCCGCACCTACTTACCTATTTACTGACTGTTAACACAATCTACAAAAATTGAAAATAAAACATTTAAACACTTTATTTTTTAGAATCGCTACGTCGAAACCAGTAAAGAAACATGAAGTTTCATATATTTCTGGCAGCTCTATGTGCAATAGTTTCAGAAACTACTTCTAGTAAGTATAGTACCCATACTCAAATTATTTTTGTGGCTCACACAGGTTTTTCTTTTTTGATCCGCGTTTAATAACCTATAATGTCAATTTCTGGTCATGATTCGTATTTTTTTAAAACCCGACATAAAGGGTTCGATTCTTTGCAAACCGCCGTTTAAACTGTAGCGTCAGTTATGTGGCAACGGCGTTTTCCGCCAGCCACCACCAGCTATACTGCAAAGGCCCTTCCAAAGCGCCTTAAGTCACATGTCTGACGGCTGATTACAGGAAGGCGAATAACTCCTCTTTTGTTATGTTTTATTTAAATATTTTACATTTAACATCAAAAAAAGAAGAAATAATTTTCATGGGGCAAATTTACATCTGAGAAAGAGTTTACATTATACGAAGCGAAAATAAAAATGAGGGTTATGTTTGGTTTGGTATACAGGGTGTCCCAGATAAAAGCAACTATATGGGGATTTCGGAAACGGTAAGAGATACGAGTTTGTTTAATTGAGAAAAAAGCTGCGCTATTCTAAACTCAAAGCAAAAACTAAAAATTGTGTTTTTTGAAAAATTGAAATATCGCCGCCATCTTGCAAACAAATTTCATGAAATTTGGTAGTTTTGTATAAGCAACTACGGCCAATCGAATGACGTTAACAATTTTTTTCTAGGCCCTCTAGTTTTTTTGAAACCATAGCCAACTTTCTTATTTCTTGTCAGCAGGGCCGTCCCCAAGGCAGGGCGACCAAGGCATGCGCCGGAAGCTCAAAAATCATTTGGAATTACGTAACTAGCATCTACAAAAGTGGTTTTCTTAGGGCAGAAATTAGTAAGGGGGTGCCAAATGTTGGTTTTGCCTGGGGTGGAAAAATCTCTTGGGTCGGCCTTGTTTCCAGACCCTGTATGTTCAAATCTACAAGCTGCGTGATGCGTGGTCTACGTACACTACACTCAACGGTGCTCATACGGTGTGGGGGGGGCATGGGGGCCCTGCCCCTTTCGCCTAAGCAATCGGCTTAAGCAAAATAAATCGACACCTTAAAGCTCCCGGGGGTCTTAAGCCTGTGCATCACCCACGGCTCACCCCTTAGTCGTATAATATGACCGCTGGTAACTGCACTGTGTTTTGTTTTAATTAAATATAAAATACAAATCTAATAACACATCAACACATCGAACAGTGCAATTGAAATTATGAATGTATTAAAACAAGTGACACTTGATGATCAAAACAGTGAGTAAGATAACAATATATTTACAGTTTATTAGCATTAATTAACGACTTACATATACAATTATTTTAAAAGAGATTCCTGAGGAATTCCCCGACCATGACACAGGCAAAAAAGAAATTTTCATATAAAGATTTAAGATATTAGAAGATAAAAGAAATATTTATGCAATTGTGGAACTATAAACAGTATTTTACTCCGTGTTTAAAAGTTTTTAGGTTTATTCCCTAATTTTGTCATTATCATGTTTTTTTTCAGAAAATGTTGGAGGATACTTTTTGGGCGCAGCGTATTCTCCCAAAATTTCAGAAATTAACCCCCACCAACTAACTCACCTTTACTATGCCTTTCTGGGGGTGGAAAACGACGCAAGCCTAACCATTCAGTTTGGAAACGTCCCTCAGATTGTCAGTAAGTCTTGAACGTAAAATAAATCAAAAACTTCAACAAAAACTTTTTAGAAAAGTAAGGAACAAAGTTTGATATGTTAACGCTTTGTAAATCAATAACGAAGAGTCTGAACCTATGTTTAAATAGAATATGCCAATTTTTTTCTGAAAATTAAGTTAATAGTAGAAGTTTAGAACATACCTTTATAAAACCCTATCCATACTCGTATCTCTTTTTTATAGATATGGTGAAGACCCTACCAACACTAAAAAAAGTCAACCCTAAACTAAAAGTTCTTTTTTCTGCGGTAAACCAAGAAAACAGTCTCTCGACGGTTTCAGCAAGTGAAACTCTACGAAAAGCCTTTGCCCAAAATGCTGTTAGATTTATTCAAAAATATGGCTACGACGGACTTGATTTGGATTGGGAATTTCCTGAACCTAAAGATAAGGTAAAGTGATTTCAAAATTAGTTTGAGACAGAATATGGCATCAAGGCATAATGCGTACTGCTTTCTTTACTTGGTTGCTTTGTTTAAAATTTCTGGGGGTGAATTTTTAAATATCATAGGAAAGATTACACGGGAGTGTTCTTTAAACCAATAGCAGCGTAAAATACTGTCACATAGACAGGCAACCTCTTCCATCTTCAGAGCCGGTGTACGGTCACAAGGAAACTTTAAAATTCATAGATTCAACCGTGAAATTGGATGATGTCAAAGAAATGTTCCGGTGTGATCTTTTGTACGGTATTCAAGAATCTACCCGCTGTTTCAAACCAATACTCGAGTGAAAGCTGTATTTTGAGGGTTTATGCCTATATATTTTTACTCTTAATTTTAGGAAAACTTTGTTCTCCTTCTAAAACAACTTAAACAAGCATTCAAGCCGCATAATTACCTCCTAACTGCAGCCGTACAAGCGATACCAGTCTCTGCCACATCGGGGTATAATGTTAAAGAAATGGTCAAGTAAGAAATTTAGTTTTTAAACCTTATATATCATAAAAAACATATTTATTTTTAAACAAATCATTGACTAAATAAATATTTAGAACTTTTTTGGCAATTTTTAAAATAAATCATAAGGATTTTTCATAGCATTCTTGAGTTGGTAAAATGTTTAGTAGTCGTTTTTTAAGGAATTCCCTATTTCTTTAAGACTTATTGATGACAATGCGTATCCACTTTCAATTTCTTTGGGCGAACTATAATAGTTAATCACACCTTTTTAGATATTTGGACATGATCAACATTATGACATATGATTATTACGGACCATGGAGTCAACACACCGGAGAAAATTCCCCTCTCTATCCCAGTTCAAAGGACAGTGCTTTTGAAAAACAATATTTGAATTTCGCCGCTAGCGGAGGATTGTGGTAAGCTTCCTAAATAAATAAGACTCGTTAAATTAAATTCTCTTATTTATGCTTCTAGGTTTTTAGACTAAAAAAAATGTTTCCGTTCACTCTCTAGTTCTGATTGATTCCGCAATATTTTTAACGAACACTTTTTTTACCAGTGGAAAATAATACTTCATCAAATGTTGTTAAAACATAAGTGACTTTAGAAAATAGCCTTGTCTATTGGTACACTACCCACAGCATAAAACATGATTAATTATTACCAAGAGTTTTTGTTTGTAGGCAACAAGCGGGAGCTCCAAAAGAAAAACTCAACCTTGGAATACCATTTTATGGAAATGCTTTCACTCTAGCCAATCCGGCTGATCATGGAGTTCATGCAGCTATTAAAGGTCCAGGTTCACCTGAGACTGCAACTTATTATAAGGTTTGCGAACAACTATTTTTTTTTATAAAAAAGGGCATATGAGAATATTCTAAAAACTTCAGAAAACAAAAAAATTTTAATTTAATAAACGTATATTTTTAGAATAAGTAGAAGTATTACAAAGCATGTTTTTTGTACTGATAGTACGCTTGTAAAGAGAGGGACGTCGCACGCTCGCTGCTCTACCCCGCTCAGCCAATTATCTGTGCGTTCTTACTACCCGTTCAACAAACATACTTACTAACTGCAACATCCCATCCTGTTTAAAATATGTTATAAGTAATACTTAAAAACGTTGTTCCATTTAAATCCCTATAAAGACCTTCTTCGACCCAATATTTTATTTATTCCGATTATTAATAAGTTAATTTTCTGTATAAAATTTGCTTTTAGATTCGTAAAGATTATTCACAGTGGACCGAAGTTTGGGATAACGAAACCAAAAATCCTTATCGATACCATGGAAATCAATGGATCGGATTTGATGACAGAAGGGCAATTCTAGAAAAAGTAATATTATATATATTTTGCATTTGGTCTACGGGGGCCCTATTTGACCTACATTTTATAGGGCTGTCTAACAAAACATATGATCAAATCCAAGATGTCTTCCATGGGACAAACAAACCGATTTCCCATAAGCCGTAATGTTAACAAAAACGTAAATTTTACAAAAACGACAAGAGCTTTAGTCTCAAAAATTAATCAGTTTTAAGAATAGATCCTTTGTGCATATGAGAAAAATGCGTTTTTCTTAAAAATATTAAACTAAAGCGAGAAAATCTGAAATAAAAGGGACCATGTTTTCTTCAAAAAAGTAGGTTATGTTTTTGTTTATTTTGTTTTTTTTTAACTTTTTTTCTAGTTTTTTCACTTATTTTGAATTGTTACATGGGCGCACCAAGGGGGCGGGGGGCTAGGGGGCCGGACCCCCCAAACCACATATTTTTTTAGATATTTTCCATATATTTCATGAGTAAACAGAAAAAATAGCATAAAGTACATCATGAGACCTCTGGGGCCCCCCAAAGGTTTTTGAAGTTTTTTGACCAATGAATCAATGAACTATCAGCCCAAGGTAGGGGAAAGTAGTTCTATTCAAAGAGCTCACTTCAAGGCTCACTTAACAGAGACGAAATTGAAATAGACTAAACTTTTCTCATCAGATTCAGGTTTTCTATTAGGATCTTTTGTTGTACTTGACTAAACCTTTTGCTAAGTAATAGGCCTTCTATAGCATTAAACTGTGAAAAATATTTCACTATGATTTTTAGGTTTAGACAAAGTTTAATCACGGATCATCTTAACAAAGGTGATCCGTGGTTTAATTGTTTTAACCCTCCAGTAGTAAAATGAAAAAGAGGCACAACTTATAGGTAGGTCAGTCCAACAGATCAATATGCACATATAAGTTCCAACCAAGGTTGGTCAAGCAAACTTTTAATAAGTACTTTACAAAATATGTTTATTTAAAAAAATATAAGTAAACATTATATAAAAAAAAACTTGCAAAATTAAAATACAGTTTTTTCTTGTCATTGGCCTCACACACCGTACATCACCATATGATTTTCCATGAACTATAATACATAGGGCTTAAGTACGGTCAAATTCATCAGCTCACAACAGTAAGTACTGTTCAAATTTTACAACAGTACAATATTCGCTGTTGTATTACTACTGTTACTATTACTTTTATTACTGTTTTTTTGTAACAATATTTGCTCAATTATGTATCTAAAAGTTTATGCAAATAAACATATACTCTACTCTACAATTTGGCGTAACAGCATATGACCCATTAGGAGTATTAGAACCCAAATTTTTTTGAGAGAAATTGAAAAAAATATCTGAGAGAACTTATTTGTTTTTCTTGTGGTCATCAAAGTCAACAAAGATTACTTTTTTATCCATCTATTATTAATGATGGCAAAAAAATTTTTTTTGCTAATAAGCTCAGTACAGTACCGGAGAAATTTCACAACAGGACTTGTAGTAGGTCCAGTCAGATACTATACAAATTTTACGGTGTACAAGTTTTAGGTGTCAAAAAGCATGGAAATAAAGGAAAATTTGCACCAAAATAGTTTAAGATAAAAAGAGGTTTGAGTTAGGGAGACTGTCAAACTCACCAGTTTATTCTAGACTGTTTTGAGGTCTGTAAAATAAATATTTATTAAAGAAAAAGAAACTTTGATGATACAGGACTTCACTCGACACTATACAGGACGCTACACTACCAAAAGTTTATTTAAGGTTCTGTAGGATGGTGTACAAATTTGGTTCAGCTCATTATTCACACTTTAACCTCATATTGTTTTCCTTTTCTTTCTTCTCGGGACCCTTTTTTCAACCATCATTTTTAAAATTTTTCAACCGTTTTGAAACAATGGATGAATGGATATTCAGGAGAGACCCAGTCATGATCATTGCTGTATTGTATTGCCTAGAATAGTAAAAAAATCATAGTGAAATATTTCTTACAGTTTAACACAATTCTATGTTACACTTCTGCAAAAGGTCCACTCAAGCACAAAAAAAGATCCCAATAGAAAATGTTGCCAAAATGGCAGTTGCACATTTATCCAAAACAAACCTGACAAAAAAATTTCGAATATTTCAATTTATCCTCTGTTAAGTCAGGTAATAGAGCACTTATCCACTTTCTTTTCCCTTCTTTGAGCTGATACCTAGTTCATTTAAATCAAGATGATTTTTTAAGGTCAAAATACTTGGCATTCCATCAAAACTAACATTATCAAGCTCTCCCCAGCTGCCACAATTCATAACAGCACAGAAACTAATAATAATGATTCAAATTGAGTAAAAAACTGGAAAAAAAGTAAAAAAAAACAAAAGTAAATAAAAACATAACCTGACTTTTGAACAAAACATGGTCCCTTTTATTTGAGATTTACTGGCTTCAATTGATTTTTTTTTAAGAAAAACGCATTTTTCCCATGTGTACAAAGGTTCAATACTTAAAACAGCATCTTTGTTGTAAGTTAAATCGTTTCACTTTTTTTTAAAATTACGTTTTTGTTAACATTGCGGCTTATGGGAAAACGCTTTGTTTGTCCCATGGCGACCATCTTGGATCGAAAAACAGCTGATCGTGACAGTTCGTTAGACAAGCTAATTCTATGCGATATCCTAACTTTTAAAGGTTATGAATTTTTTAGATATCAAAAATATTCAAAAGTCAATTTTATGTTTATTTTACAAATTTAAAATTTATTTAATTTTTCTGCGATATTACAATCTTGAAAAACTATGTAGAAATAGTCAAATAAAAATATTAAATATATATGCCAAAACTTCTTCTTTTTGAAAATAATGCTGGAGGAGTCTTTCCGATATTTCTATCTGTTTTTACTAATTTTTTGCATCTATAATCAAAAAGTAGTATAGTATATTACATAAATATTCTTTTTCCTAAGGATATTTAAAGCTATAAGAACCGATCTTACCGACTATTCTTCACGTTCCTTAGCCTAAATGTTTCCTTATTCGCCATATTATAAGAAAATTAAAGAACCCTTTACGTTAATACGGATACTAATATTTTAGTTCTGTTCGTTTTTTTAAGTGTTAATTTTTAATTTTGACAGATGAAATACGTAATAGATCAAGGCTACCCAGGCGTTTTTGTTTGGCAACTGGCTGGCGACGATATCCAAGGAGAATTTGGTACCAAATGGGAACTCCTAACTGCCATTAGCGATAACATAGGAAAACGCAATAAGAACGAAGTATCCTAATCAATAAATAAACATAAGAGACAATTTTTTACATATGCAGCCTAGATATAATTTTTGTCCTATTTTCTATATAATTACGTAATTTTGTTAAAATTTATAAACTAGTATAGGTATATACAAGTAATCTTTACCTAGATGCAGTATAGATATTATTTTTGTACTATGTTCTTATAATATAGGAATTACATTTTTTTGTTCAAATTTAAAATTAATATACTAAAATAATTTAACCTTAACTTTGACTTCAACCAAGGATTTTGCTACATTTTTGATTAGCAAAATTCGTTAAAGAAAAATATTTAGTTTTAGATTTAGTCTTAAAATTAAAATTAATTAAAGATGGGTCAAATGTTCTCTTATTTTTTCACATTTGTAGAATTCAAATAAAGACTTGGATTATTTGGTTATAAACGATTTTTTTTATGTTTATTAAAATTCCGCGTCATATCATATCATGTCATATATTCTAGGTCGT
This sequence comes from Aspidapion aeneum, assembly GCA_963576565.1. Taxonomy (NCBI): domain Eukaryota; kingdom Metazoa; phylum Arthropoda; class Insecta; order Coleoptera; family Brentidae; genus Aspidapion; species Aspidapion aeneum. The sequence continues at coordinate 17,474,667 of OY755038.1, read as the reverse complement.
CATAATCCTGAGCCACCACTATCTGATCATCGGCGAAACATAAAGTATACAAGGTGGTTTCATCCAACGGAATTCCCATGTTTTGGCATTTTCTCTTATCTCTCTATACCTTGAAGAGCGTAGGCGAGATACAGCAACCTTGTTCAAGACCTTTATTTACTTGAAATCCTTTAGTTAGTTTTGCTTTTATTTTAGATTTTGCCTTACTATTGCGGTATAACTCTTTGATGGCCTTAATTAGTTGTACGCTTATGTTTGTCTTTTCCAACGCTTTCCAAAGTAGATTTAGTGGTATACTATCATATGCCTTCTGCAAATCTACGTAAAGCAGATGCAGCTCTTGTCCGTATGCCATTTTCTTTTCAATAACTTGGGTTATACAAAAGAGATGATCTGAAGTCGATCTACCCGCCCTGAAACCGGCTTGTTCTTCTGCCTCCATATCTTTATATTCGCTCTCCACTTTATTTCTTATTATTTTGCCATATATATGATATGATATGACACGAAAACTAATAGAAGAGTGTAATAAGTGGGGACTAGAGGTTAATATCAATAAGACAGAGTATATGTGTATTGTGGTGGAACGAAACAGGATCTAATCTTAAATCTGGGCAGCGAATTCAGTCCTGTGATGACCAACCAAAGCAAACTAAACCAATACTTTTTTCAAAAAAAAAACTTTCCTGACTTCCTACCCGGGATCTTAGAGGATGTGAATCCAAACCGGACCGTACCGAACCGAACCTATCCAAACCTAACCATACCCAACTAAACCTAATTAGCAATGTTGTTGTGTTTGGTTAGGTTAGGTTTGGTTCGGTTTAGTTAGGTCTGGTTCGGTTTGGTTCGGATTTACATCCTCTAGGATCCCGGGTAGGAAGTCAGGAAAGTTTTTTTTTTGAAAAAAATTATTGGTTCGGTTCGGTTAGATTTGATTAGGTTTCGTAAGGTTAGGTTTTTGAAACTTTCTATTTTTATGTGGATAGAATCATTCAAGTGAAAATCACCCTGTATTCATCTATTCTAATACATGAGGTAAATAATATTGGTAGATCTGCGCATGTGAAGTCAAGGATTCAAAATGGACTTGGTAGGGCTAGCGTCTTGTATATACCTAATGGCAACGGAACAGCCTGGATCATCAGCCAACTTGAGTTTTTTGCTAATTTTGTTTTTAGGTTAGATTTGACAGATTTTTTATGCATTTTTGGGTCATTGTGGCTTTAGAGCGTCAACCTAGTTAAATGTTCAAAAATTCGAACACCACAATAAGAGGAGGGGGCAAAAAACAAACAATTTGTTTGGTAACGTTCGGATCGTTAATCTGTGTGTGAGCCATACCATCGAACATCCGAAGCTAGAATCCATTGTCAAACTGAGGTCTTTATACTTTACATACTCAACTACCTCTAGCGCCTGCACTAACGCTAGCCGAAAACCTTCGCAATGCTTAAACAAAAAATTATCCCTACATTGAAAAAAATATAAATATATTTATATACAAGTTGTAATAATTTTCATTGAACTCTATTCATAATAGAAGCCAAAGCAACATGCAATGGCGTACACGTATGTGTTTTCCAGAGCATACGTCGAGTAACTGTCTTTTTCTATGTCCCATAGTCCCCTACACGTAACAAATACGTCTTGAGCATTTTTTTCTCCAATCGTAACCATACATACTATTTTATACCTAAAATAAAAAAATATATATTTAGAATTTTAATTTTGGAAAATTAAATCAAATATACTCTTATTTTCCACATTTGAAAAATACAAAGAAATACCAATGAATTTATTACGAAGTAACTGGAATGGCTACGGCTATACATTACGTATATGGGACACTGAGGCAAAAACTTAAAGAGTTTTTTTAGAGTGAGAGCAACCTTTCTCTCTCTAGTTCTAATCACCGGTGGTATTCTCTGAACTTAATAGATAGTTTAAGTTGTGCTACTTATTTTTACGTAAAACTGCACGTTAAGCGCTCTACGTTTTGTTCCAAATTTGAGTTTAAGTTGAATGTTTTTACGTTACCATAACAAGCCTACTAATAGCAGAGAATATGGAATTCGGCACTGTGTTTATTTGATGTTACAATTTTGTTTTTTGTCTTTTCAACTACAGTAGGAATATATTTGCAAAGAATCGTTTGTACTGGAAGCGGAAATTATCGTCTAGGCCTCATTTTTCGATCGGTCAATCAACCAATTCTATTCTTTGGTAACGTTAAGGTGCCCGCAGACTGCTGTAAGCTAAAGGCCTTCACACATACAATTTACGTAATCCATAGCATGGCGCATAGCGGGCTTTCAACCAATCGGCGATCGAATAGCAGCGGCGATTTACGTAAGAAAAGTCCATAAGGTTGAACTTCTTACGCGTTATGTTTTTTTGTGTGTGATCGGCTTAACGTAAATACGTAAGCTCCTAACGTGACCTTGACGACGGTGTGACGAAGTGCGCTTGTGTAACTGTCAAATCTCATGCTTACGTAAAAATACGTAGCACAACTTAAACTATCTAATACTTCAAGGAGATTGTCATTTGTGATTTGTCATTAAAGTATTTGTCAATGTTGTCAGTATATTTTTGAAATTGTTTTTGTTAAACAAAAACAAAAAATGGGAACACGATGTGTTGCTTGTAAAAACGAGTTTTATGGACAGTGAAAAGCCAGTTTTTTTTTTGAAGTATAAGTAGCTTTTATTATTTAAAAAACTTTATTAGTACCTAATCGCAGTAAAAATCCAGTTATAGATTAAAAATCAAACGTCCGCGAACTTTCAAAACCACAAAATATCATCGGAGAGTAAAATTGAAAAAGGAAAGGTAGCAGCTCCTGCGTAGCGTGCGCTCTCTACAAAGAGTATCAATATTTTTGCCTCACTTTGCATATATGTAAAGGCCTATCCAGTTATATACTTATATATATATATATATATATATATATATATATATATAGATTATTGAGAAATACTGTGATGAATGACTTGAAATCACTGCACACAGAAAATTTTTAGAGAATAGCTGGTATAATAAAAGTATTTTTAAGACTGCTAAACTTCATTATTTAAAAAGAGCAAATTTTTTTTATTGGCATTGACTATTACTTAGAATTTATTTTTTAACTTAGATACGAGTTCGTAATTTAGCAAAATCTGGTAAATAAATCACACAAATTTTTTCGCTAAATTTATTAATTGCATTTTTTTTTAATTTAAAATTATTTAAATAGAACATAAATCTCATCATTGTCTACGAGTCTCAGATTTTTTTACATATTTTTCACATATTTCATAAAAGAAAAACAAAAAATAACCTAAAATTCGACTTTGTGAGGCCTCGCCCCCCCCCCCAAGTGTCCTCGGGCCCCCCCCAAGAGGCCTCGGGCGCCCCCAAGACATATTCCTGGGTGCGCCACTGGTATTATTTCTGCGTATGAATTCCTTGCAAAACTAAAAAACAATTTATAAATGGCAGAGGATCTGCTTTTTGATTGGCAGCGACCTTACTAAAATACAGTGGTATTAAAACCGGAACAAACCCGGATTCTTTTAGCCCGGACAAATGGATAAAAATCGAGACCGTCCCGGCAAAACCGGGACGGTTAGTCACCTAACTAAAAAAGAAAGATTCTATACCTATCAAATTCAAGTTGTTTAACTTTCTGTCTGATAGTTTTTGAAGCGTTCTTTGCTTGAGTCGCACAGCGTTCCGGATCGTAAGTCAGATTTTCCAGTGTTTCTGTTAACACCTCTACGAGGATTTTATAAACTCTTTCATGGTGAAAAGGATTTTCTGATTCCAGGCGAAATGAGTTGGCATATCTGGCAACCTACAATTTGCAAAAAAGAACGGTTTGATTTTATACACTCACCACCACACTAACCCCATAAAATATTACGTATTTTTGAGGGGTTAGTTTGGTCATTAATAATTGGTGAGGGTCAAAAATTTGCAAAAAATGTGTATCATATGATTGGCCCAAAGGAAGTATTTAAACTGAAAAAAAAAACAAAAAATGAACAAACATAAACAGGAAAAAGACCGGCTAGATCTGGTTAAACAGTGCAGTGACAATACGGATAGAAACTCGAGACAGAGACCACTGAGTTCGGAACAAAGAAAAAGTGATGACTCCCCCTGAAACAGCAAATAAAAGTTGATAGCTACCTAAGTTCGTGCAGCATGGCAAAAAGGGCATACTCTGGCTTACTTGCCGCACCTACGAGTCACCTCCCACTACTACTACTAGTACCACGAAGTTCGTACTTATAACTAATATCACTGGTAGGTATAGAAAAGTATCGCTTTTTGAGGCAGGGTATCTGGAAACCGGTAAAATTGATTTTTTTACTTTAAAAAATTATTATTCAAAAACAATTTAGCTTGCAATGTTTTTTTTGTGTCATTTTATTCCTCACACTTCAAAAAATGCAACTACACCCACAGAATTTGTTTTGTGGCATAAACAATAACCATTTTATTAGGTGTTTAATGCAAAAATTCAGTTAAGCCTCCGGTAACCGCGTTTCGTTTACCCGAACAATTGTCTTGATCTGCGGCATTTATTGTTAGAAAAGAAGTTTTGCATATAGAGCTGGAATAAAACAGTGGACAACTTTTACACCAGTATTTACTAAGACCTTAAGACTTAGCATTGTAGACCGGATTTAAGTATCAAGTCTATAGACTTGATACCAACCGGTTTAAGTGTATTTTTTTAATACTCACAGGTCAAATAATTGCAAAGATTTAGTTCACCCTAATGTGCAATATGTTAGTAAGCATTTCTCAGTGAGGTTTATCTCATTAAAATTCAAATTAACTTTAGAAATAAAGAAAAACCACATAAAAATTTTTTGTAACGAAATTTCATTTTTTGGAAATTTAGTCCGTGCAGTCGTAGGATTCCCGTTAAAAATACTCTGCCAATCTATGGGCACCTAAGCTCACACTAGGTACTATAGTTATAGTGTGAGCTAATATAATCAAAAACTGAAATATATTTTATTCAACTCCAGACACAATTACCTTTCGTTTGATACCACACAAGCCATGTTTTGACTTAAACTCAAATTTTTTTAATCTACCCCCCACCCTTTTGAAAAAAACTAAAATGTATTTTGTTTAACTCCAGACTCAATTACCTTTCATTTGATATCACACACGCCATATTTTCACTTAAACTCTAATTTTTGACATCTATCCCCACCCTTTTTTTAAAAATAAACTAAAATTAATTTTTTTTTAACTCCAGACTTAATTACCTTTCGTTTGATATCACACACGCCATATTTTCACATAAACTCTAATTTTTGGAATCTACCCCCACCCTTTTATTTGGCTTGCGTTCGGTGGATTTTGTTCATTTTTAAATGGGACCATCACGGCCCAGGACCCAACTTAGGTACCATATTTCATTAAAATCAGAAAAGCGGTTTTTGAGTTATGCGGGTTGGTCGTTACAGACAGACATACAGACAGACAGACAGACAGACAGACAGACAGACAGACAGACAGACGGCAACACAAAAAAGTTTCAAAATCATCTGAAACGCAAAGATATATAAAAATTTTTGAAATCGGAGCAACTTTTTTTTTCTCGAAAAAATTAGGATCACCATAGCTCACACTACTTATAGTAGTAGTGTGAGCTAATACTCTCAAATTGTAGTACCACCCCTGAGGGGTGGTTTAAAGTTCGAAAAACAATAGAAATAATCCATGATTGATACAAAAACTTATATACAAAAATATTTAAAGCTAAATAATACATAAATAACTTTAAACTATATCTGTAGATGCATTACCATATTAAATACTCTGCCAATATATGGGCCCCTAAGCTCACACTAGGTACTATAGTTATAGTTTACGTGTGAGCTAATATAACTAAAAACTGAAATATATTTTATTCAACTCCAGACTAAATTACCTTTTGTTTGATACCACACAAGCCATGTTTTGACTTAAACTCAAATTTTTTAAATTTACCCCCACCCTTAAAAAAAGCAAAAACTAAAATGTTATTTGTTAAACTCCGGACTCAATTACCTTTCGTTTGATATCACACACGCCATATTTTCACTTAAACTCTAATTTTTAAAATATACCCCCACCCTTTTTTTAAAATAAATTAAAATGTATTTTGTTTAACTCCAGACTCAATTACCTTTCGTTTGATATCACACACGCCATATTTTCACATAAACTCTAATTTTTGAAATCTACCCCCACCCTTTTATTTGGTTTGTGTTCAGTGGATTTTGTTCATTTTTAAATGGGACCGTCTCGACCCAAGACCCAGCCTAGGTACCAAATTTCATTAAAATCGGCCAAGCGGTTTTTGAGTTATGCGCGTTGGTCGTTACAGACAGACATACAGACAGACAGACAGACAGACAGACAGACAGACAGACAGACAGACAGACAGACAGACAGACAGACAGACAGACAGACAGACAGACAGACAGACAGACAGACAGACAGACAGACAGACAGACAGACAGACAGACAGACAGACAGACAGACAGACAGACAGACAGACAGACAGACAGACAGACAGACAGACAGACAGACAGACAGACAGACAGACAGACAGACAGACAGACAGACAGACAGACAGACAGACAGACAGACAGACAGACAGACAGACAGACAGACAGACAGACAGACAGACAGACAGACAGACAGACAGACAGACAGACAGACAGACAGACAGACAGACAGACAGACAGACAGACAGACAGACAGACAGACAGACAGACAGACAGACAGACAGACAGACAGACAGACAGACAGACAGACAGACAGGCAGACAGACAGACAGACAGACAGATAGACAGACAGACAGACAGACGGCGCAACAAAAAAGTTTCAAAATCATCTGAAACGCAAAGATATATAAAATTTTTTGAAATCGGAGCAACTTTTTTTTTCTCGAAAAAATTAGGATCACCATAGCTCACACTACTATAGTATAGTATATGTGTGAGCTAATACGTATCAATATTTAAATACTTTTCTACCCTTTTCAATTACACTTTTACCAAAATAATCGACCATCGGTTTCATCGTCGCTAACTTGTCTAAAAAATTAACATGTAAAATATAGCGGACAGCTGAGACCGTTTTTATTCGACATTTCCTAATGACGTTTGGAGGTTTAAATATGGCTACCATTTTTAAACCAAAATAGTTTATTCTCTTTATTTATTTATAACCTTGGTGTGGAAATAATGTCTTTGTAACAACAATTTATATAAATATTAAAAACTATTGTATTCACGGGAAAAATAAGTTAAACCTTCAACCAAAATGTAGACTTTTAAACCTAGGATTGTAGCACTTAGCACTGTAGACCCTTTAGTAAATACTGGTGTTAAAGACTTTATTGTTTCTCGGAAGTATTCTCCACGAAAATTAACGTACTTTTGCATGCGCTCAAACCAGTTTTTAAAGCTGTAATTCCACTCGTTTGTTGGTACTGTCAAAATTGCATTCTTGAAGACGTCGACTACTTCCTCTGGCGACTGAAATTTTTGACCACAAAGTCCATTCTTAATTTTCGCAAAAGTATAGAAATCGTTGGGACTGTATGGAGGATGGTCCAACAATTTGACGTTTTGTTGGGTTAAAAATTGAATGGTTTATTGTGCCGAGGAATTGTTCCTACATGACCTGCTTCTGAGATAACTGTCGCGACCATCTTTTTGGATACACTTCGAGAACGGGTGACTTTTGTTGGTTTTTCTTCACCTTGAAAGACCCAAACAGACAACTGACGTTTATTTTCGGGTTTGTATGAGTAAATCCACGAATTATCACCACTGACAAAGCTGTACATCGTGTCCCATTGTCGATGGGATTAAATGGGAAACTCGGTTATTATTAAAGATATTGATTTTCTGATTGCACCTTACCGTGCTCTTTTTTTGAGCCCTTAAAAATGGCGTAATCAGATTTTTGCTATACCCCGTAGTTTCGCTAATACAGGGAGTTTTTGAAAAAAATATATTTTTAATATTCCCTTGTATCTCGCTTATTTTGCGAGATATTTTTATTCTGTAAAAACCTTTTCATGACAACTTTTTTAGAAGAAAATAATGACGTTGTCAACTTTTTAAAATATTGTTTAGTTTTTGAGATATGGTATTTATCATAAAAAAAATAAATACGGACCTGGATTTTTTTTATTCCTATTTTGATTGGTATCATGCTAGTATTATCACAAAATAATAAACATTTTAAAAAAATTTGTTTTAAGGTAAAAATAAATATTTAATATTTAAAAAAAAATTAGTCCGAACCTGGATATTTCCAACATAAATATAAATTAAAAATTGCTATTTAAACAATTTTTAGTTTAACTGTTTTGATACTTAGCATATTAAAATGGTTTTACGTTAATTTACAGATTTATTTGAAACAAAGTCTACGAAAAATACAAAAAAAAACAAATTACAAAAAATAACTAATTTTTCTGATTACCATTATATGTAAGACATTGTTGGCATTTTTGAGTAATTTCTCTTAACGCATTTTGCATAAAAATATTTCTGCCATTGAAATTTTGTTGCTTGAATGAAGCAGTCACACCTATCACATTTTTCAAAATCTGAATATGGTCGATTTCTAGCCAGTTTAAAATAATTGTAAGCCATTTACAAAAATGACAAGTAAAATGACAATGTCAGTTTCACGCTTTTGTTTTGTAAATTTCACAACCTGCTGCGCTACCATCAAATAATTAGTATGATATTATTTTTGTAACTTTTTAACGTTTTTTACTTTATTTATAAATCTTTTAATTATAATTTCAAAACAGATAAACTAAAAATCGTTCAACTAATGTGTCCTGCAATTTTTAATTTATAATTACGTTGGAAATATCCAGGTTCGGACTATAATTTTTTTTTCAAATATTAAATAGTTTTTTTTAACCTTAAATCAAAAAAATATTAAAGTTTTATCATTTTAAGGTAATAATGGCATGGAACCAATGAAAATAGTAATAAAAAAAAATCCAGGTCCGTATTTAATTATTTTTTGATAAATACCATATTTCAAAAACTAAACAATATTTTTAAAAAATGACAACGTCATTATTTTGCTCTGAAAAAGTTGCCATAGAAAGGTTTTTACAGAATAAAAATATCTGACAAAATAAGCGAGATACAAGGAATTAATTAAAATGCAATTTTTTCAAAAACTCCCTGTATTAGCGAAACCACGGGGTATAGCAAAAATCTGATTACACCATTTTTAAGGGCTCCAAAAAAGAGCATGGTAAGGTGCAATCAGAAAATTGATATCTTTAATAATATCCGAGTATCCCATTTAATCCCATCGAAAATGGGACACGCTGTACACGTTTTTCGAGTTTCCTGCCTCAAAGCGGTCTAGAGAGAGAGAGAGAGAGACAACAATTGACGACCCTAGATTCTATCTGTTCTTCAATTAACAGATGCGGTATCCAGCGGGAAACTAATTTTCTTACCCCTAATCCTTCATGCAAAATTTTTTGAATGGAGGCCTTTGAAATGCCCAATGAAGCCTTAATCTCGTGATATGTCACAAGTCGGTCTGCCGTGGTGAGCATGCGTATAGCATCAATGTTTTTCTAGGTGACAACTGTTTTTGGTGCACCTGGCCTGGGATCGTCGAAGGCTAATGCATCCACGCGTGAATTCTCGATACCAACGAGAAACTCTCGACTGATGCGGTGCTTCATTACCGAAAACAGAAATCAACTCGGCAAGGCATTCTTCTTGAGATAATTTTCTTCGAAAGTTGTAAAAAATTATAGCCCGAAAATGTTCTCGGTTTAATTCCATTTTTCGACTGATTTTTTAACTTAAAAAATTCACTTTTTCTATAAGACTATATGCATTGCACTGACGTTTTGAATTTAGGTTAGGTGAAGATTGAGGTTAAGTTTTAGTAACGACATTCGATTAGTGTCGCCCTCTATGTTCCTATATGCAAAATATAAAAGACAGCCCTCGTACTTCATGACACGATACATCGCGACATATTTTCGAAAGACATTCAAGAAATCTTCAAAGCAAGCTATTACTTACCCTATTTAAAATATATAGGTAAAATCAAGGCCAACAAGAAAATACAGGCCACGACCTTGAAAAAATCAGCTGTTCTCTGAGGGCTGATTTTTACATTGGGTCTTATGGGAGGTCAGACGTTTTTTTATGATAGTTTTAAAATGGCACTACAGATTTCGGCGAAATTTCAGTGAAATATTCTCAGGCACCATCCCCATATTCCACCAAACTTTTGTAAGGATGCAACATGATTAAAAGGTTAAAATCTTCAAGATTTAGTATTCCTTATTTTGAATTCAAATTACCCGCCATGTACCGCACGTCATCTGTTATATTTGACATGTATTTGACTTTGTCATTTGTGTTTGTCACATTCGCTTCTGTTTTAAATTTAATTTTAGTGTAAGCTAATGAAGCGGCTCTCAAAAATTAAGGATTAATATATATATATATATATATATATATATATATATATATATATATATATATATATATATATATATAAAAAATTGTTCTGAAAGAATATATTGTAAAAACAATCTCAAAACCGGCTTTATTTTTAAAAAAATCAAATATTCATGAACCGTAATTCCAACTTCAATATTTTAAAGACAATCAGCTGTGTCGTGACGCAACCATCAAAAAAAAATCAGCCCCCGATGTGACGTCAACAAAGTGGAGGATCCTGGCCCGTCCGTTTTGATAGCTCTGGGTAAAATTTACCCTCCGACGCGAGAGTGCGCTATAAAAATTTGAAGATGGCCAAAAAGTGTCGCCCTCCCCACGCAAACAAAATCGAAGTATTTGAGGATTTTTATATATTTTTTATATACCCGGTTTCCACCTATACGTGCCCACCCTGGTTAAAAAACGCATCAGGTGACGCTGCATTTAAAACCGGTGCAAATTCATGTCACGTCACGTGATGCGTTTTTTGAATCAGGGTGGGCACGCATAGGTGGAAACTAGGCTTTGTGTTTTCGTTGAAACACTCTCTATTTACCTCAGTATTTGAATTATTGGGCGCCAACAGGGAGTACGTACTCATCGTCGAATATGTATGATCCTTTTTTTTAACCGTTTCCCATTTACTACACACTTTTTCTTACTTTATTAATTTTTTTCTCTATAAGCGCTCTCTTTATTGAGCTTATTATGGTTATTCTGCCCCTCTTTTTCTTATTGCATTTGCATATAAAGGTACACTTTTTTGTCTGATGCGATTGTCGCCGAGCCACCGTAAGTTCTACGAGGTGGCGAGGGGAAAAGGAGGTAAATAATCCCCCGGAGAGCTCCAAAAAATATGTAAGTTACAAAGACTGGACTGACCTCTCGGTAGCAGTTCTCAAAAGTATTTATCTCAAGTAGAAATGCAACCTTAGAGTTTCGTTTTGTATGGAGCGACAGTCGCGAGAGCCTCAACACTACACTATTCCGCCACGATCTCTCCGCGACAATCGCTTAGTCGAACCAAGTATGTCAAAACCAAAAACATTCAACTAAAGGTAGACCCCGTATAGAAATCCTAAACTTCATCAGACACAAAAAGTATTATACTGGGGATTTCTTTCAAATTCGCAACAATGTTGCCAGTACTTTTATAACTTGTAATTTTGATGTAGGTACATAAGTAAAATGGTAACTAATAAAAATCAAAAAAATATTTTGTTTTTGAATTCGGCTTACCTTTTGGATTGCTATACATGTATCTGTAATAGAATATGTTTACCATCCTATGTGAGAAAAGGATTGTTTTCATTGATTTTTTTTTGAGATCTTATCATTAATAACGTTTTTCTATACAATTTAATTCTAGGTTGTAAGTATAACCTCTAGATATGTATGTATGCATGTCTGTCTGTGTACCTATATGCACATATGTATACAAATGTTTGAAAAAAAGTTTTTTTTTTAAGTTAGAATATGTTATCCAATAATCAATCGGTAAATTTTTGTTTACATAGGTACCTAAACTTAACAAAAATCATAAAACATTTGCTTTTAAGTCCCTGTTGTTATAGATCTATGTGGCGGTTTAAATCCTTATCTATTTTGAATTAAAAGGAAAGTATAAATTAGAAATAATCAGCTAGAGTTGGTTTTTTTCGAAGATTGTTGATTGTCGATTTTTATAGAACGTACAACGATTAGCACAAAATTGCAATTTTTGTGCAGTCAACCAACTTGAGCTTGTTTTTTGCAGGAACACAAAATAACTAGCGGCGATATCCTGTAATGCAAACCATTTTTTTAAACTGCACATGCGCACCTCTCTTTTTCTGATCACATAAAATTATCTTCCTCTTACTAACTTTATTCTTTTACTAACTTTGCTCGACCACAGCTGAGAGGGAGATATTTTATGTGAGAAGAAAAAGTACGGTTGCGAATGCGCAGTTTAAAATATTGATTTGGTTTTCGGTTTTCTGAAAAAAACGGGACTCCATTTAAGTGTGAAAAACGTTCAACTGAAAGTAAGTTTAATTAAATTTCTTTGGTGTGAGGTTAGAGTTCATAAATAGTTTATTAGTTTTGTCTTCCTAGGTGGTATTTAAAAAGTTATTAAAACCAGATGACTAAACTGCACTTTTAACTATTAATTATTGTTCTCACTACAAATGTTTTCGGTATAAAAATAACTCTTGCTTTTAGTCCAAATAAATTTAAGTTAAATGTTTTGATCACGAAAGTTAAAAAAACCTTTTCTTTATATAATATATATATATATAAAAATTAGTCTACAACCCTCTCCTGGGCAACTCTGGAAAACTCAAAAAGTGTTTTGATTTGATTTTACGCGAAAATGGAACGTCGCAGAGAAAACCTTTGTTGACAAAAAAAATTGTGTGTGCTTAAGACCACATGGCAGAAGTGTAAACTTTAACAAGGCGAAATTAATAATACTGGCCTTCATCTGCATCATCATATTGCTCGCTGAATGTTCCTCTCACAGTCGACTCGAGCAGACTTCACCCGAATGAGCGTTACATAGCCGAGTCTGACGGCTCAGTTGAATTCAGTACCCACAAAAACTACTAAACGCGCCTAAAGAAGTTTACACTTCAAAAATTCCTTTACAATTTTTCTTAAAGGTTATAGCTCTAGACTTACATGTATAGAAGATAGAGAGCACCAAAATTGACAAAAATCAGTTTTTTGCATTTTACACAAAAACGGTAAGTCGCAGAGAAGAATTTTATTTAAGAGAAATATTACCCATACGAGTCTTCACAATCAATCTCCATAGTCTATAGGTTTACAACGACATGTTTAGAAGGTAGATGGCAGCTAAGTTGTGAAAAATTGTGTTTTTTTAGTCGTAGAAAGAAACTTTATAAACATAAAATGTTAAAGGACACAATTTTCTACATTCTTTCCTTTTGGGCCACAGGTTTACAACTACGTGTAGAACATATAGGGCGCCAAATTTGCAAAAATTATTATTTTATTTTATGTAAAAACGGTAGGTCCTAGAAAAACACATTATAGACAAGAAATCTCCAGGACGCCATTCTCTACAATTCACCTATGTGAGTCACAGCTCTATGACTTTGGTTTTTGCGTTAAACGAAAAAAAGTATATAATGGGCATTTTCGGCACCCTCTGTCTTCAACACATATGGTTGTAGAGCTGTAAATTGTCATTGTCGCATTGTAGAGAATTGTGTCTTGATCATTTTATGTCAATAAAGTTTTTTTTTATGACTTACCGTTTTTGCATAAATTGCAAAAAACATAATTTTTTCAAATTTTCTTCTAAACGTGTGGTTGTAGACCTATAGACTATGGAGACCGATTGTAGGGAATTCTATGGGTAATATTTCTCATACATTAAATTTTGCCCTTCGACGCGTAAAATGCAAAAAACTGATTTTTGTTCGCTATTTTTCAGAAAAAAAATGAATAGCGGCAACCATGTAGACCAAACATCACCCTTGCATCATTTATTGTTGCCTTTGAGAGGTTATCCGAATAAACGTGCGTTTTCGTTGTTTTTTTTGCAATATTGATCACAAAATTAAGATTTTTTTTATTAAATAACTTTAAAAATGCCTAAGAAGTGTGACAAAAGTGAAGAAAAGTGGCTGGATTTATCATTTCACCGGTAAGTTTGAATCTCTTCCACAAACCGTCATATTGTTTACGATTTCGTAAGACAGTGGTGTGGTTTATAACTTTTTTTACAAAATATTAGTGATTTATTTTACAAAGAAGTTTTAAGAAACATTATTTATTGTTGCAAATTCCCTTATTTTGTTTGGGTTTTTTTGGAAAAGTTTTTGAATTTATTCTGGCAATAATATATAAAAAAATATATTTCTTATGTAAACAACCATTTTCACTCTGTAATGTTATGTTATGTCATGCTACTGTACAGTTATTAAACATTTTAAAAATATTCAAATTTATGAGTTTACTAGATTCCCCACTGATCCAAACAAGAGAGAGCTTTGGAGGGAGATTATTGGCCTTAATAAGGAGAAAATTCTGTCAAAATGGGCATTCTTTGTTCTGACCACGTTGATCCTCAGTATGTTCGTTTAGCACCTAGTAGGCACTATCTTGTACGAAATGCCTTGCCCAAGGTCAGGTGTTAAAGACTAGTTCAAATTAAGAAAACTACTTACTACTAGTGGTTGGTAGTTAAATATTCAACTATCTCTTTTTATTATAAAGTATACATAATATATTATCACTGGTTGTTTTTGATGTTCGATCATCATATAATGATGTAAAAAAGTAGTTAGAATTAACAAATATAACTATAAGAAGAAAAAAGGTAGTACCTACTTTTACACAGAAAAAAAAAGAGTTTTAACTTCCTTTTCACTTACTTACTGCATAGTCCCTGGTGATTAATTAAAAGAGAGCCTTGAGTCAAATGGATTAAAATATTGTTCTTAATTCTTATATTTGCCAAATTTAATAATATTTGTATATATAGGGTGTCCCATAACTTAGGGGCCATAGGCCCACAAGTGATAGAGGAGGTCATGTCTGATCAAAAACTTGTTGTTGGCAATTTTTTTAACTTTTGTGATAATAACTTTAAAAAAACGCAGTAAAAATATGAAATTGGGTAGTCTTGTATTAGAACAAAAGCAGTAAATTGAAATTAATTTTAAAAAATTAATTTGAAAAAAGTTAGTCAGTCAATTTTTTTAGAAAATACTATTTTTTTGGTATGAACTTTTATGAATGCCATATTAAATGCAATGTTTTTTAAATATTTTTTGTTAATAAAAACAAGTCTCTAGCGAGACATAATAATAAAATATTATTGATATTTTTTAAAAGAGGAAGCAAAAATTAATTAAAAAAAAAATATTATTTTTTATACATTTTCGAGGTTATTTTGACAGCCCGTACCTCCTCCACTTGTAATATTATCAAAAAAGGAGTACCACATTTTTTAATCACAATTAGCTGAGTATTCAGCTGGCTGTCACAGATTTTTTTTTGTATAACCGGTTTTCACCCACTGTTATATAAACTTTTTTCTTGGAAATAACCTCCTCTACGGCGCCTAAGTTATGGGACACCCTGTATAATAATCACTTAATTATAAATAATATTTTTTCATTTTTATTTTATTTGGTAAATAAAAATTAAATAGATTTTTTTATGGAAATCAAAAGATTTTGTTGATAAAACTGAATAAGTCATATTTTTTAACATTTGCAAATGTAAAAAAACACAGACTCATACCAAATATTTTCTAAAAAAACTAATTGCCAGAGTTTAATAAACTAATGAATGGATTTTGGTAAAATAAACCAATGAGTGCTTTTTATTTCGAGGCAAGAGTTTTGCTGATAAAATATAACAAAAAATCTATATTATAAATATAGGCTGTCCCATTTTTATCATTTGGGTGGTTTCGGGAACTTCTAGAGAAGATTGAAGAAAAAACGACTACACCTTAGTGTGCTTTAATTTGAAGAGAATAATGATGGTAAACAACGCATATCAATATTATAAACATAGAAACCGAAATCACCCAAAAGTGTCGAAAATGCACCCTGTACACTAGGGGATCAAATAGACTCTTTAAATCCTGATGCAAAAATTTTGATAAATATCTCAAGGTCTGAGTATATAATTCGGAGTTTTTGACTTTTTTTAACAGAACAAATCTACTTACTGTAAAAAATTTACTAAGAGCAATGTATTACCAAGGTGAAAGAGTAAAAAGCTAAAAAAACACCTTTGACAATTTGAAATAAAAAGAAACACTTTTACCTGTGTTTTAAATTTTAGGGATTAAAGTAACACTTTTCTATATCCAGAAAAAAATAATATAAAGTAGATTTCTTATCTTTAGGGAAAAATAATAAAAATCAAAACTACGGATATTACCAGCTGTAAATAAGTTATTGATTTCTTATATTATAAATCGATAAAAAAATTAATTCTGTAAAAATAGAATGGCTGTCAAAGCTGTACCGGTAATATTTTACACTTATTTAAATTTTATAATTTTGGGTGCAAAAATTTTATAGGAAAATGTCTATAATATATTTATTTTATTTTCAACAAAATCTGCACGCCCATGGTTTTTCATCGATTTCTCTTTTATACCTCTTACAGTGTTGCCTGCGAGGATTCGGCGAAATTTTCTGAGATTTCATGCATGATGAATGAATTTGCGTATTAAATAATGGGGATGCGTCTTCTAGGGTTCCTTGAATTTCTTTGGTCAAAACGCATTTTAAGCACGGATCACCATTTATTTGGTGCTTTATATTAGGTGATAAAAAGTATACTTCACTATGCTCCCACGGATCACAAACCACCTGCATTTCTCTTGCGCGGTAAGCTTGTTTTCTCTTAAGCCGAGTCCTCATTACCGAGCAACGAGCTTCGAACAACGAACGTATATTCGCTAGTGTGGAAGTGAAAAAGGCATGAGCGCAAGCACGCCACAAGCAGTTCGAAGTGAGTCCAGAGACGGCGGCCTTCAATGCAAACACAAGATGCGCTTCAAATCAAAATAATTTCAATGAATAATGAAGTATTGGTTTTAATTGAAAATTACAAGAATATACCTTTTATATTGGATCCAAAGAATAAAGACTATTTAAAAAACATTTAAAAGAAGATGCGTGGATAAAAATTGGTACTGTGATAGGCGTGTGAAGTGATAAACCTAGGGAATAAAGTGCCACTTTTAAGGCTGCAACAAAAAGTTTGTAACCCGACCAGATGGACGGCCACAATTAGATAAGGACATCGAAGAAATAACTGGACTGGACTGGATATGTTATTTATTCCATGCTAAGGACTTAAACAAGACCTCAGTGCCAAGGTTTATATGTTACTAGCCTAAAACAAAATGGCTTTGCCAGTTAGCATGTCCGGGGAAGAGGGGCCAGGGAGGGAAAAAAACACAAAACAATTATTTTTAGGTCATTATTGAAAAAGGTACCCCTTTCATGTTACCATCCAAAATTAAATTATTGTTTAGTATATTAGTTATTTCCCTTGTACAAATAAAATTGGCTCCAATATTACTCTAAAGCACTACATTTAGTTTGATGCTGAAGTTGCTATTTATTGTTAATATTTGTGTAAGACTGGTCCAATCGTCATACTCTGTTATCATAACCTGTTAGAGGTTAGAGGTAAAATAAAAAACCTAATATATCATACAAATTTCAACATTATATTGCTAGTTTAATGTTTATATATATATAAGTATCGCCGTTTGTTAAGAACAAATAGTATTTTTACCTTTTTTTATAAAATAACATTTTATACGCCTACCCTGGTAGAGCGTCATTACCGTTATCAATTTGTAATTTCTAAATATATACCGCTAGAAGCGCCTGAAGCGAGCTCGCGCGAATTTTTCATATTCCTTCAACGTCTCTTAATACAGGGATCGCAACGCCCACCCGAGTAAATCCACATCTGATATGTTCAGTTTTTAGCGTTAATACTTGCATAGGAAAGCTTGTCCTGTCCAATCATAGGTGGCAATTATCGTTATCAGTATAGTGAGGTAAATAAAATATATTCCATTTCCATTTTATACTACAAAATTTATTACCCAGAAAGAAGAAAAAACTAAAAACTCTTTTTAAAAAACAAGTGAAGCGATAAAACATACGTGTCATCATTCCCGTTATCATCATCATTATCAAGGATAGATTTCACAAAGAGGTAAAACTTTTAATTTAAAGTAATATACAGGGTGGCTCACAGAAAACGTATACTTGATGCCATTAGGAGTATTTAAAGTAAATTTTTTAATAAATCCTTGGACAAGTTTTTTTTATTTTCTTCAAATATTTATATCCATCGAACCCTAGTTTGGGGACCCCTTGACTTTAGATAGGGGAAGTGGGTAAAGTATACCTTGTTTAAAAGAGTTTTTTTTTCATTCCTTTACAGCATTGATATTATTTTATAAATTAATAGATTAGTTTTTGAGTTTTTCTACATCTAAACTATTTTAAATAGATTTAGCAAATTTTTTTTTAATGTTTTTTTTTAATTTAAAAAATTTATTTGTATACACAGTGAAGTCCGCATATAACAAACCCCTTTCAAAATACCCAAAAAAGGTATACCATAGTCTATATGTCTTTTTATAGGAAACCTCTGATATAGTGAACCAGTTTCCGTGCAATCTTCGAGTTCACTATATCCGGA
Source organism: Aspidapion aeneum (assembly GCA_963576565.1). Taxonomy (NCBI): domain Eukaryota; kingdom Metazoa; phylum Arthropoda; class Insecta; order Coleoptera; family Brentidae; genus Aspidapion; species Aspidapion aeneum. Next base: position 17,455,939 of record OY755038.1, on the reverse strand, counting down.
GTTGACTGTATGTAGATACACTTTTTCAAGAACTGTAAAGATGTGTATTCATGTCTCAAATTCAGTGGGTACTTTGTTTTAATTTAAGGTTTCGATATCGCGATGCGAGCATCGAACAATGCGGTCTTCGCGAATGGTACTAGCCTCCATACTAGCGAATAAATCCCGATCGTTGCTCGAAGCTCGATGTTCGCTAATGAGTACCCGCCTTTATTCTGCTTACACACTAAAGTGCTCGGTGAACGCTCTGCTTGTGCACTGCTCGCGTCTGCATGTGCGCCGCTTGTGCGATGCTCTTTGAATTATGTTTCAACGAACTTTCTACGATCCACAGAAAACCCACAAACACGGAAAAAAATGAGAGGCTCTTACCGTCGTCCCACTTGAGACTACGAACATACAAAGAGGAGCGTTAAAATACCGATCAAAGATGGTTTTCGGCAAACCGTGTAAGGACAACTTAAAAACCCGTATACTAATGTACACGCACTTTTATACAAATGCAATAGAAAAGGGAGAGGCTTGGTAACCGATATTAACCATAGTAAGCACTCAAAAGAGCTCTTTTTTTCTCAACTGAATCTTGTCAAACTATGTTAGAACTTTGTTTTAATTAATTATCGATTTTTAATTGGGTATTAACTCGTACTTTTTGTGGTCGGTGAAAAAACTTTTCACTTTACTAAGAAAACGAAAAACTTCAATTTACCGCGGCGAATAAAAGAGTTTAGAAGTTGGAAATAAACTCCGGCAAAATGTGGGGCTTTATTCAATTTTCTTTTCTGGGTCCGTTCACTTTGAGGCGGATTTTTCCTCGGTAAACAATTGACCATCATCTTTCATAATATACAGTGTGTCCACGGATTGAGTTAGGGTAAGGTATAAATGACAACAAATTTTTGATTTAGATTCTAATTCTCTGGAGATCGCTCCTGCTTGGTCTCAAACTAAAATGTTAAGAAAATGAGCCAAAAAGTGGTTTAGAAGGTTGATTCGATAAAAATGTTAAAAGTAGTTCCTTTGTTTTAAGATATATCAGAAAAGTTTATTAAGAAAAGTTGTTCAGTTTTCATAATCGACTTACAAAATTAAAGTATGCTGATTTTTCTGAAAATTGAGAATCTGCCGTAACTTTTGATTCTAAACAACTCCTCTTTATAAGTTTTTCCGATATCTTCTAAAACAACGGTACTTTACTCTTAACACTTTTTATCAAAACATCCCTGTATACTAATTGATTTGGCTGATTTTTTTTTTAGTTTGCAACCCAGCTAGGGGCAATTCCTAGGAGTTCAGAATTTTTGTCGTTTATACCTTACATCTTCAAATCAGACTACTAAATTGATTTGGCTCCTTTTCTTAACACCTTAGTTTAAGACCAAGCAGAAGCGATCCCCAGAAAATCAGAATCTTAATCGAAAATTTACCTTATTCTGTTGTACAGACCTTCGTTTTTAAAAAATAATTTAGAAATTGTTTTTTTGGTAATTTTTGAGTGTTAGCCATAACTTCATTACATTGTAAAACACCGTTTAAAAGGAAATTTCATTAGTTTTTAAGAGAATTGGATAAAACTTGTAGTTAGAGTAGTTTGGTGATTTTAAATCATAACTTTAAAATAAGGACACCACTGGAGCGGTGACTATGGAATAACTTGCACTATGTTATACAGCGTTTGAAAGGAAATTTAATTGTTTATGACGAAATATAAATAAAATATATTTTATCATAAACGGCTTGGTTTTTAAAACGTGTAAAAACATATTTTTTTAAATAATTTTTTTTAATTACCCCAATTTACGGACGTCGCTGGAGAGTTTGTTATAAGTCAAACCCCACCGAGATTCACACTGTTAAAAAGGGAATTTTAGCGTCTACAATAAAGTGTGGTATCTATTTTTTCATATCTCTGAGAAAATTAAAACATGTAAGAAAAATAGTTTAATTTCTGTTTTTTTTTAATTGATTTAATTTACGGATGCCCCTAAAGTTTTAATTATGCAACCGATCCGATCATGTTATACATCATTTTAAAGGAAATTTTATTGACTATAACAAAATATAACACATGTTTTTTTGTATACATTAGTTTTAAAAGAAATCGAATAAGCCTTGGAAAAAACATGGGTATTTTTTTAACTTTTTAAAATTACTTCAATAAACGGACGCCGCTGGAGAACTCTATTGCATTATACTTTGGAAAAAAGGGAGTTTTATTGTCTTCAATAAAGTATATTATAAAATTTTCTTTTAGAAGCTTAGTTTTTAGGAAAATTTGAAAAAACCTCAAACTTTCAGATTTTGGGAGAATTTTTGGAGGTTTTTGAAAATTTTCTTACCGCGTGACGTCCGACCACGATCATTGATCATGTAATGTGGAACAAAATAGAGACCCTGTATGTATAACATATTTTTAAAAAATATGTCATATATACAGGGTCTCTAGGACAAAAATGAAACAGAATTTCATGTGTTTTGATTTATTGTGGTCCCTAGCTTTTTTTTCAGGGGTTTTGAAAAGTGAACGCATCCTCAGTTCATCATTTCAGGCCCATCAAAGATAACTGCCTATACTTTCATTTGTAGGGCAAATCGATCCTGACTTCAATATAGGTTATGCACTGACTGGTACAAGATAAATAACTATCATAAAAATTACAGGCCACAATAGAAAAATATAAATAGAGGGTGTAACAACGAAAAGAAACAAACCCGTTTTCTGGAATGAAAAGCGAGATTTGAGAAAAATACTCACACACACAGTCTTAACTTAGCACTACCATCACGGATCACCTGTTAAGTGATCCGTAAAACAATTTTCGTAGATTTGTCAATTTATTGTAAGTTTTAAAAAAAATTGTTGCACCACCCGTTCTCCTGGAAACAGGCAGTGGCGGTTTCTCCATAAGTGCACATGTGCACGTGCACTCCCAAATTTTATCTAAAAAAATATTAAAGTTTGATCATTCTTTAATTTAAGTTATAATTACCCCAAACGGAATTTACTAAAGACTGGAATATTACCTAAAAATTATTACCCGGTATGTATGTGTTGGTATTCGTGTTCAAATCACCTGCGGTGCATGGCGGATGCGCTATATAGTTAGTTCGAATCTAATTATTCACTTTTATTTGCACCGTAGATGTTATGTCGCATTCTAATTACGAAATATAGAAAGAGAGGACGACATGTCCCAATAGAATTTTACAGTACACAGAATCTGAACCTTCCTTCGACAGTGCCTTGTACAAAAACTAGCCTCGATGCCGCCCGCACCCCCGTGACGCCCCCGCGCCCATGGTTCGCGTTGCATGTTAGAGCAGCTCACGGGCACTTTTAATTAGTGCGGTTAGACAATTTGGCATAGTGGTGTGCAACGATTACTTTTTCAAGTATGTCTCAACTATTACTACATATTAGCACTACCACTATTGAAGAAACTCAAAAATTTCTGATTGCTTTAAACTTTCTCCTAGAACATAAGGAATTGCCAAGTTAGGGATTAAGAATTAAGTAAATAATACCCTATTAATGCATAGAAAATATACCACGAATTTGCCGGTAGATTAGGTCGGATCAGGTCAGATGCATACCAACATATCAAATTCGTGGCTCTTTCAGTTTTCTACTAGTTTTTTTAAGAAATTACTTTTTTTATTTGTCTATTTTGATCTCGCCAGGATCTGGGTCAAAATCTAGAGGGGGGTCATAATCAACGAAAGAATTATTTGTAATATAATTTTTTTCTAGGGGGGGGGGGGTAAGTCTCCTGTTTTCCCTATAATTGTTAGTAAAAATAACTTTTTTTTCTAGGGGGGTTAACTACCACGTTACCCCCCCTCAAATCCGTGCTTTGATTAGGGTGGGGACTTGATACAGTGGCCAAACTATATATATATATATATATATATATATATATATATATATATATATATATATATATTCATCGGTTTCACAACGTTCTACGTCTTCGATACCCAATCTCCACTCGTTTCTGTTTGCCCATAATTCATCATCTAGGCCTCTTATTCTTATTTCACTGTCTATTCCTTCTCTCCAGCTTCTCCTTGGCCGTCCTCGTTTTCTTCGGCCAGTTGGTTTCCATTGTGGTATTTGTTTAGGTAGTCTTTCATTATTCATTCTTTGTACATGTACGTACCACACCAGTTGTTTTGTTCTTATATCATCCACTAAAGTACGTTCAGGCACTGTCATAATTTCTCTTATTCTTTGATTTGTAACTCTTTCTCTTTTTGATTTCCCTGCTGCTCTTCTCCAATAGTCCATCTCCGTAGCGGAAAGCATTTTTTCTGTTCTATCCTTGACTGGCCATACTTCTGAGCCGTATGTAATAATACTTTTTACAATGGTGTTATATATAAGCTTTTTGTTATGTTTTGATATACTTTGTTCCCAAATTATTCCATTTAATAAAGGTATCGCTTTTCTTCTTTGTACGTTTCGATCTTTCATAGCTTTGTCTAGTGTTCCGTCAGCTGTAATTTTTAGATCTAAGTATTTATACTCATCACACGACTGAATTCGCTGCCCGATATTTAAGATTAGATCCTGTTTCATTCCACCGATACACATATACTTTGTCTTATTGAGATTAACCTCTAGTCCCCACTTATTGTACTCTTCTATTAGTTTTCGTGTCATGTATTCGAGGTCGTCATAAACCTGAGCCACTACTATCTGATCATCGGCGAAACATAAAGTATACAAGGTGGTCTCGTCCAACGGAATTCCCATGTTTTGACATGTTCTCTTCCATACTTTAAGGACTTGTTCCAAGTATATATTGAAGAGCGTAGGCGAGATACAGCAACCTTGTTTAAGACCTTTATTTACTTGAAAGCCTTTGGTTAGTTTTGCTTTTATTTTAACTTACTAATGCGGTACTCTTTGATGGCCTTAATTAGTTGTACGCTTATGTTTGTGTTTTCCAATGCTTTCCAAAGTAGAGTTAGTGGTGTACTATCATATGCCTTCTGCAAATCGACGTAAAGCAGATGCAGCTCTTGTCCGTATGCCATTTTCTTTTCATTAAGTTTTCGCTTTCCACTTTATTTCCTATTATTTTACCGTATATTCTGCTTAGCGTACTAGTCACAGATATACCTCTATAATTGTCACATATATCTTTCCGTCCTTTTTTGTGTATTGTGGATATATATGACGTTTTTTTAACTAACAATCGTATTACTGTAATACCTAACTTACCGATGACATTATTGGTGATGGTTTAGGAGTAAGTTGACGCAAAATATTCCTTGTAAGCTTTGGAAGAAAAAAATGTTCTCTATATTCAATGCAGGTAAAGGTTTAAAGAAAAATAATTGGACATCAACTAATGAAAAAAAATTCCCAAATGACTTAAGTCATTTAAATGTTAGACAGATGAGGAATCCATTTGGGATAAATGATGCAGTAATTAAATACAAAGGAGTGCACTTCTTTATTGTGTGCACTCATTTATCTAAACTGAGCTCACTCTTGTTTTAAATTGGTTTTTAATGACTGCAATCATTCGTAGTCACCACACGGTAAAAAAAATTGTCTTGGATTAAAGCAAATTGCTTTGAAGTAAAATAATTTGTGCTTTCCTATTCACCAAGAGTATATTTTCTTGATATAGCACAAAAAATGTCTTGCCTCTTTATTTTAATGTGAAACAGAAATTGTTTTAATATAAATTGGAACTGAATTAATCTAAGGTACTGATTTTTCTGGAAGCAAAATATTACTTATATGAAGACAATTTGCTTTGTTACAAAGCGGAGTATACTGAAACAAAACAAATAAAGAAGAAAAATAAAGTCTCCTTTCAAGATTAAACGCTGCGTTGAACTAAAAAGAAATATTTTAATTCAAAACAAATTGTTTTAAGGTAAAACAATTTATTCAAGAAAAGAACTTGTTTTCTAGACAAAATTTTTTACCGTGCAAATAGCTCATATGGCTCAAGTAGACAAACTAATTTAGCACAAATCGTCGTTGATTTTACAAACTGACGTAACTCATTTATTGTAATTTTACAAGAGAGCAATTTCAAGTTTTATGGAAAGTTTATATTGGATTTGTATCACTAAAAATATTCTTGGATCTAATTATTTTTGTGCAATTTAAAGGATTTTTATGAGTTACGACACTTTGTGAGATGAAAGAACGACAAAAATAAGGTAGTATTATGGTCATCTCAAAAATGCATTTTTTTGAGATACGTCAGTTTGTAATATAACGACGAAATAGAATCCTCTTTTTTGTTTATTTCTAATTTGAATTAAATATATCTTACTTTTAGAGTTCCATATAATTCAGCTTGAACAGTGGATTTAATGTCAACGATACTGCCCAAAATTAACCTGGCTTTACTGCTGCCTTGCGTTCTTTGATTGATTGATTTTCTTACGGCTATATCTTTCCTAAAATTAAAATATTGAAATCCACATATTTTCTTTTTGTACCATCTTATACAATCAATAAAAAAACGCGATCATTTCTACAAAATATAAAAAAGGACCCAAACACAAAATGATTTTGATAGATACAAACTTTACAGAAATAAAATAAACGATTTAATAGAGAAACAAAAAAGAATTACTACAAAAATAAAATTATAGGCGCTCAAAGTGACTCTAGAACTATATGGAAAAATATCAATGAATATAATTTTTATAAGGTTAATTTTGTGAAATAAATCAAATCAAAAACCACCTACCTAATTCGCCCCTTTGTTTCTTAGCTTATAGCATAGAGTAAGATAGCCTAATTACTTACTCTATGCTTATAGTCTATGGACAAATCAAGTTTCGTGTTTCATTGATCGATATATATAGCAGTTTTTCGCCTGCTTTCGTTTTTTGTTTCTCTCGTATCTCGGTAGATGGCGCTTCTTGCGATAGTTTTCTAACTATTTACTTATGATTCGAGACAAAACCGTCTAATTAACTTCGCAAGAATTGTCACATTGACCAGCAGTGTTCTGAGGACTCCCATAAGGACGAAACAGTTAACTGTCAACACTTATTGGGTGTCCATTAGTTCTTGGACCCCCGTGAGGTTAAGCTTACAGGCTACCCACGGAAAAATATGAGAGAAACAAAAACTCCTTTTTATCCGATTAGCCACGAAACTTGTTTGATTTTTAAATTCACGGGTACGAAATTCTACGTTTGTTAGTATTATTTAGCTTAAAAATTCCGTTGATTGACGCTCACGTGTCTTGATGACGGGTAAAAATGAAATATGCGTTGATCCGGCCTGAAAGACAAAGAGCTGTCGTAGGTCACGGACTATAGTTTGTTTTCTTTTATTTGTATTCGATCTTTTCATTGATCGATATATATAGCAGTTTTTCGCCTGCTTTTGTTTTTTGTTTCTCTCGTATCTCGGTAGATGGCGCTTCTTGCGATAGTTTTCTCACTATTTACTTATGATTAGAGACAAAACCGTCTAATTAACTTCGCATGAATTGTCACATTGACCAGCAGTGTTCTGAGGAGTCCCATAAGGACGAAACAGTTAACTGTCAACACATATTAGGTGTCCATTAGATCTTGGACCCCCGTGAGGTTAAGCTTTCACTACTACCCACGGAAAAATATGAGAGAAACAAAAACTCCTTTTTATCCGATTAGCCACGAAACTTGTTTGATATTTATCTATTTATGTATTTATTTTTAAAATACGAAAGAAAGGGGCAGAAATAAACGTAATATTTAAATTTGATTATAAAAATTAAATTTACCCCACTGCACTAGGCCTTTTTTGTTTTGTTGTAGGCAGTGGAGGCATCAACGTCTCAGGATCAATCTACAAAAAAAAACAAGTTGGTAATTAATAATTAAGGAAGTTCGTCGATGTGTAAACCCTGCCAAAAAAACCGCTTGAAAACGGTTAAAAACTTATAAAATCAGATTTTACGAGATTTACCGGGTAGGCCAGAAAAAACCGGATTTTTTTTTTCATTATAACTTTTGAACTATACCATTGATTTTAATTGGACAAACTGCACTGGGCAGAAAATTAATCAGAGTTTTGAATAAATAAATTTTTTTGTCCGCCATTTCCAAATCCAAGATGGCGGACGAAATAAAATTGTACCCTTCAAAGATGCTCGTTTATTCTTGTGTTGCGAACATGTATTAATAATTTTTTTTAATCACTAAAAAAGCAGCATTCTTGCTACGCAATACAAGGTATGAGTCAGCAAAATCGGTTTGGTGGTTCTAAAAAAAATATTTTTATTTTAACCATTGTTTTGAATATTATACGATTGCCTTGCCAATAGTGGACAGAATCATAATTGATTCTTCAAAATGGCGTGTTTAGTCTTATTTTATGAAAATGTTTTGTTTTTTTTTTTAGTTTTTTTTTTAATTTGAAGAAAAGCGCTACTTTTCCCCCGCACAACAAGGTATAAATTAGTAAAATCGGTTTGGTGGTTCTCAAAAAAATCTATTTGTGTTTCATCTATTGTTTTACAGATTATACGATTGCATTGCCAATCCTATCTGCATTCATTTCTTTATAAACTCATTATTACTGAACCGATCTCAGTGAAATTAAAAAAAAAACATGGTGAGAATTGATTGTTCTTTAAAGTATATAATCGAAATTTGCCGCCATCTTAGAAGTTAGGATGTCGAAAATAATCATACTTGACTCTTCGAAGAGGCCCGTTTATTCTTATTTTCAAAAAATGTTCTAGTTACCAGTAGTTCTTAATTATTTAATGTGGGAGAAAAGTAATGTTTTTCTATAAATTTAAAAAAAAAACTAAAACATTTTCGGAAAATAAGAATAAGCACGCCATTTTGAAGAATCAAGTATGATTCTGTCCGACATCTTAAATTCTAAGATGGCGGCAAATTTCGATTATAATTTTTAAAGAGCAATTGATTCTCAACATGATTTTTTTTATTGGTTTAGTAATAACAAATTTATAAGGAAATAAATGCAGACAGACAAAAACCACCTCAACGATTTTACTAATTTGCACCTCGTTGTGTGGAGGAAAAGTAGTGCTTTTCTATAAATTAAAAAAAAAAAACTAAAACGTTTGCGGAAACTAAGAATAAACACGCCATTTTGAAGAATCAAGTATGATTCTGTCCGCCATCTTAAATTTTAAGATGGCGGTAAACTTTGATCATGATCTTTAAAAAGCAATCAATTCTCACTAAGATGTTTTTTACTTCATTAAAATCGGTTCAGTAGTAATGAATTTATAACGAAATAAATGCAAACATATTTTTTTTAGAACCACTGAACCGATTTTGCTCATTCGTACCTTGTCGTGCGTGGCAAGAATGCAGCTTTTTTACTAATTTAAAAAAATAATTAAGACATGTTCGCAACACGAGAATAAACGAGCATCTTTAAAGGGTACATTTTAATTTCGTCCGCCATCTTTAATTTTGAGACGGTGGACACAGATATATATTTAGTCAAAAATCTGATTAATTCTCTGCTAAGTGCAGTTTGTCCTATTAAAATAGATGGTATAGTTCAAAAGTTATAATGAACAAAAAATTGTCCGGTTTTTTTTGGCCCACCCGGTAATTGACTTAACGAGTATTGACCAGACAACAATTTATGCCATATCGATACCACAATTCTGATACGTGGTAACCCAAATCAACAAAATTTTAAAGGAATAAGAAAAGTAGGGAAAAGAGAATGACCGTTTTGTATATTAGCTCACACTACTACTATATAAGTAGTGTGAGCTATGGTGATCCTAATTTTTTCGAGAAAAAAAAAGTTGCTCCGATTTCAAAAATTTTTATATATCTTTGCGTTTCAGATGATTTTGAAACTTTTTTGTTTTGCTGTCTGTCTGTCTGTCTGTATGTCTGTTTTAAAAAAATAAAAAATCGAAATAATGAGCTGCATTTGATAAGCAAGTTTTTCAATAAAAATTAAAAAAAGATGATGAGTAATCAGTTTAACAAGTTTTTACTATATCAGATTTCATATTTGAATAATGTTTCAAAGTAGGAGATTTAAGGAGTTTTAAACCAAGTTTTTTGATAAGGATAATTAGAGAATTATTAAAATAAAGCCAGGCTATAATAGTGCCAGGCACAATTTTGACACCTTGACATTGTAATATCAGCTGTGATCTTTCAACACACGGCCTTTGTTTACTATATGAACCGGAATAAATAGTGCCTTCTTTTATTAATTGAAAATAAACGACGAAAGTTTTAAATTCGACTTTGGTATGTCAATTTTAAAGGATTAACTGTCAGTTTTCAATGTGAATGTGTCAAAATGCCTGGCACAATTATAGGCTGGCTGTATGTATTTCAATAATTCTCTAATCTCTATTTAAGTGATTTTTTATTTAGGAAAATTGGTTGTGCAGGTCACTAAACCAAAAATGTTAGGTACCTCAAAGCTCTTTTTTCTTCTTTCCTCTTTCTTCTCCAAAGCGGGTTCATCGTGAGGGACAGATTCGCGAGCTGACGCAGACTCCTCTTTGGTTGAATCTTCAACAGGTTGACCAGCATCTTTAGAGGAATCCCGACTTGCCTGTTTTTAAAAAATGTGCCTTGTTAGGTCCAATTGTTTGAGTATTTTGTGGAATACGAATTTTCACCACCGCACCGGAGCACATTGTGTCCTTTTTATGATCTAGGATGATCACAAATATAATTTTATTTCGTTTATATATTAGAAACAGCTTTAATATTTTATATTAAGAATTTTTTAGAAATATACTTAATATATAATATAACTTATTATAAGTGAAGAAAACATATTGGTTATTCTAAAAAAATAAACTTTGTTCCTATTTTGTTTCATTATTATATAAAATAAAAATGATTTCTTTTTACAGGGTGTTTCTTTAAGTTTGTACCATTGCTAACTTATTATTTTAATAATGGCAACAACGTATTTCTATGGACAAGCATGGTGGCAAAAAAGTCAATTTTTAAGTGTCCTTTAGTAGAAATTATGGTCATTATTTTCATAATTATTTGACAACCATATACGACCATATAAGAAACATATATATATATATATATATATATATATATATATTTGTTACTGATATTTATATACAAACTATTAAAAACATCAACACCGTCCTATTTAAGAGAAAAATTATCTTTTCGTAGCGATTTTCGAGGTTTTCCAATAAGATCTGATAAATTTATTTTACCCAGATATCTTTCTAGTATGTTTGAACGCAGTTTTTCTTATACCTGTGTTAAATATTATAATGAATTTCAAACTTACTTTGCCGCCTGCGGAAACGTTTTATCACGGATCACCTAACAAAGTTTTATCATTAACAAGCAAAAACAAATATTATCGACGGATTGGAGAGTAGTTTATTAGGCTTCGCAAATTTTTTCGTTTTTTTTCTCCTTCATTGTTTCATTGTTTTATAGATATAAAATTAATCTGAGATTAGTATTTAGAGTAGGTAAGATTTATTAATCTTAATAAGGGTTAATGTTGAGTAGCTGGACTGTCAGCTAGACTTCGCCCTTTGAAAAGTGCTTTTTTTTAAATTACTAAATACTTATTAAATTTCCAGCAATATTGTACATGGCATTTTTTTTTCAATAAAGACAATTTATTATTATTATTATTATTATATCTCAATTTGAATAACTTTTATTGTTAGTTTTTAAACTATTTTTTTAAATTGCGCTATAAAGAACACAAAGAGGTAGTATATAAAAAAAAATAATGCATTAGGTTATTAGGCTTCACAACTGGACCACAAACGGTTTAAAAAGAGTTATTAATGTGAAATGGCAAAAGAGCAAAAGTACGTCTGTTCAAAAACAAAAAAGGCTATAAATATTTTTATCGGACTTCGCTTATCTTTTTCTTCGATCAACGTTGGATGGGACAGGCAAGCAACCGGCCAAAAGCCCGGTGGGCCAGTACAATTTAGGGCCGGTTGGGCCGCAGCACAGTGCGGACTCCTGTGGGCAATATTCGAAAAACTGAGGTTACATTTTAAAAGTTTTAATGTTGCAAAAGTATAGATAAATGTCCAGTTTTTCTGTAATCATAACCTATTTTTTAGTCACACTTGCGAAAGTGAACAAATTAAATAGTTAAAGTCGTTATTTTAAAACAGGTACAAAAAAATCGTATAAAATACCTATCAGAAAATTAATTTTACTGGTTCTGCATTTAAATATAAAAAAATTTTTCTTTAAGTATTACAGTGATATATATTTACGCTATTTGTTTAAATAAAATTTTGTCAAATTGACGTCTCGCTTTTAAAATAATTTAATTAAAACTGTTATGCTTACAAAAAAAAATATTTTTTAAATTTTGTTAAGGTTATAAAAAATTGCAAAGATTTGCAAGGTCTGGCATATATCCTAAACATTAGTCCAATGAATTAGCAAAAAGGTAGCATAAATATTTTTTGCTACTGGCTGCTACTAAGGGTGCTGTACTTTTTTAAATAATATATTTCAATCCTAATAATTTATAACACATTGGTTACCACCCCGGTTGAGAGGCCTCACATCATCTCCTGTTTAGGTTTACCCTTAAAACCAGTCTTGCCGCCATTTGGACAAATATAAAATTGTGACAGCTCTCATCAACGTCAAAAATGGCGGCAGCAAGGTGTCAAAAATGGCACTAAATCTGGAGAAGATATGAGGCTTATTATTCGGTGATGGCGAGTGGTTATAGGTGATAATAAATTTAAAAAAAAATCCCAAAATATTTATGGTACTAAGTCACCTTATACTACTGTGAGGAAAATGGAAAATTCAATATTTTAGAATCGCATATCGTATTGGCCGTTTTTTGTCAATGGGAACGCACAAAAACAATAATTTGAGGTAGTCAATAAAATTATAAAAATACTGCTATCACTCTTAAAATATATTTGCCAAAAATTATTCTGGTGTTTGTGTGGGCGAATCTTTAAAAAAAAATCGTTTTCGCATTTGGAGATCAAAAGTGCGCTTTTTATCACAAATTTTAGGGATAAAGTATCACTTTTTAGGGATAAAGTATCACTTTTTAGGGATAAAGTATCAGTTTTTATCCCGTGGCCTCTCACGTAAATCTGAAGGTGTTAAATATTTTCAAAAAAATTCAACCCTTGTTGGGTTTAGACGAATATTCTGACAAAAATAACCAAATTCTAAATAAGGCGTCATTAAATTTTTGCAAAAGTCTCAGTTTTAAATAGAAGCTATCCGGACAAAACAAAATTTATTTTCAAAACCGTTATTTTGAATGGTTAAATAAAGATATTATATCTGAGAAATTTTGTTATAAAACGGATTCAGAAAAATCAAAAAATACAGATTCGGAAACAGAGGCCGTACCCGGACCGAGTCGTGGACGGCCTAAAAGGGCTTTCTTAGAATCATCTTTAAGAACCAAGAAACTGAGGGTGCAATGTGTATTTTGGGGTTGCTAATTTAATTTTTCTGGAAGGGACTTAGCCCCCTCAAGCCTTCCTAACTACGCCCATGAATCCGAATAAAAAAAATAAGTTTAGTTTAATTTTTGACACAAAAGTAAATTGATTTTTATTTTTAACCTAACTGTAGGTTAAACTGAATGCACTTTAATTTATTTTTTTAATATTTTAAATAAAATGACATATATATATTTTTACTTATTTTAACCTTTAGACTACACTTTATCACATACCCTATAAAAAAATTAACTTTTTTGAAAAACAACAAAGATATTGATTATTGTCCAAAAACCCTATTTTTGTCCGCACTGTGCGCAGGCCCGATGTACCTGTTCCAAATTATTAATATTTATTTTTGTATATTTGACAAACGAACTAATTAAAATATATTAAACATTTAAATTTAAAAAATCTGTATGTAGTAACGTCAGGCCTGCGTTACTCGTTTGATTGTTACAGTTACTTTTATATCAAAATAAGTATAATGTATCAAGGAGATAATGTGATAATGGCACTAACTTATTAATATCTTTTTACAATACCAATACCTATCCAGAAGAAAAAATCGGGAGATTAAAAAAATGTAATAAAAATATTGTCCAATTTTTTTCTGTGTGGTTCGGAAAAAAACGACTTCAAAGTTTTAATTGTTAATAAGATATAATAGATTCGAAAAAAATTACTTGCAGCCTTTTAACTAACGGGGGCAGTGCTGTTGTATGTTGAAATTTTGTACGTTTTTATTTTGTTTTTGAGTTCTCATTTGGTGAAAAAATTATGTTAATAGGTACTTAGTGTTTAATATAGGCATACAGAATATAAAACTTTACAAAAATATCTAAAGCAGTATCACAGATATTAATAAAAAAGGAGATTTTCTGAAAGTCTGTAAACACCTTGTATCTCACAAGTTGTTGGATATTTAGGAGATGCATACATATGTTTATATGAAGTTTTTTTTCTCAAAATGCAAATTACATCCTTTAAAATTAACATGTTATCAATATCAAAAACAAAAATAACACAATATGGCTTCGTTTTCTTTGCCGTATCATTTTTATGCCGAAGCGAGGGCCGAATAAAAAAAAATTGCCAGGGTCGGTTTGTTTGAGCCCATCCAACCCTGTCTTCGATCCAATTTTTGTTTCCAAAATTTTTATGAAAAATTAGTATTTTTCAGGTATTCAACTACTAAGGTGCAGTATACTCTTTGCAATAAGGCTAGCCCTTTTGTTTAATCACCATGTAATTCTGGTAACAAAACGCACGTGTATTCTTAATTCAGTTTTAAACCATAGGTTCCTAAGGTAACTGATAATGGACGCTGCAAAACTAATTATCAGTTACCTTAAGGTTAATATAATCGGTCACCACCCTTTATAATAAGGGTGATGGATCGATGTTTAAACTGTCAATTGTTTTGAAATTTTTAACTTTGAAACATTATCGCTTATTTTATATTTAAATTCTGATTCTGATTTGGAATAGTTTTTTGAGAAAAGTTTCTGTCCCAAAATGATTTTATGTAGTGAAAAATTTATGAACAATTGGGGTGCCCTGCCGCCAAAGTTTCTACATTGGAAGATTTTCAGTGCGACTGACCATATAAATTAGTGATTATTTAATTTTTTCAAAAATGTTATTTTTTACAATGTATTTTGAGTTTGATTTGAGCTAAGCTTTGCAATTTGTTTTGGTAAAAATTATTATTTAAAAATAGGATTACGCCCTGTTTATAATATATTTTTTGTAAATTGAAGTTTTTAAATTACCTAAGCAAAATGACTTAATAAAAGTTAAATTAATATTATTTGTAGTTTCCACAAATGAACTTTAGCTCGACTCATATTAATGTAGTACATACTCATTTCTTTGTTACAATAAGTATATAAGCATTAATATTTTTTGAAATTAAAACAGTATTATATTAAACTTTTTAATAAAAAAGTTGTTCATATGAAAATCTCACATTTTTTATGGTGGACACATAGATCTTTTAAAAAATATAAAGTTCCTAACTGATTTAACCGCAGAGGCTTTGGGAATTTCAACAAAAACAGTATTGAGACAGAATCTTTGTGAGTGAATTAAAAAATATATTTTAGACACAATATTTAAACTAGAAATAGCTATATTGAGGGTATTACTAATTACCAAGTTTAAAATGTTGCAGTAGAACTGCTCATAGGATTAAGTTCAAATCAAAAGATGAAAATTATTATACTAAGCTTTATTTGTATGGTTTTGTAAACTTATTTTCTTAAAATAAAATAAAACCAATCGAAAAACTAAAAAACTAACTAGGCAAAAATAATTTATTCTCATCGTCCAAAAAACTCCATCTCGTGAACTGCCATCTTCAGTTATGACGAGAGGAACGACACCAATTTAGCTCATTTTCTCAGACTTCTTGTTTTATAAATCTTTTTTAACAGTAGTTTTACAAACTTTTTGAATTAGTTTTTTAAAGGCGTTGTTTTGAAGGGCATCAAAGAGTCTTCATACTTTTTGTCATTACTGTGTTTCTTGAAATTCCGCTCTATAGTTATCACGGATGGGACTGAAGATCGAAAAAAGCGTGGAATTTTCGAATGAACAGTTTATCTTTGTCGCCAATTTTCTTGACTATTTTCCTGAGAATATGTGAATACTTCTAAATATCTACTTTACAAAATATTTTGACTACTTGACAAAAATTTTTTGTTTTGAAAGTTTACTTTCATTGTCAATTCAAGCTTTGATAGACAGACAGGCTTGCAACTGCCAACTGCAATCTGGGGCCAACAATGATTTTCGAAGCTATTTTCTGTCTTCTTTATAGCAGAAAAATAAAAAAGGATAGCAAAGGGTTTTGGGGTATTGTGCTAGCGCTACCAAGTCCACTTCCAATCCCTGGCTTCGCATGCGTAGATCTACCAATATTATTTACCTCATGTATTAGAATCGATGTACAGGGTGATTTTCAGATCTAACCGAACCGAACCAAAGCAAACTAAACCAATATTTAAAAAAAAAAAAAAAACTTTCCTGACTTCCTACCTGGGATGCTAGAGGATGTGAATCCGAACCGGACCGTACCGAACCGAACCTATCCAAACCTAACCCTACCCAACTCCCAACTAACATTTATAGTAGCGGCTACATGTTCTAAAGGCTTTGCTACTTTCTTATAGTAGAAATGTGGTGATCCCAACCAAAATTTGTTACTTTTTAGTTCTAACTACTATTTAGTATCAGGAAATAGTAGATGTTTCGTAAAAACGACCCTCTAAACTACTTCATAGGATTGTTTCTTGATAGTCGATTCTGATAGTCTTCTATACCACAATAGGACGTTGCTAAAGTTTTACTTTCTTTTTAGTCGTTATTGCGTAGTCGCCCTGACTTTTATATCCTACTTAATTACCACTAGAAAGTTAAGCTTCATTGGAGTCCCAAACAAGTGTATCCGACAACTACATTATAACTTTAATTTTTACCACAAAAGTTTGTGTCATCATAGTAACATCTGATGTAACAATGTAGACAAAATAACTTTTTGGATCAACTTTAAAGCCGCAACTACTTTGACTTTTTTTTTAATGTCGATCTTTTAAAGTAATCTCTCCTTCCTGTTTCTACTTTGAAAACGTAGACTTTTTGAAGTCGCATCTTTGTCGCACACATTCTTAACCTTACTTTTTGTGGCTCATTTTATAATATGGGAATATTAGTAATAGTTTTGCAAATATTTTTTTAACTACCTTGAGCAGTCCATTTTTTCGAGCTCATTGCTTGACCATTTTGCAAAACAATCAAAATGCAAAATATTCAAAGTATGGAGTACCGCACACGGATTTTAAGAATTCCCTGGTCCATGCTTAATCTCCATCCTTAATCTTTTACGCTACCAACAAGTAGTGTTGCTGTTCTATTCAGTGTCTTTACGGTCGTTCGTGGTTTGTGCTGTGGCAGCACCCTATCGCCATCGTAACCCTCTTGTGCGGACTAAACCGAATTCGTTTATCTATGCCTCTAGTGCTGACGTGTCGTGTCTCACTGTGATTCATTTTATGTGTTGAGCTTGGGTATTTGTCTTTTTGGTTTTCTTCAAATTTGTGCTGTTGTTAAAGCTTGGTTTGAAGTGAATAAACTTAAATTTGTGCTGTGTTTTGTGCCAGGCTTTATTGCAATAGGTCCCTAATATCTAATTTATGCACGGCCCCTAAAATAACCTCTGGGATATGCTAGAGCTAGACTTCATCTAGGAACTTTTGCGCTGTTTGCGGCTAATAAAAAAACAAGTTAGATATATCGTGGTTACATGCGGATTTCTAAGCGATCTAACAAGTCTCAGAGATTGTTTTTTTACTTATAGGGCTTATAATAATAAAAATTACTGAATATTGACAATGCCAAAATATCTAAAAACAATAAAAAATACTACATACGAATTGTGAGAGCAATGTGTAAATAAAAAAAGTAACAATAAGTTGATTTCATTGATGTGACTACGTTCTTTTAGTTCCGTGACCAACAGTTCCTAGAAATTCTAGAATAGGGATCATGCTCTCGACTGCAACATACATTTTTAAAAAACACTTTTTATTGGCACTTCATTTATTGTTATAATGGAATTTAATTTATCTTGTTTTTGTTTTAAAACCTACTACAAAATCACGTTCGTACATAACCTATAAGCAGTGGTGCTGTTGTTGCCAGAAACGGCAAATGACAAGTGGCGACACCCCAATAACATGAGGGTAGTAGTTATACTTATCGCGTGGTTCCTATAACTCTGTAGACGTTTTCTAGTGGCGAAAGCTAGTTAATAATACGTTTCTGCAACGAAAGAGTAGAAATTCGAGTGTGTTATCTAGAACTAAAAAGGAATGCCGACATAAAAGTCGTAAGTAACACATTGCCGTAACTTAGGCTCACTTTCAAGTAACCCTTTCGACTATCAGGGAATATAGTTTGGGACGCCATGTTTTTATGTAAGAAAAAAAATTTAATATTTTTGTTGTCGTTTTATGAGCTCATATTAAAGAGCTATACTATTTTAGAAACATATTAGTTGAAGCTTACCAAAAATGCTCTTCTTAAGCACCATTTGTTGAAGTTAACTGTCGATTATGAAAACATAACCTCCAAAATCGCAACACAAAAATTCCATCAGCTACCAGAAAACGGCTCAATTTTACGGGCGCACCGGTTTTTTGCAATATATATAATGCATGTTATACAAAAAACTTTGCATCGCACTCGAATTTTGATCCTCTGCTCGTAAATTCTCACACTTTTGGATAACATAGTACATATTATAACCATAACCAAACAAAAAAACTAAGCGCGTCTGTTTACTGTTGTGTCCACCATATTGTGTAACAATTCTACCAAAAAGAAACGATTATATTATTTGCAACTACATCGCAACTTTTATGCCATTACGGAAAAAAAACAGCCTCTACGACGTAGTAGATACCTGGCTACGACGTAGTAGTGTAGTTGTTACTACAGTGACTTTAAACACTTGGCCAAGTAGCTATAACCAGAAATTGGTTCCCCACTTAGGGAATTATAACGTCGCTGTATGGTATACTGAGACGTAGCGGGAGTACGTTGCAGTTACTTTTAAGAAATTCTTTCTAGTTGGGGTTTCGTCGTTACAACTTTAAATGTTTGTTGGGCTAAACCTAATTAGCAGTACGTGTTGTAGTTTAGTTTGGTTAGGTTAGGTTTGGTTCAGTTTAGTTAGGTTCGGTTTGGTTCGGTTCGGATTCACATCCTCTAGGATCCCGGGCAGGAAGTCAGGAAAGTTTTTTTTTTGAAAAAAATTATTGGTTCAGTTTCCTTCGGTTCGGTTAGATTTGATTAGGTTTTGTTAGGTTAGGTTTTTGAAACTTTCTATTTGCATGTGGTTAGAATCATTCAAGTGAAAATCACCCTGTATGCATCTATTCTAAGACATGAGGTAAATAATATTGGTAGATCTGCGCTTGCGAAGCCAGGGATTGAAAGTGGACTTGGTAGCGCTAGCGTCTTGTTTTGTATATTATTCTCTTTAATTTCTTTTAAAAAAATAATTAAATAAATCCCCCTAAGTTAACACATGACATCAATATGCGACGCACAGTAATTGTTCAGTACAAGTTTGCGAGAAAAGACAAGTGGTGACAAATCTTGTAATTTTTGATAGAACTAACAGTAAAAATTTCAATAAAAAATAGTCAACGGTAAAGTAGGTAGCGAGGTCCAAACTTTAAACTGACAAGAAATTAAAAATTTGTATTTTATTACAATTAAATGCATGATTCCAGGGGTCTATGGTATGTTCTTTATTCAGAGCAGAGCTGAGCAGATTAATTCAAAAAAGTAGCAGAGTATAACTACTGACTACTTTATCAAAAAAGTAGTTTAACTACTTGGTAGTTAAATTACTTTTTCAAATAAGTATTAAAATTACTAACTACGGAAAAAGTAGCAAATTTAAATGGTCAGTCAATCCAAAGCAGCATTTGACTTTTATTTTTATTCTGCATAAAATAATAGCAAAAAGTACTTCAAAAAGTAGCTAAGTACATGGTTTTAACTACCTTTAGTAATTTAATTACTTTTGAGGAATTTTATTAACTTTGAAAATATTTAACTACAAGTAGTTAAATTTTTTTAATAATAATCGAATTTCTCAAAAGTAGTTAAGACTAGTAGTAGTTAAATACTTTTAAAACTAATGAAACTCCACAAAAATAGTTAAATTACTAAAAGTAGTTGAAACCAAGTAGTTAACTACTTTTTGAAGTCCTACTTTTTGCGATTATTTTTTTGCAGAATAAAAATATTCGAGTATAACTACTACAGGAGAAAAAAATAATCAGGGTACAACTACTTTTACGGAAAAAGTAGTTAACTGCGTAGGTATAGTTTTTGCAAAGTCAGTTGAATAAAGATAAAAGCCGACCATCGGCATATCCTTTATAGAAAGTGACATGGGCGGCGGTAGATATACTCATGAAAATTATTTCATTTAATTATGGCGTAAACTAAGGAAATAAAAATAGATAATAAAACTTTCTATTCCTACACCTACAGGAACGACACTGATTTATTTTCTAACTCTGCATACTACCGACTAAAGGGGTCCCGAAAAGCACACCCGAAAGCAATTAAAAGCGGATCTCAAAAAAATCTGCCAGTCAGGTACCGTCTATCCACCTGTGCTCGGTCGGTCCGGAAACAAATACTTTGTGGTCAGACCGCAAAGAGTCGCGCCTCTCTCTGTCGGTAGGGTTGAAATTATACCAGGAAGATTTTATATGAATTTGGATAACTTTTGTAGGGCAGAATAAAGCAAAATTTCATGAAATCGATAGAACCCCGTATTAGGAGTTATTCAAGTGACTTTGCAAGAACTATACCTACTTTTGCTGTTAACTACTGCCCAACTCTGCCTGCTTATAACCAATTAGGACAATAGACTTTTCTTGTAGCTATATTTGGTAAGGTGTAGGTACCTAGGTATACCTTCCTATAATTACCTATTACACCTACCCCTTGAAGAGTTGCTGAAGTTCTTTGTCCAGAAGTTCTTGGTGAATAAGTAGTTGGTACAGGAGCTATTGGTACATCCGAAGTTCTTGGTGCATCAGAAGTTCCTGGTCCAGAAGTTCTTGGTGCATCCGAAGTTCTTGGTGCATCAGAAGTTCTTGGTGCATCAGAAGTTCTTGGTGCATCAGAAGTCCTTGGTGCATCAGAAGTCCTTGGTGCATCAGAAGTTCTTGGAGCAGGTGATGCCTCCAATTCTGCAGATGTTTCTGGTGCTGGTGGTTCCTGTGTTGGTGGTTCCTGTGCTGGTGGTTTTGGCGGTTCTAAAGTTGTAAAAATATGAAGCCGATAAAGTTTTGAATATCTACTTTTTAACAAAATTCTTACCGATTTAGAGCTGGAATCCAACGGTATTCCTATTATTGTCAAACTACAGTTTGTGTTTGTGTTAACCATTCCGACGACGCACAGTGGTTCAAAACCGGATAAAACTGCCGCATTAATTTTCATTCAGTATAAATTTGGTATAGTTTTTGCAAAGTCAGTTGAACAAAGATAAAAGCCGACCATCGGCATATCCTTTATAGAAAGTGACATGGGCGGCGGTAGATATACTCATGAAAATTATTTTATTGAATTATGGCGTAAACCTCAGAGTATCTTCTTACTCTAAGTAGACTTTATTCAGGTGCAAGGTAGCCGGATCTTATTATTTAAAACAAACCGAAAAACTGTCGATAATATGTACAGGGTGGTTTTTTATAATTGCAAGATCGCTATAACTCGGTTATTATTGGGAGTAGAAAGTTCAAGCAAAAACTATTCGGTTTGGTAAATTATGGCCACTTTAGGCCCACCATTAGTATTTTTTATAGGTTATAATATACAGGGGGTGACAAACAGATCAATTTTTTTAAAGGGAACACCCTATATATTTTTGTATTTTTAAGTTCCGCAAAAAATTAGCTTTACAGATATATGTAACACTATGGCTCTATCTTTGTAAGTTTTCGAGATATTGACGATTGAAATTCCGAAAATTAGCAAATTTTAAATACGGTGCGGAGTATTTCCTGTGACAAGTCACAAACAATATTTAGATTTGTGAATTCCTAATGACATTGTCAGTGCCAAATTTTAAATATTTATCAACAATGTTGCTTTATTCCAATGCAGAAAAGCAAGAGATACTTTTGTTATATGCGAAAAATAATAAAAATGCCACTGCTACTGCGAGAGAATATCGAGAACTGTATCCAGCCCGACAATGTCCTAATATATCCACAATTCTTAGGATATATAGAAAATTTCGTGAAACATCGTCTGTGGAACGAAAAAAACGAGTTGTTCGTCCAAACGAAGAGGCTAATTTAAATATTTTACTACATTTTCAAGAAAGCCCACAAATTTCTATAAGAAAAGTATCTTCCGCATTAGTGCAAGAAGGACTGGAACGCTTTACGTCTTTTACCAAAGTAAGAAGTGTCCTAAGAACAAATTCTTATTGGGCATATAAACAACAAGAACTTCAAGGCCTAACACCCGATCAGAAAAGAAAAAGGGTTGAGTTTTGTCACTTTATGCATGAAAGACTAAACGCAGAACCCCGTTTTTTAAATCACATTTTGTGGTAGGATGAGTCGACGCTTACAACTTGTGGTCTACCAAATAGACAGAATAGCAGACTATGTTTCACGACTAACCCTAATTTTGTAAAAGAAATTAAAAGACAGGGAAGACAATCCGTGAATGTCTGGTGTGGCATACTGAACGACCGTGTTGTTGGGCCATTTTTTTTTGAGCACTCTTTAACGGGACAAATTTATTTAAATTTTTTACAAAATTACTTAGAAAATTTTTTGGATGACTTGCCACTAAATCACAGAAGAAGATTGATTTTTCAGCAGGATGGGGCTCCTCCTCATAATGTTCATGAGGTTCGAGAATTCTTAAATAATAATTTTAATGAATGGGTTGGGAAAAACGGCACAATACGCTGGCCACCCAACAGTTTTGATTTAACTCCTTTAGACATTTTTTTATGGGGTCACCTTAAAGATAAAGTTTACAGATTAGAAGCGAGGAATACTCGAGAGCTCAGAGAATTAATATCACTGTCTGTCAATGAGCTTAATGATAATTTTTCTAATTTATTAACCAGAACAATAAATAATTTAAGAGACCGGTTTCAAAAATGTATTGAAGTCAATGGTGATAGGTTTGAACATTTGTTACGTTAATTTTTATTTATTTATGGATTTAAAACAATTAAAACATTAAAAAAATTGTCGTCTTTTGATTTTAAATTTCTATGAAAATTGACAAAGATGATTATTTATATTTATCAAACTGTCAGTCAATATTGTTTCAGTTTGTCATTTACAGTCTATACGTTAAATACTCCGCACCGTATACCTATTTAAAATTTGCTAATTTATGGAATTTCAATCGTCAATATCTCGAAAACTAACAAAGATAGAGCCATAGTGTTACATATGTCTGTAAAGCTAATTTTTTGCGGAACTTAAAAATACAAAAATATATAGGGTGTTCCCTTTAAAAAAATTGATCTGATTGTCGCCCCCTGTATATTATAACCTATAAAAAAATACTAATGGTGGGTCTAAAGTGGTCATAATTTACCAAACCGAACAGTTTTTATTTGAATTTTCTACTCCCAATAATAACCGAGTTATAGCGATCTTGCAATTATAAAAAATCACCCTGTACACTGTCGATAATATGTACACCCACCCTAGGTATTTACAAAAAAGTTACAAAAATAAACATTATTTTTACCACAAATAGTTTTATTAAATTTACGACAACGCGATTATTATCCACTTCCACGTTTGTTTTTCAATTATTAAATCGGGTAGTGACCGACGGCCAATTTTTTAATTTTTAGTTTTTCTTCTAGGGAAAAACCACTAAAAGAGTTTTAAAACGCTAATTTTATACATTTTCACTTAAAAAATAGAACAATATGCAGAGTATATGTGAGTATGCGTAATTTAGAGGGCGTAAATTAAAGCATACATGCTCTACGAACAAGAATAAGACGACTAACTGCACACTAACTTGCTGGCGTGCCTGGCTCAAATTTAAGTTGATTATTTTCATTATACAATGTAAATATTGTCCAACTCTGTCGCTCATATAGGCCACTGGTAAAAATCTCTTTCTGTTCGACGGTGCCAGCAGACAAGTGGCACAACTTACTCTGCGTTTTAACGGCAGGCAGAGGGCCAGCCAGTCGTCGCGCATTATCATTTCCGAGTGTGATCCACTGCATTACACAAGGTTATCAGGGTTATCATATTTTATATAAGTTAAAAAGAAATGCATAAAATAACAAACATATCAGGAGGTTTTAAAAATAAAAAAAACGGCGCTACCCCATGAGCCGCCACTGGGATTGCGCCGATTGCGGCTGTTTATAAAACAATAAAAAAAAACACTTTTACCTTCTGCCTCAGCTGGCGCATCAGACTCAACCTTTTCTTCGTCGCTCATATTGGATTTTTTAAAATACCTCAAAACCAACTTCTTTTAACCTTTATTTTTTGACGGCTATCACATTAATCTTTATTTTGTAGGTTCTTGATACGTTCCTGCTAAAATTTAGGGTAACTAATAATGAGTATGCAGGGTAGGTACCTGCAGAAAACAATAAGCCCACTGTTTTTTACAAAAATGCCAAATAAAGCAACCAGAGGCGTGCGCACGGGGTGACAGGGGAGCACGCACGAGTACTTACCAGTACCCAGCGCCGGTTTGTCCTATAGGCACTTGCCTAGGGCCCGCAGCATCAAGGGGGCCCTCGGTATAGAAGTGAATGGGGCCCTCAGAGTCCTGATCCAAAAAGTCAATTTAACTTTAAATTTATTCTGATGAAAAAAATGCAAGAATAAAATGGAACAAAATTAAGTTTTTTTAATTAGAATTTTTTTTTTGAGAAACCACTATTTAAAATTCAAACAAGTTTTCCTGACTAATCGGGTAAAAAGAAAAATTGAGGGTTTTTTGTTTCTCTAGTCTCCGTGGTTAGCTCGAAAGCTTAACCTCACGGGGGTCCAAGATCTAATGGACACCTAATAAGTGTTGACAGTTAACTGTTTCGTCCTTAAGGGACTCCTCAGAACACTGCTGGTCGATGTGATACCCTTCATAAATTAAGTATACATTGTTAATGAGAAAACAAAGTCATGTACCCAACAAGAAGCGCCATCTACCGAAATACGAGAGAAACTAAAACAGCAGTAGGCGAGTAAAACTGCTATATCATCGATCGATGAAAGTATCGATTGAAAGCAAGAATCCATACCGTGACCTACGACACACATTGCCTTTCTAGATCAGGTCAACGCTAATTGCGTTTGTTCCGCTATCAAGACGTCGGCATCGCGTCAGTCAATGGAGTTTAAAGCCAAAATTTACATTCTACTATTTAAATCTAGGTTTTTTAATAGAATTGACTAAATTATGGTAGGGCCAAAGTTTCTATGCATTTTTGCATAGGTAATCCTGCAAAAAGTGGCAGATTCACGAGCGCACTGCGCATGAACTGCATTGTCTTATGTAAATCTGAATTTATTTAAGTACATGTTCTAGCCAAATTTGCCGTTTTTTTTTTAAATTAATTTTAAAAAAATAGTTTAACGAAAAATTTGAAATTTGCTAAGTAGAAGGTATTGTTTCCGACGAAAATATTTTTTTCGGATAAAGCCGAAAACGTATGATTTGGATATATTTTGATCTATTTTAGGTATATCATCGTGACGTCAATCTGTGTGTGGTTTTTGGTAAATTGTTTTTTCTCAATCACATTTTTATTAATACCTTTCGTGTAAGAAGTTAAGGAGAAAAAAACTATTTGTTAAAAAAAATAGTGGAGCATCTCAAAAAAGTTAGTTTAGAAAGTAAATAACCCAGAGGAGCCACCGACGAGCTTTACCATATTGAGGGGCAGATGGCGCTGAAATAAATTCGTCTGGTACGCAATATTCAGGGACTTCTAGTACGATTTAGTTACATGTGCGAGTTCCGAGGCTCATGCCTATCATACAAATGCCATTAGATCATAGTACTTGTCTCTGAATATTGCGTACCATACGAATTTATTTCAGCGCCATCTGCCCCTCAATCTGGTAAAGCTCGCCGGTGGCTCCTTTATATGGGTTATTTAATAAACTACGAGAAAATTTTAAAAAATTGATCTGTTGGCATTTTTTTTTTAAATTAAGTACTTTTTGGAAAAAATCGTGGAGCGGAAATTACTTTTTAGAGATAGGTAATAAAAAATGGCGCCACAGGCAAAATTTTGGCAAATGAGTTACTTTTTAAAAGAAATCAAACCGGCGCCGCATAAAAAAATTTGTTCAATATATAAAGAAACTAAACAAGAAAATTTTAAGTACAAAGAAAAATTTTAGAAAAATTAAGAATTTAACAAAATTAGGTATTTTTTTAAATTTGCGCCGCAAAAAAAAACTTACCTATTCCATATCAAAAATTACAAGAAAACTTTTCGGAAGAAATCTCGCCGAAGGAATTAAGGGTAGTTTTTGTAAAAAATTTCTCCAGACGAAAACTTAAGAAAAATTGAGTACTTGTTGGAAAAAATGGCGCCATAACAGAAATGTTTAAAAAAAAAAACAAAAAAATGTGTTGAGGCTAATTAAAAACCTAGCCGCTTTTAGTTACGAAGGGCGCCGTAACTCAAAATTTTAAAAAGATTTGGTCTTTGTTAGAAAAATGGCGTGACAAAAAGAAATTTTTAATAAATAATAAATTAATAAATAAATGGTGACGCAAGCGCAATAGTCGATAATTTCTACGAACTTGGTCAGTTCGCCCCTGATATTATGCTCATTTCGTTTGGGGGAGGGGGGCTAATTCTCATTATCGCCAGCTCCCTTCCCAAGTGCGCCCCCCCTGCTAAAAAAACACGAAATACATTAATTTATCCATTAAATTACTCAACCAATAAGATGCGAAGATATTTAACCTTTTCGCGAAGCCTCACAGGTTGATATGTGATTTTGAATTAACGTTTTAAGTTTTTGCCATATAAACTAATTTTTAATTAATTTGTTTTCAGGTGTCGCAGTATTGTAATGGCCTGCGTGACATTAAAAAAGTAATTAGAAAGCCCTATACATTACCTACAAAATTCGTAACATAATTAATAAAGACATAAGATAAGAATGAGGTATTTATTTAGTAATAGTAATTCATCTGCGATTTTTAAAAGCTTTGAAAGAAACCACACTTAAAACTTCTACGAAACCGATACTCAAAAAATTTGACCTCTCTATGAAACTCTCTTAATTTTGAGGTCATACTAGTTTAGGTGGATATATCAGTCCTAACTTAATTAGAATTATATTGCATTACCATTTAGGCCTATTGCTATTGCATGACCAATATTTAACGATAAATACCTATTAAAACTAAAGGTCGGAGGTGAATTTATGCATAAATGAAATGTGATATTTGTGTGTACTTTTTTCAATCGACTCAAAATGATGGTATTGCTCAAGGTCTATAATAATTATTATCAAAGAGAATAATATCCCAAATAAATAAAATTAAAAAAAACAATGATCCAATTCCTTGTTTAATTATCAATAAAATTTTAACACTTTATGAACAGCCCCCTCAGTTTAATATTCTGTCCAAATGATCCTAGATCAAATTTCCTGGCGTTTGCGTTTGAACTACGAGAAAAACGGTTTTGATCACAGTACACGGACCGCGAAGCGGTAGTATAGACACTCGGACTTTCCCGCCAAAAACTATTGAAAAAAGGGCCAGGTATTAGAGGGCGTGCAAAATTACAGATTTCTGTACTTTGACATTTTTGACAGGGTGTCAGCCGCCTAGCGACCTATCGCCATTTTCATTTTTCGTACTCATTGATACTTATTTACCTAACCTGTGACTCATTGTTCTTGTGTGGAAGTTCTCTTCGAAGCTTTTTGTGTTCATTTGTGTTTTTTCAGTGATTTTATAGACTTTTTTTGGACTTTTTTAGTTTTATAAGACTCTTTTGTTTAAGTATAACTGTTTATTCAAACAGAAGGTATGATGTAATGTCAACGATTTCTTTGTTACTTACAAAAAAAGTGTGATTTAAATCCCTTAACAAATTTTATATTTTTTTTTTGCATTGGGATCAAATGAGCACTACTTTTTACAGTGGCGTAGCTAGAAACTGGCAATGGGGGGTTTTGCCATGCCACCTCAACCATTTTCCGAGTTTTTCCAAAAATTTTCCTCGTTCTTCCCAGTTTTTAACTAGGTTTCCCAAACATCTCCCGAGTTTTCCTAAATTTTTTTAAAATTTTCCGATAAACACTTTTTCCTAGTTTTTCCGATTATTTTCCGAGTTTTTCAGAACATTTTGTTATTTTTGTTATAACTTTTCATGAAATGAAAAAGACAGATTTTATGTATTATTAAACTAATATTTTGGTAAAAAATTAAAAATAGTTAAATTGGCCTCTTTGTGAAAAGCTTTTCCTTATAACTTTCTTGCGCCTTCACCAATAGGTAGAATAGGGTAAAACTTGGTAATTCAAATTGTCTTCAACCCAAGTTTTTTTTCATAAATTGTAGTGTATTGTAACTATATCTATAAGTACTTATATTATTTTCTCCAATTGAAAAGTTATATTTTTCCATTGCTATTAGTACTCTCACGGAGGGAGTTTTGACCCCCAAACCCCCCCCCCTCCCTGGCTACGCCATGGCTTTCTAGGTTATTTTAAATATCAAGATTATATTAATGTTTTAATATTATTTAATGACTCTTTTAAGTTAGTAAGTTTAATCACAGAATAACTAGGCTTGTACCCTTTATATTTTTGTTAGTAATCATTAATGTGTTTCATATATATCTTTTTATAATATACTTACTATGCTAAGACAAAATACTTTTTATTCAATCCTATTTTTAATGACAATCAGCTTACTGGTGGAAAAATTTCGGAACTGAAACCGGTTTTTTCAACTATGCATGTGCTACTCTCTTTTTTACTTTATTCTCTTTATTGTTCGTTTCGGCTCAAGAGAAACGAATTTCCAAAAGAAGCGAGTGACACATGCGCAGTTGATCGGTTTGAGTTCGTCCCCATTAGCTCACGCATAAATGCTGGTTGTCCATAGAGCGTATAAGCGGCGCGGATTTATCCTTTCCCAGGCTCTGGTTGGTTGATTTAAAAATTTCAACCAATCAAAGCCCGAGAAAAAAAAATCCGCGCGGATAATATGCTCTCTGGACAGCCGGTTTAAAAGACTCATAGAAATAACGCTCATCCCCTGCACTAAAAGTGCTCCAAAAAATTACGCTCAACTCCCGCACTAAGTGTAGTTCGACCGGCCAGCTATTAGAGGGCGCTGACCAAAACTAAAAACTAGGGTCACTGCATCACGAAGACGTAGTGTCTTGTATGGAGACGCCAGGCTTCCAGGATGCAGTGACCCTACTAAAAACAGTTATAAAAAATTTACAAGGCAGTTTCCGTACTACCGACCTGCGGTCTGTTTACTGTGGTTTTGATATTTGTCATTTTTTAAAAATCGCTTTTGAACAAAAAAAACTCAAATTTTTTGGTAACAGGCTGTTATAATGGAGTTGCATGATGATCTCGCCTCTTGGCTCCGAAGAATGGGCTATGATGGGCAGATTCCCGAATCCATGATAAGGTGAGGTGGAGCAACAACATTTTCCTCTTGATTTTTCTCTTTCTAGGCTATAAGGTTCTTTTTGGGAAAGACACGAACATGTATGTAAATAAATGGGTGATATAGGGGCAAGGCCAACACAAAAATAGAGGCCACGACCCTGAAAAAATCAGCTGTTCTCCCGGGGCTGAATTTTACATTGGGTCTTATGGGAGGTCAGACGTTTTTTTATGATATTTTCAAAATGGCACTACAGATTTCCGCAAAATTTCAGTCAAATATTCTCAGACGCCATCCCGATATTCCACCAAATGTTGGTAAGGAAGCAACATGATTAAAAGGTTAAAATCTTCAAAATTTAGCATTCCTTATTTTGAATTCAAATTACCCGCCATGTACCACATGCCAACTGTTATATTTGACATGTATTTGACTTTGTCATATGTGATTGTCACATTCGCTTCTGCTTTAAACTTAATTTTTGTGTGAGCTAATGAAGCGGCTATGAAAAATTAGGGCTTTCTATACATTTAAAAAAAATTGTTCTGCCAGAATAAAGTAAAAACAATCTCAAAAACGGCTTCATTAAAAAAAAATCAAATATCCATGAAACGTCATTCCAACTCAGCTGTGTCGTAACGTAACCATCAAAAAAAAATCAGCCCCGGATGTGACGTCAACAAAGTGGAGGATCGTGGCCCGTCCATTTTGATAGCCCTGATAGGGGTTAACAATAGCCCAATATCTAAGCAACAAGTTTAGCTGGGTGGTTATAACAGCTTTCCCTTTGGTTAGGTTTATGCAGAGTTAAAACTAAGCATTGCCTAGCAAAGACTTCATATGAGTGTGTAGACCTGAATGAACCTGTTTTACTTTATTGAATTATTCTGCTCCTAGTTGTAGCAAATGCTTTGCCAGTTACTAATACTAAGTTTATTTTATCATATGGGCCCATATTCTTAAATTATGTTAAGCAAAAACCATGACCTGTCTCTCTTTAACCCATTTGAAGTAACATAAGGCTATCTCTCTTAGTGTGTTACATAATTTAATCACAAGCCCTTTGCATATACATAGTATAACTTATTTCTTGTAAATTGTTGGTAAAATGGGTTTGTAGAAGGCCAAAAGGTATACATAGGGTGTCAGGACACTCATCATAGAGCAAGCTTGCTTTATGATTAGTATCCTTAGTAGAGTGGCCTGAATTACCTTTTTGGTATTTAAGTGTTAACTGCATGCATAGGGGTAAGGAATTATACTTTAACCGCAGCCTTCGTAAACTAACGAGCCACGAACCAGAAAAGGCAACATCGCAAATTGGCCGGCTGGGAGGCCGATATTTACATGGGAGATATAAACATCTGCTATTTGTTTTGATTGTAGTTTGGCGATTTTGTATTTTTTTTTGTAAAAACTAATAAACTGTGTTTAGGCGTGTTACATTTAATTTTTAAAACAAACAAAACATTTGGAAATCAATATCAGTGGCTATTATTCATGTTAAAAAATATGTAACAAAACCTAGAATAAACAGAAGAGAAATTACTTTTAAACAATTTGTGAGAACAACCCTAAAGTTCGATTCATAGTACCGTGAAGTAAGCAGTATGAAGTGAGGAGTAAGAAATAAAAATGGTTCCTTTCTTACTGCTAAGTTATTACTGTCAAGTTTGAACAACAGGATGTTTGTGGGATAGTTTCTTATGTCTGACTGCTTACTTTACAGAACTATGAATCTAGTTTAAGTGGTAACATGTTAATTTAAACTTTAAATGAACTTACCTTTTTTTCTATCTATTCTATTTAGCCTTCGTCAATCCATCTTTGGCCAAGTTCTCCAGTTTACAATACATTTGTTCCATCAATTGTCTTTCTGTCTGATAATATGACCGGCAAATTTCCATTTTAATTTTGCTACTTCTGCTCTGACATCCCTTACTTTTGTTTTATTTCTTATCAATTCATTCCTTTTTCTACCTGTTAGCTTTACATGTAACATTTGTCTTTCCATTGATCTTTGGGCTTTTGTTACCTTATCCATGTTTGATTTTGTAAGTGTCCAGGTCTGGGATTCATAGGTAAGTACAGGAAGGATACATTGGTTATACACTTCCGTTTTGAGGTACTGAGGATATTTTTTATTTCTTAATATATTGCTTAATTTACCGAATGCTGTCCAGGCCAATCTTACTCGTCTCTTGATTTCAGCTGTTTGCTTTTCTTTTTTCAGTTTAATAATTTGTCCCAGGTCCTATATATTCCTCTACTTGTTCTATTTTCTTTTAGATTGATTGATATTATCAGCATATCTTGGTGGTTCAGAATTGTCCGTTTACTTTGATGCCTATTTCTTCCCAATCTAAGCTTTTAAAAACATCTTCTAGGGCCTGGTTAAATAATTTAGGGAATATTGTGTCACTCTGACACCTCTTCTTATGAGGATTGGCTTGGTTCCTCTGTGGATTTTGATTAATGTTGTTGCTTCACTAAATATATTGGCTATTAAGTCTGTATATCTGTGATCTATTCAGCTATTAATTAAAGATCTTTTACTGCCCAGTGCTCAATGCTATCGAAAGCTTTTTCGAGTCTATAAACACAATATATATTTATATATATTTCCATACCCTCCCTTTCTTCAATTTTTTTTCGCCTGTCGTCAGGATTTTCTCTTACTGGAGGTTTGGGGTTTGACATATACTCGGGTTGAGATTCAAATAGCCGAGGTATTGCCCCATTGTTTAACTTAGGGAATGTTAGTGGCACCTCCTTTTGTACTCCCTCTTTATCCCTAATTATCTCGGTTCTAACAACGTCACTTTTGTCAAAATGTTTCCAACAAACCACTGAACATGCAGTCACAACATAATCTTCTCTGTGAATGGCCCGAAGCCAAGCATTTTTTAAGTCATTTTCTTTTGGGAAGCGTTAGTTGTTTGGTGGCCCTCTTCATTAACCACAGATGCATAGTTACTTTTGCAACCGGGTACACAACACTTTCGCGGCATTTTAAAATTTAAAAAGAAAAAACAAAACAATACAAAAATTCCAAACAAAAACAAACATCTAACCTCACTTATTACCCGTGTACAAAATGTCTTTTTTACACAGCTTTTATTAGGTAGGTAATATAATTTTAAGTTCACCACACATCTGACTAAAACCAGAACAGTTTTTTTATTTGGTAACGCGATTTTAAATATACTAAAAGTTTAAAAAAAACATTATCTGCGCAGAAACGGCTAGTAACTAGCGTGGTGGGCGACGCACGTGAACGAAAATGAAGGGCCTCCAGGCTGTGTTGCCGTTTCTTCTGGTTCGTGGCTCGTTAGTTTACGAAGGCTGCGCTTTAACACAAGGGAGTTGATTATTTTGGAATAAGTATCTCATCTTCACAACTTTTGTTTTTTTATTTTCGTAAAATTTAAAAAAGTAACATAAGTTTGGCAACATTATACCATTGGTCACTCAATTCCCATTTGTAATCATTTATGACTGTATTTATTTTAGACATTTAAAACACCAGGGATACTTGATCATAACAAAATTTAACCATGTAGCTTTATTTTAAAATAAACTTTATTTACATAAAATTCATATAAAAAAGCAACCATTTACACTCTTTAATTATGTTTATCATTCATAGTTATTAGATTATTCCAAAAGGACTATGATCAAGTATCCCACCTCTCCCCTATCTTTTTTTACAACATTTTTGGTAGATTCATTCTACTTAAAAAGGGGATGCAATATCCTAAATTTCAAATATTTCTAATTAGTGGTTCGTTTTTTAAATTTTGCAACATGTTAAAAAATTAATTTCTCAAGGAATACTTTCACCAGGGTAGTTATATAGGGCTTATTTGAAGGTTCTTTAAAATACCTTTTACATACCCACATGATGTATTTTTTATAAAAAACTAGTTCCTAAAAGTGTATTTTAAAATTAAAAAAAAAAAAAAAATTTGTTTTTTTTTATGTTTCAGCCCAAAGTATTTGTGGTTTCAGCAAGATTCTTACTAAATTTTAGAATAAAGAAACAAGGGATTTATGTTGAAAAAAATGTTAGCAAAAGAAAAGAAAAAGAACAACAGTATTACCTTGGACTAAGTTTTCTTACTCTAAGAGTGTTAACTATTACTAAATAAAAAATTTAAAATCTTAAAAATAAGAAAAAAATGTAATCTTAATTTTGTTTTAAATTTCAATTTGATTTTTTTATGCTTTTGTTTATGTAAATAAGTTATAATGTTATAATGAAAAAATTTTTTTTTATGTATTTTGTCAAAAAACTGGACCTTTTTGTACTATCTTTTCATGTATTTCTATTGTATTTTTTTTTAACATGAACTTATCATTTCTTTGTCCTGAAACTCTTGCTAGAATATTAAGGAATAAAATTAATTTTTTTGAAAAAAATTAATATACATTTTTGAGATATAATAAAAAAACAGTTTCTTTTTCATTTAAATTACTTTTTCTAGAGTACATCTGGTGATATCTTATTCAAGAGGTCTTTTAAAGGCCTTTTAAATAAGCCCTAAATCACTACCTGGGTATTCTCAAAATATCTTTTTAGTTTTTGGCAGTTCTTTTGATTTTCAAAATTTAATTTAAAGAAAAGCTACTAATTATAAAAATTTTAGATTTTTCATCCACATTATGGGTTCAATGAATTTACGAAAATTTATTAAAATCGGTTCATATGAATTTAAGTTTGCTTTTTAGCATATGCAATAATTCAACATCATTCATCTGGGAGCAACTAATGCAGAACATCAAACCAAAACAAGAAGTGGAGCACATACAGAAAAATATTGTGTTCAACAGATTAAAAGCAAAGAGCTTAGAACGACAGGTAAGGCAAGAAAAACAAAAAAATAATGTTTTTTTTTTTTTTAATTTTAATTATTAAAAACCTATTAGTTTGTCTGGAGACCTCAAAAATAGTAAATGTAATGTAAATTAGCATTGTCCACTTCCAGAAACGCTAGAGAGCTGAGCTTTGGAAGACTGATAGGAACTATGATAAAACTGTAGGAAAAAATGTATAAACACCAAAATTTTAATTTACTTTCCTCCCCTATAAATGTAAAGTTATGTAAAATTAACATTGCCTACTTCCGGGAACACTAGAAAGCTGAGCTTTAGAAGGCTGATAGGAACTATGATAAAAGCATAGGAATATATAAAAAAACCTCAACATTTTTGATAAGGCATTGCAAAAGTTTTGAACAATATCCCGCATATTTTACTACTTTATAAAACCTAAATATTATCCAAATCCTTTAAAAAAGAAGTGAAATCATAACAAAAATATTTCATGTAAAAAAAAGCCAAGTATGCGAAAGTGGTATTTCGTAAAAAGAATTGAGATAAAAGTAAAGCCAAGTTCCCCAATACAAATTTCATAATGAATGGTTCTTACTAGTTTGAAAGTGTTTTTCTAAACAGCTTCAAATGACTTTTAGGCACAGTGCTAAATTGAATGTAAAGAAGTTTGGCTGGAATAGCAATGTTTAAAACAGCATTTCCAAACTAGTAAGAACCATTCATTTTGAAATTTGTGTTGGAGAACTTGGCTTTACTTTTATCTCAATTCTTTTTACGGTTAGCCACGAAAAAATAGTTTTTTTAGGATGAGTATATCTATAAGATGAAGATAATAGAAAATTTTAAAAAGAAGCAAGCTTGCCAACAAAAGTTAAAACTTCTGAGGGAAGAAGTCCAAGCAAAGGAATTTAAAGCTGAAAAATTAGCCCAAAACTGCAAAATTCAAGGTACCTCATTAAAAAATTAGGATAAATAACAAAAATTGTAGTTTCCCTTTTAAAAACATGAATTACTTAATTTTCTTTTTACATAATTTTATAATTTGTTGGTATAATTTTGGCCCATACTGTATAAAAGTAAAAACAAATCAATGTGACAAGAGGCTGATACATTATTTTGAACTTTTAGTAGGAAAGGTATTAGATCTACTTATTTTCAGAAGTTACACTTGAACACCTAAAAAAAAAGCTAAAAGAAAATGAGGAAAGGGCTTTCCTCCTGGATCTGAAGAAGGACGACCTGCAAAAGAAATGTTTGGAGGCTGAACAAACTTTAAAAGATATTAAAAATGTTACTCCCGTCGAGATAGATGAAAGCTTGGGAACTCAGGATAAAATTATGGTAAAGATTAGTAATTTTAATCACACCACTTAGTTACGTTATGACTAGTGCAGATACCTTTTACTCTAGTCATTATAGAATTGTAGCTATAAACTTTTTTGATTCCCTTTGTGTTTTAGCCAATAAAATATATTTTTAGGAAACCCTTGAAAAATGCGCGGAAAAACTTCAAGGAATAGTTAACAAAAATGTCCTATCTTCGTTGCCAAACGTTCCTCAAAAATCCTTTCTTCAAATGGCGACTTCAGCCAAGAAAAAACCCTTTAACAATTCGAGCGTCGCTGCCTATTTGAACAAGACAGAAAAACAGAATTTTGAGCAAATTTGCTCCGTAAAAAAGTCGAAACAAAACGAAAAAGAGAACCTCCCTTCCAACGAGCAGGTCCACAAGGTGAAGAAGTCGCTGTTTCTTCAACCTCCAGACATCAGGTAATATCTATATTTTGAATGAACATGTATCTCTTGTGATTACGAAACACATAATAACCTTTTAGTTTTTCGATGTTTTCTAACAATTTTGCAATTAAAACGCGTAATAAGTGCATATTCATTTATTTTACAAATAATAAATTACATTCAAATACTAAGTTATAAAACTAACATCATATTAATATTAGAAACAAATAGAAATATTAGTCAAAAATAAAATAATCTGAAGTTTTAATTTAAATAGATGTACAGGGTGTCTCATTATATTTTTTTCCACCCTTTTAGACCACTAATAATTGATGTAGGAATATAAAAAATACTCTGCCAATATATGGGCCCCTAAGCTCACACTAGGTACTAAAGTTATAGTGTACGTGTGCGCTAATATAACTAAAAACTGAAATATATTTTATTCAACTCCAGACTAAATTACCTTTTGTTTGATACCACACAAGCCATGTTTTGACTTAATCTCAAATTTTGATTTGATCTATCCCCACCATTAAAAAAAAACTAAAATGTATTTTGTTAAACTCCGTACTCAATTACCTTTCGTTTCATATCACACACGCCATATTTTCACTTTAACTCTAATTTTTGAAATATACCCCCACCCTTTTTTTTGAATAAATTAAAATGTATTTTGTTTAACTCCAGACTCAATTACCTTTCGGTTGATATCACACACGCCATATTATCACATAAACTCTAACTTTTGAAATCTACCCCCACCCTTTTATTTGGTTTGTGTTCGGTGGATTTTGTTCATTTTTAAATGGGACCATCTCGACCCAAGACCCAGCCTAGGTACCAAATTTCATTAAAATCGGCCAAGCGGTTTTTGAGTTATGCGCGTTGGTCTTTACAGACAGACAGACAGACGGCGCAACAAAAAAGTTTCAAAATCATCTGAAACGCAAAGATATATAAAAATTTTTGAAATCGGAGCAACTTTTTTTCTCTCGAAAAAATTAGGATCACCATAGCTCACACTACTATAGTATAGTATATGTGTGAGCTAAAATTTTGTTCGAATTCGCGAAATTTTTACTTTTAAATTGCATCTTGACTTTATTCCTGATGCTTACTGTATTTGACCGGCGCTCAAATTTATAGTTTTTGTAAATTGGATGCTTCTTATATTATTTAATTAATAGATTAGGCTTGGAATATACTTTCCAAAAATACCCCATATGTCGCAGTTTTAATAAATTGTTTCTGAAATATTAGCGATACATTTTGTGTTAATTTCAGTGTCCTTAATTCGAACTATGTTAGTCCCATCAAGGCCAACACAAAAATAGAGGCCACGACCCTGAAAAAATCAGCTGTTCTCCGGGGGCTGAATTTTACATTGTGTCTTATGGGAGGTCAGAAGTTTTTTTATGATATTTTTAAAATGGCACTACAGATTTCCGCGAAATTTCAGTGAAATATTCACAGACACCATACCGATGTTCCGCCAAAGTTTTGTAAGGAAGCAACATGATTAAAAGGTTAAAATCTTTAAGATTTAGCATTTCTTCTTTTGAATTCAAATTACCCGCCATGTACCACATGCCAACTGTTATATTTGACCAGGGCTATCAAAACGGACGGGCCATGACCCTCCACTTTGTTGACGTCACATCCGGGGCTGATTTTTTTTTTGATGGTCACATTACGACACAGCTGATTGTCTTTAAAATATTGAAGTTGGAATGACGGTTCATGACTATTTGATTTTTTTTTAAATAAAGCCGTTTTTGAGATTGTTTTTACTTTATTCTGGCAGAACAATTTTTTTTAAATGTATAGTAATCCTTAATTTTTCATAGTCGCTTCATTAGTTTAAAACAGAAGCGAATGTGACAATCACAGATGACAAAGTCAAATACATGTCAAATGTGGTACATGGCGGGTAATTTGAATTCAAAATAAGGAATGCTAAATCTTGAAGATTTTAACCTTTTAATCATGTTGCTTCCTTACAAACCTTTGGTGGAATATCGGGATGGTGTCTGAGAATATTTCACTGAAATTTTGCGGAAATCTGTAGTGCCATTTTGAAAATATCATAAAAAAACGTCTGACATCCCATAAGACCCAATGTAAAAGCCCCGGGAGAACAGCTGATTTTTTCAGGGTCGTGGCCTCTATTTTTGTGTTGGCCTTGATTTGACATGTATTTGACTTTGTCATCTGTGATTGTCACATTTACTTCTGCTTTAAACTTAATTTTTGTGTGAGCTAATGAAGCGGCTCTGAAAAATTAAGGACTACTATAGATTTAAAAAAAATGGATGAAAGAATATAGTAAAAACAATCTCAAAACCGGCTTTATTTAAAAAATAATCAAATATTCATGAACCGTCATTCTAAGTTCAATATTTTAAAGACAATCAGCTGTGTCGTAACGTGACCATCAAGAAAAAATCAGCCCCGAATGTGACGTCAACAAAGTGGAGGATCGTGGCCCGTCCGTTTTGATAGCCCTGGTCCCATGTATAAACAGTGACAATGACAACTATTTTTTTTTAAAGACGCTTAAAATGACAACCGGTAACGACAACAAAGTTGTGTCATTGTCTGTTGATACATGGAGACTGACATAATTTGGGATAGTAAAATTAACACAAGAGCGGTACTGTTATAATTGTTAATATCTCAGAAACTATGGCTCTAAACTACGGCATATCGGGTATTTTTGGAAAATATGTTCCAAGCCTAATCTATTAATTAAATAATATAAATTTACAAAAACTATAAATTTGAGCGCCTGTCAAATATGGTAAGCACAGGAATAAAGTCAAGATGCAATTTAAAAGTCAAATTTTGGAAATTCGAACACAATTTCTTGTATATTCCTATATCAATTATTAATGGTCTAAAAGGGTGGGAAAAAATATAATCCTGAATTCCCCCCCCCCCCCCTCTTAAAAAATCATATTTGCATAATTTTATCAAATATAGGGCGATTTCAAAAATTCTTTCTGCACAAGCTTTAAGACTTTTTCCAACACCATTTTACTAGTTTCCCTCTCCTCTCCCATTTTCCTCTCTCCTATCCACCCTCCTTATTAGTAATCGTTGTAGCTATAACTTTCACAAATAGAGAGTGATTCTAAAAATTCTTTCTGCACACGCTTTAAGATTTTTTCAACACCATTTTACTAGTTCCCTCCTCCCCACCTTCATTCAATGGATGGTAACACTGTTCGCGTCCGTAGAAAATCAACAAGTACTTTTTAGGTAACGCTAAATGAATGGTAAATGCGTAGTGCTTTTTATAAAGCTGACTAAGAAATAAACCTAAAAATTGGAAATAAAAAAACATTTTTCATAAAAAAAACACCCAACTGTGATAACCTGATTCATGAAAATACAAAACTGTATAATTTCGTAAGTGCGCTTTGAGCATCAGAACTAAAAGTTGAACCATGTCGTACACTATAGGTGTACCTATCAATTTTGTTCCCAACTGCGACTAGTGTGTACAAGTAGATTCAGGAGTTAGGTGTTTTTTTATTTAAAAAATTTTTAATCCTCATTATACAGTGTCCCCCATAATGTTCGCAACATATGGGAAAAATTTTTATTTGTGAGATATGGGAAAAAATTTTATATACGATCAATCCTGCTTGTTGAATAACCTAGAAAGATATTTTGACATTAGTCACGTGATCACTGCCATGGTGGCAAATTCAAAAAATTAGTCAGGAAAACCCACAAAGTGAGGTTAGATGGCAAAATATCGAAAAAAGGTTTTTGAAAAAAGTGTTTAGAATGTCATTTTAGGGTCTTCTATGAAATTTGGAGCAATAATAATAAAAAATAAGAAATAATTCCAAATTCTTTATTAAAGTCATTCATAAAAAATTAAATAAAAATATCCGATTGGCACATGTACGTTTCTTGTCGCAATGGCCTTTTGTTTTGACAGTTTGTAGGTTTCCGTAAATTTAGTATTAATACCACAATGGAAAAGAACAACGTCATTGATATTATTTATTAAATAATATCAATGATGAGGCTTTTTTCTATTGTGATATTAATACTAAGTGCACCGAAACCTTACAAACTGTTAAAAAAAGGCCATTGCAACAAGAAAGGTACATGTGCTAATCCGATATTTTTATTTAATTTTTTATGAACGACTTCAATTAAGAATTTGGAATCATTTTACCTTTATCCATTAACTATTGCGTTACTTAAACTATTTCAATAATAAAATCTGTATAAAATTAATTCATAATAAGGCTAGGCTCAAAAATAGGGTATTTCTTATTTTGTAATATTATTGCTCCAAATTTCACAGAGGACCCTAAAATGACATTCTAAACACTTTTTTCAAATAACTTTTTTCGATATTTTGCGATTTAACCTCACTTTTTGGGTTTCCAAAATTCCAAAAATTAAGCATGCTTAATTTTTGGAATTTACCGCCATGACAGTGAGCATGTGACAAATGTCAAAATGTCTTTTTAGGATATTCAACAAGCAGGATTGATCATATATAAAATTTTTTCCCATATCTCACAAATAAAAATTTTTCCTATAGACAATAGACAACTTTATTAATCTTTTCAGCTACAATAATGTAGATAAGATACGTCAAATACAAAAAATATAACATTAAGTGTAAATAATAATAGTGTAAATATTAAAAAAAATAAAAACGAAAACACATTTACAAGATTTGTATATATATGTATATAAATATTGATAACAAAAATTTACTTCTGCCCAACATGTCGTTTTCAAATTCAATTAATCATGAAGTAGCATGTATTAAGTTTTGAGCATACACTACTTATGTGTAAACTACACTCGAAATGAGTATCGACAATAGTTCCCAAAAATTTTGAGCTATCGCTAACTGGCAAAGGGTTGTCATTAAAGATTATATTGAGGTCGGTAGGTTTACGGGACTTTGTTTTAAATTCCATAAAGACAGTTTTAGATACATTTATAATCAGATTGTTTTGCTTGCACCAGTTCGAAAATTCATTTAGGGTTAAGTTGATTTTTTCATGAAGAAAATTTGTGTCTTTTGCGGATACAACGATGGACGTATCATCGGCGAACATAAACACAAGTCCCCACGTGATATATTCGGGAAGATCGTTAATAAACAGCAAAAATATTAAAGGTGCAAGCACACTGCCTTGGGGCGTGCCTATGTTTGATTCTGTAGATTCTGAATATGTGCCTCCTATTTTGATTTTAAATTTTCTATCTGTAAGAAAAGATTTAATGCAGTTATTAAGGGGGTTTTGGATACCTAGTTTTTCGAGTTTTTTATATACAAAGTTAGGGTCTATGGTATCAAAAGCTCGGGTTAGATCAAACAATAGTGCAACAACTCTATCGCCTTGGTCTAGTTTGTTGTAGATCTGTTGAACAAAGTCAATGCTGGCTGTTTCGGTAGAGTGCAGTTCTCTGAAACCGTGTTGACTTGGAGTTAAGATCTGATATTTTTTAAGAAATTGATTTATTTGGTTGCATAGAACTTTTTCAAAGACCTTAGAGAAACTGTTCAACAAAGAAATCGGACGATAGTTTTCCACCGACAAATGGTCGCCCTTTTTATAGATAGGTAAGATATTAGCTTCTTTTAGGTGAGAAGGTTAGGTACCTTCAGATATAGATAGATTTATCAGAAAAGTAAGGCAATTGCGAACATTATGGGGGACACTGTATAATATACTATTGGTATTGTTTTTTATATTATTTAATTGTTTCAGAATCGACTCGGTTGGCGAAACGACACTAAAAACAATTTCCTACGACAAAATCGTAAAAGTGACAGAAAATGTTGCTGAAACCAATATTGAAATATCTGAACACTTGGAAATGGTAGAAAACGTACCTGAGCCTACCAAACCTAAGAAAAAAGAATC
This sequence comes from Aspidapion aeneum, assembly GCA_963576565.1. Classification (NCBI taxonomy): domain Eukaryota; kingdom Metazoa; phylum Arthropoda; class Insecta; order Coleoptera; family Brentidae; genus Aspidapion; species Aspidapion aeneum. The sequence continues at coordinate 17,413,800 of OY755038.1, read as the reverse complement.
CCTAGGTATTATCATCATATCCTTATTTAAAATGGCTCATAGTACTTAAACCTTAAATTATGCTTATTTTTTACTTGAAGTTTTAAAACTTATTTTAATATTGAAAAAATATAGTTTATCACCAAGGTTTTGCAATCCGCCAAAACATCACAATTTTCTCTAAATAAAATAAAACTTTACTTGATGTTGTATACAGTGGCCCGCACTTCCTGTAATTTTTTTATTGGTATTGATTCCCAAAACGAGGCATTGCACTAATTTGTTATTAGCTTACTATTTTACTTGCTTTTTATTTATGTCTTCTTCTAAACGATTCTATTAGAAAGGAACATATATACTCTTGTCTGGTTGTTACGAACATATTGATTTAGCTGGGAGTTGTTTTGACAGTTTTAATGTCAAACAAATTGGGACCGACTTTTTACAAAACAAATTACCGTTTTTGCAACTAAATCAATATTTGCGCACATTTTAATATAATTTTGGATTCTCTTTTATGTTTCGGATCTTTATTTATTAGGTAAGTACAGGGTGATTTTTTATAATTGCAAGATCGCTATAACTCGGTTATTATTGGGAGTAGAAAGTTCAAACAAAAACTGTTCGGTTTGGTAAATTATGGCCACTTTAGACCCACCATTAGTATTTTTTATAGGTTATAATATACAGGGGGCGACAATCAGATCAATTTTTTTAAAGGGAACACCCTATATATTTTTGTATTTTTAAGTTCCGCAAAAAATTAGCTTTACAGATATATGTAACACTATGGCTCTATCTTTGTTAGTTTTCGAGATATTGACGATTGAAATTCCGAAAATTAGCAAATTTTAAATAGGTATACGGTGCGGAGTATTTAACGTATAGACTGTAAATAACAAACTGAAACAATATTGACTGACAGTTTGATAAAAATAAATAATCATCTTTGTCAATTTTCACAGAAATTTAAAATCAAAAGACGACAATTTTTTAAATGTTTTAATTGTTTTAAATCCATAAATAAATAAAAATTAACGTAACAAATGTTCAAACCTATCACCATTGACTTCAATACATTTTTGAAACCGGTCTCTTAAATTATTTATTGTTCTGGTTATTAAATTAGAAAAATTTTCATTAAGCTCATTAACAGACAGTGATATTAATTCTCTGAGCTCTCGAGTAGTCCTCGCTTCTAATCTGTAAACTTTATCTTTAAGGTGACCCCATAAAAAAATGTCTAAAGGAGTTAAATCAAAACTGTTGGGTGGCCAGCGTATTGTGCCGTTTTTCCCAACCCATTCATTAAAATTATTATTTAAGAATTCTCGAACCTCATGAACATTATGAGGAGGAGCCCCATCCTGATGAAAAATCAATCTTCTTCTTTGATTTAGTGGCAAGTGATCCAAAAAAATTAGTAAAGTAATTTTGTAAAAAATTTAAATAAATTTGTCCCGTTAAAGAGTGCTCAAAAAAAATGGCCCAACAACACGGTCGTCCAGTATGCCACACCAGACATTCACGGATTGTCTTCCCTGTCTTTTAATTTCTTTTACAAAATTAGGGTTAGTCGTGGACCATAGTCTGCCATTCTGTCTATTTGGTAGACCACAAGTTGTAAACGTCGACTCATCCGACCACAAAATGTGATTTAAAAACCGGGTTCTGCGTTTAGTCTTTCATGCATAAAGTGACAAAACTCTACCCTTTTTCTTTTCTGATCGGGTGTTAGGCCTTGAAGTTCTTGTTGTTTAAATGCCCTATAAGAATTTGTTCATAGGACACTTCTTACTTTGGTAAAAGACGTCAAGCGTTCCTGTCCTTCTTGCACTAATGCGGAAGATACTTTTCTTATAGAAATTTGTGGGCTTTCTTGAAAATGTAGTAAAATATTTAAATTAGCCTCTTCGTTTGGACGAACAACTCGTTTTTTTCGTTCCACAGACGATGTTTCACGAAATTTTCTATATATCCTAAGAATTGTGGATATATTAGGACATTGTCGGGCTGGATACAGTTCTCGATATTCTCTCGCAGTAGCAGTGGCATTTTTATTATTTTTCGCATATAATAAAAGTATCTCTTGCTTTTCTGCATTGGAATAAAGCAACATTGTTGATAAATATTTAAAATTTGGCACTGACAATGTCATTAGGTATCCACACATCTTAATATTGTTTGTGACTTGTCACAGGAAATACTCCGCACCGTATTTAAAATTTGCTAATTTTCGGAATTTCAATCGTCAATATCTCGAAAACTAACAAAGATAGAGCCATAGTGTTACATATATCTGTAAAGCTAATTTTTTGCGGAACTTAAAAATACAAAAATATATAGGGTGTTCCCTTTAAAAAAATTGATCTGATTGTCGCCCCCTGTATATTATAACCTATAAAAAAATACTAATGGTGGGCCTAAAGTGGCCATAATTTACCAAACCGAACAGTTTTTGCTTGAACTTTCTACTCCCAAAAATAACAGAGTTATAGCGATCTTGCAATTATAAAAAATCACCCTGTACCTATTTTATCTCTCCTTTAAAAGGTCTCGGTGTTTTATTATAGACATATAAAGCGGCACACTGCAGGTACAAAGTGAAACAACAATTTTTTGAGGCTTCTTTACTTAGATTTTGCCACAAAATTTGGTTTACCATAGCTATGACGCGGTGCCACTTATATACATCAACTTTTAGTCAACTTGAAGCTTTTCATGTGAAAAGGGATATGTTAAATTTTCCGGCATTGGGCTGCTTTGTTTGTATTATTACTATTTATTTTTTTAAATAATATAAAAGACAAGCGAAGAGGTGATACAAAAAAATCTGGGGCCTCGTTAACAGCCCCAAAATTATTTTAGCTCACACATATACTATACTATAGTAGTGTGAGCTATGGTGATCCTAATTTTTTCGAGAAAAAAAAAGTTGCTCCGATTTCAAAATTTTTTATATATCTTTGCGTTTCAGATGATTTTGAAACTTTTTTGTTGCGCCGTCTGTCTGTCTGTCTGTATGTCTGTCTGTCTGTCTGTCTGTATGTCTGTCTGTAACGACCAACGCGCATAACTCAAAAACCGCTTGGCCGATTTTAATGAAATTTGGTACCTAGGCTGGGTCTTGGGTCGAGATGGTCCCATTTAAAAATGAACAAAATCCACCGAACACAAACCAAATAAAAGGGTGGGGGTAGATTTCAAAAATTAGAGTATGTGAAAATATGGCGTGTGTGATATCAAACGAAAGGGAATTGAGTCTGCAGTTAAACAAAATACATTTTAATTTATTTAAAAAAAAGGGTGGGGGTATATTTTAAAAATTAGAGTTTAAGTGAAAATATGGCGTGTGTGATATCAAACGAAAGATAATTGAGTCCGGAGTTTAACAAAATACATTTTAGTTTTTGTTTTTTTAAGGGTGGGGGTAGATTTCAAAAATTGACATGGCTTGTGTGGTATCAAACAAAAGGTAATTTAGTCCGGAGTTGAATAAAATATATTTCAGTTTTTAGTTATATAAGCTCACACGTACACTATAACTATAGTACCTAGTGTGAGCTTAGGGGCCCATATATTGGCAGAGTATTTTATATAGCAGACCTGTGGGTAATTGTATGAGCTATGGTTTAGAAGATATAAGGCATAATCTAAAAACACATTTGTCAACTTGCGCCTCCTAGGAGCAAAATATTTTAAAAAATTTGACAGCCAACGAATAAGTACGTGAAGGCTGATGTGCATGCCAAGTTTTATTACTATAGCTTAAACTGTTCAAAATGAAAAAAAATTATTTTGACACCGTTACCTTACTAGAAAAGGAGATACCGTGTAACCATACCACCAATGGATGCATGGAGAAAGGAAGAGGTTGAATTCCTTAGCGATGCCACGGTCTGCTATACAGACGGATCAAGGCTAACAGACCGGAACTCGACCGTAGCAGGAGTGTACGTGGAAAGCAAGGGTATTGGAAAATGCTACTCGCTGGGATCCAATGCATCCGTCTTTCAGGCGGAGGTTTCCGCTATACTTGCGGTAACATGGGAGGAAGAAATTCGGAACGAAACAGGAAAGCGCCTCCGCATCGGTTCATACAGTCAAGTTGAGCTGAAAGCACTGTGCAAACCAGCGTTGCCACCCTCGACCCTGAGGTCTTCGGTAGGGCTTCGAGAAAAATCGGTAGATTTCGGTAGATTTTTTAATCATTTTAGCAAGCAGTGCTGGTGAACTATCGATAGTTTGGATTGATTTAGTAGGTAAATTGTATTTCTACGATTTGTTTTTACTGACAAAATACCAAAATTAAGAATTAAATAAAAAAATTAGGTACATATTAGGTAGATAATATTATTAAAAAAACAAGCCTTAAATAACTTTTTATCAATCTGTATATTTATTACAGTAATAAATAAACTTATTTTAAACAAAACATAATATAACAGTTAAAATAAAATCTTAACAAAAAGAAGTAGGAAAATACAAAATGTTTTAGTTTAATTCTCATTTTTCCCTTTTAAATTTACATCCGTGTGAGCAGTAATTTTCTGGGAATCATTCAATTTACTGGCAAGTAACCTCAGGGGATTCACAAGGTCGAAGCCAATCGAATCGCTTCTCGCATCATCCTTTTATAATAGCTTGATCTTTAATGCCGCTTGCGGCTGCCGGCTGAGTATATCGCAAAATCCAAGAGATGGCGCCATAAATACAATTTTAAAGACAACGGCTTGAAATAAAATTTTTATTCTACAAAAAGGATCTTACATAAAAAGAATATTTTATTTATGGTGTTTTTTTTTAATCGCGATCACGAGGCGTCTCCAAAAAAAAAACAAGTTTTTCATCGAAAAAAAAAATCGGTAGAAAACTATAGACTATAGTAATTAGGTATATCGTAAAGTAAAAGGCTAAATCGGTAGATCTACCGGAAAATCGGTAGAGGTGACAACGCTGGTGCAAACCAACCATGTCCGCGGTTTTGGTGCAGGAGTGCGCAGATGCACTTCAAGAGTTGGCCGGAGTAAGAGAGGTGGAGCTCGTATGAGTCCCAGGCCACAAGGGAGTTCCAGGAAACGAGAAAGCGGACGAACTCGCCAGGGTAGGATCCCGGCAGAAAGGCGTCGGGCCTAAGCCTTTCCTGGGACTCACAAGAAGGCAAATGAAGTCGGGCCAGAAAGAGATACAGAAGGAATGGACCAATACAGGAAACGCCAGACAGGCGAAAGAGTATGTGACAGGATACAGCAACTCCCGTAAAACACGAAGAGAGGTGGGAGTCCTAACCGGACACAGCGTCCTACAAGGACACCTGGCGAAAATGAGAGTGAAGACAAACGCGACGTGCGAGCGATGCTGGGCCGAGGACGAGACCTTGGCGCATTTCCTCTAGGTATTTGAAGAGGAAATCTTTAAGACGGAGGACCTTCTGAATCTGAGGTAGCCCGATATTCTGGCCTTTGTACAGAAGACGGGCACATTCCTTAGTGAAGGAAGGACGCAATAGGGGGGATGCCCGGCCTAGAGCCTACCCCACACTACTACTACTACTACTACCTTACTTTTTGACTGAGACAATTTTGGGTCTGCTAACAGGTCAGGCAGTGTTGGTGGGATCATTAGATCATTGATTAAAATAGGTGTAAAATCTTCATCAAAACACTGTAAAACATTTCTCAGGTTACGTGTTTTGACGAATTTTCAATTAAAATTAAATAATGCTTTTCTGTCATTAAAAAAAATGTTTTTTTCTGTGTAATTTTAAACTACTGTAACTGTAACAGGGTGGGCCAAATTCGATGATTTTTGGGGTTTTAGATATTTCTGGCCGAGATAGATAAAAGCAAGTAGATATGTCCTGGGCTCGATTTTCGAGACGTCTTCAAATATCTAAAGATCTCGTAGTTTTTTGGCTACGAGGGTATTTTGAAAATTTATATGCTCAGGACATGTTTACAGGTTTTTATGTATCTCGGCTAGAAATACCTAAAACCCCCAAAAACATCGAATTGTACATTTTATGAAGAAACTCAAAAACTTTAGGTCTTCTTCCTGAGAGTTGTCTGTCCGATTTTGATGAAAATGACTTTCTTCAACCTAATTCGTTCCAAAAACTCGAAACATTTTACGAATCCGGAGAGAGTTGCTTATCTATGATAAATTGGAACATCAACAAAACAGAATCGGATTCCGACTCAGTCATCATAAATATAAAACCCGGAATAAACAAAAATCAGAAAATTAAAGATGCCAAACTTTTCAAATCATGCTACAGTAATCCTATCATTAGTAGCAGTTTGGCAACACTGTTGCACAGCAACAACAGGGAAATGATTTATAATGCATTGCAAAGTTTGATTGAGAAACTGAAGGTGGACTTAAACAAGATGATTTCGACTGGAGGAAGCATAGAAGAAAGGTAAGTTATGTGGCATCCCTGTTTGTCTAACTTTAAGTTGTAAGTAGTTTCTCCAATCCAATTTGTTTTAAACTTTTTACGATTTTAAAGTAAGCTTAATCTATGATAAACTCAAACATCAGCAAAACAAAATTGGAAAAATCGAAAAAACCAAAGATGCCAAACTTTTTAAGTCACTCTATAATGCAGTTTGGCAACACTGTTGCATAGCAACAAAAGGCAAATGAATGATAATACATTGCGAAATTTGATTAAGATGCTGAATATTGAGTTAACCAAGATAAATTTCGACTGATGAACCCTGTTTGTCCAACTTTAAGTTGTAAGTAGTTTCTTCAATCTAACTAGCTCCAAAAATTTCCAACTTTTTGCCAGTTAAAATTGATTTCTGATAAATTAGAACATTACCAACACAGAATCGGATTATGACACAGTGTTTCTCAATATAAAAGGCGGAATAAACAAAAATCAGAAAATGAAAGATGCACAACTTTCTAAATCACTCTTTAATAATCCAGTCATTAGTAGAGGAGTTCGGCAACACTGTTGCATAGCAAACAAAAGGCAAATGATTTAAATACATTGCAAAATTTAATTGAGAAGCTAAATATTGAGTTAACCAAGATTGGTTCGACTAGAGAAAGCATAGAAGAAAGGTAAGTTGTCTGGCAACATTGTTTCTTTAACCTTAATCTGTAAGTAGTTTCTCCAATTCTCTAATTTGCTTCAAAAATTTTACAATTTTCATAAATTGAAAGTAATCTTCTTGGTCTATGATACATTCGAACATAACCATCAGATTCTTTGAAGGATTCTGACTCAGTCATCATAAAAATAAAACCCGTAATAAACCAAACTCAAAAAATCAAAGAGGCACAACTTTTCAAATCTTTCTATATTAATCCAGTCATTAATAACAGTTTGCCAATACTGTTGCATAGCAACAAAAGGTAAATGATTTTAAGTAAATTGCAAAATTTGAGTGAGATCAAAGAAAATATATCAACAAGAAGCGACAAAACCTGAATGACAATAATGCAGTACTATTACACTCAAAAAAAAAATTGTGCAATTTTTGTTTTACACGAAAAAAAAAACAAATTTAAAACTTTACTAGCAAAAATATTGTCAGGAATCCCTGTAATTTACTTTGTTTGAATGGTAACCTTATTTATTTATTTGTATAATAGAACCACATCCTATATACATCTTTCACTTTGGCCTATAAATATATTTGTTATCCCTTTCAACCGAGGGGTGGCTCTATCGCCGATTTTTGTACACGGTCCTTCCTGGTATATCCCAGTATTTCCTCAAATTTCAATGGTATTTCCTAGTATATCTCAAGCCATGGTATTTCCTAGTATTCCCCCCCCCCCCCTAGTATTCTCAATGGTATTTCCTAGTATATTTCCTAGTACTTCCCAAGTATTTCCTGGTATTTCCCCTAACCTGTACACCAAAAGGAAGTACCGAGCCACCCCTCGCTTTCAACTGGTCCAGCATGAGCTATGAGTTCCAGGATGTAACCAGTTTTAAAAGAGAATAAGATTTGTGCCGGTATTAATGTGCTTGCCAACGGCACGAGCCGCGGCTGACTCTAAAACATTTTATCCGACTAATCAATTTCTCTAGTGTCTAGTGGACATTTTCTTTATGTTGACATAAAAGAACTGCATGTATGTAGGTGTGTAATACACCAGAATATGCCTCTTGTTTTTGAAGTTCTTAGGAAAAAAATGGCCATTATCCCCTCCTGAGACCACCTAATTTATTTCTATATTATATATAGAATTTGTTTTATAAACACAATTTTTTTGCATATTTTAGCTATATTTAATTTTTTTTTTAAACTGACTGGTATATATATTTTGTTTTTTTGGAAAATTTTCCGTCTTCAAATGGCACGAAAAAAGCACAAAGAGACCGGAAAATCTATTTTACGGTCTCTTTTTAAAAAATGATCTAAAATGTAAAGTGACATTTAAATATAGTCAATTATAAATGCAACCTATGGGTTTTTTGATTTTTATAAATATCATAGCTTTTGAGTAAGTACTTTAATATCTACATGTAGAGTAGCAGGTTTGTAGTGATTCATCTCGTTTTAAAAAAATTATTATTTACATGTTGGTTGTGTTTGTGCTGTTTTATACTGGTTTAAAAAAAATACGTACGATACACTAACGGAAACTATCTTTACAGGTCTAGTAACGTAAATAGCTATTAATTGTATTTTCTCCAAATTGTGGTTGAGTTTGTTCATGTTTCTAAAACAATAAAAACATATAACGGAGATTCAAAACGTTTTATAAAAATCTCTACTTTAACAAAATTTGTTTTATTGTCAATCCCGGAAAGCATCTTTAAAAATATAATATTACTTAGATTTTTATAAATATTACAATAATTATTGTTTATTTTTTATATTCTTCTCTATTGAATTCCGTAACAGTTTTTTCTCGATAAAAATGTATAACCGTTTTTGCAAACAATCAAATAAAATTAAAAAGGGTCGATTTTCTATGGCCACAGTTATATGATTATATAGGTGTAATGTAATTTGATTTTTTTCTTCGTGTAATAAAAATGCACCACAAACATTGAGTTGTATAACGCCCTAAAAGGGCGTTAGAGACGGAAAGACAAGGCATTTTTTATTGACCCTATCCAATTTGGTTCCTATGGTCGGGTATTTCTTTTACAATAAAAACAGAGATAGACATTATTGAACATGTGAAACGGACAAAGATAGGGTGATTTTGCATGCTAATAATACCCTAGATAATATAAGGGTACTTTTATCTCTTTCACACTGACGGCATAAGTGCGACAGAAAAGCAGCTGGCTACCTTTAATCCACCTGCCGTATTTTGAGTGATTCTACCTGTTAGTCCGTGTATACAGGGAAAACTGATAGACAATGTTGTCTAAGTACGGAAAAGATTTTTTTTTGAATTTTGTGCGGGAATATTACAAAAAGAAATCTTAAAACGTTTAAAAACAAGTTTAGAAGTAACTATTTGAGTTTAAACATGGTCCAAAATTGTTTTTTGTGCAAAAGAAGAAAAAAAATCCATAAAAAAACAACATTTCATGGGTAAGTCGTCTTGACAGATAGTTTTTCCTAAAACACGAGAAAGTTCAGTAGCGTCACGATAGATAGTTTTTTCTGCGACCGTGCGATTTTACCCTTACACATTTTGATTCAGAAAGTGTCACTTTTTTTTGCATTGCATGAAAATTAACAAAAAGTATTTGATTTTCTTAAAAATGATTTCTTTTTAAATTCTTACATACCGATTTTTATCCAGTTGTTTTTGTTTTTTCGAACCAAACTTTTGACATGTCACGGTCGAGTTTCATACATCTTGATGAATTGTTACACACACTGATCTATGTTTTTATAAATTTCGATAAATTTAATGTTTTTTGCGGACTTTACAGTAATTTTAAGTTAAATTTTGGTCTTTCATCGCGAAAGTATATATTTATTATTATATGACCACCGCGACCGGTCTACAGGCCGGTATCATATGTTTATGTCCTTCTAATGTCATTTGACTATCATGCTGTCTTACTTAATAAGGTCACTTAGTTTAATTAATAATTTTGTCCTACATAATATAAAAGAAGAATAGAAACCAACAAAAAATTTGTGACACTTCGATTACCCATTTTCTTTGATTGCGATGGATTAGGGTGACCAGATTACGGTTTATTAGGGTGCCCAGAGTGCGCAAAAAAGATTTTGAAAAATTTCCCTAAAAAAATTGAAGACCAAACACTCACTCGCCACTCAATGTTTATGGTCGCATACACTAATCCTAACTCGATTTCCGACGATTATGGACAATGGTTACCCCCTGGACATAAACCTAACAACTTTTACTATATTTATTAACCATAGGTAGGTTAGGTTTGGTTAGGTTGGGTTAGGTTGGGCTGGGTTGGGTTAGGTTGGGTTAGGTTGGGTTAGGTTTTGTTAGGTTGGGTTAGGTTGGGTTAGGTTGGGCTGGGTTGGGTTAGGTTGGGTTAGGTTGGGTTAGGTTGGGTTAGGTTGGGTTAGGTTGGGTTAGGTTGGGTTAGGTTGGGTTAGGTTGGTTCAGTTTGAGTATGTTCGGTTAGGTTCCGCTAGGATTGTTTAGGTTAGGTTTAGCTATATTCGGTTAGGTTCGGTTCAGTTTAAGCAAATCGAACCGAACCAAACCGAACCGTTAGATTCGGTTTGATTTGGTTCATTTCGATACGGATACGGAGTTTGCTTTTGTTCAGTTAGACCTTCGATAAATTTTAAAAAAGTAAATAATTATTAATTTTTAGTGTTTTAAGGAATAAAAATTGATATAATGTTCAATTAAACTAATTTTTATTTGTAAAAATGTAGGAATCATAATTTTCTTGATTTTGTTTTGAATTTCATGCTTTTTTAAAAATTGTGCATTTTCATAAAAGGACCAAAAAAACTGTCCCGATTTGGATCAGTGACCTTAGTTATTTCAAGTTTTTGTTGACAGCTGATAGACGTCAGGGACCGTTTTGTTTCAGTTTGAAATGAGAAAATGCTTCTTTTGTAGCAATTTGTATGTGTTTTAATGGGGTTTTAAGAATGTTTCAATTTCAATTTTTTTAACAAAATCAACGATAGTCCGCAATTTTTTTTTTAGAAATCACTATAAAATGGTCTAAAATTATCATTTTTCAAAAAACTTCGTAGTTTTAAGAAAGGTGGTAAAACGTACCAGACCCCTGAAATGTGTTGCAGTCTAGGACAACTGGGCGCCGCCAACTCGGCGCCACCAACTGGGCGGCAGGCCAACTGGGCGCCGGGCCAACTTGACGCCGAGCCAACTGGGCGCCGGACTAAAATATTTTTTCTTGATAAAATGTGCAGATGAAAAACAACCTTAAAAAAATTAAAGTGGCGGATCCAAAATGGCGGACTTTCTTATTTATGCATCGATATGTATCGAATATGGAACTTGGCGGTGTTTCAAGTCGCAGAACACTACACCTACCAAATTTCAACACTCGACTTAATAGATGTTGAAAGTTTTGTATAAATAACATATTTATTTTGTTTTTATCTGCACATTTTATCGAAAAAAAAATAGTCCGGCGCTGAGTTGGCCCGGCGCCCATTAGGCCCGGCGTGGCGCCCTGTTGGCGGCGCCGAGTTGGCCCGGCGCCCGGTTGTCCCATTTCGAATTGAAATTTTTAGTTCCGAAATTTCATCTGACTCGAGCATAACTTGTAGTCCACCCAAGAAAAGAAGAGTTGAAGACCCTTGTTCAAAGAAAGAAAATATTTTACCTGGAAGGTACAACATTTGTAAAGTTCTAAGATGAAAACAATAATTTTAATACATCCACTGCACTTAGCATGCTTAGAAATTATTTTTACTCTTTTTTTTTACTGAAGAGAATTTTGTAAACACACACAAGTAAGTATTCATGAATTATTTATTATTCAAACAGAAAATTGTTGATAACAAAATTCTAGTGGAATTCAAAATTTTTATTTTGCGCCGCCACTGCCCTTTTTTATCCAAGACAAGTAAATAGAATATTTTTGCGATGTTGCATGTTTCCGGACTCACCAAACCGAAATTCTATTTTCATCTCTATTTTGCTCATTAAATTCTTACTTGTATTTGGTCAATTGCGATAAAAGCTTGATATAATGGCAATTTTGGCCCATGCCGGGTCTACCCGTAGGGTATAGAAGTCAATGACCACAAACCACAGTTACACAAAATTTTTCTCAGTGTGATATAACTGCATTAGTGTCATTTGGTCCAAGCGTGACGTCACATATTTGTTTCCCATATAAAAAAAGCTTTGAGTGACAGTATTTCGCTTCTTGTTGATATATCTTCTTTGGTGAGATGCTGAATATTAAGTTAACCAAGATTATTTCGACTGGAGGAAGCATAGAAGAATGGTAAGTTGTGTGACAATTATGTTTATTTATACTTTTCGTAAATTAAAAGTAAACTTTTGTTCTATGATAAATTCAAACAGCATAGGAGCTTTTAGCACCGCTTTTTAGTAAAAATCCTGAACTTTGCTTTTTTTTTAATTTATCATATTATCAAGTAGATTTGAAATATGTGGATAATTTCAATTAAAATCGTATTAAGCTCTTGTGTGCCGTGATTGATTGCAAAAATGTAAGGAGCATTAACACAAATTTTATTTTTCTACAACCATTTATGAAAATGATGGATTTCACATGATTTGCATCTTCAGAAAACGGTAAATTTCATCTGTGTGCAAAAACTTCCGGACATGTGTGAAAAAGTACTTTTCCACACATGTATGGAAAAGTGTACGATGATGTTAACTGTCACCATGGAAAAGCAGTTTTATTTGATTTGTGCAAAATGAAAGACCAATTTTTACAAAAATTAGGATAGTTCAACAGTACAGATAGTAACTTTCTGACACTCGCGTGTTGTTTCACTCTGCTAGCACCTCGTTCACAACATTCACGCTAGTGTGAAATTTGTCACTTTCTTCTCTTGTTATGTATTATACTATTTCAATAACACTGGTCTGCAAAAAAAAATTCTTGAGCCCTGGCATTATTTCCGCCGATTCTTATGTAAGACGACGCCCTGAATCGAAACATAGCTTGCGTTTTCTTCTACCACCCACCATTTTTGAGGAAGCAGCCCTTTTACCTATTTTTATCATTTTTCGATAATAATTATAATATTATCGACATAAATTTAAATTTTTAAGTATAAAGAGAGTTATTTTAGTTTCAAACAATAATAAATACATGGGCCCACCCATATTCCACGTTTCATAAAAAAACACAAAAAATAGCTTAAAATTCGACATCATGAGGCTATAGAGGCGTCGGGCCCTCCAAGATATATTCCTGGGTGCGCCACTGATAAATAAAAACTTTCTGGGCCCTACAAAAACAACTTTCTTGATTTTAGCCTCACTAGGACGAGAAAATTTAGTTTTCAAAAATATGAATGCGTCGCCTGTTTTGTCCAGTGCTTTTACAAACTGTTTGATCAATCCATGTTTGATGTGCAAAGGCGGCAAGTAAATATTATGTTGCGGGACTAATAAGGATTGTTGGCGACATTTTTCTGACCGGGAGTAAATCTTTGTCGCAAAGGCCAGTTCCGTACAATGTAATGTTTGTCCCGTGGTCGGCTGTCCCATTCACAAATAATATTTTATTTTTTATTAGTGTCTGCCTGAGCGTATATAAGGGGGGACGGCTTGGGAACGAAAGCCCCCCCCCCCAAGAATCTAAAAATAGATTATGTTAAAACTATTTATTTTCCTACTTTTTAATATGTTAATAAATAAAAGTGGAAAAAATCCCTCCAAGGCGATTTTTTGTATACGCCAGTGGTTTCTGTATATATATATATATATATATATATATATATATATATATATATATACTTATTCTAATATGTTGCTTTATACTTTGCTATAACGTTTATTACCTTTAACGTTAAACTGCTGGCAGCTAAAATTTTATAAAAATAATTAGAAAATGCATATAAAACGGTAAAATCGACAATGTCCATTTACCATTTATGCAAAACACCTCCCCCCCAAACAAATGGCTTACCACCTTGCTATAAATATTAATGTTTGAGAACACTAAACTCTTCAGTCTCTCAGAAATAATGATGTTAAGGCCAAAAAAAATCCTTTCCGTCCCACCAAACTATCAAAAAGCAGTAAAAATAGGTAGGGGGGTCTCACCCGGAAATGGGGGGTGATGGGGAAAAACGGAGTTCATATTTGGATTCAGGAGGTCATTTTACATAAGAATCGGCAAGAATGGTGTCAGGGCCGATTTTCATGGCGACCAGTGTAAATTACAATATAAAAAATAATACTTTTTTAAACACTTTATTGTAGCATACATTTCTGATATCCTAGGTACTATCATTATCATTTTTTTAGGCCAACAAAAATAAGTGAAGAAGATATAACAAGGCTATTATTTGTCCACGTTCAAACCGAGTTTGATATTCTTAATCAAAAAAGGGTTATCAAGGATCTACTTGTCAAGATTGCAAACGCAAAAATGCATATTTTGGTAAGAAAGATAATAATTTTTTATTTTTTTTATTTTAGATTAGAGGGCATCGATTACATAGGGTCATTAGCGCAAAATAACATTTGTTTAACATGATGTAACCTTATTATTTTAAATACATTGCAAAATCTGACAGTCTTTTAAAAAGGCACAGTTTGAATTTTTTGTTTCATTGTTTAATAGAACACCAATGTTTGCTGTTAATTCATGTTTTTGTCTTTCATTTCTGTAAGCTACACAATTAATTAAAATGTGTTTGACCGTAATAGGTTCTCGGCACTGTGTACATATGGGAGGATTTGTTTTGTTAAAAATATGTTCATGTGTAATTTTCGTATGACCTATTCTAAGCCTAGACAAGTAAACTTGCACTTTTCTTGAGTTGGATAAAAATGGCCACGCTTTAACAGAGGTCTTAATTGTGCGTAATTTAGAGTTTGATGTATTCCACTGGTCTTGCCATATGTTTAGCACTTTACATTTAATGAATACTTTAAAGTCACTATATACAGTTTTGTTAATAGGTGTAGAGTCAATATAGTCACTAATTGCCAGTTTGGTCTGTTGGTCAGCCGTTTCATTTCCCGCGATACCGACATGTGATGGAATCTACATAAAAGTTACTTTAAGTGAGAGTTCTTGCATCTTGTATATTATGTCTTTAATCATATGAATTATGGGATGTTTTGAATAGACTGAGCAAATTGACTGGATAGAACTTAGGGAGTCATAAAATTAAAGTTGATTTTAGTCTTTTGTTAAGTGTATATTTTAGTCCTTCATAGATCGCATAAAGTTCTGCTGTATACACACTGGTGTGTTTTGTCAGTTGAAATTTGAGTATTTCAGTATCTTTTATTACGACCGCTGCTCCAACCCCCTCTAAAGTCTTTGATGCATCAGTGTATATTTTGACATGGTTCTTCATAGTTTCTGTTATAGTTACTAGTTCATTTCTAATTAGTTCTGGGTTATTGCTGGTCTTATCAAATTGCGTCATTGAAAATATGCATTCTGGGGTCTCAACTAGCCATAGTGGATACTTTTCTTCGTATGTGAAGAAGTCAGGAAAAACACTTCCTACTTCGGCTTGATATCCTTTAATTCTTTCATAGAATGATGGTGTTATGTTTGGTCTTTGTTGGTAGATACAACTGAAATCATGTTTTTGGAGATTTTGTTTGACTGGATTTGAATTATTAGCCAATGCCCTAGGCTGCGTGAGAGACTAAGGCATATTCTTCTAAGTGATAAAGAGGGTTCTCCTCCTTCGCACAAAAGGCTTTTGACAGGACTTGTACGGTATGCTCCCAGGACAATCCGGAGGGAGCCTGATGATAGATTTTCTTAACCGAAAGACATTTTAAAATATGATTTTAATAATGGAATAAATCCTTGTTTTCTGCATTTATTTGTTATACAGATAAAAGTAACTACATGGGGTTTTTGGAAACGGTTTAGAAAAAATTCGTTAACGTTATTATTGGCCGTAGTGGCTACAAGACGTCGACGATTTTTAAATATTTCGAAAAAAAACATTTTTACTTTTGCTCGATATTTTCAAAAACCCCGAAAGCAGTCCCTTCCCAATTTTGTTAAAGCGTCTACTTTTTTCATCCAAGCCATACGTTTGGGTTCAATTGAATCCAATATGGCGGAACGCTTGTAGCTGTCTTTGAATTTTTGGCACAAAAAACTATCAAAAATTAAATGGGCCATATATACAATTTGTATCAATCTAGAAGACCATTTTTCTTGCGGCGGTCGCCCTGGGAACCCGTGATTTTCAGCTCACACACACGCGCCGTTGTCTTGAGCGGATTTTTAGCGAATGTCCCCCACTCTCTCGAGGGAGTGAAAATGCGAGCGCAACAAGGCCAACTTCACTTAGCAAATTCAGGGCTCTCAGCACCTTCATATTTTATGAAAATGTTCATATTTTTTTTCAGACTTCATAAAACTTCATATTTTTAGAAAAACCTCCATATTTTTCATATTTTCCCCAATGAAGAAACTTCAGTCATAGAATAAGTGTGGAAATTTTCGATATTTTTCCTAGTCTTGAATTTTGAGTTCCTTTTAGTTTATTAGTAGTTTGTTGCCTCTGAGAAAGTCTGAATAAAGTAAGGCTTTTTTGCCTTTTGTTTTATTATTCTTATGTTTGTTGCATTTCTTATGTTAATTAGTTGTTTTGGTCATCCGTGGTTAGTTCTGAAAAAGTCTAATTGAGCAGGGCTTTTTCATGAATTTTATTCTTTTACTCTGTAATGTTGACTTTTTTTAAATGTTTGAGCTCGGAATAGGTATTTAAAGCATACCAATTATATCATCGAGTATACTTAAGTTTTCTGTGTTACTAGATGTACAGAGTGTTTTGGTATATTTCCATAAAGGTCGACTGCACTTATTTCATGAGATAAAAAATAGGATACCTATTTTCAAGAAATGTAGAGTAGGTCCCAAACCGCTAGAAATTGTAGATACTAATATTTTAACAGTGGCTTTATCAAATTGCAGTTTATCATATATTTTTGAGTTTAGAAAGAAAATATCTATTTTTTTAAGTTAAATCATTAACATATTAATTTGTAGGATGTTCCGTAAGAGATTTACAATATTTGTGTTTTTTTATAACTTTTTTTGATGGTATAGGATAAAGCCTACAACTTTTGCATTTATAATTTTTTTTCTATTTCTTTGAATAATTGCAGTAGACCTTGGTTTAAAAATACGGAAACACCTTATTCCTTGTTGTAAAATATGCTTTAAAAAATGTACCTTGTTTTTGTTTGGCCATAGTTGTTTGGATGGGGATCCAGGCCTAATTCAACTTCAAAATGTTTGCTAATACTTTTCTTAATAAATAAAATCAAAAAATATATATTTTTGCTGAGTAAATGAGTTTTCCTAAAAAACAGTTGGGTTTGACATAACAAGCCATTTGGTAAAGGACCCAAAAAAAACTGAAGTTTTTATTCATATTTCCTTCATATTTTGTTTTCTTAATTTCATATTTTTCATAATTTTATTAAAAAAGTATATTTTTCATATTATTTTGCTGTTTATCTGTTGAGAGCCCTGCAAATTTTATTCATGAACAATTATTATTAAGTATCAGCTCATTAGAAAGGCTTTTTTTGGTCTTTCGAATTCTACATTTTCTAAATGCGAATATCTCAAAAACTAATCGATATAAAGGCATTCAAAAAACCTTTCCAACGAGGTATCACAATCAATCAAAATCATGCCGGCTAAAAAGAGTTGATTGATATTAAGTCACCCTGTATATGTTTTGAATGGTGATAAATTATAGGTTAAAAAAAATTAAGGACCACCCTACCACTTGCATTCCATTTGCTATTGGTTGACATAGTCAGGCGTGATTTTTAAATTTAAAACTCTCCTGTCCTCGTTTTGGGAGGTTGAAATCGGTGTTAAACCAAACTGAAACAAAACCTAACCGTGGTCAATTGATGGGAAACGTATCCTAACCGGGGCGTGTCTGGACAGGTTAGGATACGTTGTCGAATAATTTATCAGGGTTAGGTTAACACCGATTTCGACAGGAAAACAGGATAGGGAAGCTAATTTAAACTATATATCATAATTTTTGAGATAACTTTTTGACAGTTATCAGTTGTTTACCATAACAAAAAGCATAGGCCAACAAGAAAAAGTTGTAAAAAGTTGTCCCAAAAATAATGACATGAACTGTAAAAGAATATAATATGTTTTTAAAAAACAATAAAAAAAACTCATCGGCATATGCGTATGTACTGCACAAACCACTACGCTTTTTAATCACTTACAACTAGTATATATTCGTATTTTACGCCGAAAGCTGTAAACATAATGTTTGTTAAATGCTTGACTGGTGGCACCATATCTTAATATAATATAATAATAATCTTAAACGGCAACGTTCAACATCAAAAAGTAAGCTGACTATTTCGACCAATAGCAAACGGAATGCAAGTTGTGAACTAGCCGCTCATCTATTATTCGGTCAGTAAGGAGACCAAAACACTAATTAATAAATTGATTAATTGTTATTTTGGCGTCAAAATTGACCCTGGTTTACCTTGAAATTCCTATTTTCTTCACCTCGTGTGCACACCTCTCTTGTTGGATTTAAACACAACGGTTATAGTGCCGTTAATCGTCGCCTCAAGGCGGGGTGGCGCGCAGGTGTCCTTAGCTAGCCATACACACAGAGGTTGATCCGCCGGGTTGGAACGGCGCGGTTCAAACTGGCGGATTTGTCTTTCAATTAGTGGACATTCCACGCGCCAATTATAGCCGGTACAGATTTATCTGTGAGTTCAGACCGGCGCCGGCGGGCGAAACTTGTGGGTTCCGCGCTCGACATTTTAACCGGCGCAGACTTGTCTGTCGGTTTACACTGTACCAGGGATAAAAAACCGTTCATATAGTCTCTCTTTAATTTATTGAACATTATGGCACATGTTTCCGAAATGATATAACCAAGTGCCTGTGCAGAAATTCCCACTAAAAATTTCAGATCTTCATGTCATCTTTCCGTGGCAAGGAAACGAAGGGCAGCATTTAATCGCTGTTCTGGTCCAATGGCTTTTCTCATTTGGGTATCTTGTTTCGTAAGATCCTCTCTTACCAAGTTTAATAAAAGGTCATACGTGTTAATATCCATTCTTAAATAATTTTTAAAATCGTCTGGATCATTTTCTTTTAACTCTTTTAATAGAAGGTCATGGCTAAATAGTTTCCTCTTAAGCAAATAACTTTTAACCCACTTGGAACGTCTCTTTTTTACACCAATATGAATTATTTCCATATTCTTAATCATTCCCATACACAGAACCTGCTTCTTTTTAGCACGAAACATTTTACATACACTATACTTAAAATACCGTGCGGCATAAAACTTTCGACTTGACGAAATTCCACAGTTTTGGGTTAACCGGTAGATAAATCTTGAATTTTCGTCCACAGACCAATATGAAGGATCGATTCGAAAGATTTTTTTTGTTTTAGTGGACTGCAGCAGTTTTAAACCGTTGCGGACAAAACGGTCAGACTTATCTGTGCCGTTCCAAACCGCGGATCAACCTTTGTGTATGGCCAGCTATTGAAACAAAAAAAATAAAAATGTTGATCTTTTCTTAAACTTAACCACAAATTGTAAAAGGAAAAAGAATCAAAAAATAATAATACAAAAATAGTCTTTTGGAAAATATCTTTCCCTAATTTCAAACAGTATATGCTGTCTTTTGATTGAGTTTTTATCTATTTCTAGGGAGTGTCCCCCCAAACAAAGAGCGAAAAAGAAGTACAAGAACTGCTTAACCAAAAAATAAAACAAGTTGCTCTGGACCTCTCTATAACGTCCATGAAAAAAGAGATTGATAATGCAAAGCTGAAGGAGGAAAACAAGGAGTTACAGCTGACAACTTTGAAGATTGCCAAGGCGAAAGATGAAATTGTAAGTTTGTAAGAAGAGTATTTCAAAAATATTCCTTTTCATTCTACAGTGTGATTTAAAAGTAAGCAGCATCCTTACGGGGGCGTAATCCTTGTATAAAAATAATGCAAAAAGTTATTCCTATTATTATGGGTCCGAAAATGCTTCCTCAGGGAGCTATGCCCCTTTGAATAGGACACCTTAAAAACGAATTCTGCCACGTCCCACTAAACATAAAAACAATTTAATAATGTCAAAATAATGTTTAACTTAAAAACATAACGTTAGGTTGGATGTTAGTTCTAACGTCATATTCATAGTGAAAAAGAAGCTTAATAACCCGTTTTCTGATGTTAGAAAAATAATCTTATGTTTTTATAACGTTTTTTTAAAGTGTTTTTCGAACGGTAAAAAAATATTGATTTTTAACAGTGGAAAATAAATATTTTTCCAACATTGAAAAATAAATGTTTTTTTAACAATGAAAATTATATTTTTTCAAATATCTCTAAAGATAAAGTAACATAAATAACGTAAATAAAATTCTTCTATTTTGGAAACGCAGGGCAGCAACAGTCTGTTGAGGTTTTCGTGAACTCGACACTCAGTAAAGGAAATTCGGATACGTAGCTTCTGAAAATAACATTTTAAATTCTATGTAAACAAGAATTTTGTAGTAAGTGCCTCGCTACGAGGCCAAACAATTCATGCTCAAGTGAATACAAGGCAAACAATTTCAAGGTGGGTATTCACTTTAGCATGAATGCAAACGAAGCATTCGTTTGGTCCCACTGCGAGGCTTGCAAATTCTACCTCAAATGAATACGTGGCTTCAGGTCCAGCGGCTAATCGTCTGCGGTGAATTGTCGAATTCCTTGTCTGATTATCTATAACGTTTTACTTTTGTTTACTTTTCTTACCTAATTTTGTGATGCTTCATTTAAATCACTGCATACAAATTTGTTGTTCTTTAACTATACCATCTTTTCCACACAACTGGTGTATAGTCCTATCCAAATATGTATTCACTATCATTATTAATACCTGTGGTTTTAATTTACCATGTTTGTTTTTACAAAAGGTAAATATTTTAACGAAAATTGCACAAAGCGTATCTACCGACTCGTATGAACTCGCAGCGAAACGCAACTAAAAATGGCGATGGCCCGTTCTGGTAGTGGAACTATGCGGCAGCGCCCTCTATAGTATCATTTTTTTAAATGTTTAAAAAACAAAACATTTATTAGCTTCATATTTCCTAAATTCAACGTTAGAAATGATTTGACTGATCTAGGAAAAACACTATAAAAATAACCATATATTGATGGTATTATTTTTAATGTTAATAAAATTATGGTTTTCTAAATATTTGTTTCTTAACGTTATTGAGAAATATATTTTAGGTAATGCTTTTACATGAAATTTTGGTTAGGATTTTCTACATGTTTTTTTAATATCAAAAGTTGACTTAATTTTAACACAAATTTGTGCTAGAAAAAAAAAACATTTTTTTTTCAACATTTATTTAACGTTTTTTACAATTTTGTGCTTAGTGGGGTGTGCATCGTCTGAGGGCTGTCTTATATATTTTGCATATAGGAACATAAAGCTCGACACTGATAGAATGTCGTTACTAAAACTTAACCTCAATCTTTCTATTTATCTATCTATTTAGCCTTCTTCGATTCATCTTTGGACATAGGCCTCCCCCAATATCTTCCACTCTTCTCTGTCTGTCGCCCTGTTCATCCATCTAGTCCCCGCATGTTTCTTCAAATCGTCCACGCATCTCATTTGGGGTCTTCCCCTACTTCTTTTATTTTCCCAAGGTCTCCAGTCTACAATGCATTTGTTCCAACGATCGTCTTTCTGTCTGATATTATAACCGGCAAATTTCCATTTTAATTTTGCTACCTCTCCTCTGACATCCCTTAGTTTTGTTTTATTTCTTATCTATTTATTCCTTTTTCTATCTGTTAGCTTTACATGTAACATTTGTCTTTCCATTGATCTTTCGGCTTTTGTTATCTTATCCATGTTTGATTTTGTAAGCGTCCAGGTCTGGGATCCATATGTGAGCACAGGAAGAATACATTGGTTATACACTTTCGTTTTAAGGTACTGAGGATATTTTTTATTGTTTAATATGTAGCTTAATTTAACGAATCCTGCCCAGGCCAATCTTACTCGTCTCTTGATTTCAGCCGTTTGATTTTCTTTTTTTAGTTTAATAATTTGTCCCAGATATATATACATATATATATATATATATATATATATATATATATATATATATATATATATATTCCTCTACTTGTTCTATTTTTTCTTGGTTTGTTCTGATCTTGATATCTTCATCTGTGTTTGTTATGATTTTAGTTTTAGTGTAGTTCATACTCAAGTCAATATTTTTAGCTGCTGTATCCAGTTCTCCCAGCATTTTTATGAGTTCTTCTTTCTTATCTGTTATTAAGGCAATATCGTCAGCATATCTTAGGTGGTTCAAGTACTGTCCGCTTACTTTGATGCCTATTTCTTCCCAATCTAAGTTTTTAAAAACATCTTCTAGGGCCTGGTTAAATAGTTTAGGGGATATTGTGTCACCCTGTCTAACCTCTTCTTATGCGGATTAGCTTGGTTCCTTCATGGATTTTGATTGATGTTGTTGCTTCGCTATATATATTGGCTATTAAATCTGTATATCTGTGATCTATTCGGCTATTAATTAAAGATGCTTTTATTACCCAGTGCTCAATGCTATCGAAAGCTTTTTCAAAGTCTTAAAACGCAATATACAGTGGAATATTATATTCGTTGGCTTGCTCTATTAAAATTTTCATGGTGGTCGACTGTACTGAAACCTTTTCTGAAGCCTGCTTGTTCTTTTGATTGATATCCGTCAAATTTTGTTGTTACTCTATCTGTTAATATTTTCGTGAAAAGCTTATAAATTACATTGAGGAGTGTTATAGGTCGATAGTTTTTTAGATCTGCTCTATCGCCTTTCTTGTGTAAAATAATGGTTACTGATTCTTTCCAGTTGTTTGGGATTATTTTTTCTTTTAGAATTTTATTGAGGAGAATATGGAGGGTATTAACTACAGTTGTACCACTGTACTTTAGCATTTCTGCCGTTACTCCGTCTTTCCCAGGTGATTTGTTATTTTTCATTTTCTTTAATGCTCTCTTTATTTCCGGGCTAAAAAAAATAACGACAATACTTCTAGAAAATTATGTTTTATCAGGATGTACTAGAAAACAGTAGGAAAATTGCCTTATTTTTCAAAATATTCAAAAAATATTAGTTGTTCCGTTGTTAATATCATATCTAACTTTTGTTTACGAAAATCAGCTGGACAGTGACGTGAAAATTCGACATACCGGGTGGGCCAAAAAAAACCGGATATTTTTTTTTAATTATAGCTTTTGAACTATGCAGTCGATTTTAATGGGACAAACTGTACTTGATAGAGAATTAATCAGAGTTTTGACTGAATATATATTTTTGTTCGCCATCTCAAAATCCAAGATGGCGGACGAAATTAAACTGTACCCTTCAAAGATGCTCTATTCTTGTGTTGCGAACATGTCTTAATTATTTTTTTAACTTACTGAATAAGCTGCATGCTTGCCACGCACAACAAGCAAAATCGGTTCAGTGGTTCTAAAAAAAATATTTTTGTTTCAAAAAAATTTACCGTCATCTATAAATTTAAGATGGCGGACAGAGTCATACTTGATTCTTCAAAATGGCTTGTTTATTTTTGTTTTCTGTAAAATGTTTCAGTTTTTTTTAATCTATAGGAGAGCACTACTTTTTTCCCGCTTAACAAGGTACAAAGTAATAAAATCGGTTAAGTGGTTCTCACAAAATCTGACTTTGTTTTAACCATTATTTTACAAATTATACGATTGCATTGCCAATCCCGTCTGCATTCAGTTCTTAATAAATTCGTTATTATTGAGCCGATTTTAGTGAAATAAAAAACATCATGGTGCAAACTGATTGATCTTTAAACTTTGCACCATGGTTCACTAAAATCGGTTCAGTCATAATTTATAAAGATATGAATGCAGACAGGATTGGCAATGCAATCGTATAATTTGTAAAACAATGGTTAAAACAAAATCCGATTTTGTGAGAACCACTACACCGATTTTATTAATTTGTACCTGTATATGCGGGAGAAAGTAGTGTATTTCTATAAAAAAAAAAACTAAAACATTTTCGCAAAATAAGAATAAACACGCCATTTTGAAGAATCAAGTATGATTCTGTCCGACATCTTAAATTTTAAGATGGCGGAATATTTCGATAAGAATCTTTAAAGAGCAATCATTCTCACTATGATTTTTTTTATATCGCTAAAGTCGGTTTAGTATTAACGAATTTATAAGGAAATGAATACAGACAAGATTCGCAATCCAATCGTAGAATCTGTAAAACAATGGGTGAAACAAAAATAGATTTTTTGAGAACCACCACACCAATTTTACAAATTTATACGTCGTTGTGTGAGGGAAATGTAGTGGTTTTCTATAAATTAAACAAAAAACTAAAACATTTTCGGAAAATAAGAATAAACACGCCATTTTGAAGAATCAGGTATAATTCTGTCCGCCATCTTAAATTTTAAGATGGCGATAAATTTTGATCATGGTCTTTAAAAAGCAATCAATTCTCACCAGGATGTTTTTTATTTCATCAAAATCGGTTCAGTAATATGCAAAACAATGGTTGAAACAAAAATATTTTTTTTAGAACCACTGAACCGATTTTGCTAGTTCATACCTTGTTGTGCGTGGCAAGCATGCAGCTTTTTCAGTAACTTAAAAAAATAATGTTCGCAACACAAGAATAAACGAGCATCTTTAAAGGGTACATTTTTATTTTGTCCGCCATCTTGGATTTTGAGATGGCGGACAAAAAAATATATTTAGTCAAAACTATGATTAATTCTCTGCCAAGTACAGTTTGTCCCATTAAAATCGATGGTATAGTTTAAAAGTTATAATGAAAAAAAATTGTCCGGTTTTTTTTGGCCCACCCGGTATATAAGATCCGATGCGACTACACTTTTCTGGTACCTTAGACCAAGTATATAAATTATATAACTGACGCCATCTCTTTATATCCCTTGTAACCTATTCTGACGCCTGACCAAGCCTGACGCAGTGTTGCCCTTGGTACAGCTGACCCCTCTGTGTACCCCCTCGTTAACTCACGGGTTGTTTGGCCTTCTAAGGGTTTGTTTGGAAACACTGTGTATTGAAACGACTAATTTTAGGCCAACAAAATATCTCAAATTCAGTCGTACATTGAGGAAATCTACAAAGTCCAGAAACAGTTGGTGACAACCAGAGAGGAGGCTTTGGAACCACTTTGGAACCTCAGGCTGTACAAAAATGATGACACTTGGTCGCAACCATTGGACGAGGGTTTGTGGAGTCAGGAAATGAAAGTTTTCGAGAATTTTCCATTGGAATTTAATAGAAGATGCACGTTCACGTAAGTTAAATATTATTTTTAAACGGTTTTATTTAGCTTATTTTCGTATATTTGTTTTATATTTTGCGATAGGGTTCTTCAACTACTTCACGATAACTTAAAATTTGGTAGGTGTATATTTTTCTAGTAAAAATACAATTTAATTTATTTTTATTACAAAAAACTCAAAATGGCGGATTCAAAATGGAAATTTTTGTAATTAATATACTGCTTTTGGCAGGTTTTTTGTCAGTCTCTTACCCTTACCTTTATTATAGCGTACGGAGACCACGAATGCTGCAACTGTCCATTCCGAATTCTTCATTGGTAAAAAATTTATATACCATGCAAAAAAAATGTTTAATCACTTGCCAATTGACATAAGGCAGCTAAACGGTTATAAAAAATTTAAAACTAAAACTACTTTTTGGCGTCTAAAGGTAAATGGGCTTGCCAGACATTGGTATATACAGGGTGTCCCAGAACTAATGGTACATAGTTAAACTGTAGATTCCCTGGGTCAAAATATTACGATTTAGCCATACTTACCTTAGTTCAAAAGTTCGTACTAACCCAGATACAGGGTGTTACACTTTATTTTTTTAATTCGATTTTCTTTAATAACTTTTTTAATAATTATTATTTTTGTAAAAAATAACCAACGTGTAAGTTTTTTTGAAATTGGCAAGACGATTCCGTTGAAAACTTTGATGTACAGTGTACAGGGTGTTCCCTGGACCACTAGCATTGCATTAAAATCAGTGACTTTTTTTTGTGCCTCGGTGTATACCACTTTTTATGTAAAATAATGGTTTTCTCATCCTTTTTATGTAAAAAAGCTATACTGTTTTAAAGTCGTTCAAAGCAACGGTTTTTGAAATTTTTGCATTTAAAGTTTTTATTGCATGTGAGTGATATGCCTAATTTATATGATATATTGTATGATACTTTCTTCAATTCATTCTCCTAATTTATATTTTTACAAAAACTAACCAGCATGTAGGTTTTTCTGAAATTTGCAAGACGATTCCGTTGAAAAATGTACCATGCACAGGGTGTTCTTTGGACCACTACCATTGCATTAAAATCACCAGTGTATTTTTTTGTGCCTCGGTGTATACTTAAGCAGGTTTTTAAACAGAATATTATTTTAATTATTAAATAATTATTAATAACAAAAAAAAATAAAAACCAATTATAAAAATTATACATATTTTATTGCAACAACAAATTTTTAGATAGAAAAACAAAAAAAAATCTACATTAAATGTTCAAAATGGCCACCGTTAACCTGAATACATTTGTTTATTCGCTTATTATACGAACGTCTGATTTTAAAATAAAGATTTGCATATCTGAATGCCTCTCCAGCATTTTGAATTTTTTTAAATAGATTTTCTCGGTTATTTATCTAGCCTACAATAATAAACAGTTTTAAGTTTGATTTACTATTTGTCAATTTTAAAATATTAACTTAGTTGCTGAAAGCGCCACGCTTAAGAAATTTTATATTTTTTTTAATAAATAATAAAATATTAATTTTATTGATAATTAAAATTTTCTTTCAAAACAATAAAAAAATACTTGCATTAATAAAGTATACGTTAATACCATTTTTAAAAAACTAATACAAAGAGGTTTTTGTTCCTCATTAAAAACAAAGCCTTACACAGTTGCAATAACGAACAATGATAACACACTTATGATAATTCAAGAACCACCCTGTATATTTTTTAACTTAATATTTCTTAAGAAAACATCCAATCTTAGAATGCTATAAAAAAGTATTGATTATAGCTAATATGTATGAAGTAGGTAAGAATTTAATCAAAAATCTTTTACGCATACAATAAAAACTTCTAAATTAAATGTCTTGAAAACCGTTTCTCTAAGCGAAATCTAAACGCTATAACTTTTTTACTTAAATAAAATTAAATAATTAATGTTTTTAATGTGATGGCTTTAGTGCTTAACATTCACTCGTTGCGTAATAAAGTTGATGAATTGTGCGTGTTTCTTGGGTGTCAACAAAATCCGGAGATAATGTTGATAACTGAGCACTGGCTAAACCCTTTGGAGCCATGTAATATTCCAGGTTACTTTTGTGTCTCTCAGTATTGTAGAACAGTAAATAAGGGTTTTGGGGGAACAGCGATTTTCATAAGTGAATACTTCTCTCAGTTGAACCAATTGGAAGTAATCGACAAGTACGACCATTTATGTAAAGATGGCGAATTTGAGTTATCAGTCGCCTTAGGTAAAAAATACAATTTATATATTTTGTGCGTTTACAGATCTCCAGATTCCAATGTAGAAAATTTCCTCATAGATCTTGAAACTGTATTACTTGATCTACCTAAAAATAGCAAAGTTATTCTGGGTGGAGACTTTAACATTGACTTTGGTAACGAATCTTCGACATCAAACCAAAATTTACAAAATTTACTTACGTCATATGGTTTAAATATGTTAGTTCAGTCTCCAACTAGAATAACAAATGTAACAGCGACGACTATCGATTATTTTTGTAGTAACTTCGATGGGGATGGCAGTGAGTGTGTTGTTATTTCGACAGATCTTTCCGACCACGAAGCTTTACTAGCAAGCGTTCCTCTTAGAACCCAAACTAAAAAAACTCCAGCCCAACTTAAAAGAATTTTTTCGGGAAGAAACTTTCAAAATTTTAGAGAAAAATTGACAACGGTTGATTGGCATTCTGTGCTGGTGTCGGACAAACCTGTCGATTCCTTTCATTAATTTCTTCAAACACTGTTTAATAGTTGCTTTCCATTGGTGAGAATGAGATCACGTAATAAGAAAAAATCTTGGATGACTAAAGGAATCAAAACTTCAAGTCAAAATCTGCGCTCCTTGCATAAAATCTGCAAGCATATTAATAATAATTTTATAACTAACTATTACAAAAAATATCGTAAATTGTACAAAAAAATTATAAGGGTCGCTAAAAGAAACTTTTACTCAAACAAAATATCAAATGCGAAAAATAAAGCTAAGGAAGCTTGGGCAATAGTCAATGACTTTAGAGGCAAAAATAATTCTTCCAAACAATCAGCAAATATCGATGTCAATGTTTTAAATCAATTTTATTGCACTGTTGCCCAAAAACTTACAGCCGAATTAAGACCAGTAATCAATCCTATGGATAACTTAAATAACATCGTTATCAATGAAAACTTTAATCTAGGCATCACAGATAGATTGAAATTAAAAAACACAATAAATGAAATAAAAAACGTTTATTCTTCCGGTCAAGATGAAATGAACATAAAAAATTTTCAAAATTTGGATAACAGAACGTTGGATGCTCTTGTTGTTGCTATCAACTCATGTTTCTTAAAGGGTGAATTTCCAGATGTCCTCAAAATAGCCGTAGTTGTTCCTCTTCATAAATCGGGATCATTTGACGAGCCCACTAATTTCAGACCTATCTCACTGTTGGATACTCTATCTAAAATTATTGAAAAACTGGTAAAGGTTAGAATGACCAATTTTCTTAAAAAAGATAGTATCCTTAGTACTAATCAATTTGGTTTCCAGAGCGGAAGGAGTACTAACGATGCTTTGTTCTCTTTTTTGGAAAGTCTATATTTTAGACTTAATGATAAAGAAGCTGCAGCTGCAGTATTCTGCGACTTTCAAAAGGCCTTCGACTGTGTCAGTCACGACCTGCTTTTAAAAAAGTTGGAGAGATATGGGTTTAGAGGAGTCTCGCAGCGTTTTTTTCACTCATACTTGACTGGAAGATATCAGATGGTTCGAAATGGTGGTTGTGTCTCTTCTTTATCCAAAATTAACTTTGGTGTGCCTCAAGGTTCTGTTTTGGGCCCACTGTTATTTTTGTTATATATTAACGACTTGACTTTAATAGGTATAAGGGGTACTCTAACACTTTTTGCTGACGACACTACAATTTTATGGCATCATAAAAACGAAACAATATTAAAAGAAATAGTGCAAGAGGACATACAACGAATTAAAGAGTGGTGTGATGCAAACTTTCTCTATTTTAACATAGATAAAACAAAAGTCCTCAGTTTTAAATTTTCTTTTGATGACCTAACTGTTTCCAACCAAAGAATAACTCAGGATGAAAATACTAAATTTTTAGGAATGTATACTAAATTT
Organism: Aspidapion aeneum; assembly: GCA_963576565.1. NCBI lineage: Eukaryota > Metazoa > Arthropoda > Insecta > Coleoptera > Brentidae > Aspidapion > Aspidapion aeneum. Next base: position 17,384,241 of record OY755038.1, on the reverse strand, counting down.
TTAGGAAAATTCTCCTCGCATATTCCCTATCTTAATAAAAAAATATCGATAGGTAGTTACGCCGTTAGACAAACATTTTTCGAACTTGGTTGTGAAATGGCCAAAACAACTTATTACGCCCTTGTTGATTCTCATTTGCGCTATGGAATAGCCTTTTGGGGGAATTGCAGTCAGTATTTGTTCAGATCTGTGTTTGTAATTCAAAAAAGATGCATCAGATATATTTGCGGAGCAAAAATCAGAGACCATTGTAGGCCTTTGTTTATGAGAGAAAAAATATTAACTCTTTGTTGCCTTTTTATACTAGAAACAGTGGTGCTGATTTATAAAAAATTTAAAAATCACACATTTGAACAAACCTACCAAACAAGAAGTCAAGAATATAACAGCATACCACGGCCTATTCCTAGGTCTCAATTAACCCAAAACTCGATAATCTACCGCAGTATAAAAATTTTTAATAAGCTTCCAAATAGACTGAAAAGCATTCACTCGGAAAAAATATTTAGGGTTAAGGTAAAAGATTTGCTATTGGAGAAGGCATATTATAGTCTTAATGAATTTTTCGAGGACCAGTTATAGGATAATTGACAAATATATTTAAACATTTAAATTTTTTTATTTTACTTGTGTATGTATCAGATTGTTCTGTTTGTTGTTTTTTGTGTTTTATATCTAACTTTAACATATTTTATTTAACATATTTTGACGTTTTAACATATTTTAACATGATTTGACATATTTTAACATGTTTTTACGTATTTTAACATATTTTAACATGTTTTAACATATTTTAACATATTTTAATTTAATGGTCAAAGAATTTCTTTGTATTTCGATAATAGTGAGTGAATAGGTGTGATAGGTGGAAAAAGAGCATATTTGCATAGGAGAAATATTTAAAAAAAAATATATATATCGCGAAATTTATAGACTGTTACACTATTTTAAATGACTATTCTGTACCTCAACTTAGACTTGTAAGCAAGTGTTTATCTTATATTTACAATTAAGGACCATTTTTCGCTTTGTCTGTAAAACTCTACTTTTTTGACAATAAAGCATAATTTGATTTGATTTGATTGAATAGAATCTTGTATACACCGAGGAACAAAAACGTTAGACTTATTTTAATGTAACGGCGCCGACCCAGAGAACACCCTGTATAATATTTATTTTTTTTACCAAAATTAAGTTGTCCATACCCAAAAACCACCAAACCGAATTTTTTGTACAAAATTATTAATTAGTAGAAAGAATTGAAGAAAGTATCATACATAAATTAGGCATATCACTCACATGCAATAAAAACTTTAAATGCAAAAATCTCAAAAACCGTTGCTCTGAGCGACTTTAAAACAGTGTAACTTTTTTACATAAAAAGGATGGGAAAACCATTATTTTACATAAAAACTGGTATATACCGAGGCACAACAAAAATACACTGATTTTTATGCAATGGTAGTGGTCTAAGGAACACCCTGTACAATAAACATCAAATTTTTCAACGGAATCGTCTTGCCAATTTTGAAAAAACTTACACGCTGGTTAGTTTTTGCAAAAATATTAATTATTAAAAAACTTATTAAAGAAAATCGAATTGAAAAAATAAAGTTTAACACCCTGTATCTCGGTTAGTACGAACTTTTAGACTAAGGTAAGTATGGCTAAATCGTAATATTTTGACCCAGAGAATCTACAGTTTAACTATGTACCATTAGTTCTGGAACACCCTGTATATGCTTTGTATCTTTGTTTTAATTTAATATTCATTGTGAAAATTGTTAATGTATCTTTTTAACAGTGTCTAGAGTGTTTTAAATAGTGTTGAGCATAGTTTAAACAGTGTCCAAAGCATTTCAAATAATGTCAAGCGTACTTTTGTAATATTATTCCTTGACAAACTGTAATTAATAATGAAATTCTGTTTTTACCTTTGTTAACTAATGTTACCTTCTATAAAATTTAAGCTAGGCTAAGCAAGGCTTTGTCAATGTATACATTGTATCCAGACAATAAAGCTACTTTTGATTCTGATTCTACGCGGACGTAGCAGCGCTCTGCCATGCTTTTATCTTTAGTGCGCCTTACTTAGGATTAAATGAAAAGTTTTAAAGCAAAAAGATAAATATTCGGTGAAGGGCTTTTTTTAAAAAGTCACTTTTAGTGTTTTTTTATTGTGAATATTGAATTACTACTATTAAATACTGTTGTAATCTTATTCTTATTAATATTTAATTATCCGTGTAAACTTAATTAAATTTATCTAAGTAGAGTTATTATAATAAATATAGGGAATTGTTGTAATGGCATACCGCGCATACTTTTTTGCGTAATCTGAATGATTTTGAGCCATTTCGTTCATTTCCCAGCAAGCCTTAGAACCAAAATGCACAGATTTCATAGCCTGCTCGCTATAGAACCCCAGTCCCATACCTTTTTCTTCACAAAACCGCTCTATGTGAAAAAATACAGCGTGTATTTTGGTGGTAACGTTGACTTCCAAGTACTAATAACTTTTTTTAAATGAATGAATATATATGTATTGTAGACAACTGAGCCCTGAAGGGGAGAAAACCAGAGCTATCCCGAAAAAATTACCCCAAAGTTAAATTCGCCCCGTCTGGGAAAACAGACGTCTATTAAACTAAAAAAGAAAGGAAAAAAATGGGCAACACGCTACAGGCTTACCTTCTTTCATTCCCCACTTCAAACTCCCAGCGTGTGTAAAAATGCGCATGATTTTTTCCAAAATGATCAGGTGATAAAAAAGAAAATAACTTTCAACAAAGAGAGAAATTATAACCTGATCGGAATTTTTCTCAAACAAGGACTTTTTTTTAAAGGTTTTTGCTAAAAGCCCATTCATTCATTCATATTTCGGTTTGGTTGGCCTATGCATCTAAGGCCATCTAGCCACAGTCTGCATTTCTGATTTGGACAATCACAACACACTCACATTCATACACATATAGACCCCCATGGTAGGCAATTTTCTTTTCTCATGGAGGATTTAATTTTGCCTGATGCTCTTTGTCGAACACAGGGGTCTTTATCGTGCTAGCGCCATCTACGCTCTTAACACGGGACCACCGGCTTAACGTGACTTCCGAACTACGGCCTTGAATTCATCATCAACTTTGCCTACTTCGTTGATGCCCAAACTTCGCCCAAGACAGGCTTTACCCCTACTTCCGGTAAATCTGTATTCACAAACGGAGAGTAGGTTCGAGTTTGTAGTGGCAGGCATGGGATTTGAACCACACACCCTCTGATTGGCAATTGCTGAAAGCCCAAAAATATCAAAACAAACTTTAAGGTTAGGTTTTCCAAAAAATTCAAAATAAAACAAAAACAAAAATAACTGGCAGCATTAAACATATTGTAACACCTGCTTAGATCACTTCCAAAACAAGTTAACAACTTTTTTTAAATGATCATCAAAAATTTGTAATATTTTATATCCATGCATTCTCACACGCGATGCTTGAAACCAGGACCAAATACGTTAGAGCTTTGTGATATTGATTTAAATATCCCGCCAAACTTCAGGTGTTTGACAATAGTGCTGGTAGTGCGCAGACGCATCCGTTACATCCGGTTAGATTAGGATTTTGACAGTGTATAAAACCAGCCATTTTTAAAAATATATTTAGTTGCCTCTCAAATCTCGTCTTGTTAGTTACTCACCTCATCTCTACACTGTTGCCTATACAACAAGCATAAATATGGGGCATACCCATGCATTCACACACGCCATGCTTCAAGCCAGGACCCCCATTTAATTCTTAATGTTCCTTTTTCGGGCAGACAGGATTTCGGTTACTGCGCATGCGTCAGTTTTGGTGGTTTTGGAACATACTCCGTTATGTCACTACATTATTTGACAATTGTCAAAAATTTTGGGTTATTTCTATTTTTACAAGCTTTTATTTAACTTCAGGTGTTCTGTCTAACTATCTAACTAACTATCTATCAAATCTTATGAAGCGTTTTTGACACACTTCCTATTATCCGATTTGGATGAAATTTGGTACACACATAGTGGTCCCATGACAATACAACATTAAGAAAAAAATATTTTCATTTAATAGAGTACATAGCTGAGACTAAAAAGTAGAAAATAAATTGGCAAAAATTTTTTTTAAGTCACACACGCTTTTATAAAATGCATTAAAAATTAAAAAATAATTTTCTAACATTCTAATATTATCATAATAATAAAAGCGATGGCCGCAAATCAAAGCATAAGTTAATCTAAATTTGTAATCTAAACACTTAAAAAATATTCAACATAGCAGGTCATCAAAGATATGTTTGATGTGCCGCAATGTTATTGCCATACCTATGTCAGAGAAAGGCTGGTGTATCTTAGGTCGGGTTGGGTGGGTTTGGTACCTCTGCATTTTTTTGCAAATAGTGATATTTAATTGATACGGATATCTTATCGTGCTAACATCGTCAAAATTTCCATCAGGCGGCCATCGCTTTTATTATTATGATAATATTAGAATGTTAGAAAATTATTTTTTAATTTTTAGTGCATTTTACAAAAGCTTGTGACTTAAAAAAAAATTTTTACCAATTTATTTTTTCCTAAAAACTAGTTGATTGACTGAAATTATATCAAATTGTGGATTAAAATTGTAGTTTTTCTAAAATTAATTGCGCAGATTTATTGTGGAACCACGAAGAGTGTTTAATGGCATCTCTAAACCTCTCTTAATTTTATTAACAAATTATAAAAAAAAATACAAGTAATAGAATTGCACTCCGTTGCTTCTCCCGGACATTTTTCCACAAACCGCAAATGTTTTACGTGAATTATTTCCCACTTTTGACAGAAAAAAACATAATTTTATACGACAAACGCAAAACACTGCAAAATGTAAATAAACAACAAATATGGCGTCTATCCACACAGCAGCTGGGTGCCTACGTGACAAAACACATGCATGCGCACTTGAAAATTCGCGTCTGCGAATTTTAATTTGCCATTGTTGCCAAAGCAAGCTATGAGTGCTTCACTTTTCGATTTTTTGAACATGTATTTATGCTTAACGGATTTGAAATCATAAAACTGGGAGAATTAAGTGGCATTTATTCCTTGGACCAAGGAATAAATGAGAAAAATAAGAAAACAAAAAATTTTTACCTCAGGCTTGATTTGATCCACTATATAGGGGGGAGGGCGGTCCCCTCCCCGAAACTGGCCTCTTCCCCCAAACTTTCTCGGGCCTTTCCAAAACTTTTTTCTAAAAACGCCACTGAAGATAATATTGTTACCTCTTTCAGGAACCCAAAAATCTTCTACAGAGACCTTTGCGTCGACAACTATCCTCAACATACTCGACTCAGTCCAGAAGATTTTCAGATGATAAACGAGATCTTAGAGAGTCCTCTCAGCCCGCCAGAGACGGTGTTGCTTAATATGATGAAGTCAAAAATGAAGTTCGACGCGTTAAACTCGTTGAGAAATGGCAGGAGGACAAGCACCCATGTTCAATACAAAACATGTAAGAATTTTTTTCGTATTTTAGGGATAAAAATGTCACTTTAATGATAAAAAGTTTAAAATAGGGATAAAAAGTGACATGACAGAAATAAGAGAAAAACGTAAAAAGTCCAAATAAATAGAAAAAAAACTCGGGAAATAGTACAAAAAACAGGCCGTGATAAAAGTGTTTTTTTTAACCCTCCACAAATTATAGTCCTCCCTCGGACTACAAACTTTTCGTCTCGGTATAAAAAGTGTCAATTTTATCCCTTGGTATGTAATATACTATTTCGCACTTTAGTATTTATTTATATTTATCAAGTGTGGTATAACGGCTTTAATTTTAAACTAAAACATTTTCTGCCAAAACGATGTTGTGATATTTTGGAATTATACATATCTGATAGATATATATAGAACACTACAAGAGACTGCTGCAGGAAACAAGACCCGAATATCTGTCAGCCTCTCCGAGGAGAGACATAGAAGTACATGGAGAGGAAGTGATTATCGAAAAATAAATTATAAAGAATAGTATTAAAAAGCTTAAATCCGGAAAAGCTAGCGGACCTTGGCGAATTTACGCTGAAATGCTCAAATATGGATCAGAAAAACTACTAGAAAATCTCACATATATTATCAATCAATGCATAAACGGGCATCCAGTACCTGATGATTGGAAAATAGCATTCATATCCTCAATACATAAAAAAGGAAACAAGCTGGATTGCAATAACTACAGAGGAATTTCAGTAACCAGTACTCTAAGTAGATTGTACGGTAGGATTCTTAGGGACCTAATAGAGAATGATTTTCATGACCAAGAAGAAGAAGAGCAAAGTGGGTTTCGTGCAGGCAGATCTTGTAGTGATAACGTTTTTTGTCTTAAACAAGTAATTGAGCAAAGGACTACCAGAAATATAGAGACTCATGTTACCTTCGTGAACCTACAAAAAGCATATGATACCGTTCCAGTAGAAAAATTATGGACAGTGTTAGAACAAACTAATTTCAATCATACATATATAAAAGCGATAAAAGAACTTTACAAAGGGTCAAAATCTAAAATTAAAATTGGAAATCGACGTTCAAAAGAATTCCAGGTAACGAAAGGCTTAAGACAGGGATGTTGTATCTCTCCAACTCCTTTTAAAATATATATCGCAGTAGCTCTAAAAAACTGGAAACGTAAAGTACACGGCATGGGAATACAACTTAACCACCGATTTACCATACACACACTACAGTTTGCTGACGACCCAGTAATTGTAGCTAATGATAAAGAAGACATGGAGTATATGATGAGAAAGTTAATGGAAGAATACCAAAAGTGGGGGTTAACAGTGAACGTGGACAAGACACAGTACTTATGTATTGGAAACGAATCAAGTGAGTTAGAACTAGACAATGGACAAACAATATCTCCATGCAATGAGTATGTATACTTGGGTGTCACATTTGATAAGACAGGAAGACTGTAAAGAACTAGAAAAAAGAATTGTAAAAGCAAAAAAGGTAATTGGTTGCCGTAACAGTATTTTATGGAGCAGAGAGATAAAAAACAATGTAAAATGTAACATATATGAAACAATGGTGAAAAGCACGCTGCTGTATGGAATAGAGACTTGTCGCGTAACAGAAAAATACAAAGCAAAAATGGTAAAAAGGAAAGTGTCGAAATGGATGCAATAAGAAGATCAATGAGAATATCTAGAACAGATCATAAAAGAAAGAATGGGAATCGAGGGAAGCATAACGGATGACATCACTAAAAGACAACTGATATGGTACGGCCATGTACAACGGATGAACGACGAAAGATTACCAAAGCAGGTCCTAGAATGGCAACCAATAGGGTGCAGAAAAGGAGGGCGTCCTAAACTGGAATGGCAACCTGACGGAGATGATTGTCAGGATCGAAGGAGGTGGAGAATAGGCGTCGGACAACGTAGAAAAACGTTCTAAACCGACATAATAGTAGTAGTACATATCTGATAGACATTTCAGAGTAAAACAGGAAGATTCATACTCAAATTTAAGAGAAATTCAAGCAGGCGTGCCCCAGGGTAGCACTTATTTATACTTATTATTCACTTGCGATATACCAAAGTCAGAAAATTGTCACTCATCAACATTTGCTGATAAAACTGAGTTATTGACGGTAGAAAAATCTACTGAAGAATCCATAGAAAAACTTCAGGATGCAGTCACCGAAGTTCACAGTTGGACCACAAAATGGCGAATAAAATTAAATGAAACCAAATTAATTCATGTTGATTTTACAAACAAAAACTACATACAAATCACAATTAATAACATTCACGTGCAATAGTCAAATCAGGCAAAATATCGGTATGGCACTTAATGCCAAATTGCAAGTCCAAATTATGGTATTTGACAAATTTTAGAAAAAATTAAATAGTATATTTTATCATGACAACATTTAAAATCAAGGTTTTTAATTTCCGATTTGAATTTGCCGCTAAAACGCTCATTTCTAGCATGGCGTTACAATGACGTCACAGCGCAGTAAACTCGCGGACACATTCAAGTGTTTATTTTTTTTTGGTCTGTGTTTTTACTGTTTTTTAGGTAAAAAAATGTCCTATAAGTGGTGTGTAGTGCCTCAGTGTTCGAAGACTAGCATAAAAACACCTGAAAAACTATTTATTCATATGCCTACAGCAGTAAAATAACGGAAAAAGTGGCTAGAACTTGCTCGAAGAGACCCAAGGGCCTTATCTAATACATCTTCACTTTACATTTGTGAATATCACTTTGATATGAGTATAACTAAATTGTTTCTATTAATTTTTCTCAAGTTGTCTATAATAATATAACTATTTCGTAAATGACGATGAAATTTTTGAGGTTATGTTTATTACAAGGGGTGAACAACTATAATAGGCAAAAAGGTGTACAAATTTTTAGGCGGTGCTGGGCAGTTATTAGGCAGGACTAGGGAGTACCTCAAAATGCAGGATTAGGCAGTGCACATGCAGGCTAAATGTAGGACTGAGCAGTGCATATGCAAGACTAGGCAGTGCATAGGCAGGACTAGTATATATGTAGAATGTATTTAGAAAATTTTGTTTTAAAAAAGAAATTTTTGATTGTTTTTTAATGCTTAAAATAATAATGATTGGGTATTTAATTGAATCTATTGTAAGTGGCATATTAAACAAAAAAACAAAACATATAATGTAACCTCAAAATCTAAATGAGTTAAAGTAGGCGAAGAATATCGTAAAAAACCTTCAGTTATATACAAAACAACTCATCGAATACTTACATCAACATTTTAACGTTTCTAAATTCCGCAGTACAAAAATAACTGTTGTTGACATAGAAGCCTGCCCCCATAAAGGAATTCAGCATTGGCAAGTTGGAGCTATAGGCTGATAATCCGTTTTCCATTGAAAATGTTTTTATAAGCAAAACACAAAATAAAATCTAATTTAGGACGATAATTCGCACTTTAAACCAAAGCAAACAGTACCATCCATAAGAAAATAACACAGAAAATAAGTTCGTTCGAGGCGTTTACTGTTTGGTGATGTCACTCGCAGCTGATTGGTAGACCGTCTGTTTTGAATCACGTGGCTAATTGTTTGAATTCAATGAATTTATTTAATTAAAAAAACTATGAGTTTGGGAAAAAATTAAACAAAAAAGTTTGTTTTTAGCATTCCCAAGACCTAAAGAGATATCTAAAAATAAATATATATTTATTTTTTACTACTGTCAAACACCCTATTCATAATAAGTTACTGCTTTATAGACAAATACTGAAACCAGTATGGACATATGGTATTCAACTATGGGGTTGTACTAAAGAGAGTAACATATTAGTTTTACAGAGATTTCAAAATAAAGTATTAAGAAACATTGTGAATGCACCTTGGTACGTTCGAAATAGTAACCTTCATCGGGACCTAAAAAATCGATACTGTAGCAGAGACTATAAAAAAGTACCCAAAAAGGCATGAAGATAGACTCCATCAACATGTGAATATAGAAGCAATTCAGCTTCTAGAAAATACTATGCTAGTTCGAAGTATAAAAAGAGTGAAGCCGTTTTACCTAGTGAACTAAATGGATTATATAAAACAAACTAATGCTATAAACACAACACAATTGTGAGTTACAAACGAAGCAAAGCGGGGAGAACTGTTGAGTAAACCCTTAGTTTAAATCTAACTTTTCTAGTAAATTAAGTTAAAACAAAATTGCTAATTAGTCTTATGGACTAGATTGTAATACCATAAACACAGCGTGTTTGACAAATAAAAAAAAATAAAAGTAAAAACTAGGTTGAGAGAGAGAGAGGTGAGATTTATTTTTCCGATTCCACGACTTCCTACACCAATCCTGTATTATCGGCAGGGTTCGAAAATATCATGATATTTATATAAATATATATGTGATATATATCATTATCAAACTGAATGCTTTGGTTTTGGCATATTAAATAAAAATCACTACTTCCTAATAAATCAAAAGTACACACAGATGGAAAACAAAGTAACTGCTCTAACCTGGGAAAATAGAAAACAAAAGAAATCGTCGCGTCGGGGATCTACCAGATGTAAAACAGAGGATTCCCAGTCAGCTCCGCGATGCCTATGCGGCAGCCGAATCGATCGATACTACACCTTTACAGAGTGCGTTCGAGTAGGCAAGCCGGGCGCCCCGAGGTCCATTTTTCCGTTCGAGTTGACGCTCGGAGTACGATCTTTTGCGTTCGAGATGACACCCAGCGAAACCTCGGGGCACGCTCGATATGACCCGAGCTTGAGGATGGAGAAAAGCGGGCGTATTACATAACCCTACTTTTTTTCGTTTTTTTGTCAAATAAAATACATGGACGCATTTCAGGTTGCTGTAGAATTATGTTTCCAAGATTCTGAGGAGAAAGAAGAAGAAAGACTACCAGGGTGCTCCAAATTTGCCGCGATGCGGAGCGCTAAGAATTATCCGCGATTGCCCAGTGAGGCTTTAACCATACTTTAACTATAAATAAGGGTACAGGAAAAAATCGCGTAGGAAAAAAGCGCACAGAAAATATCCACACAGGAAAAGAGCATACACATAAAACACCACACACACTAAAAGAGCGCACAGGAAAATTATACCTAAAGTGGCTTTGGCTAATAAAAAAATCATGAATTAAAATAAAATAAAATAAATAAATTGTCTCAACTTTGCCCATAAAAAGAGGGGACTATATTGACTATTTCCTTCAAAAAAATATTGACCAATAAAATCAATGTGACTGGCAGATTTCGACGATAAAGGGAACGAATTACAGCGGTAATTTGTCCTAGAGCAAATTATCGGTAATTTGCACTAAAACAAATTATCGGTAATTTGCACTAGAGCAAATTATCGCTGTATTCTTCCATAAAAAAGCCCATTTTATTTAAACTCATTTTTCAAACTTTTATCGCTTTTTTTAATTTATGTACAGAGTGATCCAAATTGGACAACGCCCATTTCCAGAGGAGCTAGAAAAAAACTAACATATGTTACGAACCAGAATTTTGTAAAAAATTAATGCCGAAAACCGCACATCGATATCTTGAACTACTTACAAGATATAGGGTAAAAATAAAAGATAATAAATAAATAATCTGAAAATTATGTTATTTTTATCTGTATAATCCCAGCATAAAACCGCCATCAAAAAAGAAAAACTTGGAAGAGTCCAAATGTGCGAAAAATAACCTATAAATAAACCGCGTGATCAAAGTGTCTTTTTATTCTTCAACAAATTGTAGCCTTGCTACACTCATGTATAGACTTACAGGCGATTTTAATCTAGGGTTTTTTATTTACAAACAGTTTTAAATTGCAAAAATAAACAAAAATTTTCTGCCGAAAATTTAGGGTTAGAAGTTTGTAACCGGTGAATGCCTTTTCCGTTCGAGTTGAACCACGAAAACCAGGGCGTTCTGTCCGTGACGTCACTACGCCCCGCTCGCTCGACGGGTTTTCTACTCGAACGCACTCACAGATGCTTATACTTGGGGTAGTTTTCTTAGATCTTAGCAGAGCCTTTGAAACTGTTAACATTGATTTACTATTACAAAAGATGAAAAAATATGGCATTACAGGTAATGTATTGAAATGGTTTAAGAGCTATTTGAAAAAAAGATTTCAAAAGGTTAAATTTAAAAACTCAGTATCAGGAAAAATAGAAACTGATCATGGTGTTCCTCAGGGATCAGTACTGGGGCCCATTTTATTTCTTATTTTTATTAACGACATAGTTAAACACATAAAGTATTGCAAAATCAAACTATTTGCAGATGATACAATACTGTATTTCATTTGCGATATCAACGAATTTCAAAACATTGAAAAAAATTTAAATGAAGATCTTAATAACTTGCATGTGTGGTTGATAGAAAATGGACTTAAATTAAATATAAACAAAACAAAATTTATGATTTTATCCTCAAAACATAATTTAAATCAACTTAAGAATAAAAACAAACTCAACATTGTTATTGAAAATTCTCAAATAGAAGAGGTTAAATCCTTTAAATATCTAGGCGTAATGTTAGATCCTGAGCTCAACCTTTCTCTACACTGCGAGTACATAAAAAAGAAAATCGCAAAGAAAGCAGGTTTCATGTATAGGCTAAATAATAAAGTTTCATTATTCACTAAACTTACAATTTACAAATCAATTATTGCACCACATTTTGATTATTGTGGAACATTGTTTCATTTTTTAAATGCAGGTCAGAAAAACATGTTACAGAAACTGCAGAACCGTTGCATGAGGGCAATTTTATTATGTAATAAGCGAACTCCTATTAGAAATATGCTTGACAGATTAAACCTTATGAATGTTCAACAACGAGCCTCATACAACATGTTAGTCTTTGTTTTCAAACTCAAAAATAATATGTTGCCCACATATTTAACTGGTGAGATAGTTTATGTTCGAGATATTCATACTCATAACACTAGGTCAAGATCAGTAAACGACTTCTATATTGCTGATTTTCAAAGTGAAACGGTATTCAGTGTAGGTTTAAGATTGTTTAATAGCATCCCTAGAGACATGAAAGAATGCACTTCATTGAAAAATTTTAAAACAAAGTGTGCTCATTATGTGAAAACTTTGTAATTTTTTTTTTTTTTGGATGTAAATACTTATCTACCTATTTGTATTTATAATGACATTGTAAAGAGCAATATATTTTGCTAATAAAGTGTGATAATAATAATAATAATACTTTTGTACAGGGGCGTACTGACAAATTTTCTGATATTTAGAATGGTAGAAAACATTTTTAGTTTAATAAGTAAAATTATTGAATATATCTGATATATATCAAGCTATATATATATCGTGATATATATCATGATATATATTACTTGATATATATCCGCGGAACCCTGATTCTCGGTATCATGATTTTTTTTATATTTATTATTTAGATACATTCGAAGAGCTTGAGCACCAAGAAAGTTACCTAAACTTTGCCATTGAAAAATTACATTCTGTCATGTACTCTCAAACGGCTGGTAAAACATTGGGAATCGTGGATGTTATCAAAAAGGCCATGGAAATCTGGACAGAGATGCCCATGAAGGAGTTCATTTCGAGCAATAGATTGTACGAAGGTAAACCTTATCAGTTTTATGAAAGTAAGTTGAAAACTTTCTGCAGTTAAAATGTTTGATTTTAATTTTTTTAATATAAAGGGTCTTTAAAAGGTACTAGTACCAGAACCGCTTTTCTTTAGGTGAACAACCCACAAGCTCACCTCTTTTTATGATTTTGTCCGGTTTTGAGAAAAGACTGTTTTTGTTCGATTATTAATAAGTTTTTTTGACCGCGGACGATTATGCTCATGACGTTTTTAGCCCCTGAAACTTGGAAATAAATAGGTGCAAGCCGAATTTTTGTATAATTATTCCTTAGCATCTGGGACACATCCCCACATATTCTCCGCCAAAATCCCCCTTAAGCTTCGTCAGATATAAGGCCCCAAAGGTCCTAAAAATCAGTTTTTTGTAATTTTCTCGAAAAGTAGTAACTTTTTTTTAAAAAAGTGAAGAGAGAAAAAATGCGCAAAATCATTCGGTCTATAATTTAAAATTAAGAAAAAACCTGCCCTAACATTTTAAAAAATACACTGTGTCCCATTTAAAATTTTCCACCCATGATTTCTCGAGAACTGCTGAAAATTTTTTAAAATGCCGAGACACGTCGATTTTGTTTGCGAGAGGGACACTTTTTGGCTTGGCTTGAAATTTTTGTAGCACGCACCGCCTTCAAGGGGTATACTTTACCCCTATATTTTGAATAGGGAAAGTGGGTCTAGTGATACCTTGTTTTAAAGGCCTTTTGAATGTCCTTACAACAGTGTAAAAATCCGTGTGTATATAGTCAAAAAATTAACAATTGACTACATACACACATTGAAGACACTGTATTCAATTATGTAATCAGTACACAAAAAGAATAACTAATTCAACGTTCTTGTCATAATAAGTCAAAAAATTTACTACGTCCCTACACGGACATCGCAACGCAAAAGCATTGTTTATTAAGGGAAACAATGGCAAAAGCGAGATAATCAACGAAAAGCGCACTTACGTGTGTCTCGACTAATAGAGTCGCGTTTCGCCTGGCCCGCCGTGCATTTGTAAAATATTCGACCCTTCGTCGCATGTCTGCAATCCGCCGCGTTCGTCGCCTCATGGCATCACTTTTTGCTACTTAAAAAAAAATCTATTCGTCCGATTGACATTTTTCAAAAACCATTGTGATCCCTGATCTTTGATACACAGAGTTTATAGAAGGTGTTTTTTTGATTAAGCAAAGGGTTCATGAGTTATAACAAGTTATAAATTATTGTAAATACGCGTTTTCAGGGCGAGCACTTGTTTAATAGGGAACTCCATATAAAAGCATTGGGAACGATATTTTCAATATTGAAAAATAAATGTTTCTGATAGAAATATTACTATATGCTTTTGGTGGAGTCATGAGCACACTTTATAGATTCAAAAAATGCAAAAAAATTTTTTTACAAATATTTTGAAAAACTACCCCCACCAACTCCTGCACACGACGATTTTTGGACGACCAGTCGATTTTGCATTCTTAGGGTGTAAGAAATGATTTAAATTGTCTTACATTTTAGCAATGAAGTGCACACGAAAATCGGTTCTAGAAGCCTTTTACGCGCTTTTAAACTCTACTATTAGGCCAATGGTCAATAATACCCGGACCACGAATGGGACTTCGAAAAAAATATTTTTGTACAATTAAGCACTGTACGAGAAAAAAAAAACGTTTATAAAAAAGTTCAACTTCTGGGTCGAAACAGCTTTAAAATATGCGCAAAAGTGCACACTTTAATTATATTTGAAATTCCAGCCAAACTGCTGTTGATAGAAAAAATATTGTTTCACTAAACTTTAATGGTACAAAGGGGTTTAAACAAAATAAATGTTACCTAACGGTAGTGTTAAGGGTTTGAAATTATAAACATAACGTTTTACCTAATAGTCGTTGTATTATGATTTTTCCCCAAATATATATGTATACTAAAAGCTTTAGTTTCGAAGTTATCTACAAAAATTAAATTTATCCATATACAAATAGCCCGGTTTTTGACAGCCTTGGCGAAAAATCATGAAATAAAAATCTGAAAATTGCATATTAATATGAGTATTTGTTAAAACGTTATGTAAGTACCTTTGTTTATAATTTTCAACCCTTAATAAATATATTTTTATTACTCTAAGAATAAACCACACTTATGTTCCAATAATTTTGTCTAAACCCCTTTGTCACATTTAAGTTTAGTCAAACACTATTTTTTCTAAAATTTAAAAAAAATTTATATACTGCTAAGCTAGAATTTCAAATAAAATAAAAGTGTGCATTTGCACCTATTTTAAGACTGCTTCTAATCAGAAGTTGAATACTTTTAATTTTAAGCTTTTTTTTCTAGCACAGTTCCTAATTGTATAAAATTAAATTTTTAAAGTCCCATTGGTGGATTAACCATTTTCCTAACCTTTACTTAAAGTTGTTTTGAGAAAACAAAAACAAAATTTTAGTAAATGGTGTTTGGTACAAGTGGGGATTAAGCTTAATATTATAAAGTATTAACATTTTAAAACAAGTTACCTACAAAGTGGAAAAAAAATTAAATATTTTTTTTAATGTTAGGTTAGGTATTTTTCTTAATTTTATAGTATAGACCGAATGATTTTGCGTATTTTTACAAGCTTTTATTTAACTTCAGATGTTCTGTCTAACTAACAAATCTTGTGAAGCGTTTTTGACACACTTCCCATTATCCGATTTGGATGAAATTTGGTACACACATAGTGGTCCCATGACAATACAACATTAAGAAAAAAATATCCTCCCACCCCTACCCCCACCCCTTCTATAGAAAAATGTGTTTTTAACACACTTCCCGTTATCCGATTTGGATAAAATTTGGTATACAGATGATAATACAACAATAAAAAAAATATCCTCCCACCCCTACCCCCACCCCCTTCCATAGAAAAATTTGTTTTTGACACACATCCCGTTATCCGATTTGGATGAAATTTGGTATACATATAGTGATCCGATGACAATACAATATTAAGAAATAAATATCCTCCCACCCCTACCCCCACCCCCTTTCATAGAAAAATGAGTTTTTGACACACTTCCCATTATCGGATTTGGATGAAATTTGGTATTCACATAGTGGTCCGATGACAATACAACAATAATGAAAAAATGTCCTCCCACCCCTACCCTTCACCGCCTTCCATAAAAAATGCGTTTTTGACACACTTCACTTCAAATGACTTTTATAAAATTTGGTATATGCATAAAGGTCCGATGGCAATACAGCCCAAACAAAAAATATATTTCTACCTCTACCCCCACCCTCTCCTTCCTCCAATAGAAAAATGAGTTTTTAAACAACTCACGATCAGCGATTTTATTATAATCTAGAATAAACTCTTCTGTTCTGTTATTGAACAAATATTTTCATTTAATAGAGTACATAGCTGAGACTAAAAAGTAGAAAATAAATTGGTAAAAAATTTTTTTAAGTCACTCGCGCTTTTATAAAATACATTAAAAATTAAAAAATAATTTTCTAACATTCTAAAATTATCATAATAATAAAAGCGATGGCCGCAAATCAAAGCATAAGTTAATCTAAAGTTGTGATCTAAACACTTAAAGAATATTCAACATAGTAGGTCATCAAAGATATGTTTGATGTGCCGCAATGTTATGCCATTGCCATACCTATGTCAGAGAAATGCTGGGGTATCTTAGGTCGGGTAGGTTGGGTGGGTTTGGTACCTCTGCATTTTTCTGCTAGATTGATTCTTGCAAATAGTGATATTTAATTGATACGGATATCTTATCGTGCTAACATCGTCAAGATTTCCATCAGTCGGCCATCGCTTTTATTATTATGATAATATTAGAATGTTAGAAAATTATTTTTTAATTTTTAGTGCATTTTATAAAAGCTTGTGACTTAAAAAAAATTTTTTACCAATTTATTTCTCTCTTGACTTTATATGAAAAAGTTATTAGTTTTTGAGAAAATCGCAAAAAACTTATTTTTAGAACATTTGGAGCCTAGCGAAGCTCAAGAAGGATTTCGGCGGAGAATATGTGGGGATGTGGGCCAGATGCTAAGAAATAATTATAAAAAATTTCAGCTTGCACCTATTTGTTTCCACGTGAATTCCTAAAATGACTGGGCTATTTTGTTAATGTCCGACTATCAATAATTCCGTTTTTGAATTTGGGATCTTTTTATTACTTTAAAAATTGGCACCCGGGGATTTTTGAGTTGCAAGAACCGAATAGAAGGCGCTTATACTGTAAGTTAATTTAGTACAGACCTTTTAGAGACACTTGTGTATAAAAAAATTAACGCAGAGATATAAAGCTTTTGATTATGGTGCGTTTATTTTTTTCTCAGTACAATAAATATATTTTTGATTTTTTTTTTTTTTGTAGTTACTTGTTAAGAAATTAAAATAATTTATGAATATTGACATTTGTGTATATTTATTTCAATGTTTCTAACAGAGCTTATGCAAGTTGTACAGTGTGCCCCAAATTCGATGTTTTATGAGCAATTTAGTGAGACCTAGATGTGGAGGTGCAATAGTATAAAAGCAAAAATAAATAGGGTAAAATCTAAAAACACATTTTGCCCCCATACGCCCCCCATGGGCCATATGTAATTTTTTTTAATGCTGAAGAATCAATGCTGGAAGCCGATATGCGTGGCAAGTTACATTACTCTAGCTTAAACCGTTCAGGATTTAAAACAAAAATTATATTCTACCTTTAGCATTTTTGTATTTGTTAACTAGTCAGGCATGTTGGTTCCCACCCATTAGTAATCGACTTAAACTGGTGCTATAAAATCTTTATCAAAAAGCCGATGGAAGACGCTATGCTCCTACTGTAGATTTCTAATTATTTGTTACGTTTTTTTGTTTTATGGAAGATCAATCGTTTAAAATTTTTTTTCATTTTTGCCCAAACTTTACTTAGAGGCCTTTTATTAATTTTATCACTTTTCTCTACGGCGAATAGTTTAGCCGGTACGTGGCTTGGAAACTGACCCTACCAGTAAAATTTCACTTTTTGTAAAAATCATCATATATTTGACTACATTTATCTTCACATATAATAAACCTAGAAAGTAAGATTTGCGCTCAGATTGTAGAGAATTTGGTTGGCTTTGCTAAAGTACACAAAGTAAATACCCAAATTTAAAAAAACTAGCAAAATTACAAAATTTTCAAGTCCCACGGGAATAGCCAAGGCCAACAAAAATATACAGGCCACGACCCTGAAAAAATCAGCTGTTCTCTGGGGGCTGACTTTTACATTGGATCTTATGGGAGGTCAGACGTTTTTTTAGGATATTTTCAAAATGGCACTACAGATTTCCACGAAATTTCAGTGAAATATTCTTAGACACCAGCCCGATATTCTACCAAACTTTTGTAAGGATGCAAGATGATTAAAAGGTTAAAATCTTCCAGATTTAGCATTTCTTATTTTGAATTCAAATTACCCGCCATATACCGCATGCCCACTGTTATATTTGACAAGACGCTAGCGCTACCAAGTCCACTTTCAATCCCTGGCTTCGCAAGCGCAAATCTACCAATATTATTTACCTCATGTCTTAGAATAGATGCATACAGGGTGATTTTCACTTGAATGATTCTAACCACATGAAAATAGAAAGTTTTAAAAACCTAACCTAACAAAACCTAATCAAATCTATCCGAACCGAAGGAAACTGAACCAATAATTTAAAAAAAAAAACTTTCCTGACTTCCTGCCCGGGATCCTAGAGGATGTGAATCCGAACCGAACCAAACCGAACCTAACTAAACTGAACCAAACCTAACCTAACCAAACTAAACTACAACACGTACTGCTAATTAGGTTTAGTTGGGTAGGGTTAGGTTTGGATAGGTTCGGTTCGGTACGGTCCGGTTCGGATTCACATCCTCTAGCATCCCAGGTAGGAAGTCAGGAAAGTTTTTTTTTTTTTTTTCGGTTCGGTTTAGTTTGCTTTGGTTCGGTTCGGTTAGATCTGATTAGGTTAGGTTTTTGAAACTTTCTATTTTCATGTGGTTAGAATCATTCTAGTGAAAATCACCCTGTACATCGATTCTAATACATGAGGTAAATAATATTGGTAGATCTACGCATGCGAAGCCAGGGATTGGAAGTGGACTTGGTAGCGCTAGCGTCTTGTTTATATTTGACATGTATTTGACTTTGTAATCTGTGTTTGTCACATTCGCGTCTGCTTTAAATTTAATTTTTGTGTGAGCTAATGAAGCGAGCGGCTCTGAAAAATTAAAACCGGCTTTATTTAAAAAAAAATTAAATATTCATGAACCGTCATTCCAACTTCAATATTTTAAAGACAATCAGCTGTGTCGTGATGTGACCATCAAAAAAAAATCAGCCCCGGATGTGACGTCAACAAAGTGGAGGATCGTGGCCCGTCCGTTTTGATAGCCCTGGAATAGCATGCACAGGGATTTTAAACTTGGGGATGAATAGAGTCCCTGTATGTTGACATATTTGGATATAATATATAAATATGTCAACACACCGGGACTCAAGGATTCTAACCATATACAGGGTGGGTCAACAAAAACCTGATTTTTTTTACTATAACTTGAACTATATAAACGATTTTATTTGGACAAACTACACTTGGCAGAGAATTCAGAGTTTTTACTGAATATATTTTTGTGTCCGCCATCACAAAGTCCAAAATGGCGGACGAAATCAAAATGCACCCTTCAAAGATGCTCGTTTATTCTTGTCTCGCAAACATGTTTTTTTAATTATTTTTTTAAATCAGTAAAATAACTGCATTCGTAAAATATGCAAAACAATGGTTGAAACAAAAATATTTTTTTAAAGAACCACTGAACCGATTTTGCTGATTTGTACCTTGTTGTGTGTGGCAAGAATGCAGCTTTTTTACTGATTTAAAAAATAAAACATGTTCGCAACACAAGAATAACGAGCATCTTTAAATTGTACAATTTAATTTCGTCCGCCATCTTGGATTTTGAGATGGCGGACAAAAAATATATTTTGTCAAAACTCTGATTAATCAAACAAGTTTCGTGGCTAATCGGGTAAAAAGTAGTTTTTGTTTCTCTCATATTTTTCCGTGGGTAGCTTGAAAGCCTAACCTCACGGGGGTCCAAGATCTAATAGACACCTAATAATAGTGTTGACAGTTAACTGTTTCGTCCTTATGGGACTCCTCAGAACACTGCTTGGCCAAAGTGACACCGTTGCGAAGTTAATTAGACGGTTTTGTTTTTAATCCTATGTAAATAGTGAGAAAACTCTCACAAGAAGCGCCATCTACCGAGATACGAGAGAAACTAGAACAAGAGCAGGCGAAAATAAACTGCTATACATATCGATCAATGAAAAAATCGATTGCAAATAAAAAGAAACAAATTATCTGTAACGTACGACAGCACTTCTGTCTTTCAGGCCAGAGCAACGCTGATTAGCGTTTTTACCCGCCATCAGGAAAGCGAGCGTCAATCAGCGGAATTTTTAAGCCAAATAATATAACAAACGTGAAATTAGTACCCGTGAATTTAAAAATCAAACAAGTTTCGTCGCTAATCATGTAAAAAGAAGTTTTTGATTCTGTTATATTTTTCCGTGGTTGGCTTGAAAGCGTAACTTCACGGGGGTCCAAGATCTAATGGACAACTAATAATAAGTGTCATGAAATATACACCTAATAACTTCTGATTAATTCTCTGCCAAGTGCAGTTTCTCCCATTTAAATCTATGGTAAAGTTATATTGAAAAAAAAAGTTTTTTTTTGGCCCACTCGGTATAACAAAATTGTAAATAGATGCGCATTTGAAATGTTTGCCTTCTTTATGTCGACATTGACAAAAAACTTCTTCGAGAAGTTACAATGGTAAATCAATGTCAATTTGAACTTTGACATTTGCAAATTTCAAAAATTTACATAAACGTTTTTAATATTTGGCTCACCCTGTGGATTTTTAATAATAATATAATTTTTCCAACAATATCACACATTTTGATTAATGGCTTTCTTGGTGTAGCATTTTGTCTAAGCTTCAAAATTCAATTCTGTCATTAAATATACACTGCAGAGATAAGTAGACAGCCCCTTCTAACTTTTAAACAAAAAAAGACTAGGTTAAAAAAAATTAAGAAAGTTTTTAGTGCTTTAAACTTCCTACTAGTTTCATTAAATTGTCAACTTTAGAGATTTTAAAGCTGCTACATACAAGTGATACCTTTTTTAAAAAGTATTTTGCTATATCAGGTAATTTTAACTGTTTGAAATATATTTGGTACTTTAGGAGATATGAGTATTTTAGTTTTAATACTGTTTTTAAATTATCTTTTTTGAACTTTTTAACAAAAAAAATCCAGAGTTGAAAGAAATGGGGTCCATTTAGGTCTGCATGGTATAAAATATTATTTATTATATAAAAAAGAAATACACTCTCTTTTAACTTAAACAAACTTAAATATTTAATTACTGTTCAATCAATGCCTCCTACTCCTCTTTTTGTTCTTTTTGGGCCCTTTGACAAAGCACCAGTCCACACCAACACTTTGCCCTAAAAGTTCGGAACCATTCAATGTTTCTCTAGCCAAAGCAGCTTCTTCAAAGGACTCGTATTCAATGAGAGCATAGCCTTTGAGAAAACCTGTAAAAATATACATAGTGTTATGGAAATAATGCATTATATAAAAAGTTTTGATCACTTTTTGAGGACAAATTTTAAAACAATCATTATTAAATTTAGTGGTAATAATGTTTAATTAAAACGTATGTTGGCATTTTTTGAAATTTTATGGTTAAATTGAAAATGACTAAGGTGAAGGGAGGTAACCCACATAGCACAATCACGTGTTTAACACGTAAAAAATGCGTGAGAAAAAAAAACGTTGATTTTAAAACCTGCTAGAAAAAAACGTTTATTTCATATATGAAAACAAGCTTAATAGGTCATTCATTAAAGTTATAAAAAATAACGTTGCTAAAAACTGCGTTTTAATAACGCCTTCATCAAATTAAAACAGCAATGTTTTTACGTTAGTTTTTAAGTGATTTTTATCAACGTTAAAATCACATTAGATTCACGCCTTTTCTACACGAATTTTAAAACGCGACTTGCATGGCTTTTCTACCGAATATTTTTGAGATTTTACTAGCAGCATCGCCACCTAGTCAGGATTTTTCACTTTGACGAAATCTATCAGGCAGTGCTTTGGCCTCTAACTTCAAAAACCTGTTAAGGGACTGATCCCTGATCCACGATCACGACGCATCTGTTATTAACCTGATAAAGACACATTAATATTCTGTGAAAGTGTTTACTGTTCATAAATCTTGTTTAGCTTTTAAAAAAAACATAATGTATATAGATAGATACATAGATATTTTGTCTTGCCCTGAGCGCGATCTTTAAAATTGTCTTGAAGTGTTGTAGTCTTAAACTAGTGAACTTTTATAACTTTCTTTCGCGTCTCTTTTAAGTTAAAAAAATGTTATTAAAAAATGTGACCAAAAAAGATGCAGAAAGTCAGTAGGTTTGAGAAGTCTTAATCTAGTGGCGTTTTAGAACATGTTGTGGAGGATTTTTCAAGTGTGAATTTGGTACATACAAATAACGAGGGTAAAAAATACGTTATATACACAGCACCAGAAACTTCAGGAAAAAGTACATTTTTATAGCTTGAATTCTTCTTGTTTTTAAGTTATCTTTAAGCATGTAGATTTAACAAAATAAATATTACATAGTATGAGGTTGTTTTCAAGTTAAAAAAAACTTGTTATTTTTGTTCACGTGAATTTAACGTTGATGTGATTTTTGTGTTATGTGGGAAGTAAGTGCGACCAGAAAACTTTTTCAAACCTTAGGAATAAAAAGTTCACTTCCTTCCTCCATTTTAGGGATAAAAGTGTCACAAGATAAAAAGTCACAAATCACTGATAAAAAAAGAAGAAGGGGAGAGTGGGGGCAAATGTACACATCTGGCTAGGAAAATTAATCTGAAGAAAATTATTTTATTATGTGGTATCTGTAATAAAAAATAAAAATGATTTTAATTCTGACATATAATTCATGTTTTTGACATTTGTCAATCTACAAAAAACACATTTTATAGAGTCCTATCCTACTTAGATCATTTAAAAATCAAATAAAACATTTGTAGATAGTAACAAAAATCGTATTGTTGTTTAAGCACAATAAACATGTCCTAAATGATAACAAAATTCATTGTTTTTAAATAAAAAAATTCAACTTCTTTTTGAAAATTTTTAGCCAAAACATAACTAGCTTTACTATATAAAATATGTTTATGCTGTGCCTTAATTTACTGCAAGTCATGTTTTTGATTAGCTATGCTTTACCATTTAAAATAAAAACAAACTTTTTTTGCTCACCATACAAAATTAAATGATAATAATTGGCCACTCTGTTTCTTGCTTGGCACAGTGCTGCCAACTCAATTATTTAAACTGTTTACTAAGAAAAAGGTGTGAATTTATGAACCCATGTTTTTGACACAAAAATCTGTCACAAAATGCTCTATAAAATTTCAATGATCTTAATAAAATTTCATGTAGATTTAAAGCAAATACATAATGACACATCCAAATATAAGTTTGAAAAAATATTGTTTGGAAAAAAAAAATAACAAACAAAAACAACCAATTTGTCACCCCCACATTCCATTAAATTTTAGTAAAAAATAATTTTAATTTTTCTATAGTTATGCTACAACTGCGATCCATGCTTTATAATAACATTAAAAGTAATCAAAAATTTTTAACTGGAGCCAGAAAATACATGGTCACATAAAATTTGTTTTTTTTTGTTGCTCTCTTTACACATTTGATAAATAAAGAGGTTGAAAATGTCACAAAAGTGTAACTGCCTATGGCAAGGACTATACCTAACTACTCAAATCAAATCACATAATTTTAAGTATTGTTCATACTCGTCTTAGTCTTTTGTTTTTGATTAGTCTTTGTCCTTTGATTAGTCTTAGCTGTCTTAAACAAAATCGGCTGTTCATACTCGTCTTTTGTTTTTGATTAGTCTTAGTCATAACCCACTGAAAAAAAATTCAATTTCAATAAAAAGGCCGCTTTTCAAAAGTCATTTTCTACACAAAACAATCTTATTTAACCTAATTTGTGCACGAAACACAGAAACGCAAGAATAAAAGCGAAAAAAAAATAAAAACAAATAAAATTTTGAGGTTATGTTGAGATTTTCTGTTAAAAACATGATTAATGGCGGTAAATTCAAAATTTCGGCCGCGCGCTTGCGCTCTTCGGACGCCCTGTAGAAAAAACAACAAATATCAGCTGATGTCTGTCACTCGTCTTAGTCGTTGTCCTCAGGATTGAAAGTTGGCAACTCTTAAGACAAAGACTAATCAAAAACAAAAGCAAAAGCATTGTATGAACACTCCCATAAGAAACAGTGGTTTTAACTTTCTTATGACAAGACATATGACTAAACCAAGACAAAAGACTAGACAAAAGACGAGTATGAACGATCCATAAGACTAACCTGTTCTTCTGTCCAAGTTTATGCTAATATTTTTGATTGGACCAAATTCACCAAATTTCTCTAATAAGTCATCTTCACTCGCTTCTTCATGAACTGATGTGACAAACAGAATCCAGCCTGTTAAAGATATACATGCATGTCTTAAGAATACAATATTTACCAATTGTAACATTTTATTAAAATACTGAGTTACTCTATTTATTAAATAGGAATTACAAATGTCACAATTTTTTAACATGATAAATGCCATGATGCGAGGGGTGAACAGCTAACCCAAAATTGCAAAGATTGTGAGGGATTGTGAAACATTGTGAGGGATTGTGGAGGACTGTGCAGCTGTGTAGCGTACCTGAAGGGGGGGTCCCATCAAAAATTCTGGTGACCAAAAAAAAAAAGGTCATCATGTCTATCCTTGGCCGCCCTCTTAATGTACCGTTACCGGCCTTGCTACTTAACCACTAAGAGGTGACCAGCTAACCCCAAAATGTGTGTGCCGATTCTGAAACTCCACAATCTTTTGCTAAGATTGTGAGGGATTGTGGTAAGATTGTGAGAGATTGTGGGTGATTGGGAGGGCTTGTGTAAAGATTGTGAGAAATGTGTACACCGATTGTGAGAGCTATTCACCCCTCGCCATGATGTTTAGTTACTTTTAAGAAAAATTATGTAGTAGTATTGTTTTATATAGAATAAACACCATAACTCTAAATGGTTCCCCATTGGAGAGACATTGTGGCTCACTCTTCAACTTACCTTCCACAGACTTTTGTGGACCAGGCTCATCCCCATCTCCAGCATCAATAGATTCATATCCCCTGACTTTTTCATGCTCTCTGGGCTCTCCAGCTCCAAAGCCACGGCCTTTGCGCTTTACAACCTGCAAAATCAACCAAATTGAAAGATACTGTTTCATCAATTATAGAGTAGAAGTTAAAACTTAACATTCAGATAGCGGTACTTTAATCTATATAAAGACGTAAAGGCCAACAGAAAGGACAAAAATTACCTTGTCCTTAAGCCGTAAGACACTTTGGTCTCCTTCGTCTTCCACATCGATATCAACGCCTTCGTTGAGGTCCAGTACATCGGCCATATTATTTGTGTTGTTTATTGATAAAATTTGACTACAAAAATGTTTTTTTTCCTGGAAAAATGGACAAAAAGTATAATTTGACACGGAAAAACACAAACAACTTTTTAGGTTAGACGCAAAGAAAAAAAAATTGTTCGGTTTTAGGTTGGTTGGTAGTTCTAACACACATAGACAGACTATCAAGAAAAATTAGAGTAGTACCAAGCAGAAACCGTAAATTATAGCAAGGCCCCGTTTTGATAGCCCTGATTATAGAAACTACTTACGAAGAAATATAATCAGCCATTTGCACCAATGTTTTACCTTCAAATTTCTGCTTTCCCTAATAAGAAAGTCGGCGGCACCGATTTAAAAGAGCGATATTTAAAACAGCTACCTTCAAGAGAGCGATATATCATAACAGCGACAATTCAAAACAGCTATATTTAAAGGGGCCTACAGACACGCGAACATTTCTAGAGATTAGTACGCGCGTACAAGTTTGCGCATACTAATCTTTTCGCGTGTAGACAATATCCGCCTAAAATATCTCTCGAAGATTAGTTCGCGCGCACGATGTACGCGTGCAAATCTCTCGGTGTCTAGGCAAAACGCATTGATAATATCGTGTTTATGTTTAGAACGTTTAATTTTGTCTTCATGTGTGTAGGCAATTCCACCAAACGTACATGTATGCAGAGACCAAGGACTGTACACAGAGAACAGGACGGTCCACTTCCATAAGCCCCATATATTCCAAATTTCGCTACGTCACAAAATCCTCAAGGTGTCGAGCCATCCTTCTATGATACTACTCATCCTTCTCAAAAGACCCTTGATCTGTTTGATAGGGTGGTCTTTCCTTTTCTATTCACATTAAATGAAAAAGGACAACCGAACTTATTGATTTTTTTCGCGAATCCAAAGTGAGGTTAATTTTTCCGTGCATTTCGCATTTTTATTTATTTTAAGGGAAAAAATTTGTGGAATCTTGGTTTTGTATTGTTATTTTCGATATTTTAAACAATTTTCGGAATCGCAAAATCCCAGGAGCATCCTGTGCGGTTTCTGGATGTAAATCCAACTATTCGAACTTAGAAGTTCTACGTTTATGAGTTTTTTTAAATTTCCACCTTCCAATGACTGTTCCCAAGACTATTTTGCAAGAGTGGCTAAGGCGTTGTGGAAAAGACAATATGGATCCCACGAAAGCATTTCTACAGAACAGTTTTCGAAATTCCTTTTCAAGATAAATTGCTAGGTAAATATAATTTTTAACATTTTTTTAAATCTATTTAGGGCCACATTCTTTAATTATGTAAGGTTAAAATTCAGGATCTTTTGCCGCCCTTCTATATAAAATATAAAAAAATCATTCAGTGTATAGTCCTTGCCATAGGCAGTTACACTTTTGTGACTTTGACATAAACATACCTATTTCCAAGCCTATTTCCAAGCATATTTCCTAACCACAAATATATTAAAAATTAAATATGTTGTGTAGGTATACCTTATGTTGTGTTAAGCCTAAATCATTTAGTTGTAATCTGCAGAGTTTTTTAAGTGCTGGGTGGAAAAAAAAATATGCCACTTTAGTCAAACTCAGTATGTAGGTATGTGGGCACAATAGATCCATATGTGGTCACAGTGCATGGAGGTCCAGAAGGGCCTGCCACCACTTTCGAATACATACATACCTTATGTTGACAAAAAAAAATGTTCTCATAAAAACAACTCAACAACATACCATTTTTCAGATTTTTTGATAAAGAAATAGGTTAAAAATGTCACAAAAGTGTAACCACCTATGGCCAAGACTATGACACAAAGGTAACCCTCCCCCCCCAGAGATTACTTAATGTAACACTAAGCTGCATGTGAATTTATTTAGGCCTGTGTGTTCATCTATGCACAAGGCGTGATCAGCTGAACCAAATTTGTTCACCATCCTACAGGACTTAATTAATTCTTGATCCTGTAGTGTATTGTAGTGTCCTATGGAGTCCTGTAGACCTACTGTGGGCAGCTGATCACCCCTTGTCTATGAAGAAACCTCTACAACCACAAAAATTAGACATTAAACATACTTTTTAATTGTTTTTTCTGTAAATGTGCAATTTAATTGTTTTTCTGTTTTGTACTAATTTGACTCCAATAATAGTGAAGTTATCAGTAGTGCCAACTTAATTTGGGACACCTACTGTAATTTTGACAAAAATGTCATAACAAAATAATACTTGGACAATTTCTAAAACCTCATGTTTTTTTGTGAATTCCATATGTACTAGAGTACAAAATTTACACTGTAGAAACTACCTATTTTTAAAAAAGTTCCTTATATACCTATGTTTTTTTATTACAGGCTTATGTACTTCCAAAACAATACTAAAGAATACATCTGTGCCAAGTCAAAACCTATCAATGAAACCAATAGAAGTTGATCCTGAAGAGCCAACTGCAGGTACAAGCATCGAAATCAAGGAACATTTGCTGGTTGATGTTGGTACAAAAGAAAACTACTTAGTTAAAGTCTGATTTTTTTTTGTTTTGTGCAAATTGATAGAGTTATTGTTGAATTTTTTGTATCAGTCTGCTATTGTACGAAAATGAGTATTCAGTTGGTTTGCGACTGTTAGTGTGTGTCTTTAATAGTTTCAGAATCTATTCTAAGTTTAATTTAGTTGTTTTCTTTGCCTCCCCAATAATTTATTTATAATGTTCTAAGTTTTTGTTTTGTCAATTTTAGTTTTTGCACAATGGAGATTTTGCTTTAGCACAGTTTTTTTAAAGATAGGTATATTTATATTTTTTATATATATTATTAAAATGTAATATATTATTATATTTTTTTCAATTCTTTAGAAGCTAATGTCACTTAATAAAAACAAAATGATGCTGAGAAGTAAAAAGGTCTTGCAGTTGGGTAAAAAATACTAGGACATTTCTTAGAAAGGTAAAATACCTACATGTCCTAGATTTTTTGCCCCCATGGTTCATTCTTCTTACATTTCATTTATCAAATTCAGGATTTGTTATCCTGATGTTTATGGTAACAAATTTCTTATTGCTTCTAATCAATAACCCCACTTAATATTGTATACAGGTTTGTTATTTTTTTGCTATTATGAGTAATATAACAAAAAAATTCTAAAAATGTATACAGATGCCTAAAGACTTTATCTACTTAGATAATTTCTAGTATTATAAATCAATAAATATAATAAATTTGGTCGAAATTAAAATAGGAAAATAACTTTTATTTAATCATTTTATTTTTTATCTTTAAATATGTAAACATGTATCCTGAGATGATATCTTTGGGGGCACTAACATATACCTCATAAAATCAAACCTATATGTAACATTTAGATGAAGCAATACAAACAGGACAAAAAGTGAGATTTTAATTACTAAAATAATAAGGGACAAAAAGCTAGTACTGCTGCTAGTTAGGTGAAGTTGAGCAATATACACACCTCAGTAGGTACACATGTTATTACCTTTTAAACATAGCAATGTTGTAGAACACTCTACATCAGTTGAAAGAAAAAACTGTATAATGTATTGACAAAACATTTAATTTATCATGTCATGTGGAATGAGGTTTCATACTGTACAAATGACATGATAACTGAACATTTTTGCCAACAATATCTCGTTTTTACCAAAGACGGTCAGTTTATGGTCCTTGGTTTTTTCTATTCAACTGATGTGCCATGTTCTACCACAAGCCGCTACTGACAGAAAGTGAATATTTCTTAAGTGCAAAAAATACCTCTGGGCCTGTTGCTCATCAATAGCAAAAACTTTGTACAGGGACTTAATAAACCATATTTTTGTTGACCCTGTTAGTTCTTAAAGGTTGTGCCAGGTCCTGATTCTTATCAGTCCTGAGTGGTCATTAAAAGTGTCGAGATATTGTATAGGTCCTTACATATTGATGAGCCCCTCACTTTAGGTGGTACTACTAGGTGATAAGTGGAATGAAATGTATGCATTGTTCTACAGGAATTAGCAATAAATTTTTGGTCCTGTAGTGGATTGCAGTGTGCATGTAATGTAAACCTGAAAAATAATATACAAATGCTACTTTCTGATAATGGTAAGTTATTTGCTTCTTGAAACCATAAAAGCTTAAGAAGATTTGCTAATAGAAATTGATAAGTAGAATAATGTAGTGATTAAGACAGCAAAAAGCCGGGCAATATAGTGTCCTGCACAGTCCTGTAAATGAATTTTGTACACCTACTATGGGCAGCTGATCACCCCTCATAGGCTTAGGTATTCTAATGGGGAGTAAAATACTATTCACAAAATATTCTAGATGATATTCCAAATATTAACATGTTTTTTTAAGCAAATGCTGATGAATGACAATGAAAAAATTTATTTGATTTTATTGATGATTGAGGGGTTCTGTAAACTATTTTCTGCAGAAGATACACCTAGGATATTTTTACATAAAATTGTATATTATTATTATCTTTCTACATTACAGCGAGACATGGTTTAAAAAAAACGTTTTAAAATTAGTTTTTGTTTATATTTTACGAAAAAGTGAGGTTATGTCGTTGAGTATTTTGTGACGTATTAAAAACCGTCTGACAGATTTCGCGAAGTGGACCATCCTGTTCTCTGTGTACAGTCCTTGTGCAGAGACTAGTTCGCGCGTACTAATCTCAAGTAGAGATGGGCGATATATCGATCACTGTGATTCAGTAACAGTGAAACAAAAATCACTGGCGCTACCGGTTATCGAAATGCTGCACAAGCAGTTATTCAGTGATTGGTAAATATTATTACTGGTATCTGAGGAACGTCGCATCTCACGACGTCGTCGTGTCGCTGGTCGCACCCGAACGCATATTTGGCAGTGAAATCGCGTTTCACCGTAACATACGAACGAAAACGGCGATTTTCACCTAGCCCGTTAAATCATAAATAGCACTACCGAATAGTAGGTAACCTTTTTCCCGGCCGAAGTAACTGTATAGCCGCAGCCGCAGGGGATGCTCTCTGTAATACTAGGTAAAATAGTGAATGCATAATAGAAATATTTTACTAGGTAAAATAGTGAATGAAGAATGAATAATAGAAATATTTTATACAGTGATTGAAATCACCGTTAAAAATCACTGGTTACTTATAAGTCGCTGTCGCTACTTCACCGGTTAGTCGAAAATCACTGTTTTGCCCAACTCTAATCTCAAGAAATGCTCGCGTGTCTGTAGGCCCCTTAACAGACCGAGAATTCAAAAGTGAGACATTTAAAATATCGATTTGTCAAAAAATCAATACTTACACCCTGTTTCCACCAATGCATGCCCACCCCGATTCAAAAAACGCATCAGATGACGCTGCATTTAAAACCGGTGAAAATCCATGGGCCATCACGTGATGCGTTTTTTGAATCGGGGTGGGCATGCATTGGTGGAAACAGGGTATAAGCAACAAACATTAAACAAAGTGTCTTATGACTTGCCGCTCCCGGTATATTAGTAACCCCTATCTAACACAAAAAAAACTTACCTTTCTTCTTTCCGCTGATCCTAGGGCAACATTTTTTCAAAAAATTATTTTCCTAAATTAGTTTTTTAATTTAGCAAAAAACTCCTTTTGGAAGGTCAAAATTGGTGTTTTCTTAACTTCTTTGTCAACGGATTTCTTAACAGGTTCCAAGCAGAAGGACGCAGCACAAATCGCTGAACGACCCCGAATCCAGGGCGTCCCGCGAACTCCAGGGCGGGTGGCATGATGGTGGATGTATCTATATTTTTAAAATTTTTCAATTTCTTTATTTATATATGAGTTAAAATTTTTATAAAATCATTTACATTTTACAAACTTCTTATTAATTTATACTAAAAAGCAGAAGAACTTAATCTTGAGAGCCATTTACCATTATTATTTTATGCTAAGTTTATATGCTAATATGAATTTTTAAAATAAATGAGTTTTAGTTGTTTTAAATTAGAGTAAAGTTTTCAAGTAAAATTCCTCATCCTAATCCTAACCTAATCTTCCCAAAGGCCTACCTTAACAAAAGCCTAAAAAAAGAAAAAACTTTAAATAACATTAAAATACTTATAAAATTTGAAAAATACAAATTCTGTTTTTAATTTGGTTTTAAAATGAAGCCTAAAATTTTGCAAGCTTTTTACTTAAAAATTTCAGAATTAATAATAATTAAAAGATAATTAAAAAATGAATCAAGAAATAGTTTGTTTTTGCTTAGATACAATTAATATTAGAATAAAAGTCATACATTATTAACATAGCTACAAAAATTATTAAGTACCTACCTAAAATAATACTGAAGAATTAATCAATTTTAAAATAAGTTTTAGTTGACAATGAAGCGGTACTTTTTAGACTCCCCTGTATTCTTTAGCCTTTCCGTCCTGCGCGCAAGCCTGCGAGTGTTTTGTGGTAGTAAATCAACTTCGGCCATTTTACCGGTGTAATCAGCATGTAGCTCGCCTCTAAACCACGAAGTGTATAAATTTACCTTTCCGCAACCCTTTTGTCGCAGGGTGGATAGTGATATTTGTGATCATTATATTGCTCCATAGTGACTGGTGCTGACTGTGATAATTTAAAGTAAGTTATAGTTTTTAATACCACACACTATATTTTCTAACCTAACATATTCAGTGCCGCACGCCTCTATGTTTTACCTCAAATATTTTCAACTTTCTTGTAACTTAGCCTGTTTTACTTGTTACAGCACTCTGTGGTTTCCTTATAAGAATTAAATACAAGCCATCTGCCCGGAATACCGCCTTTTGCTTTCTCCCACTCCCGCAACCCCTGTGGTTCTGCTACATCTTTGGCGCCCAACTTCGGAGCAAAGGATCTGAGCGATGGAAAACAGCAACGACGAACATGTTGGTTGGACGAGGCACTCCTATGACCTTCGAAAAAGGGTCACAAGGCAAAACAATGTCCCTTCAAGGGTTGCAGACATTCCACGAACAATACCTGAAGGGGTAATACAAAATGAGTTGCCAGACAATCAAGGTAGGTCCATTCCAACTATTTTTTCTGCAACAAATGGTCATCCTGTTGCCAGTTCATCTGAATACCGCCCTAGTACATTAGGGCTACCTTCGCAGCATCAAAATGCCCAGTTTGAACCAGCTAGAAGAAATTTACACCTAGAGTTTCAGACCCCTTACAGCCATGGGGCAAATCCATTGGTAGATCAGCTGCCATCGGTGCAACAACCAGCAGTTGCACAACCACTTCTGGTAACTCCACAAATTATGACGCAAATAATTAGTGGCGTTTGTGAAAATTTAAATAATTTACATTTAAATAACTTTAGGGAATTTATTGTTAATCCTCCCCACCCTGCGTCAACTAAAAACTTGCCTATTTTTGATGGTCAAAATATTCACCCCGTGGACTTTTTGACTAAGCTGGAAGGAAATTTTCAAGCAAATAACATCGATTTTTTACAACTTAAAAACTCTCTTGAAAATTGTTTTGTCCCTAATACACCACCTAAAACTTGGGCTGACAACTATCTCGATAGATTTTCATCCTATCAGGAATTTAAAATTCAATTCTTAAAACAGTTTTGGAATCAGCAACATCAGCATGATGCCAAAGTTTTATTGCATACTATAAGGTATAAAGAGGGCGAGCTATTTACTGACTTTTTTAATGTGTGTGTACATTTGTCTAAACATTTAAACCCGGCATTTTCCGACAGGCAACTCATTGATCATGTGGCCTGTTCTTTCCCCCCGCACGTTTCTTCTCAATTACTACCGTGTGAATGTTTGTTTGATGCCCTGGACGTACTGCGCCGGGCTGACGGTTACTATTATCGTGACCAGCAACCAAAGAAAATCTCGTTTCTTATAAATTATTATCGTAAGAAAACGACTACTTCGGAAAATACATATTTTTCGAAAAATCTAAATTCGGCAGGCCCTACACAGTACCAAAATTCTCAGGCCAAAAAGCCTAGCACTTTTCGGGAAACGAACGAAAACAAAAACTATCGGGAAAGCCGTACTTCTGCTTTACAATTGTCGGAAAAATCAGAATCGGGAAACGAGGATGCCAGTTCTCCGGAGGGTCAAGAGTAGCTGGTGAAACGCTTATAGGCCCAACTACCGAAAACAACCCCCGTGAAGGTCTTTTTCAGGAGGATTGTGACTTTAACCACGAGTTATTAGACGATAAAACCCCAACTATTTTAATACAAATATGTAACATTAATTTTCACGCCGTGGTTGATACCGGAAGCCAAATTTGTTGTTTCTCTGATACCGTGTGGTCACAGTTATCCGATTTTCATTTGGAAATCCCCAGTTTACCCGTCACTGGTGTTTTTGTTTCGGGAGCTTTTAAAACTAAAAAGAAAAAAGTAGATTTACAAGTTAATCTTACTTTTCAGTTGTGTAAGTTAAATTTTACGTACGAATTTTTAAAAATTGATAATCTCTCCTACCCTGTTATTTTAGGGGTAGACTTTTTAAGATCTGTTGACGCTAAAATCGACCTAAGTCAACAGCGAGTATTTTTTATGCATAGTGGCAAGGAAATCTCAGTACCTGAAGTCAACTCTCTTCATGAGGGCGACCCCCCTTTTAGCCCTAACATTAGGGTAGTCCAAAGACGGCGTGGAATTCCCCCAAAAATTCCTAAAATCACGGATTCATGCGCAGAAACTCCGGAGTTTTTTGCAAACTTACAGGTCGGTTCGATAAGTGACTCGCAAGTAGTTTCTCTCAAAGGGGTACTGAACAAATACAAAAATGTGTTTACGGATAAGTTAGGACTTACCACTTGTTACGAACACGAAATAAAATTAAATAATGAGGAAGGGTTTTTTGTTAAGCCCTACCCAGTACCGTTCGCACATCGCGAAGCCATTCAAAAAGTGATAGACGACATGGAAAGATGGGGTGTTATTTCGAGGGAACCTTCTCAATATTGCTCACCCTTGTTAACAACCCTAAAAAGGGATAATTCGGTAAGGGTGTGTTTGGACGCAAGGGTCCTTAACTCCCGAACTCAGCGAGATTTCGAAATGCCAAGGAAAATTGAAGAAATTTTAAGAACAATCCGTGGGGGTTGTAAATTTAAAACCGTATTAGATTTAAGTAACTCTTATTGGCAAATCCCGCTTAAAGCCGAATCACGAAAATACACGGGTTTTATTTACGACTCTACCAGCTATGTTTTCAATCGTATGCCTTTTGGGCTGGTTAACGCTGTTGCCGCATTTACCCGATGTATAAGTAAAATTTTTGGACGTGAGTTCGACGAGTTTTTAACCCCCTACCTCGATGATCTTATAATTATCAGTTCGACCTTTGACCTCCATATGCGTCATCTTCACCTTGTGCTCTCCCGCCTGTCAACCGCAGGTTTAACACTTAAAGTAAATAAATGTAGATGGTTGTGTGAAACGGTGAATTTTGTCGGTTATTCTTTAGAACCCGAGGGCTTCCGTCCTGATAAAGGTCGTATACAAGCCCTAGTGGACTATCAAACTCCCCAAAATGTCAAACAGTTACAAAGGTTTTTAGGAATGTGCCAGTATGATCGCGGGTTTTTAGGTGCCCAATTTTCGGCGTGGACATCCCCTTTGACTGTTTTACTCCGTAAAAATGTACGCTGGGAGTGGGGACCTGCACAGCAGCAGGCATTCTCGAAAATCAAACATGCTCTCGGCGAAGCGACGCTATTATATTATCCGAACCCGGCCTTGCCGTACTATCTTGAGGTCGACTCAAGCGATATCGGCGTTGGCGCGCAACTTTTTCAAATTATAAACGGGCAACGCAAAGTCATTGCGTGGGGAAGTCGATCACTATTAGACCGTGAGCGACGATATGGCATTTTCGAGCGCGAAATCCTTGGTTTGATTTTTGCGCTAAATCGTTGGAGAACCTTTTTATTAGGCAGGCACTTTACGGTCTATACGGATAATAAGGCTGTTACATATTTAAATACTTGCAGGCTCCTCTCTCCACGAGTCACGCGATGGGCTTTAGCCCTTCAGGAGTACGATTTCTCGGTCATGCATATTAAAGGTTCCGAAAACGTAACTGCTGACGCGCTCTCACGTTTTGCCGCGACAAGACCTCCCACGCCAAGCGATAAAATTTTTGAGATTTTGTCTTTAAAGTTATCTTCGGATTTCTTAAAAACCCTAAAGTCTATTACCCGCTACCAACAAGCCGACGAAAAGTTATCACAGATAAAGCTACGGTTAAATACTGATAAAAAGTTATCGGAAAGATTCGTTATTTTAAACGATATCCTCTACCATCAACGCGACGCAGATACACTGTTATTGTGCGTTCCGCGAGCACTACAAACTCAATTTATCTTAGAGTACCACTCTGTTTTGGGTCATTATGGCCCCTACAAGTGTTGGTGCGCTTTACGTACCGAGGTATGGTGGACCAATATGGCGCGCGATATTAAACGCGTAATAAAGTCATGCGACCTCTGCCAAAAAACTAAGAGCTCGACTATGCCTAGCGCAAATCAGCATCCAATAATCCCCGAATCCAAGGACGATTTGATTTCTCTTGACTTATTCGGGCCCCTGCCAAAAAGTCGTGGACGCGCTACCTACTTACTGGTAATCTTAAACGTGTTTACTAAGCACGTGACCCTATATCCCCTGCGGACTGCCACTACCAGGTCTTGCCTAAATCGCTTAACCGTCGATTATTTTCCTACCTTGGGAGTACCGTGTCGAATACTAGCTGACCGAGGGACTCAATTTTCATCCCCTAAATGGAAGAGCGCGTTAGAAACTTATGGCGTCAAAGTTTTATATACTTCAGTCCGACATCCTGAAGCAAACCCCGTCGAAAGAGTTATGAAAGAATTGGGTCGTTTGTTTCGAACCTACTGCCACGATAAACATACTCGGTGGGCTTTTGAGGTAACTAAATTCGGCAACTTCTTAAACAACGTGGTACACGAATCCACCGGGTTTACGCCTAACGAATTGCAGTTTGGCACCGACCGTGAAAAATTACTCCCCGACAGGTATTTGCCGCCGACAAATCTTTTCGTGGACCCCGATCAGCGCCTGACATTAGCAAAGGCCACCTTATTGGGTAAGGCGGCCCGACGCGCAGAGAACAGCGTCGCTACTAGACCATGTCCCACACTAGCCGTGGGTGATTGGGTTCTCTTGCGCGCAAATCCTCGTTCCTCCGCCATTAATCGCGAAACTAAAAAATTCCTCCTTTTATACGAGGGACCTTTTCAAATTAAGAAACCTATAAGTTTCGCCAGTTACGTTCTCATGAATCCTCAAACTGGCCAGGAACGTGGTATTTTTCACGTGTCCCATCTTAAACCATATATACGAAACCAAGCTGAAGAGATTCAGACCCGAACTCTTAGCTTCGAGGGGGGAAGATGAAGCGGTACTTTTTAGACTCCCCTGTATTCTTTAGCCTTTCCGTCCTGCGCGCAAGCCTGCGAGTGTTTTGTGGTAGTAAATCAACTTCGGCCATTTTACCGGTGTAATCAGCATGTAGCTCGCCTCTAAACCACGAAGTGTATAAATTTACCTTTCCGCAACCCTTTTGTCGCAGGGTGGATAGTGATATTTGTGATCATTATATTGCTCCATAGTGACTGGTGCTGACTGTGATAATTTAAAGTAAGTTATAGTTTTTAATACCACACACTATATTTTCTAACCTAACATATTCAGTGCCGCACGCCTCTATGTTTTACCTCAAATATTTTCAACTTTCTTGTAACTTAGCCTGTTTTACTTGTTACAGCACTCTGTGGTTTCCTTATAAGAATTAAATACAAGCCATCTGCCCGGAATACCGCCTTTTGCTTTCTCCCACTCCCGCAACCCCTGTGGTTCTGCTACAACAATAAATTCTACATCTAATTTAAGATAAATTTAAAGATATTTTTTTAGGATTAATCTGTTAAATGTTAGATAAAGCAATACAAATTATTATATTTTTTTATATTTTTCTGACACAGCCCTAACTTTAAAGTTAACATGTGAAAAACAAATTTAATATGACAATTACCATGTAAATTTCTTAAAAAAACCAGCATACCTAAAATTGTTGTATATTTATAAAAAACCTAACAATATCACAAGAGTTTAATTTTAAATACAAAAATAAGGTATATTATTTCAGCAATGTAATTATGCTATCTACCATCTAATATGGTTTGGTTCAAAGTTAAAATTTAATTTCATAAAATATCCCAAGAGAGAGAAATTTTGTCTAAAAAATTTATACAGGTATGTCGTGGATCGTTATTTTTCGTTTATACTATAGGTACTTGACATATTTTTCTTAAAAGTCCGAAGAATCTTTTTACTTTCCTTCTGATTTCAATGAGATATAGCGTCTCTCCTGAGACGTCCACCCAAGTTTAGTTGTAGATAATCACAATTCGGCCTGCTAAGCAATTTTCTTTTCTCAAGGAGGATTTAATTTTGCCTGATACCGTTTGTCAGGCACAGGGATCTCTATCGTGGTAGCGTTATCTACGCTCTTAACACGGAACCACTGGCTTAACGTGACTTCCGAACCACGGCCTTGTATTAGTTATTAACTTTGCTCACTTCGATCGTTGCTGACCAAACTTCTACCAAGACAGGCTTTACCCCTACCCACTGTGAATTTGTATTCATAAACGGATAGTAGGTTCGAGTTTGTAGTGGCAGGAATGGGTCCAAAGAATCTAAAACTGTTAAAACTGAGTATGTCAAATAATCGACATACGGCTTACTTCTTGGGCGGCAGATTTAACATTAGGTCTTTAAAAAATCATTTATAAAGCTAGGAGAGCTGTTTTTTCGACGGGGAAGCTGGTAGGCTGGTAGCTCCACCTAGTGTCCCTGTATGTTGACATATTTGGATCCCTGTATGTTGACACATTTGGATAATATCCAAATATGTCAACATACAGGGAGTCTAGCTCCACCCACTGTAAACGCTAGTTTGACCAAGGCCAACACAAAAATAGAGGCCACGACCCTGAAAAAATCAGCTGTTCTCCCGGGGCTGAATTTTACATTGGGTCTTATGGGAGGTCAGACATTTTTTTATGATATTTTCAAAATGGCACTACAGATTTCCGCAAAATTTCACTGAAATATTCTCAGACACCATCCCGATATTCCACGCAAGGTTTGTAAGGAAGCAACATGATTAAAAGGTTAAAATCTTCAAGATTCAAAAATTAGGGATTACTATACATTAAAAAAAATTGTTCTGTCAGAATAAAGTAAAAACAATCTCAAAAGCGGCTTTATTTAAAAAGACAATCAGCTGTGTCGTAACGTGACCATCAAAAATAAATCAGCCCCGGATGTGACGTCAACAAAGTGGAGGATCGTGGCCCGTCCATTTTGATAGCCCTGGTTTGACCAAGGGTTTGACTACTCAGGGCTATCAAATTTTTGTTGGCCTTGGACTACTCTTGCAATTTATTATTTTCTCTATGGCTTGCAATGACTTATAAGTTAAGTGGCAACTAGAGAAATTATTGAAAGAACAGGCATCTTTTCTAGAAAGCATATTTTCGTCGGTCTGCGATTTTGAACTACTGGACATTTTAAAATCAATACATAACCTCATATTCTTGCTTGTTTACTTTGGATCGTTTTCAAACATCCAAAATTTTGAAGTTTTTCATTTAAAATGAGTGATAAAGCCTTATCAATGGAAGTTGATGAAGGAGAGAAATCTTCGAGTTCTGATTCGAGCGACTCTGAGGAAGAAAATTCAAAAGAACAGGTACTAAATTGAAGATTAAGGGCTGGTTTACCTTGCAACGTTGTGCTATATTTGGTGTTTCTATCTTTTTTTCGCCAGTTTAGTATGGTATGATGGAGATATAAAATGAGGCACTTAATATGCCTATTGTGCATTAAATTGCTGGGTAAATCAGGTATAAAAAGAGCTTAAATGGGAAAGCCCATTTTTCACAGTTTATCTCACTTTATTGAAAATGTATTTGTCTTCTAGGAGCTATTAGGCAGATCCAAAGAACTAGAAGGTCAGTTATCACAAAACAAATACCTTTATGATGTCCACCTTGAACTGGTTGACATCTACAGAAAACTGGGTGACCTAACTTCATTAAGAGAAGCCTATGACAGATTCCGACAATACTTTCCACTTACTCCTAAAATCTGGTTGGATTGGCTAAAAGATGAAATTAAACTAGCAACCACCCCTGAGGATAAAAAGAGGATTTCTGAATTATTTGAAAAGGCCACAGAGGATTATTTGTGTAAGAACTGAAACCAATACTTATTAGTGATAATTTTTAGCTTAGTATTTATCAAAAAACAAGAAAATAAATTTTTTTGTTATTTTTAATATTGTGTGTTACCCTGCTATAGCAGGGCTGCTGATAAGATTTTACCCAAGATTTAATTAACCGTTTGTAAGTTGGACATATTTTTAATATGGTCTAAGTAATCATGATTGTGAAAGGTATAAATGAGGCGTTCAGCGCAACAATGGACTAACCCCAAAAAGTAATTTTGCATATAAAAACGGAAAAGAAAATCAGATGTTTGAAAGTTAAAGTGTCTTAATTCAATTTTGTATTATGCAGTAGTGTTAATGCCCTGAACTGGAAAAATTGTGGCTTAGTCCATTGTTGCACTGAACACCTCAAATAGTAGATATATTGTATTTTTATATTGTCTTTTTTATTATTAATTAGAAAACTTAAATATTTCATTAATACAGGTACTAATTTTTTTTTTTTTGGTGAAGTAAAATGCTAATTCTATCTTAGAAATATTTAATTATTTTTTAGCTGTTGATCTATGGACAGAATATGCCCAGTTCTCTATTGGAGTTAATGATCTTCAAACAACAAGATTTATATTGGAAAAAGGACTTTCTTCTGCAGGTATACATGCCAAAAGTACATTTAAAAAGCAATATACACATTATCTGAATAACAGGCAAACTGAATGTTTTTTTGTGACACTTTAAAATATTTAAAATTTTGGAGAAATAAGTATAAATTATAAAGAGAATCCTTAGGTCATGAAATCGTTTATCTGTACTATGTTATTATGATTTTTTAAAAAATATTAGAATTTACAAAGTGATGAGATTTCTATGACATGGTAATTTTTTTTTGTGCGATAAAAATATAAAATAAAAAATATCTATAAAATAATTAAGTAATTTAGCATTACTCTTACCAGATTTTATTAAATCTGACAATGAAATGCAAATAGATTATGAATTTTTCCCCTTCCCCTAAGAAGGTCATGGAATTCAGAAATATGCCCCTTTCTGTTTTAAGTTGGATACTTCCTTGTCATGCTTTCCAAACATTAATATGCTGGTAGAAATACATGGTAATGTCAACAATTTCTGACATGGTAATGAGCAGAATACTAAATATTTTAAGAAGGCTATATTAAATAAAAATAATTTTTTGCTTATTTTGGGGTACTAACACACTAACATAATTTATTCCAGTAATTCTGGTACATCATAACCCAAATCAACAAAATTTTACAGGAATAAGAAAAGTTAGAAGCAAATTGCATAGTGTAAGCATTATCGCGGGAATGAATGTTTTATATATATTTTTTGGCTGCGAGGATTTAGCAGCATAATTACTGACCTCTGACAGAAAAATATGAATTTTAATTTTTTTGTGGGTTACAACATTTCAGAATTAGGGTATCAATACACACTGAGCTCAAATCTCTGTCTATTTCATGCAATAGTTCAGTCAGGAGAATTCACAAAACTTGTCATAACTACTGTACTTAACACAAAGTTACAGTAATATTAAATGTTCTAAAATTTTGATCACATTTTTAACATTTAAATTAGTAGCCATGGTGGCTCAGTGCATTCGCACATTGAACACAAGTGAGTTAAGGAATCTCGCTTGCTACAGTGGCGGGTTCGATCCCCGTCGGCCGAGGTCGGGTGCGGGTGCGGCAGACATTTATAGGATTCTTGGGGAGAAGTGTCCCTAGAATAGTGACTACAAAGATATATTTATAGACAGTATACATCTACTACGGTACGTGTCTGGCATGGCCCTGGTAGTCAAGGGCAAAAAACAAAGTGATAAAAAAAACATTAAAATTTTTAATTTCTCAAGAGCATAAGTTTGCTCAAAATAGTAAAAAATGGTTGTTAAGGAATA
This sequence comes from Aspidapion aeneum, assembly GCA_963576565.1. Classification (NCBI taxonomy): domain Eukaryota; kingdom Metazoa; phylum Arthropoda; class Insecta; order Coleoptera; family Brentidae; genus Aspidapion; species Aspidapion aeneum. Next base: position 17,342,326 of record OY755038.1, on the reverse strand, counting down.
TACCCGTAAATAAAACTCTGCTTTTTGCTAAAAAAATATTATAAACTGTTATACCATATACATATTTTATTGAAACAATAGGGACCTTTTGCACGCCCTTTGTTATTAGCCAACTTAATCCTTTATAAATGCAACATTGAATGACAGATTCCATGTGGTAATTAGAAGCCCAATTTTGACTTTTTGCAGATTAAATTTGTAGCAATCCAATGGCTCAGATGGGGTTGTGGTAGAATCAGTGGACTGTGATAAACATTGGCGCAAAAAATTCATTTAACAAATGAAAGAAATTTAGTTAAAATTGCAGCGAAAAGTTGAAAGAGAAAGAAAATGGTGATATAGCCTCATGGAGAGGGACTTACCGCTGTTTTGAAGTTCCAGAGCTCTAGGTGTACACCTATATACAAGAGCTATGTGGCTTGAAGTTCCAAAACGATGGCGGCACAATTATTTTAATTATTAGCGGAATTTTAAAGTGAATTTTCACTATTTTTTAATTTTTAAATGTTGTCGGTTTCGGACATGGCGACGCGCTGCTCCCGTTGTCACATATCGTCGCCCTAGTGGTGAACTGTCCTAACCCACATTTTTTTATGGAAAAATTCATGTTTTCGTGTCTAAAATTCTAAACAAAAGACGAAAAGCAGTATGTTTTAATCTTGTGTTGACAGTTTTATAAGAAAAAAAAACATGATTTTATTAATGATTTTGTTTTTAAAGCGTGCTATTTCTAGTTTTGTTTATGTGGGTTAGGACAGTTCACCACTAGGGCGACGATATGTTCTCTCAGTTTTTTGCGGACATGCGCACAGCACTTCACCCTCTATAGGAAACCATATCACTATATATTAAATTTTATTGATATGTGTAAAACACGATAGAGGACGCTGGTAGTGCCAAAGTATATAAAATAAAGAAATAACAATTAAAATATAAATTATTAAATTTAGAATGCAAGTTACATTTTTTGCGTTGAATTCTCGCAATTTAATGCAATTTTGCTTTAGATAAATTTTATATTAACTAATAATTAACCCATTTAGTTAGGATAAATATAAATTTAAGACTAAATTTAGTCTATGAATAATTGGAACAAATAAAAATAAAATTCGAAAATAAAAGAAAAAATTAGGTTTTTTATGGAAACTGAACAAATTTTTTTATCATTTATCCTTTATTGATCTGTCAAAAGCCTATTTGTGTTCTTTAGGCAAAACTAATTAAAAAATTCGGTAAACAACTGAGGAAAAACTGAAAGAGCAAAACCAGTGAAAAACCGCCACGAAAATATAGGATTAGGTCTGTGTGTACTCCTTATTTTTTCACGCACTTCACAGAACATTGATGACTTTTGGTTAGTTGATGAACACTGTTGCCAAACAATACATACCTACCAGTTTTTATAAAAAATAATTTTCAATAATTGGCATAAAATTAAATCTGCGGATTACCCTGCATTGGTAGCTCTTGTACCAATTGTCTAAGATCAAAAATATTTTAAATTTACATTACATTTTGTCATAACGTTATATGCGCGGCAACACTGTCTCTAAATAACGGAACTAGTTACCTGCGTTACTCGAACACAAGTAAGGTAAAACACTATCCTTTGAACTGAGCATGCCTCAAATAAAAGATAAGAGAAAAATTTTGCAGTTTATCATGGTATTGCTTTTCTCTATCTCCCCAAAAGCGTTTTGCTATAAAAGTGTATAAAAAAAACACTTCTTTTAAGCTTTATTATTTTTTTAAGGTCTAGTTTGCGACAAAGGCTCCCTCTTGTGGGACACGCTACGTGAGCTCGAACACGCGCACATCGCGCTTCACCCGGATAACTCCGACGCATGGAAAGCGCAGGTGCAGAAAGTTGCGGACGTGTTTAAACGGCAACTTTCTGTACCCCTTCTTGACATAGAAAATGTCTACAAGGAGTGGCAAGATTGGAGTAAAAGTTTGCCTGATGGAGTTGTTGATCCGGCACCGGTAAGTTTGCTAAGGGAGGTTGGGTAGGCTCGCCCAAGAGTCATACACCATAGGCAATCACTACTACTACTATGTCGGTTTAGAACGTTTTCTACATTGTCCCACGCCTATTCTCCACCTCCATTGATCCTGATAGTCATTTTCTGTCAAGTTTGTTTGACTCATTGATCTTTGGATTGACTGTTGCCATTCCAATTTAGGACGTCCTCTTTTTCTGCGCCCTATTGGTTGCCATTCTAGGACCTGCTTTCGTAATCTTTCGTCGTTCATCCGTTGTACATCGCCGTACCATATCAGTTGTCTTTTAGTGATGTCATCCGTTATGTGATGAATCAAAATTATGAGGGTTTCAAAGTTTTAGGAAAGGGCATAAATTGTTTTAAAAGCAAGCAATTAATAAATAAAATCTTTAAAAAATAAAACTAACTTTCAATAGTAATCACCTTAAGTATTATTCATCAACAACGAACAAGTCACTATTTATCTGGCGCACACTTTAGACGACCGACCATCCGTTCGAAGCGCGAGTAAGTTTTAGAATGAATTTTTAAATATTTTTAATAAACCGAATAGGTGTTCAAATTTAGCAAAGCACCTGTGAACTAAATAGATCAAATATGTTTTTAAAAACAAAATATTATTTTATAAACACAACACAATTGTGAGTTACAGACTAAACAAAGCGGGGAGAACTGTTGAGTGAACCCTAAGTTTAAATCTGACTTTTCTAGTAAATTAAGTTAAAACAAAATTGCTAATTAGTCTTACTGACTAGATTGTAATAAAAAAAAACACAGTGTGTTTGACAAATAAAAAAAAAAAAAAAAAAAAAACAAAATAATAATTCTTTGTTTGAAACTCGTAGACAATGATTGTGTAGAAATAAAATTTCGGACTTCCATTGTCTTTATTTATTTTAAAACGACGTTTCGGTATATATTAATTCATTTTAAATTAGTAAAGTAGGTTACCAAAAAGCCGAAAAACACTAAGTCGGCACAGGAAATAAAATTATTTATGGCCATTTCTCAGAACAATTAAATATTAAATAATTTTTAATTGTTGACTTATTTTCTTTGAGTCCAGCGGCCGCCAATATAGGTGGCTGATTTATTGCTTTGTCTCGGCATTAAAAATTTAAAAATTAATTTAGCACAATTCTAGATAAATAGGTTATACCAATTAGTCACCTGTCACCAGATTAATATTTATTACCTATTTTAAAACCTTTTTGATTTAAATATAAAAAACATTTACACATAAGAATAAACACATCCGGCCGCCAGTTTGTTTGATATAAGACAAATAGATATTAATAAATAATTGTGAATATGTCAAACAAAAGTCGAATTAGTGCTGAACATGTGCCTTAAAAACAACAGATTTTGGGATATAAAAGGACGAGTCGCGATTATTAAACTCAGTATCAAAAACGCAGTGAAACTATTAACATAAAAAAGATGAGTATCAAAACCGCAGAGAAAGTGTTAAATTAAAAACTCCTAGTTAGTGAAGTAATCTAGAAAAAGTTAAAAAATCAGTATTTTTTGGTTGTAAAACTGCATAAAACTTTTAATAGTGAATATATAAATCATAAAAGAAACGAGACATTTTTGGAGCAAGAAAATTGGTGCTGTAAGGTACAATGGTGCCATAGATATAAGAAACAGTAACTCTTATGGTGGCTTCTGGACATTATTTGGTGAGGTAATTTTTTTATAGGAACTTGTAAAACCTAGACTCTAATACCAGCGTTTTTGGTGTTTAGAAGGAAATAATATGCTTTTTATACTTAAATCGAACAATTATGTGCTAGACCCAAATTAAAAACTATACTGTGGTTAGACTCTAGGAAAAATTGTGTTTAAATGTTTAAAATTGTTAATCGATGATATTATTGAAAATATTATATTGACATTGCTTTGTTTTTGCGATTTTTGCACTAAAGTTTTGAAATGAAAATATAGGTATTTGTAACAGAATTTAAAGTGCCTTTTAATATCATTTCTCGTCAAAGTTAAGTACTCTAGAACGCCTACCTCAAAATAAATTTAATGTAACCGCAGATAGGCCAAAGATGAATTTTTCGGCTCGACTTAACCATCTTAAATGCGGCTTTACAGTTATGCTTTCCTCGATTCCCATTCTTTCTTTTATGGTCTTATTTCTTATATGATCTGTTCTAGAAATTTTCATTGATCTTTTTATTACATCCATTTCGACACTTTTTTGTTTTTTGTTTTGTTTTTTTCTGTTACCCAACGAGTCTATTTCATACAACAGCGTGCTTTTTCCCATTATTTCATATGTTAAATTTTACATTATTTTTTATCTCTCTGCTCCATAAAATACTGTTAAGACATCCAATAACCTTTTTTGCTATTATTCTTTCCACTTCTTTACAGTCTGCGTCTTATCAAATGTGACATGCAAGTATACATACTCATTACATGGAGATATTGTTTGGCCATTATCTAGTTTAAACTCACTTCCGGTTTGGTTTCAATACATAAGTATTGTCTTGTTCACGTTCACTGTTAACCTCCACTTTTGGTATTCTTCCGTTAACTTTCTCCTCATATGTCTTCTTTATCATAAGCTACAATTACTTGGTCGTCAGCAAACTGTAGTGTGTATATGGTGAATCGGTTGTTAAGTTGTATTCCCATGTCGTGTATTTTACGTTTCCAGTTTTTAGAGCTACTGCGATATATATTTTAAAAAGAGTTGGAGAGATACCGGAATTCTTTTGAAAGTCGATTTCCAATTTTAATTTTTGATTTGACCCTTTTATTTATGAGTGATATTAGATTGCTCTAACCATAGAGGAATATAATATGCTATGCTTTAAAACTGTCCATAATTTTTCACTGGAACGGTATCATACGCTTTTTCTTAAGTCCACAAAGGACCTACAACTTAGGCTAAATGGAAAAAAGTAACGCTATTCCAAGCTCAGTGAGACGGTGTACAGCGTGTCCCATTTTCGATGGGATTAAATGGGAAACTCGGTTATTATTAAAGATATTGATTTTCTGATTGGACCTTACCGTGCTCTTTTTTTGAGCCCTTAAAAATGGCGTAATCAGATTTTTTCTATACCCCGTAGTTTCGCTAATACAGGGAGTTTTTGAAAAAATTGTATTTTTAATAAACCCTTGTATCTCGCTTATTTTGCGAGATACTTTTATTCTGTAAAAACATTTTTATGGCAACTTTTTTAGAAGAAAATAATGACGTTGTCAATTTTTTAAAATATTGTTTAGTTTTTGAGATATGGTATTTATCATAAAAAAATTAAATACGGACCTGGATTTTTTTTTTACTTTTTTGATTGGTTTCATGTTAGTATTATCATAAAATAATAAAAATTTAAAAAATTTTTGTTTTAAGGTAAAAAAAAAAAATTTATATTTAAAAAAAAAATTAGTCCGAAACTGGATATTTCCAACATAAATATAAACTAAAAATTACTAGTTAAACAATTTTTAGTTTAACTGTTTTGATACTTAGCATATTAAAATGGTTTTACGTTAATTTACAGATTTATTTGAAACAAAGTCTACGAAAAATGCAAAAAAAAACAAATTATAAAAAATAACTAATCTTTCTGATTACCATTATGTGTAAGACATTGTTGGCATTTTTGAGTAATTTTTCTTAACGCATTTTGCATAAAAATATTTCGGCCATTTAAATATTGGGATTTTGTTGCTTGAATGAAGCAGTCAAACATATCACATTTTTCAAAATCTGGATATGGTCGATTGCTAGCCAGTTTAAAATAATTGTAAGCCATTTACAAAAATGACAAGTAAAATGACAATGTCAATTCCACGCTTTTGTTTTGTAAATTTCACGACCTGCTGTTTGGTTATCAAATAATTAGTATGATATTATTTTTGTAACTTTTTAACGTTTTTTACTTTATTTATAAATCTTTTAATTATCATTTCAAAACAGATAAACTAAAAATCGTTCAACTAGTGTGTCTTGCAATTTTTAATTTATAATTTTTCAAATATTAAATAGCTTTTTTTAACCTTAAATCAAAAAAATATTAAAGTTTTATCATTTTAAGGTAATAATAGCATGGAACTAATCAAAGTAGTAATAAAAAAAATCCAGGTCCGTATTTAATTTTTTTATGATAAATACCATATCTCAAAAACTAAACAATATTTTTAAAAATTGACAACGTCATTATTTTGCTCTAAAATGTTGCCATAGAAAGGTTTTACAGAATAAAAATATCTTGCAAAATAAGCGAGATACAAGGAATTAATTAAAATGCAATTTTTTCAAAAACTCCCTGTATTAGCGAAACCACGGGGTATAGCAAAAATCTGATTACACCATTTTTAAGGGCTCCAAAAAAGAACACGATAAGGTGCAATCAGAAAATCGATATCTTTAATAATAACCGAGTTTCCCATTTAATTCCATCGAAAATGGGACACGCTGTACTACTACTACTACTACTATGTCGGTTTAGAACGTTTTTCTACGTTGTCCGACGCCTATTCTCCACCTCCTTCGATCCCATTAACGTATTAATAATATGTCAGATTTTTTTGGCTCATTGATCTTTGGATTGACTGTTGCCATTCTAGTTTAGGACGCCCTCTTTTCTGCGCCCTATTGGTTGCCATTCTAGGACCTGCTTTGGTAATTTTCGTCGTTCATCCGTTGTACATGGCCGTACCATATGAGTTGCCTTGTAGTAATGTCATCCGTTATGTTCCCCTCGATTCCCATTCTTTCTTTTATGATCTCATTTCTTATGTGATCTATTCTAGATATTTTCATTGATCTTCTTATTGCATCCATTTCGACACTTTCCATTTTTGTTTTGTATTTTTCTGTTACGCGACAAGTCTCTATTCCATACAACAGCGTGCTTTTGACCATTGTTTCATATATGTTAAATTTTACATTCTTTTTTATCTCTCTGCTTGCTTTTACTATTCTTTTTTCCAATTCTTTACAGTCTGTTCCTGTCAACAGACAGACGGTGTATCGAAATTAATATATCTAGGAAAAATTGAATTATCGTCGCCATCTTAAAAAACAAATTTAATAACATTTTGTATTAGCGACTACGGTCATTTGCATTTGAAACACGCTGTCGAATATTTTCTAGGTGTTTCCTGTATAATTAGTAATTACAACTTTAAATTAAAACCATTTTGTTCATATTTTGTGTGTAATTCTTCTAGGTTGAATATGGCTACAAAAAAGCAAAAAAACTCCTAGAGACATACAAACCATTCGAAGAAGCACTGTTGGCTTGTCAAATGCCCGAAGAATATTTAAAAACCTACAAAGACTATATCAAAGCGGTGACAGATCCATCCACTGTCATTTGTTTGTTCGAGAGGGCTGCAAACGAGCTATGTTTAGTACCAGGTAAGTACTTTTCTTGACAAGTTTTTCTTTAACTGCACTTGTATGTTATTGTCGAGTCGGGAAGAGTCCCTGTTTTTTACCTATTTGGATATCCAAATATGTCAACATACAGGGACACTAGGGTCGGGAGGCAGTGAATTATCTTAGTCGATGTTTACCGGGTGTTTCAACGAAAACTTTTTTTACTCAAAAACCAATCGATAGATTTTTGAAATTTTTACATAGTTGTAAAGACCTTCAAAACAAGGTATCACTCGACCTACTTTCCCTATCCAAAGTATAGGGGTAAGGTTTACCACTCGAACAAAATTGACGTGTCCTAGAGTTTTTCCAAATTCCATAATAAAATACCCTAAAAGACCTCTGTTAAGTTTTCGTTGAAACACACTGTATAAATAAGTGTGTAACTTTAGGCTTTGTTGCTCTAAGGCTTTTAGCTTAATAAGCATTTATTGTATATATAAACAGTCGATTGGCAACTAATATAAATTCGTAAAAAAATGGTCAAAAACGCATTTTTTATGGAAGGGGGTGGGGGTAGGGGTGGGAGGACATTTTTTCATTATTGTTTTATTGTCATCGGACCACACCAAATTTCATCCAAATCGGATAATGGGAAGTGTGTCAAAAACGCATTTTTCTATAGATGGGGGTGGGGGTAGGAGTAGTAGGATTTTTTTTTCAATGTTGTATTGTCATCGGACCACTATATGTATACCGAATTTCATCCAAATCGGATAATGGTAAGGGTGTCAAACACACATTTTCTATGGAAGGGGGTGGGGGTAGGGGTGAGAGGATATATATTTTCTAATGTTGTATTGTCATCGGACCACTATGTAAATATCAAATTTCATCCAAATCGGATAATGGGAAGTGTGTCAAAAACTCATTTTTCTATAAAAGGGGGGGGGGGGTAGGGGTGGGAAGATATTTTTTCTTAATATTGTATTGTCATCGAATCACTATATGTATACCAAATTTCATCCAAATGGGATAACGGGATGTGTATCAAAAACAAATTTTTCTATGGAAGAGGGTGGGGGTAGGGGTGGGAGGATATTTTTTTCTTATTGTTGTATTATCGTCGGACCACTATGTGTATACCAAATTTTATCCAAATCGGATAGCGGGAAGTGTGTCAAAAACACATTTTTCTATAGAAGGGGTGGGGGTAGGGGTGGGAGGATATTTTTTTCTTAATGTTGTATTGTCATGGGACCACTATGTGTGTACCAAATTTCATCCAAATCGGATAATGGGAAGTGTGTCAAAAACGCTTCACAAGATTTGATAGGTAGTTAGTTAGTTAGTTAGTTAGATAGTTAGACAGAACATCTGAAGCTAAATAAAAGCTTGTAAAAACAGATTGAAACTGATTGTTGTTCCTCACTGTTGTGCTTAAGTCTATTTTCGGCCTAGCATACTTGCTAGCAGAGCGTGAGACTGCGTTCTGGCAATTATTCTTTAAGTATATAGTAGCAAGAAGTGCATTGTGTGGTTACTATATAGTTCTTACTTAAACCTATAGCAGGTGCTTTGTCTGGTTATAGGTCTTTTACTCAGAACTCGTAGCAAGTGCCCAGTCTGGTTGCGAGTTCTTATTTCCGACTTAAAGCAAGTGCCCTAGTCTGGTTGTAAGTCATTGTTAACATTCCTTCTGCCTTATTGCAAGTGCCGTGACATAAGTCCTGTCTGGTAATAAGGCCCCTGTCTCTCCTCTACTCTAACAATCAAAAGTCTCAAGTAAAATAGCCTTAGAGCGACAAAGCCTAAAGCTACACATAAGTGTGTCTTGTTAGTGATAATAATCAACAGTTTTTTAGTCTGACAATGATTTTCCGATGGGTTCAAAAGGGTTGATTTATTTTCTTAATTCTAAATCTTTTATACTAAGAAAAAGAGATTATGAACGTCTGGCCAAACATGTTCAGATCCGAAAATTGGGCTGATTTTTACCCTTATTTTCTTAGGCTTAAAACTGATCGAATAAAATGATGCTATCATACATGATTACTAAAAATTAGTCTGGCTGATTTACGAAGTAAAAGCAAATGGCAGAGCCGGCGCCTTCAAAATTGAAACTCAATATTTTTTTAAACGTATTTTCTTAGTTTTAAAATTTTTGCTCATGATATATTATAGTGTATGTACAGGGTGTCCCAAATTCGATGTTTTTGGAGGGGTTTCAGGTATTTGCAGGGGAGTTCGGAAGATTTAACCCCCTTTTGCGACGAATAGATTTTAAGAGAAGCTTAAAGGTCAAAACCAACTTGATGTAGCAATCTGTTTTTAAGCCACGGGGTGTTTTTGAAAATTCTGCATTTTGGGAGGGGGTATATAACTTTTTTATTTATGAAAATTTTGTTTTCTTTTGTAAGGTTAGGACGTTAAAACATCGTCAGAAAAAGCACATCTCACTACCTTGATAGTGATTTTAAATTTTTTAAAAATAATTTCAATTTTAATACAAATGCTTTATTGTACAAAATATATAAGAGCCAGAAAATAAAAATTTTGTGACTTAAGTTAAAAATTAAAATTATTTAAAACAAGTTAAATTTAACCAGCAGTCTGTTTCTTGCCCTTCCTATTGTCATAGACTAAGATATACTATGTAATATATATTACTTTATGCTATTATCTATCAAGCCAAGCGGGTCAGTAACTATCCGTCTTCCAGTTTCAAAGCCGTGTTGAGAATGTCGTGTTGATTTTGGCAGTTTTAGCGTTGTAATTTAATTTTGAAGTTCTTGCAGGGTCAAAAAGACACCACGTATGTGTTTACATTACTGTTTTGTGATGTACATAATATACAGGGTGATACAAAAGTAAGCGGCATCCTTTGAGAGGCATAAGTAGAGACCTTGTATGTATGACATATTTTAAAAATCAAAGGATGAAAATATCGGTCTTCTGTACTCTAGCGATGTTTAGAGAGAGACGCACCTTCTGTCCTTGTTAATTCATAAGCGTGGGAAAATAAAAATATACCAAACAAGTTTCGTGGCTAATCGGGCAAAAAGGAGTTTTTTTGTTTCCCTTATATTTTTCCGTGGGTAGCCTGAAAGCTTAACCTCACGGGGGTCCAAGATCTAATGGACACCTAATAAGTGTTGACAGTTAACCGTTTCGTCCTTATGGGACTCCTCAGAACACTGCTGGTCAATGTGACAAATCTTTTGAACTGTATGACTAATAATCAATACTGCAAACCCGTAATTAAGTGTACGCGTAGAGCTTTCTAACATGGCAAAAATGTTAAAGGAGGTTACTACACGCACAAACAAAATATTCCACAAATTCAACTTTATGGATAACAAATTTCTTGGTCTTTATGTGTACCGATTTATTCTCAACCAAAGTACAAACCAATACTTTGAAAAGTAACTATTACATTACAAATTACTTTACAGGAATGTAGTTAGAAAACTGTGTAATTAATTACAACAAAAAAATAACTTAATTATAAATTTCCTACTTGCAAAATAAAAAAAAGTAGTTGACAATTATTTTTTATTTATTTCTTTCACTTTTTCATAACTTACAAAATGTGAAAATGCTTAAGTTAGGAGCCCTCTTCCTTCGTAATACATTCCGAACTTACCCCTTAAATTCATTACGAAACGTGGATTGCTTTAAATAATAAAAGCAAAATAGCTTTTTACAAATAATAACAATCACTTTAGTAATTCAATTGCATTTTTGTAATTTGATTATAATTGTAAAATAATTTTTCAATTATTTTAAAAACTTAAATAATTGCAATTACCATAACACCGCATTTCAACTTATTGTTTTTTTTTCAAGAGGAATGGCCCCTCCATTTAACGGGCAAAAATAAAATTTTAAAAGGAGTAGTAAAACGTGACAAACATTTTTTTCTGCAGACTGAAACCAATAGAGGGACAAGAGGTTTAGGGCTGTCGTACATCCCTACCCCCAAAAATGCTGTCCCCTATTCTGTTTCCTGGATATGGTGACTTTTAGAAACTTGAGTTCGTGAGCCGCCGCCAGGAGATCGCACACTTGAGCGGCATTTAAGCGCGACTTTAATAAAGGAGCAAGGTTATTGTGGAAGAAAAAATTATTAAAAAATTGAATTTTTCTCGATTTAATGTTTCCTGATTAAAGCTGAAATAACGAAATAAATAATAATGACTATTTCGTCGTCTTTTAAAAGTGGAAATCTTACTTTGATTGCTCCTGTTTAGTAATAAAAAACTATTAATGAATTTTGAGTCACAGCGGCAAAAGTCCCTCACTGACTTCTTGCTTTCCATAAGTTCATCCTTTTTATACGCTTTTTATAAAGGCTAAACGTTTGAAGTCGAGCCCTGTATATTGCATGATGATTGATGTCACTCACCGCTGACAATTTAAATTATTTTAGTGAAACGCCAATGAACTTGGCAAGAAGATAACATAACCCAAAAATGTTAATTTCAGTGACTTTGATGGGTTTGTCGCGTCTCTCTTTTGTAAAAATATGTCATACATACAGGGTCTCTAGTCATAGGAACATAGGTCCGCAAATGCTTAAGTTACAGAGTGTATATTTAAGCAAAATTGGCCTGTACGGGTAAGTCGGCTTAACATCTGTAAAAACTAAAAAGTTGTATTTGATTTCCAGACTTTTGGGTGGACTACTGCACGTATGTCTTCAAACTGGGCGAGGCCGCCTTTAATGTCAGCAAGAAGGCACTTAGGAATTGCCCTTGGAGTGAAGACTTGTGGGTGTGGAGGTTGAGAATTTTAGAGAACCTCAAGAAGGAGGACGACGAAGTTTTGGAAAGTTTTGAACAAGGTAGATAAAAATGTGACATTAAGTTTACAGGTCTGAAGTGCAGTGGCGGCTGGTGACGTTATAAATTGGGGGGGGGGGCAGAAATATATATTGCATGGAAAAGGAGATAAAAAACTTACCTAAACAATTCTATTTTAGCATTTTACAAACAAGCAGCTACTTGGTGTAGTTTTTTTCTTTTACATGCGCAAAGTGCTCGGATGAGCACCAGTTTCAGACTAATCATGGCCCTGTAGAGCGGCTCTGGAACGAAATAGCGATGTACAAAATAGCGAGTATTAAAATAGCGGTATCGAATTAGCTACAATCAAAATAGCGATGTAATGAAAGGGCGACTATCAAAATAGCGATGTAACAAAATAGCAATGTAACAAAATAGCGATTGTAACGAAATAGCGATGTAACAAAATAGCGATGTAACAAAATAGCGACTATCAAAAAAGCGATGTAACAAAATAGCGACTATCAAAATAGCGATGTAACAAAATAGCGACTATCAAAATAGCGATGTAACAAAATAGCGACTATCAAAATAGCGATATTTCGGTTCCGTTTTGGCATATAGCTCGACTAAAGAGTTTCTTTCTAAGAAATTAAAAAAAAAAAAAAACTTTCCTGACTTCTTTCCCGGGATCCTAGAGGGTGTGAATCCGAACCGAACCAGCATATTTTTTCAAAAAATACTCTCCAGACTTCTTTTCCGGAATACTAGAGAGTATGAATCCAAACCGAACCGAATTCGGTTCAGATCGGTTCGGTTCGGATTCAAACCCTCTAGGATCCCGGAAAAGAATCAGGGAAGCTTTTTTTAAAAATAAGCTGGTACCAATAGTCAAAATACCGCAGGTTATAATAGCGCATTTCGGTTCGTTTCGGTTTGGATTGGTTTGATTCGATTCGGTTTAGTTTGATTCGGTATTTTGATACATCGCTATTTTGATACATCGCTATTTTGATACATCGCTATTTTGATACATCACTATTTTGATACATCGCTATTTTGATTGTCGCTATTTTGGTTGTCTCTATTTTGATATATCGCTATTTTGATACATCGCTATTTTGATATGTCGCTGTTTTGTTACAAACGCTATTTTGATACATCGCTATTTTGATAGTCGCTCTATCATTACATCGCTATTTTGATAGTCGCTATTTCAATACTCGCTATTTCGTACGTCGCTATTTTGTACATCGCTATTTTGTTCCAGAGTCTTGTAGGGCAACCTCAAAAATCCCACAGAATTTTAAACAGTCTATTAACCTACTAAGTTCAGGGTGTCCCAAATTGGGCACTTTTAGGGGGTTTAAGGTACTTCTAGGGGAGACAGAGAAAAACTGACCACGCATTGCGAGGCTCAAATTTCAAGAGAAGACTTATAGTGAAAACCGCATTTTGAAATATCGTCTCGTCTTTGAGCTACGGGGGCTTTTTGAAAAGTCTGCATTTTTGAAGGGGGTCTATAACTTCGTTATTAGTGGAAATTTTGATTTAGAGTAAATTGCAGTTTTATAGACTTTGTCACCAGGAAGTTACCCGCTAAATTATATTTTAACTGTCACTTTTAGTTTTTGAGATATGACATAAAGTTGCATTTTTTCTTATGGAATGGCCTATATTTTAATTAATTTTCGAATTCGTCATTGAATTCTTTTCAAAATGATGTATCATATGTCATAGTTTGATTGAGCGGTTTAGGAGATATTCAGCTTTTTCACTTATTTCTAGTGCGCTATGATTTCCTGCTGAGGCAGGTAAAGGCACTCCAGTATTTTTATTATTTTACACAGTCACAAATATAGTAAGGCTGGTTTGGAAAAATTATAATTCAGCTGACGGCCCTCAAAGCCTAGTTATAAAAAGTTTTAAAAATGATACATATTTCAAAATAAAATTAAAACTGTGCAAAATAATTTCATATCAAAGCGTCATAATATGTCAAATTGTTTAAACAATTGAAAACAATGACAAAACGCCAAGACGCAAGGCCAACTTGATTTGCATAGTATAAGATAACAAAACTATAGGAGCATTGAATAGGATTTGACAGCAAGGCTTTGATGTCAATGGCGCATGACGTCATTCAACGCACACTAGACAAAAATAAAAAACTTTAATTATCTCCGAAACCGCTCAATCAAACTATGACATATGATACATCATTTTGAAAAGAATGCAATCACGAATTCGAAAATTAATTAAAATATAGGCCATTCCATAAGAAAAAATGCAACTTTATATCATAGCTCAAAAACTAAAAGTGACAGTTAAAATTTAATTTAGCGTTTGAATTCCTCGTGACAAAGTCTATAAAATTGTAATTTACTCTAAATCAATATTTCCAATAATAACGAAGTTATAAACCCCCTTCCAAAATGCAGACTTTTCAAAAAGCCCCCGTAGCTCAAAGACGAGACGATATTTCAAAATGCGGTTTTCACTGTGAGTCTTCTCTTGAAATTTGAGCCTCGTAATGCGTGGTTTTTCTCTGTCTTCCCTAGAAGTACCTTAAACCCCCCAAAAGTGCCCAATTTGGGACACCCTGTACAGTGAAACCTCTCCTTGCGGGCACCTCTATTAAGCGGACACTCCCTTTAGGCGGACAAATTTGTTGGAACCAAGCTTTTGCCTATGTCTTTACATGTAAAATTCCCTCCTATAACCGGACACTCTAATAACCGGACGCGGACAATTTTTTTTGGTTAAAAAATTCTGAAACCTCCCTTAACCGGACGCGAACCTCTGAAAACTGGACGGAGCGCTGCACGACATGGGCATAAATATTATGTAGTATGTTGGCAACAAGGCACTCTGCAGCCGGGGAATTACCTCTTTCCGTTTTAATGCGGAGACGAAATACATCTGTCGTATTTACAACATTATTTGATTCAGCGGGACTGCTGTATTAATTGTTCAGTGGGGTAATAATAGATCTCTTTGAAATGGCGCCTAGTAAAAAACTTCTTATTTTATGTGGAAAAATGAAAATTGTTAACGTTTCATGGAAGGAACATCTACCAACACGAAATATCGCCGAAAATTTTAATGTCGGAAAATCTCAGGCAGCGGAAATTGTTAATAAATATATATCAAAATTTCGCATTTACCCCTCTTAAGCGGACACCTTCAATAAGCGGACAAAATCGACGGAACCGTGAGTGTCCGCTTATGGGAGGTTTCACTGTATATGTCTATTTTTTGCCATATTTTCATTATGTTCGGTATTGTTTTGCCTATAGGCACTATTCAATTGGCACCTAATATCAGTCTTGCCTAGCATAGAAAATTTTATGTGGTTATTTAAATACGTAGCATTTATTTACTTTGTGTCATTAACTTTTCACTAAAGTGCTTGATATGACACATTCCCTTTGCCACCCACGCAGGATCACTTCGTATATTGTTCATAATAAGACAAGTAAAGCAAAAAAAAGCATTTCGTTTTTCACAACCGCACATCTAGTTTTCAGTATCGTTTAATTTTTTATTACTTGCACTAAAATTTTGGTTAATTTTTAGGATTTTATGTGGCCCTAAAGATTTTATTTGTAATCGAAGTTCATATGTCAACGTATTTAAATTTGCACAGTTAATTATATAATCGACGGTATTTATTTCCATATTGAAAACAAACAAAAACAAAAACAATGGACACGCGACCGGCAAGGCTTTTAACTACTAACCCCGACCCCAAATAAAAGAAACTCATCGTCTTCACTAAGGATAGAACCGGCAACACGTAGGAAGGGCAACGAACG
The DNA here is from genome assembly GCA_963576565.1 of Aspidapion aeneum. NCBI lineage: Eukaryota > Metazoa > Arthropoda > Insecta > Coleoptera > Brentidae > Aspidapion > Aspidapion aeneum. Next base: position 17,326,368 of record OY755038.1, on the reverse strand, counting down.
GTTTGGCACGATGAATATGGCCGACGTCAACTAAAACAAACATTCGTCCCGCCCCCGCGCGAGAACAGCCACCCATACACCGCTGAAAAACGGGTGAAATTGAAATCTTGTCCCGCGCGGTGCTGCCGACTTGTAACTATTTACGCTAAAAAAGTTTACCCAGTAAACAACAGACTCAGTCTTTTTTTTAATTAATCAGTTAAAAATACTGGTTGTTGTCTAGTTTTGGGAGGGCACTGCCCTCCCTGTAGCAGCTGCCACTGCTTTTAGGGCTAATTATTTTTGTATATTTTTTAAGGTCTATCGAGCATTTCTCCTTTGCCAGGCTTAGAACTTTGGCTAGCCTATCTCGAGTACACCCATCGTTGCGGCGGATCTCCAGAAAAACTCGACAAGCTTTTCCAGAAAGCTATCGAGCAGTTGGGATATCTAAATGATCCTTCGTTTAAAGTGTACAAATGGTATGCCAGAATGCTGGCCCATAGGGGGGACATAAAGGATGCTAGGAAAGTTTGGGGACAGATTATGAGTAGCCCTGAAAACAAAGGTACGATATTTACGTATATTATTCAAGGTAAAATTTCTGAAATTCGACTTCTATATTACTTTTGGCAAATTGTTGATTTTTTCTATTCAAATCTATCAAACCCAACCAAGTTTCTTAGGAAGAATGTGTCCTATAACTCCTATACTTTGTTATAAACAATAAAATTTCATTTTAAACGCTATATAGCAAAGTGGGATTAATTAACGAATTAACACTTCAAGGGCGTCCGTAAATTAAATCATTTTAAGAATAACAAAACAAACCATTTTTGTTACAAGTTTTAACTAACTTTCTCTTATGTACTACACTTTATTGTAGACAGAAAAATGCCCTTTAGCTCCTTCTCTATTGTTAGATAGAATTAATTCACAATTTGAAACAAAACATGCAATTCTTTCAGGTTCAGCGGTGGTTTGGCTGGAATATTCACACTTGGAACGTCAATATGGAGAGCCTCACACTCTTAGAATCCTTTTCCAAAAAGCTCTGGCAGCGATAAAGGACTGGCCTCAATCTATCATGGATGAATGGATTCTTTACGAAAGACATTTTGGTACCTTAGAAGATGTTCTAAAGTGTGTTCAAAAATGTCGAGAAGTCACTGAAACAATTGCAAAAAAAATTAAGGAAGAAGGTTCGACTAAACAAGCACCAAAGGATTCTGCACACGAGTTCAAAGAACCCTACGCAAAATCAAGAAAAAGGAAGCACGATGAAGAGAGACCCGTAGAAAAAAAGCGATTTAGGGAAGAAAGAAGAGAGAGAGAAGATAGGCGAGAACCAGCAAAGAAACCTGCAGAAAAACCTCAGTCACAGTTAAAAGAAAAAACACCGGAAACCACTGTATTTGTAAGCAATATTCATTCGAGTGTAGACGAGAAAAAACTGAAATCTATGTTCCCAAATGCCGCCGCTATAGAACTAGTAAAAGATAAGTTTGGCAAATCACGCTGTTTTGGTTACGTTCAATTTAACCAACCCGAAGAAACCCTGGTTGCACTAGCTCGAGATAGGGAACCCTTAAACGGGCGTCCTGTTTTTATTTCAGAGCTCAAACCGGATAGACAAGAAAGAAAACCAGCGTTTAGATACGCCCAAAGTGTCGAGGGAAATAAATTGTTTGTTAAAGGTTTACCTTTTAGCAAATCGAAGGAAGATGTACAGAAAATATTTGAACCTTATGGTGCAAAAGATGTCAGGTTGGTTTACAAAAAGAGTGGACAACCAAAGGGAATTGCCTATGTCGAATTTGAAAACGAAGAAAAAGCAAAAAAAGCCATGGAAAAAACTGATAAAATGAAAGTCGACGACTTTGAAATTTCAGTAGCGATCAGTGCACCACCACCAAAAAATGCCATTAAATTTGATAATATAAGAGAAAGGGAGCCCATAAGGCACGCTAGAACCATGTTAATGGTTCCCCGATCTCTACAAGTTAAGAACGCCCCTAGTTCTAGCAAAAGTAAACCAGTCGAACAGTCAGACTCAAAAGATAGCAATGGTAGTAACAGTAGTGGAAATAGCACACCTCAAGCCAAAAGTAATGCTGATTTTCGAAATATGTTTATAAAGAAATAAGTCGAAAATGTGTGACATTACACAATTATTTTAATTAATATAATTTAGAAACTAGTTTCGTATACATTGTTGCGTTTCGTAATAAGCCAGAGTAAGCTAAGGTTGCACTACGTAAAGATAAGAAACCTTTAAACTTGCATCCTGCGTTTATTTTATAGTTTGAACCTAACAAATCTCGCTGTTTTGATTACGTTCAATCTTTGATTATACAACTCTCATACTTGTAAACATTGGTTCAATTTAACAAACCCGAAGAAACCCTGGTTGCACTAGCCTGAGATAGGGAACCCTTAAACGGGCGTCCTGTTTTTATTTCAGAGTTCAAACCGGATAGACAAGAAAGAAAACCAGCGTTTAGATACGCCCAAAGTGTCAAGGGAATTAAATTTTTTGTAAAAGGTTTACCTTTCAGCAAATCGAAGGAAGATCCTCGATCTCTACAAGTTAAGAACGCCCCTAGTTCCAGCAAAAGTAAACCAGTCGAACAGTCAGACTCAAAAGATAGTAATGGTGGTAATAGCAGTGGAAATAGCCTACCTCAGACCAAAAGTAATGCTTATTTTCGAAATATGTTTTTAAAGAAATAAGTCGTAAATGTGTGACACAATTATTTTAAATAATATAATTTAGAAACTAGTTTCATATATATTGTTGCGTTTCGTAATAAGCCAGAGTAAGCTATGGTTGCACTACGTAAAGATAAGAAATCTTTAAACTTGCATCCTGCGTTTATTTTATAGTTTAAACCTAACAAATCTCGCTGTTTTGATTACGTTCAATCTTTGATTATACAACTCTCATACTTGTATACATTGGTTCAATTTAACAAACCCGAAGAAACCCTGGTTGCACTAGCCTGAGATAGGGAACCCTTAAACGGGCGTCCTGTTTTTATTTCAGAGTTCAAACCGGATAGACAAGAAAGAAAACCAGCGTTTAGATACGCCCAAAGTGACAAGGGAAATAAATTGTTTGTAAAAGGTTTACCTTTTAGCAAATCGAAGGAAGATCCTCGATCTCTACAAGTTAAGAACGCCCCTAGTTCCAGCAATAGTAAACCAGTCATACAGTCAGACTCAAAAGATAGTAATGGTGGTAATAGTAGTGGAAATAGCCTACCTCAGACCAAAAGTAATGTTGATTTTCGAAATATGTTTTTAAAGAAATAAGTCGAAAATGTGTGACACAATTATTTTAAATAATATAATTTAGAAACTAGTTTCATATATATTGTTGCGTTTCGTAATAAGCCAGAGTAAGCTATGGTTGCACTACGTAAAGATAAGAAATCTTTAAACTTGCATCCTGCGTTTATTTTATAGTTTAAACCTAACAAATCTCGCTGTTTTGGTTACGTTCAATCTTTGATTATACAACTCTCATACTTGTATACATTGGTTCAATTTAACAAACCCGAAGAAACCCTGGTTGCACTAGCCTGAGATAGGGAACCCTTAAACGGGCGTCATGTTTTTATTTCAGAGTTCAAACCGGATTGACAAGAAAGAAAACCAGCGTTTAGATACGCCCAAAGTGTCGAGGGAAATAAATTGTTTGTTAAAGGTTTACCTTTTAGCAAATCGAAGGAAGATGTACAGAAAATATTTGAACCTTATGGTGCAAAAGATGTCAGGTTGGTTTACAAAAAGAGTGGACAACCAAAAGGAATTGCCTGTCGAATTTGAAAACGAAGAAAAAGCAAAAAAAACCATGGAAAAAACTGATAAAATGAAAGTCGACGACTTTGAAATTTCAGTAGCGATCAGTGCCCCACCACCCAAAAATGCTATTAAATTTGATAATATAAGAGAAAGGGAGCCTATAAGGCACGCTAGAACAATGCTGATGGTTCCTCGATATCTACAAGTTAAGAACGCCCCTAGTTCCAGCAAAAGTAAACCAGTCGAACAGTCAGACTCAAAAGATAGCAATGGTAGTAACAGTAGTGGAAATAGCATACCTCAAGCCAAAAGTAATGATGATTTTCGAAATATGTTTTTAAAGAAATAAGGCGAAAATGTGTGACATTACACAATTATTTTAATTAATATAATTTAGAAACTAGTTTCGTATACATTGTTGCGTTTCGTAATAAGCCAGAGTCAGCTAAGGTTGCATTACGTAAAGATAAGAAACCTTTAAACTTGCATCCTGCGTTTATTTTATAGTTTAAACCTAACAAATCTCGCTGTTTTGATTACGTTCAATCTTTGATTATACAACTCTCATACTTGTAAACATTGGTTCAATTTAACAAACCCGAAGAAACCCTGGTTGCACTAGCCTGAGATAGGGAACCCCTAAACGGGCGTCCTGTTTTTATTTCAGAGTTCAAACCGGATAGACAAGAAAGAAAACCAGCGTTTAGATACGCCCAAAGTGTCAAGGGAATTAAATTGTTTGTAAAAGGTTTACCTTTTAGCAAATCGAAGGAAGATCCTCGATCTCTACAAGTTAAGAACGCCCCTAGTTCCAGCAAAAGTAAACCAGTCGAACAGTCAGACTCAAAAGATAGTAATGGTGGTAATAGTAGTGGAAATAGCCTACCTCAGACCAAAAGTAATGCTGATATTCGAAATATGTTTTTAAAGAAATAAGTCGAAAATGTGTGACACAATTATTTTAAATAATATAATTTAGAAACTAGTTTCATATATATTGTTGCGTTTCGTAATAAGCCAGAGTAAGCTATGGTTGCACTACGTAAAGATAAGAAATCTTTAAACTTGCATCCTGCGTTTATTTTATAGTTTAAACCTAACAAATCTCGCTGTTTTGATTACGTTCAATCTTTGATTATACAACTCTCATACTTGTATACATTGGTTCAATTTAACAAACCCGAAGAAACCCTGGTTGCACTAGCCTGAGATAGGGAACCCTTAAACGGGCGTCCTGTTTTTATTTCAGAGTTCAAACCGGATAGACAAGAAAGAAAACCAGCGTTTAGATACGCCCAAAGTGTCAAGGGAATTAAATTGTTTGTAAAAGGTTTACCTTTTAGCAAATCGAAGGAAGATCCTCGATCTCTACAAGTTAAGAACGCCCCTAGTTCCAGCAAAAGTAAACCAGTCGAACAGTCAGACTCAAAAGATAGTAATGGTGGTAATAGTAGTGGAAATAGCCTACCTCAGACCAAAAGTAATGCTGATATTCGAAATATGGTTTTAAAGAAATAAGTCGAAAATGTGTGACACAATTATTTTAAATAATATAATTTAGAAACTAGTTTCATATATATTGTTGCGTTTCGTAATAAGCCAGAGTAAGCTATGGTTGCACTACGTAAAGATAAGAAATCTTTAAACTTGCATCCTGCGTTTATTTTATAGTTTAAACCTAACAAATCTCGCTGTTTTGATTACGTTCAATCTTTGATTATACAACTCTCATACTTGTATACATTGGTTCAATTTAACAAACCCGAAGAAACCCTGGTTGCACTAGCCTGAGATAGGAAACCCTTAAACGGGCGTCCTGATTTATTTCAGAGTTCAAACCGGATAGACAAGAAAGAAAACCAGCGTTTAGATACGCCCAAAGTGACAAGGGAAATAAATTGTTTGTAAAAGGTTTACCTTTTAGCAAATCGAAGGAAGATCCTCGATCTCTACAAGTTAAGAACGCCCCTAGTTCCAGCAATAGTAAACCAGTCATACAGTCAGACTCAAAAGATAGTAATGGTGGTAATAGTAGTGGAAATAGCCTACCTCAGACCAAAAGTAATGCTGATTTTCGAAATATGTTTTTAAAGAAATAAGTCGAAAATGTGTGACACAATTATTTTAAATAATATAATTTAGAAACTAGTTTCATATATATTGTTGCGTTTCGTAATAAGCCAGAGTAAGCTATGGTTGCACTACGTAAAGATAAGAAATCTTTAAACTTGCATCCTGCGTTTATTTTATAGTTTAAACCTAACAAATCTCGCTGTTTTGGTTACGTTCAATCTTTGATTATACAACTCTCATACTTGTATACATTGGTTCAATTTAACAAACCCGAAGAAAACCTGGTTGCACTAGCCTGAGATAGGGAACCCTTAAACGGGCGTCCTGTTTTTATTTCAGAGTTCAAACCGAATAGACAAGAAAGAAAACCAGCGTTTAGATACGCCCAAAGTGACAAGGGAAATAAATTGTTTATAAAAGGTTTACCTTTTAGCAAATCGAAGGAAGATCCTCGATCTCTACAAGTTAAGAACGCCCCTAGTTCCAGCAAAAGTAAACCAGTCGAACAGTCAGACTCAAAAGATAGTAATGGTGGGAATAGTAGTGAAAATAGCCTACCTCAGACCAAAAGTAATGCTGATTTTCGAAATATGTTTTAAAGAAATAAGTCGAAAATGTGTAACATCAAATATAATTTAGAAACTAGTTTCGTATATATTGTTGCGTTTAGTAATAAGCCAGAGTAAGCTATGGTTGCACATAGAGATAACAAAACCTTTAAACCTGCATCCTGCGTTTATTTTTGAGTTTAAACCTGACAAATCTCGCTGTTTTGGTTACGTTCAATTTAACAAACTCGAAGAAACCCTGGTTGCACTAGCTCGACATAGGGAACCCTTAAACGGGCGTCCTGTTTTTATTTTGCTGATGGTTCCTCGATCTCTACAAGTTAATAACGCCCCTAGTTCCAGCAGAAGTAAACCAGTCGAACAGTCAGACTCAAAAGATAGTAATGGTAGTAACAGTAGTGGAAATAACATACCTTAAGCCAAAAGTAATGCTGATTTTTTAAATTAATTTCATTTAGTTTCGTATATATTGTTGCGTTTAGTAATAAGCCAGAGTAAGCTGTGGTAGTACTACATAGAGATAAAAAACCTTTAAACTTGTATCCTGCGTTTATTCTAAACTTTAAACCTGACAAATCTCGCTATTTTGGTTACGTTCAATTTAACAAACCTGAAGAAACCATGGATGCACTAGCTCGAGATGGGGAACCCTTACAAAGACGTCCAGTTTTCATTTTAGAGATCAAACCAGATAGACAAGAAAGAAAACCAACGATTAGATACGTTCAATCTATTGAGGGAAATAAATTGTTTGTAAAAGGTTTATCTTTTAGTAAATCGAAGGAAGATGTACAACAAATATTTGAACTTTATGGTGACAAAGTCAGGTTGGTTTTTAAAAAGAGTGGACAACTAAAAGCAATTGCCTAGGTCGAATTTGAGAATGAAGACAAAGCAAAGAAAGCCATGGAAAAAACTGACAAAATGAAAGTCTAGGACTTTGAAATTTCAATAGCGATTGATGCACCTCTACCAAAAAATGCTATTAAGTTAAATAATTTACGAGAAAGGGAGCCTACAAGGCAGGCTAAAACCATGCTGATGGTTCCTCGATCTCTACAAGTTAAGAACACCCTTGGTTCCAGCAAAAGTAAACCAGTGGCATAGCCAGACTCAAAAGATAGCAACTATAGTAAAAGTAGCAGAAACATCCTGCCTCAGACCAAAAATAATTCTAATTTTCGAACTATGTTTTTAAAGATATCAGTTAAAAATGTGGATTTCACATAATTTTTTTTTAACGTTCATAAAATATTTTTTAGTATATAATACTATAGTGTTTCGTTTAAAAAGTCAAGTCTATTCATATATGTTTTAAATGTAACTGTTTTTAGTACTAAATTTGCTACCTAATTTTTGTGTTCTCTGCATTATGCGGTGATGTCGTGTAGGGTGAAAAAAATCATTTAGAGATCTTGTGTGAAAAAACGCAAAAGCACGTCGAATTTTATTTTTGACTGCTGATTTTTTCAGAGAATGTGCATGTGGTGGACCAAAAATAAGTAAAATAAATCAACAAATAAATACATGATATGTTTTTAAATCTAAAAATCGAAGCAGTATTCAAAAATAAGTGTTTAAAAAAACATAATTTTATACAAAAATTTACTATGAAAAAGATGCAGCCAAAAACAAAAATCGACGTGTTTAAGCGTTTTTCAAAACCAGAAGTTCTTTTTATTTTAATTAATTAAATTAATTTGTTGCAAACCACACGACATCACCGTATACATAAATTTATCTATAGTCGGATTTTTCTGTAAGTGTAGACATAAACATTTTAGATATATAATAAAAAATGGCACAAAAATATGAACATAATTTCATTAAATTATAATATAATGAACAAAGATACCAGAAAATAACGTTATTACCCTAATCGAAAAATCCCAGTATAACACAAAATTCGTAAAATTTAAACTTGTTCAATATACGGTGAGTATAAGTTATGATATTGTTTTTTTTTGTTCCTGAGTTCACCTTCAAATCTATAATAATACTGAAAATTAAAACAAAAAATATTAGGGAAAATTGTGTGAAAGAAATATACCAAATAATTATTTAAAACAAACACATATTTATTTGATAAAGAATCCAGTAACGCTTTACAACCCTAACAGTTAGTAATAATCACCTAATGACTTCCATGATATACATATGTCCTATTTTATAAAAATAGTAAATACATAATATTAGAATGCAACTTTCTGTGAAGATCATATACAGAGTGATTCAAAACTAAAGCCTTGTCCCATTTGCCTAGAGTACTTTCCCAAGTTATGTCAAGTAGGTGTACTTGCCGAATTCCTAGGTACTTACATCAAGCTAGAAAATCGTTTTTTTTTTAATACAAAAAATTTGTAAATTTATTAAATTACCGTTTAGACGCACCAGTCAGTACTTGGTAAAAAAATTTCAAATGAATACAAGGCTTAAACTAAAAATGCATAAAATATCAATTTGATAAAAAAACCTATGCTTTTTTAACCTAATATTGGTAATAAAGAGAAATAATTATTATTCATATGTGGTAAGTTCTGAAACAAGATGCTAGCCCTACCAAGTCCACTTTTGAATCCTTGACTTCACATGCGCAGATCTACCAATTTATTTACCTCATGTATTAGAATAGATGAATACAGGGTGATTTTCACTTGAATGATTCTAACCACATGAAAATAGAAAGTTTCAAAAACTTAACCTTACGAAATCTAACCGAACCGAACCAAAGCAAACTGAACCAATAATTAAAAAAAAAAAAAACTTTCCTGACTTCCTACCCGGGATCCTAGAGGATGTGAATCCGAACCGAACCGAACCTAACTAAACCGAACCAAACCCAACCTAACCTAACCAAACACAACAACACTGCTAATTAGGTTTGTATGTATGTATGTATTCGAAAGTGGTGGCAGGCCCTACTGGACCTCCATGCACTGCGACCACAAATGGATCTATTGTGCCCACGTACCTACATACTGAGTTTGACTAAAGTGGCATATTTTTTTTCCACCCAGTACATGAAAAAACTCTGCAGATTACAACAATAAATGATTTAGGCTTAACACTTTTAGCTAATTAGGTTCATATAATGATTTAGGCTTAACACTTTTAGCTAATTAGGTTTAGTTGGGTATGGTTAGGTTTGGATAGGTTCGGTACGGATTCACATCCTCTAGGATCCCGGGTAGGAAGTCAGGAAAGTTTTTTTTGAAAAAATTATTGGTTTAGTTTGCTTTGGTTCGGTTCAGTTAGATTTGATTAGGTTTCGTTAGGTTAGGTTTTTGAAACTTTCTATTTTCATTTGGTTAGAATCATTCAAGTGAAAATCACCCTGTTCATCTCTTCTAATGCATGAGGTAAATAATATTGGTAGATCTGCTCATGCGAAGTCAAGGATTCAAAGTGGACTTGGTAGGGCTAGCGTCTTGTAGTTCTGAATCACCCTATAAAGGCACTTTGATTTGGTGTACCGACATCCTCCGGTATCATTTTATCTCATCCTTATTTTTAATTTGTTTCTGGTTATATGGGACAGTGTAAGAATACCAAGCGAATCAAAAAAATACACAGTAAAATAGCGATTTTCATAACAAGTGCAGAAAATAGATTTTTCCGCAAGCAAATGCCGTTGACGGAACGATGCGTAGCGAGTTTTGTCAACCATTTAAGTGCGGAAAATAGGTTTCTGCAAGCGTTGGGAACAATTGTTTTTCTACAAGCGCCAGAAAAATATAAAAAGTATAAGAAAAATAAACGCGAACCATACGCCTTTTCTTTCAAAAACAAGTGTTTTAACGAAATTTAACATCTTACCTTTACACTATAGCAACCAAGGCGTTGCATAGGCCAAGGTCTGTAGAGAATAGGTTGCCTGGTAACTCTATTCTCGAAGCGGCGAGAGAGGTGACAATGCGTCATTTAGAGCGCCAAGACTTGATTAGAGCGCTATGTTTACATGTGTTTTTAAGTATTTTTAATCTTCGATGGTTCATTTTTTACATTTGTGATGTTTTTTTTTGGACTATATTTATTTAAAAACTGTAAATACTTGTTCTAGTTTGTTCTAGATTTCAAAAAAAGTGTGAAATTCACTCCGTCTGGGAAAAGAAACGTTTATTGAACTAAAACAAAGGAAAAAAATCGGCAACACGCTAGAAGCTTACCTTCTTTCATTTAACAGCAGTTCCACGGTTTCACTCACGGCACCGCGGACTTTCTTGTGGATGGAATTTTGGTCTTAATCTTAAAACAAGTGTGACTTCTTTCAGTATCTTTTCGGAAGTGGTTTTTCATTCCCATGACAAATACAGGGGGGCGCTTCAAACTCCCAGCGTGTGCAAAGCGCGCATGATTTTTGCCAAAATGATCAGGTGTTCGAAAAGAAAATAACTTTCAACAAAGAGAAAAATTATCACCTGATCGGAATTTTTCCACACAAGGAGTTTCTTTTTTAAAGGTTTGAGTAAAGGGCCCAAAAATATCAAAACAAAATTTAGGGTTAGGTTTTCCCAAAAATTCAAACAAAAAATAACTGGCAGTATTAAACAACCACGTAACGTATCCTCTACACACCTTGCGCATAGGCAATATTTAAAAACTTTAAATCCTTACAGGGTTTTTAAATATTTATATTTTCCACAATAGTGCCACAAAGAATTTTCTGCACTTAGAATAGTGTGGAATATCACATTTTTCACACGCTTGTAGAAAAAATACTTTAGATATTCTGGTTACATACTGGGGTATGTAGGTCAAAAAAAACTATTAATATTCGGAACCTCACAGTAGCAATTTTTGATTAAGTACCTCCATGTTTTTTTTTTGAACCGTTAACATACATTTTGAGCAATTCTTAAAATAGTATTAAATTAATTAAAATAAATTTAAAATTGTTTTGAACAATTTTGCATTTTTTGAAAAATTTTATTCATGTGATTGTTATAATTTTTGGCACAATATATTGTTATCTGTTAATTGACACATTTTATTGCTTGGAAAGATATTTGAACTTGATTCGGTTTTGATAGTTATGTTGAAAATGAAAAAAATATATATTCTTTAAAAAAGTACCATAAAATATATGTATAAGTAAATTCGTTTCTTTTCTAAAAAAATTTAAATCCTACACATTTATACAAATCTTTTTAAAAGTAAGAAAAGTAATTAAAAAAATTAAAACATATTTATTTCAATTTCTTGTAGTTTTTCAAAAAGAAAACCTACAAATAATTAATCAAAGCAAAACACTTGGCAAGGTGGATATTGACACAAATATCCCATCCAGATAAGATGGGATATTTGTAGCAAAATATCAATCAAATCAAAATGGATAAAAAACAGAATATTTTTAAAGAAAAACTCATTCAAAACTATAAAAGGTCAAAACATACTTCAGAAAACATTAATTACTACTACAGAGTTTTTTCAAGTTATAGTTTTACGTTTTCTTATAATAAACCAACATGTGTTTCAGTGTTTTTTTTAAATTCTTACAAGGGGTTAAGCAAAGGCAGGGCTCTCAGCACCTTCATATTTTATGAAAATGTTCATATTTTTTTTCAGACTTCATAAAACTTCATATTTTTAGAAAAACCTTATTTATTTATATTTTTCATATTTTCCCCAATGAAGAAACTTCAGTCATAGAATAAGTGTGAAAATTTTCAATATTTTTCCTAGTCTTGAATTTTGAGTCCCTTTTAGTTTATTATTAGTTTGTTGCCTCTGAGAAAGTCTGAATAAAGTAGGGCCTTTTTGCCTTTTGTTTTATTATTCTGATGTTTGCTGCATTTTTAATGTTAATTAGTTGTTTTGGTCATCCGTGGTTAGTTCTGAAAAAGTCTAATTGAGCAGGGCTTTTTCATGAATTTTATTATTTTACTCTGTAATGTTGAGTTTTTTTTAATGTTTGGGCTCGGAATAGGTATTTAAAGTATACCAAGTATATCATCGAGTATACTTAAGTTTTCTGTGTTACTAGATGTTTTGGTATATTTCCACAAAAGTCTACTGCACTTATTTCAAGAAATAGAATATAGAGTACCTATTTTCAAGAAATGTAGAGTAGGTCTCAAACCGCTATTTTTGAGAAAGAAAAAATATTTTTTTTTAAGTTAAATCATTAACATATTAATTTGTAGGATGTTTCGTAAGAGATTTACAATGTTTGTGCTTTTTAATGGTATAGGATAAAGCCTACAACTTTTACATTTATAAATGTTTTTTATTTCTTTGAATAATTGCAGTAGACCTTGGTTTAAAAATACGGAAACACCTTATACCTTGTAAAAAATGCTTTAAAAAATTGTGCCTTGTTTTTGTTTGGTTCGGTTCGGTATACCATACCCCAATCCAGGCCTAATTCAACTTGAAAATGTTTGTTTGTTTTTTTCTTAATAAATAAAATTAAGAAATATATATTTTTGCTGAGTAAACAAGCCATTTGGTAGAGGACCAAAAAAAACTTAATTTTTTATTCATATTTCCTTCATATTTTGTTTTCTTAATTTCATATTTTTCATAATTTTATTAAAAAAGTTCATATTTTTCATATTATTTTGCTGTTTATCTGTTGAGAAATTTATGTTTGAAAAGTACCTCCTTTTTAAACCATCTAATAAGATATTTTTAACCTAGTATCTAGGGGTGAAATAAAAGAACGAAAAATTATAAAAATGTTTCTTGTGCTGAGCCAAGACTCGAACCTGTAACCTCTGGCTATGTACGTTAACGCCCTACCAATTGAGCTGCCAAACACATGGATATCAATTTTTAAAACTTTTAATTAGCGTAAGTGTATAAGGACACTAGTTTTCAGGGTATTCACTCAAACAAACATTCACGTATTTAATGATTCTTTAATTAATTAAAGGACGAAAAATCATAAAAATGTTCAGCCGGGAGTCGAACCCGGAACCTTTGGCTATGTACGCCAACGCCCTACCAATTGAGCTACCAAACACGAGTACACATTTTAAAACCTCCACTTGTTAGTGACACAGTATAGGATTGATACTTATTACGTCTAATTGAGTTCATACCCTAACACCCACTAAGCACAAAATCGTAAAAAACGTTAAATAAATGTTGAAAAAAATATGTTTTTTTTTTATAACACAAATTTGTGTTAAAATTAAGTCAACTTTTGACATTAAAAAAACATGTAGAAAATCCTAACGAAAATTTCATGTAAAAGCATTACCAAAAATATATTTCTTAATAACGTTAAGAAACCAGCATTAAAAAAACCATAATTTCACTAACATTAATAATACCATCAATATATGGTTATTTTTATAATGTTTCTTTCTTTATCTCATTTCTAACGTTGAATTTAAGATATATGAAGCTAATAAATGTTTTGTTTTTAAACAAAACAAAAATGATACTATAGAGGGCGCTGCCGCATAGTTCCACTACCAGAACGGGCCATCGCCATGTTTATAGTTGCATTTCGCTGCGAGTTCATACGAGTCGATAGCAGATACGCTTTGTGCAATTTTGGTTACAATATTTACCTTTTGTAGAAACAAACATGGCAAATTAAAAGCACAATTATTAATAATGATAGTGAATACATATTTGGATAGGAATTTTACTCCAGTTGTGTGGGAAAGATGGTATAGTTAAAGAGCAACATATGTGTATGCAGTGATCTAAATGAAGCACCACAACCTAAGGTAAGAAAGTAAACAAAAGAAAAAAAAATGGTTTTGTATGAAATATCGCATACCTAACGTTATAGGTAATCAGACAGGGAATGCGACAATTCACCACGAATGATTAGCCGCCGGACCTTAAACCGCGTATTCATTTGAGGCAGAATTCGCAAGCCTTGCAGTGGGACGAAATAAATGCTTCGTTTGCATTCATGCTAAATTGAATAGGCGCCTTGAAATTGTTTGCCTTGTATTCACTTGAGCATGAATTGTTTGGCCTCGTAGCGAGGCACTTACTACAAAATTATTGTTTACATAGAATTTTAAATTTTATTTTCAGAAGCTACGAATACGAATTTCCTTTACTGAGTGTGGAGTTCACGAAAACCTCAACTGACTGTTGCTGCCCTGCGTTTCCAAAATAGAAGAATTTTATTTACGTTATTTATGTTACCTTATCTTTAGAGATATTTGGAAAAAATATATTTTTTCATTGTTAAAAAAACATTTATTTTTCAATGTTAGAAAAACATTTTATTTCCACTGTTAAAAATCAATATTTTTTTAACGTTCGAAAAACACTTTAAGAAAACGTTATAAAAACATAAGATTATTTTTCTAACGTCAGAAAACGGGTTATTAAGCTTCTTTTTCACTATGAATATGACGCTGGAACTAACATCCAACCTAACGTTGTTTAAATTATACATTATTTTGACACTATTAAAACGTTTTTGTGTTTAGTGGACAGTGGAAACGAAGATTAAAATCGATTGAATAACTTGGTCGAGTAAATACCCTGGGACATAGCGTTTCCATATTGTGCATTATTGCACTTTGACATTTAAAATTGTTTAGCCTCATTTAAAAAAAATCTACTGGTACCCAATAAACTACACATCAAATTTCACCATATTTGGATGAATAGTTTATTAGTTATACGCGATTATACATATGCCCCCTCCATTTTTTAATTCAATTTAAATGTCACAGTTATAAGAGAAAACAATCTTTTAATAAACTCTATAATTGTCCTGAACACTGGTTAAGAGCAAAATACGAGGTCTGGCTAATAAATAACGAGACTGCTCGCCTAGATGGGTGGGGTAAAAAACGAATAGTGCCTTGGGTATCTAGATATCTTGTCTATGCACGTCCCAAAACACGTGTCCGTCACTATTATAGTATTTGTGCAGTAGCGGTTTGAAACGAACGTGTTTTTTTCTCGTGTCGAAAACCATGTGTGACGAAAAACAGGAGCAACATATCCATCTCAAATTTCTCGTTAAATTGAAAAAAACTCCGACTGAGTGCTATAAATTACTGCAAGAGGCCTCTGGGGATAATTCCCTATCTCGTGCGCGTGTTTTTGAGAGGTGTAAGCGCTTTAGTGAGGGCTGAGAGACCATTGAAGATGACCAGCGCCCAGGTCGCCCTGTGACTGTTTCAGCTCCAATGTTGATCGTTTTTTTTCGACATTAACGGTATCGTGCCCAAGTAACATTTCTTTATTTATAGCAGAAGCTAAAAGGTTGCCAGCGCCTTTTCTTAAAACCATTAGTTTCAATGTTTGGTCGCTAGTACGTTCCCATTACCCTTATATACCCCTTAGCCCTCCTAAATGGGACTCCCCAATTGGTGGTGACAACCTATGTATTAAACTCACTATAAAACCATAAGAAATAAACTCCAGCTTCGCCCTCTAGCGGTTCCACCAGTATAGAACCTTTTAGAGCCTAAAGCTATTATGCCAGGTTCTAAAAGCAACTCAGAAACGTCCTCTATCCTATTATAAAACTAGATTTGGTAATTTGGTATCCTGGCGATTCTGTTGAATACCATAATACCTTTAGAGTAAAGAAGTTTTCCTATAAAAGCTATGGCGATATTTTAGATTCACAATGGCTATATAAAATAATTTTGGTCACAAAATTGCAAAAAATGTCAGAGTCCCAAAATTATTTTATCACATAAAAATATACCGAGTTTGTCTTTTTGTTGATGATCAAATTGCCTGCCAGATTTATTTTTCTGATAAAATCGTATCTGAAAAGCTCTCAAAACAAGCGCGCCAGTTCAAGAATGCTTTTTAATAGTTTTTTGATAACAATATAGCAAATATTTAAAATTAAAAAAAAATCATTTACACTATTTACCATTAAAAAAGTCTGTTTGGTTTACACAAATCAAAATTAAAGTAAAATTATTGTTAAAAAACACTGCTAAAACGACTAGATAAATACTTTCTCTTTACAATATTTTTTAAATAAATTTATATACGCCATTATGGTTTTATAGTGGTCACTTGGTTTTATTTGTTACTGTATCGCAACAAGGATTTTTGAGTGCCCTTATGAAACCAACAAAAAGAACAATGTAAACATAGTCAACATAACCTCACTTAAATTTTTTGTATTTGTTTTTAAAGTGTTTAAAAGCGTATAATTCAACACTTTTAAATGTTTTTTATCGTGCAATTTCGACACAATCGAGAGAGCCAGTGCAATGATATTCGTTGTGTCTGCAGGTTGGAGGGCAACCTCTTATATTGGCCGTCTAAACAGGCCTTTCTAGGCCTGGGTGTCCTACCCAGGAGGACGGAAACTCAACAATTATTAATTATTGGGCTTTAAATAATCAATCTTGCAATAGGTAGGTAGCAATCTGTACCTAGGTATATCTATTATTTTTACAAGAAATACCTAAAAAAATAAAACACGAAAGTATTTACTTACTTCTGTTAGAACCCTTAAGGAAACAAGGTTTTATATGGCCGCCTATTTAAATAATATTTAATATACAGCTATGGGTAACTATAAATACAAAAGAATTAAGTTTACCTTTAAGCCTTCCTATAAAACCTTTTTAAAATGCCTAAAAGTAATGGCAAAAACCAAAAGTCTAAAGTTTATATTTACCACTCTTAAAAACCTTAAGGAACCTAGGTTCTATATAAACTACTGGTAACTATAAAAACAAAAGGATATAAGATAACCTTTTAGCTCTATTATAAAACACTTTTGTGATGACCTAAAGTAATGAAAAAAACTAAATGACCAAATTTTATATTTATTTCTTTTTAAAAACTTTAGGTAAAATGGTTTTATAAGACCATCTTTATAAATCAGAAATCAATAAAACCAAAAGTATCTAAAAGGAACAGAAGGAATATCAGTTTTATTATACTCCCTTTATAAATCACTTTTTGGTTGTATAACACCCCTTTAGGTAATTGGCAATATAAATTACCTTTATGTAGCCAAATTGATCCTAAAACCCATAACAGCACCCTCTAAATAACCTAGGAACCAAATTAATAAAACCTTGAGTGGTAAAAATGTTACTTGGGTGATGACTGAATGGGTTCCAGAAGGTTAGACGGTCAACCAGAATTACTATTTGTCAGTTTTGGCAACACTGCTAGAACGAGTTTGTAAAAAACGGCCCGAGTTGTGGAAGAACAACTCGTGGATTTTGCATCAGGACAACGCACCTGCCCATAACGCACTATCTGTGAAGCAGTATTTGGCCACGAAGTGCTCGAACACCCGCCGTACTCACCAGATTTGGCATCGTGCGTATTTTTTTGTTTCCGAAGATAAAACTGCTATGAAAGGGACCCGATTTGAGTCGATTCGTGGAAGCGGTAAAGCAAAAAACGGCGGAGCTCATAAAGGCCCTCACCAAAGAAGACTTCCAGCACTGCTTCGATCAATGGAAAAAACGTATGGAAAGGTGTGTGGCGGGGCGAGGGGAGTATATTGAAGGGGAGCATTCGAATGTAAAATAATTTTTATAATAAAACCCTTTTTCCGCAGCCTTCGTAAACTAACGAGCCACGAACCAGAAAAGGCAACATCGCAAATTGGCCGGCTGGTGGGCCGATATATACATGGGAGATATAAACATCTGCTATTTGTTTTGATTGTAGTTTGGCGATTTTGTATTTTTTTTTTGTAAAAACTAATAAACTGTGTTTAGGCGTGTTACATTTAATTTTTAAAACAAACAAAACATTTGGAAATAAATATCAGTGGCCATTAATCATGTTAAAAAATATGTAACAAAACCTAGAATAAACAGAAGAGAAATTACTTTTAAACAATTTGTGAGAACAATCCTAAAGTTCGATTCATAGTACCGTGAAGTAAGCAGTATGAAGTGAGAAGTAAGAAATAAAAATTGTTCCTTTCTTACTGCTAAGTTATTACTGTCAAGTTTGAACAACGGGATGTTTGTGGGATAGTTTCTTATGTCTGACTGCTTACTTTACAGAACTATGAATCTAGTTTAAGTGATACCATGTTAATTTAAACTTTAAATGAACTTACCTTTTTTTATATCTATTCTATTTAGCCTTCGTCAATCCATCTTTGGCCATGTTCTCCAGTTTACAATACATTTGTTCCATCAATCGTCTTTTTGTCTGATAATATGACCGGCAAATTTCCATTTTAATTTTGCTACTTCTGCTCTGACATCCCTTACTTTTGTTTTATTTCTTATCAATTCATTCCTTTTCTACCTGTTAGCTTTACATGTAACATTTGTCTTTCCATTGATCTTTGGGCTTTTGTTACCTTATCCATGTTTGATTTTGTAAGTGTCCAGGTCTGGGATTCATAGGTAAGTACAGGAAGGATACATTGGTTATACACTTCCGTTTTGAGGTACTGAGGATAATTTTTATTTCTTAATATGTTGCTTAATTTACCGAATGCTGCCCAGGCCAATCTTACTCGTCTCTTGATTTCAGCTGTTTGCTTTTCTTTTTTCAGTTTAATAATTTGTCCCGGGTCCTATATATTCCTCTACTTGTTCTATTTTCTTTTAGATTGATTGATATTATCAGCATATCTTGGTGGTTCAGAATTGTCCGTTTACTTTGATGCCTATTTCTTCCCAATCTAAGCTTTTAAAAACATCTTCTAGGGCCTGGTTAAATAATTTAGGGAATATTGTGTCACGCTGACACCTCTTCTTATGAGGATTGGCTTGGTTCCTCTGTGGATTTTGATTAATGTTGTTGCTTCACTATATATATTGGCTATTAAGTCTGTATATCTGTGATCTATTCGGCTATTAATTAAAGATCTTTTACTGCCCAGTGCTCAATGCTTTTTCGAAGTCTATAAACGCAATATATATTTATATATATTTCCATACCCTCCCTTTCTTCAATTTTTTTCGTTGTCGTCAGGATTTTCTCTTACTGGAGGTTTGGGGTTTGACATATACTCGGGTTGAGATTCAAATAGCCGAGGTATTGCCCCATTGTTTAACTTAGGGAATGTTAGTGGCACCTCCTTTTGTACTCCCTCTTTATCCCTAATTATCTCGGTTCTACCAACGTCACTTATGTCAAAATGTTTCCAACAAACCACTGAAGATGCAGTCACAACATAATCTTCTCTGTGTATGGCCTGAAGCCAAGCATTTTTTAGGTCATTTTCTTTAGCTTTAGCTTTAGCTAAAGGTTGTTTCGTGACCCCTAATGCATCGTTACTTTTGCAACCAGGTACCCAACACTTTCACGGCATGTTTAAAATTTAAAAAGAAAAAACAGACCAAAAATTCCAAACAAAAACAAACATCTAACCTCACTTATTACCGGTGTACAAAAGGTCTTTTTTACACAGCTTTTATTAAGTAGGTAATAAAATTTTAAGTTCACCACACATCTCACTAAAACCAGAACAGTTGTTTTATATGGTAACGCGATTTGAAATATACTAAAAGTTAAAAAAAAACATTATCTGCGCGGAAACGGCCAGTAACTAGCATGGTGGGCGACGCACGTGGACGAAAATGACTGGCCTCCGCGCTGTGTTGCCGTTTCTTCTGGTTCGTGGCTCGTTAGTTTACGAAGGCTGTGCTTTTTCGTAACCAGTCTCGTTATTTAATAGCCAAACCTGTTAAAACCATAAACACCCAAATTCTAGGGTTGATGTAGTTAATGATGTAATGCGCGGAATCGACGAATTAACTGTGTTGCCGTTTCTTCTGGTTCGTGGCTCGTTAGTTTACGAAGGCTGTGCTTTTTCGTAACCAGTCTCGTTATTTAATAGCCAAACCTGTTAAAACCATAAACACCCAAATTCTAGGGTTGATGTAGTTAATGATGTAATGCGCGGAATCGACGAATTAATCGTATCACTAGTGCCCTTAGAAAAAAAAAGGTTAAACTCTTTATAGTAAAACTCTTTGTAAAGTGTGTTTTGACCTTAAAAACGTATACTAACTAAACACTAACCAATAAGGCACATTTATTGGCACTATACCGTGACTGATGACTGCTTTCTTTTGCTACGGTAAGGTCAACAAATCATCCTGAAATCAAACAAAAAAACATTTTAAGTTGAGGAAAAAATATCAGTTTTAAGGGGTTGAACGTAAGGTAACTTTTTATCATACAAATTATGCCTAAACCCTTGGAAAAAGAAAAAGGAAAACCCCCAAACCCTTGGAAAAAAAAACAGGAAAACCCCCAACATTATAATTTGCTTCCCTAACCCTATAAATGTAAAGTTATGTAAAAGTAACATTTTATTCCATTAATTAATTCTTAGACCATTCAAATAAATTAGGTACATATGGATATAGCTGTGCTTACTGTTGATATAAACTAAGATTTGTATTATGTGTATGACTTGTTAAATTAAGAAATTGAATATTGTGTCTTGTTGTGTCAAAAATTGTTTTTAGGCTTTCTAGCATACTCTAGTATATGTATGTGTATTTGTATGTGTGTATATGTATGCTAGTATTTTAACAATATGTGTGTATTTTTTTTTATTTTAAGTGACGAACTTATATTACCATGTAATCAAAAGAGGATTTAATAAATTGAAATATTGCCCAGTTCCAGAAACGCTAGAGAGCTGAGCTTTGGAAGGTCGATAGGAACTATGATAAAACCATAGGAAAAAATTAAAAAACCTCAACATTTGTAATAAGTCATTGCAAAAGTTTTGAAATATTCCGCATATTTAACTACTTTAAAACTTAAATATTATCCAAATCCTTTAAAAAGGAGTGAAATCATAACAAACACATTTTATGTAAGAAAATGCCAAGTACGCGCAAATGATATTCCGTAAAAATAATTGAGATAAAAGTAAAGCCAAGTTCTCCAATACTAATTTCAAAATAAAAGGTTCTTACTAGTTTGGAAATGTTTTTCTAAACTTGGCTATTACGGCTGCAAATGACTCTTAGGCACAGTGCTAAATTGAACATAAAGAAGCTTGGCCTTAATAGCAAAGTTTAAAAAAAACATTTCCAAGGGGACCATGAAAAACCTGACTTATAAAACTACAAGCTTTTGTTTTATAAAATAAAATTGCCAAAACCTCTTGTATGCCTGCCTTCCTTATAAAACATTTGGATTAACAGTAAACAAGTTTTATCAGATATCCAATAAGCATCTTTAGTAGTGGCTCATTTCCTGGGGATTTATTATATCCTTAGAACCTTTTAGAAACACTTTAAAGTCTAAAGTAGATAAAAATATGAATGGAAGCAACGGTTTTAAAGATTAATTTACAAACATTAGGGTTGGCACAAATATGCAAACGTTTTAGCAAAATAAAACCATATAATTAGCTATTTGTTTTACATAAATATAAGACATTAAAAGGCCTGAGAATCAATATAAAATGACATTGAGAACCTTAAAATTTGTATTTTAAAATGTGCTATTATTAAAACCAGAAATATTACTTATGTGGTCGAGAATTATTATATTTCATTTAGTGCAGAGGAAATCCTATTATAGCACTATAGAATACAAGAGATTATACAGCTGTCTGATTTAAGGTTTAAAAAGGGTTTATAAGAGTTGTATAACTGTCCAAGAATTCCAAATTAAAAAACCTTTGTGTTTTTATATTTGCTGTTATTAGAAGGTTACCTCAACATTTATAAAACAAGCAAAGTTACTTTTTGTGCAGTGTTGTCAGATTTTTTGACAACTTTCTTTCAACTATGTGACAAAAACCCTTTATATCCTTTATACAGTAAACAGTGGTCAACACAACAAAACATTTTGCCAAAAAGAAACTTTATGCGATGAACAAATTTTTTAAATAAAAATGGAAGAAAAAACAAAACAAATAAAAGATATATCCTAAATCATAAATTATAAAAACCAAAATTATAAAGCATTTAAGTTTACCTACATAAAATAGGTTTGGTAAAATTATTGGAATATTTGCAAAACATATAACTCAAAAACCTTAAATCCTTCAGTAGTTCAAAACCAGATAATCAAACCAGAACAATGGACAGAACACTACAAGGGACTGCTGCAGGAGACCAGACCCGAATATATGGCAGCCTCTCCGAGGAGAGACATAGAAGTACATGGAGAGGAAGTAATCATCGAAAAAGAAATGATAACGAATAATATTAAAAAGCTTAAATCCGGAAAAGCTAGCGGACCTGGGGGAATATATGCTGAAATGCTCAAATATGGATCAGAGAAACTACTTGAAAATCTCACATATATTATCAATCAATGCATAAACGGACATCCAGTACCTAATGATTGGAAAATTGCATTTATATCCTCAATACATAAAAACGGAAACAAGCTGGATTGCAACAATTACAGATGAATTTCAGTAACCAGTACTCTAAGTAGATTGTACGGTAGGATTCTTAGAGATCTAATAGAGAATGATTTTCATAAACAAGAAGAAGAAGAGCAAAGTGGGTTTCGCGCAGGCAGATCTTGTAGTGATAATGTTTTTTGTCTTAAACAAGTAATTGAGAAAAGGAGCGCCAGAAATATAGAGACTCATGTTACCTTTGTGGACCTACAAAAAGCATATGATACCGCTCCAGTAGAAAAATTATCGATAGTGTTAGAGCAAACTAATATCAATCATACATACATAAAAGCGATAAAAGAACTATACAAATGGTCAAAATCTAAAATTAAAATTGGAAATCGACTTTCGGTTCATTCCTGGTAACAAAAGGCTTAAGACAGGGATGTTGTATCTCTCCAACTCTTTTTAAAATATATATCGCAGTAGCTCTAAAAAACTGGAAACGTAAAGTGCACGGCATGGGAATACAACTTAACGACCGATTTACCATATACACACTACAGTTTGCTGACGACCAAGTAATTGTGCCTAATGATAAAGAAGACATGGAGTATATGATAAGAAAGTTAATAGAAGAATACCAAAAGTGGGGATTAACAGTGAACGTTGACAAGACACAGTACTTATGTATTGGAAACGAATCCAGTGAGTTAGTACTAGAAAATCGACAAACAAGATCTCCATGCAATGAGTATGTATACTTGGGTGTCACCTTTGCTAAGACAGGAACAGACTGTAAAGAATTGGAAAAAAGAATAGCAAAAGCAAAAAAGGTTATTGGATGTCTTAACAGTATTTTATGGAGCAGAGAAATAAAAAAGAATGTAAAATGTAACATATATGAAACAATGGTGAAAAGCACGCTGTTGTATGGAATCGAGACTTGTCGGGTAACAGAAAAATACAAAACAAAAATGGAAAGTGTCGAAATGGATGGAATAAGAAGATCAATGAGAATATCTAGAATAGATCACACATAAGAAATGAGATCATAAAAGAAAGAATGGGAATCGAGGGAAGCATAACGGATGACATCACTAAAAGGCAACTGATATGGTACGGCCATGTACAACGGATGAACGACGAAAGATTACCAAAGCAGGTCCTAGAATGACAACCAATAGGGCGCAGAAAAAGAGGGCGTCCTAAACTAGAATGGCAACAGTCAATCCAAAGATCAATGAGTCAAAAAAATCTAACAGAAGATGACTGTCAGGATCGAAGGAGGTGGAGAATAGGCATCGGACAACGTAGAAAAACGTTCTAAACCGACATAGTAGTAGTAGTTCAAAACCCTTCATATTGGAGGAAGCATTTGAATCTGGCAACACTGCATATGAAGTCGAATATCATACCTCTTTCTCGATCTCTTTCTGCCTGACAGCCACAGCCGCCTCGACGAGCAAATGCAACGAATTGAATTGGTCGACATTTGAAGCCTTCACAGGTAACTGGTTTCTGGGAGAGGGGCGTCTCTTGGGGTGGATTACTTTGAGGCGTTTCTTTTTGGGGGGCTCCGAGGGGGGCTCTTCTATCGACACGGGCTGGGATATAGACAGTTGGTCCAAGTTAAAGTTGGCTGAATTTCTTTGTTCCGTGCTGAAAATAAATGCCCATGAATAAATGAAGTATGAATCATTAAAGTAGGGAAAGGGGTTTATTACAAAAAAAAATGAAGAAAAAATGTTAAAACTATTAATTTCATATAGGGGAAACTGTTGTATACTGGGACATGTTTCATAGTGGGACAAATCAAATTTCCCGCCACGGTTCCCCGTTAACATTTTGAATAAATTACAGCGTCAACTACGCGTAGCGACATCTACTAAAAACCGCAATTACGGCGTCTTGAAGTATTGCTTCTGTTTAATATCGTCCATAGCAAGTACACATGTCAATTTTTTTTTCTGACTCCACATGTCCGACGCTATAACGCATTATACATGTGATTTTTTTAGTAAATAGTGGTTCAACTTGTTACTTAAGGTATATAGAAGGTAAGTTTATGTAATAGTAGCGTTAATTTGTACGGTGCTAAAAAAAATTTAACCTAATTTTAATGGCGTACCATGTTGTATAGTGGGAATGTTAAACATCTTTGTTTGAAACTCGTAGACAATGATTGTGTAGAAATTATTAACTGTTGACGTTTCGGTTAGTAAGTATCTCTAACCGTTATCAAGTTTAAAACTAAAGTTTTACACTTGATAACGGTTAGAGATACTTACTAACCGAAACGTCGTGTTTTAAAATAAATAAAGACAATGGAAGTCCGAAATTTTATTTCTAATGTTAAACATGTTGTATAGTGGGACATAGTTTTAAAGTAGCTTAAAGGGTGTATAGTGGGACTATTTTGCTAATGCTATTATTTTATTATTCATGCAAGATAAAGCTTCAAATATATTAAGAACTTGATTAAATATTGCAATGAGTGAGGTTTTAGTTTAATAAAAAGTTTACTTATAATTTTATTTTTATTTAAAAAAAAGGGTGTATAGTGGACTCTTTTGCTAAAACGTTATTTACGATTTTATGTTTATTTTCAGAAAATGAATAACCCTAATAGTACCAAAAAAAGACTCTGAAAAAACGCTAAGAGATATGAAGAAAGCAAGCACGCTCATGTTTTTTACGTGTTAATTGTTGTTTGTATTGACCATTTACGGTCTTTAATAACCTAGTTTTAGAGTTTTGTTTTTTTTAGCTCACACATATACTATACTATAGTAGTGTGAGCTATGGTAATCCTAATTTTTTTGAGAAAAAAAAAGTTGCTCCGATTTCAAAATTTGTTATATATCTTTGCGTGTCAGAAGATTTTGAAACTTTTTTGTCTCGCCGTCTGTCTGTCTGTCTGTCTGTAACGACCAACGCGCATAACTCAAAAACCGCTTGCCCGATTTTAATGAAATTTGGTACCTAGGCTGGGTCCTGTGTCGAGATGGTCCCATTTAAAAATGAACAAAATCCACCGAACACAAACCAAGTAAAAGGATGGGGGTAGATTTAAAAAATTAGAGTTTATGTAAATATATGGCGTGTGTGATATCAAACGGAAGGTAATTGAGTCTGGAGTTAAACAAAATAGATTTTAGTTTAAAAAAAAGGGTGGGGGTAAATTTCAAAAATTAGAGTTTACGTGAAAATATGGCGTGTGTGATATCAAACGAAAGGTAATTGAGTCCGGAGTTAAACAAAATACATTTTAATTTTTGTTTTTTTTAGGGGTGGGGGTAGATTTTAAAAATTTGAGTTTAAGTCAAAACATGGCTTGTGGGGTATCATACGAAATGTAATTTAGTCTGGAGTTGAATAAAATATATTTCAGTTTTTAGTTATATTAGCTTACACGTACACTATAACTATAGTAGCAAGTGTGAGCTTAGGGGCCCATATATTGACAGAGTTTTTTTTTTCACCAATAAAGATTATTTTCATTTATGAAATATATTTTATTATTGTTGTTTTATAGTATTTTTAGTAATAAAAACAGATTTTTTCCCTGTTGTCCCAGTGGGAATCTGATGTATACTGGGACTAGCTCATTATTCCATCATTCTTCTTTTTTGTTTGCATATCGTGGGCTGAATGCAATAGTTGGGTAACTCGATTTTTGTAGTTTTGAGAAAATCGATAAAATGTAATTAGTATAAAAGGAGTCGCCTGGAGAAGCGTTGCTTGCACAATATTGTCACGAGGGGGTTTTATCGTGACGAACACAGTTTAAGTTAGTTGGTAAGTAATGGTTTTATTATAATACTTATATTTACTACTTACATTGTACTTAAATACATCTTGTCTACAAATCTTCTTGACACGCTTAACTTCTTATACTTGACTATCGTACTACTTGTTCACTATTAACTAAGCCTGGGCGTTAGGTTCTCAGCGTACAACTAACTGCTAAACTCTTTTGGAGATGCTTTTATTACAAACTGTTTGCCATTGATAGGATATCGAGATGTGTTTTTTTTCCTGTATAAACATCATCGAAATCCCATTAACCGCGTTGTTTATAATAGTTCTGTATACAATTTATTACTTTTAATACAATTTGAACTATATACAGAAGTTCATTTCCTTAGAATGTTTAGGGTTAATGTGCACTTGCTTATAAACGTAACTTGTGTCATTTACTTAATAGGACATTATTTTCTATCCTGAGAATATGAGATAATTTTTATTTTTAGGGTTGACACAGTGGTCTTCTTTTATAAAATAAAAAGATCGGAAAATAGAGAAAAACATACTGATCAGCTTTATATGCAATATCAATTAGAAAAAAATTGTCCCATTATACAACAGCTTCCCCTACTTTAAACCGCTATTAGCCATCAGAAACCGTTTTGTTTTATTTTTATTTAAATTTCCCTTTGTTTATTAAAAATGGGAGGTTTGGTTCGGTTCACATGATTTTTTAAAACCCTAGTTTTGAGAAAGTGATATTCTTTGGGACGTATTTTGGTCATGGGACCTTTGAAATCGCGAAAAAACACGTTGAGGCTATTGAGTCAATGAAAAACCCGGCCGCGGACAAAACCGATGTAAAGATCTAAATACGAGAGATGTTGCAACTAATTTGTTACAGATAATCATAATGATGCAAATGTGTACTGCTGCTTTTTTACCCTAATATTTATTAGAGTTATTCGTTTAAGTAGAAATTTTCCAGATATTTCTGACCAATTCTCTCACATTGTACCATTCTGAATTTCCAGAAAGGTGGGAACCCTGCAGGAGACTTGCAGTATTTTTTAAAATTCAGGTTAATACCAGGCTTGGAATTTGATTTTAAAAAAATCCAGGGTTTCCGGACGCGTGGGAACCCTGAATTGACTTTTTATCATTTTATGACCGGTGATCGCCCTACTAACATAACTTACCCTCTATTAGCAGGGTGTTCCTGAGGTGCAGTACTATTCGTAACCCCATACGTAATCAGAGTCTCCCACGGGTTAAATTTTTCTTCTTCGCTGGTGCTGCCACTGGGACTGGAACTGTCATAATCGTTTGGGCTGCCGTCGTCTTCGGAGTGATAAATCAGCGTCATACTATCTTCATAGTCGTGGTCTAGACGCACACGTTTATGACCTAAAAAAGGGTTTTTATTCTCTACCTAAATTTGAGGACCACAATTTTTGAAATATCTTAAAAACTAAAGCTCTAGGCATTTTCAAACGGTTCACCCGTTTTTAAGCTATTGCGCTAACAGCACACTAGTATAGTCTTTGCCATAGGCAATTATACTTTTTTGAATCATGACAGCAAAAAAAATTCAAAAAAATGGTCCATCATCCATCCACATATACAGTCTCTATAGCTTTACAAAAGTGTCAATTTACCATGCAGTATTCTGAAGAGTCACTTAAGGACGAAACAGTTAACTGTCAACACTTAATAAGTGTCTATTAGATCTTGGACCCGCATGGGTGTACAGCTTTCGAGCTGCCCACGGAAAAATACAAGAGAAACAAAACCTTTTTATGCCCGCTTAGCCACGAAAAATTGTTGTGAACCAAATAAGTTTTACAAAGACCAAGAGAAACCAAATAGCGCTAATAAAAAGTATTTTTGAATGCAAAATCATGTGTTATAAAAATTTTTATTTATTTTTACCCATAATTTCTTGATCTTGAAATTTTTTCAGCACTCACTAAAACATTGACAAAAACTATATATATATTTTTTTTAAATTAAAAATGGTGTTTTTGAAAAAAATATATTTTTTTTCTTTACAAAAATTTTATTTTTAATATGTATCATATGATACATCATTTAAAAGGTCTTTAAAATACCTTTTTCTCAAGGTATCACTCATATATTTCTTACCTATGTAAGAGCAAAACTTCATAATTTTTTAATTTTCAAAAATTATTTTAAAAAAATCTAGACCAAAAATTTTCAAGTTAGATTTTTCATCTACTTTATGAATAGAATAGGTGTACTAAAAATTATTAAAATCGGGAAGATGAAAATCCAAACCATATACGTAATATTCCAATGCTCCCTGTTACCTATTTACCCAATGGTTGGCCTTTAATGCAAACATTCAGATATAAAGTTACGAAAAATGCACAGATACCAAATTTACATAGATAGAGTTTTTGTCAACTGTACTCCGATGATTTGACGTAACGAATACAAGAATAAAATAATATTCATGCGTAAAAGTATAACCAATCAGAACATTTTATCTGAAGGACCGCAAAAAGGATTGACTTATACCCATTGATATTGCTATTTCAAGTGTGTTTGCATTCTGCATCGTAAGGTACCGTAGGTATTGCAATAATACGTACTATATGGAAATAACATGCATATGTCTTTGAAAGCAACCAATCAGGTCTTTTTTGCTTAAAGACCCCAAGGCTCTCATGTTTGCATCATGAATGGGCAGTTACCGTGGGTATTGGAATATTATGTATATGTCTGGAACGAAATAGCGATGTACGAAATAGCGAGTAATGAAATAGCGACGATCAAAATAGCGTTTGTAACAAAATAGCGATATATCAAAAAAGCGACAATCAAAATAGCGATGTATCAAAATCGCGATGTATCAAAATACCAAATCAAACCAAACCGAATCGAATCAAACCAATCCAAACCCAAACGAACCGAAATGCGCTGTTATATCCTGCGGTATTTTGACTATACCAGTTTATTTAAAAAATAAAAAAGCTTTCCTGATTATTTTTCGCGTTCCTAGAGGGTGTGAATCCGAACCGATCTGAACCGAATTCGGTTCAGTTCAAATTCACACTCTCTAGGATTCCAAAAAAAAGTTGGGAGTTTTTTTTTTGAAAAAATATGCTGGTTCGGTTCGGATTCACCCCTCTAGGATTCCGGCAAAGAAGTCAGGAAAGTTTTTTTATGAAAAAGATTCTTAGAAAGAAACCCTTTAGTCGAACTATATGCCAAAACGGAACCGAAATATCGCTATTTCGATAGTCGCTATTTTGTTACATCGCTATTTTGATAATCAGTATTTTGTTACATCGCTATTTTGTTACAATCGCTATTTTGTTACATCGCTATTTTGTTACATCGCTATTTTGTTAGTCGCTATTTCATTACATCGCTATTTTAATGGTCGCTATTCGATACCGCTATTTCGTTCTAGAGCCGTTGATTTCATTTGAAATGACTCTACGGTACACTCGTACAAGGGTTCGATTTAAAACAAAATTGTACCCGACAATATCTAGGACTTCTAGGAAAGGAAACAAGGTTTGTACTGGTGTTTATATTCTAGCTCTTCACCTCACCTGCGGCATCGAATAATTTTCTTTGACAAGAAGAAAAAATCACAGATATTAAACCAAAATTTTAAAAATATAGTGATATTGGTGAGAAGCGAAAGATCACATCATGCGAAATGCCTTGTCTGGATTAATAAATAGCAAGCACGGAAATTGTAGCGCTGTTCAAAGTGAAATTTTGAACCATTTTTTGCGAAATTTGTTCTAGTTCCCCGAAGCAATAGAACGTTCCTTGGGTGTTTCGCAAGAGAAGCCTGAGTAAAAACCACGACTCAGAGATGATTCAGAGTTTGCTACTGGCCAAAGGTTTTCTGTTTGCACGAAGTGATAGATCATATCGTCCATCGATAGCCAGAGCGGCGGATGGTAGTAAGAATAATTTTCTAGTTTTTGTTTTTCTTATTTTGATAATTTATTGATTTTTTAAAAAATTTTGAGTAATTTTCATAGTAAAATTGAAAAAGTTACTGAAAATGCCTAAAAATAAATTATTATTTAAGTAAAAAACATGGTAAATTTATAGATACAAGCTGTCAAAACTAATGACAATCCCTTATTCTTTAAATGAAAACATCTATTTTTCAGATTTTGCTTCAGCTTTTAATTACAAGTTAAAAAAAATGCGGAAAATCAACGTTTCCGTACGGATCTTTCTGTAAATATATTTTAAATAGGTTTCTGCAAGTATTAAGAACAATTATTTCTCTATGAGCGTCAGAAAGACATAAAAACGTTAAATTATAAGAAAAATAAACCAAAACACACATTATTCCAAAAAAAAAAAACATTATTTTACCGAAATATAACATCTTACCATTACACCATAGCAACCAATGCATTCCATAAAAAATGTTATGAACAAAAACTTCAAATCTATACAGGTTTTTCAAAATTTGATATATTGGCGCACAAAAACTTTTGCCGCAGGTCGCGGAGACATTCCTGCCATATCGTGTAGAATAACCGATTTTCCGCACTAAACATAGTGTGGAAAATGCGATATTCCGTACGCTCCTAGGAAAAAAAATATAATACTTACCATTTTCATCAAACTGTATCTCCCAATTTGGAGATAACTGCTCTGCCATCATGCTCTGGGCACTTGTCAATTTCTTCCCCCTCCTGTAACACAAAACAGCTTATATCAATTACTAGTCAATAAAACAAAAACTAAAAAATAATTAAAAATTAACAAAAACCCAAAAAATAATTAAAAATTACCATTTCATCCACTTGGGTCTTCAGACATAATTGAGTCAAAATTATATTTGTCCCATTACCTCATAAATCAAAAAATTACAAGTGGTTCACATCTATTAAATGACATTTTTTGTATGTTTATTTGTTTTTTTTTATTGTTTCAGTATTTATTTATTTTAATACAAATATTATTGTGTTTTTTTTCTCCACTGAGGTATGTAGGTAATAGATTTGAGTTAAACTAAATTAAAAAGTTGTTCTCCTTGTCCTTATGGTTTTCTTCCTTACCTAGAAATGGTATAGTATCTGGGGTCATTGCCCTCAATCCTGATCATTTCTGGAAGAATCCTGCGGCGAGCATTAATGAACCAATTACACACTTGCAACACAGTAAGATTTGCTTCTTGGGAAAGAATAACTTTTTCTTGGTCGCTGGGGTAGGCATTGTAACTGTAAATAAAAAATTGTCTGTATTGACATTTCACAGAAATTTATTTAAAAAATTGACCAAAAAAACTCTTTGATGACATTAAACCTTAAAGAAATAATTTAATTTTAATTGACATGGACTGTTTTTATGTTAGTAAGCAATATGAAAAGGCCATATTAAAATATAAAAATAACATTTTTGCATTTATAAATTGTCTTTAGAATTTAACTTTTTTAGATCAGGTACAATATTGGCCAAAGGTAGAATAACTCACTACCATACCAATCCTGGGGATGTGTAATAAAAGTCATTTTTCAAAAATGCAAATTTTACAAAACAAAATTTTAAAAAAT
This sequence comes from Aspidapion aeneum, assembly GCA_963576565.1. NCBI lineage: Eukaryota > Metazoa > Arthropoda > Insecta > Coleoptera > Brentidae > Aspidapion > Aspidapion aeneum. The sequence continues at coordinate 17,294,416 of OY755038.1, read as the reverse complement.
TTATACAATTTTGATAGATTAGTAAGTAGGCCAAGTTCACGGCGTAAACTGCTGTATACCATCTTTTCTTGAAACATTTCAGCCCATATTTGACCTATCTATAACTCTACTTTGGAATAAGCTACAAAACTCAAACTTATCACAGTCCTAGACCATCATAGAAGTGACAACCTCTTCAAGTTTCATGGACTTCCATAAAGTAGTAAAGTAGTTACGAAATTTCAAAAAAACGTCTAAATCGCCACTGACTCACTCACTCACTCATGTATAGATTATCAAAATTCTACTGTACTATTCTACCAGACATGCTACAAAGCTGAAATTTGGCAGACCGATGGAAATTATGACCAAACCCTTGGACAAAATCAAAAAACCCCAAAATTCTAACTTACTGCTCCCCTCCCACTTCCAGAAGCGCTAGAGAGCTGAGCTTTGACAGACTGATAGGAAATATGATAAAACTATGGGAAAAAATTTAAAAACCTCAAAATTTTAATTTGATTCCCTCTCCTATAAATGTAAAGTTATGTAAAAGTAACATTGCCCACTTCCAGAAATGCTAGAGAGCTGAGCTTTGGAAGGCCAATAGGAACTATGATAAAACTATACAAAAAGAAATAAAAAACCCCAATAATTTAATTAACTTCCCTCCCCTATAAATTTAAAGTTATGTAAAAGTAACATTGCCCACTTCTAGAAATGCTAGAGAGCTAAGCTTTGGAAGATGGAACTATGATAAAACAAAAGGAAAAAATTTAAAAACACTAAAATTTTAATTTACTGCCTTCCCCCATAAATGTAATGTTCTTTAATATAATTTTTAACTTATTCACTTAATCCTTTTCAATTTTAAAATTTCATATTTGAACTATCGTTTATTCAATTGTTGTAAAATGTTCATCTCCTTGGCAATGGCAATTTTTGTCTCATTTTACACAAAAAAAACTTTTTTTTACTTTAGTTTTGAATGTGACAAAAATCACTAAAACACATGAACTGAGGCAAGGGGATAACAACTGACCCAAAATTTGCACATGTGTTGCAAGTAATGCTATGTAAATCTTGGGGTATGCCAAGAAATTGGTACATGTATTACCATAATGCCATGCCAATTTATATGGGTAATGCAAGGTAATGCTAACAGTTGTTTCCCCTTGAACTGAGGTTTTTAAATGCACCCATTGTTCTTTGGTAGTTGGTACAGGATCAGATTTATATACAATTTAAGAAAGTTAGTCTACTTTTGGCCAATACCGTTTATTGGTTATAAAATGTCTCACCGATGATCATACAACCATCTTTTCAAAATCTTCACTGAATTCTTGGGCAAATTTCCTCTTCTCTTCCTGATAGCAGCCCCCATGGGGCCCATGAGACACTCATCATGATCACCAATGATCTCACTCATATCTTCCATGTCAACCATTTCTTCAAGGACTGTTTCCTCTTCAAGAATTCGCTCTTCTTGACCATCAGAAACCGAATCATTTTCATAGTAGTTTTCATCTGTACTGCTGCTTGACTGATACCTTTCTTGCCCTAATTAGATGTAAAAACAAACATTCATATTTATTAGGGTTAATAGGTCCCATGCATTACAATAGTAAAAAAAAACAAACAATAATTAATTTTTTTTTGCAAAAAAAAAAAATGCTATGAATAATGTAGAACCTGGTGCCAAAGACTTTTAGGGGAATGTTGCCTATTTTCTATTTTTGAGGCACCCAGCAATTAAGGGTTTTATTGAGTAATTTAAAATATTCTTTTTAATACTTAATTATCTTTAAAAAATGTTTTATATTTAATATATTCAATAATATCACCTTGTGATATAAGTACTTATGTATATAAATTTATAAAAGTACTTTTAGAATTACAATTAGAAACTTATTTTTCAAATATTTTTTAGTATTACATTGTCAATAAATTTTTATAATTTTGGACAAGCTTTAGCTTTTTTGAACTTCAGCTTACATTTTAACTCTTTAATCATTGGACAAAAGGGGCCTACAGACACGCGAACATTTCTAGAGATTAGTACGCTCGTACAAGTTTGCACATACTAATCTCTTCGTGTGTAGACAATATCCGCCTAAAATATCTCTCGCAGATTAGTTCGCGCGCACGATATACGCGAGCAAATCTCTTGGTGTCTAGGCAAAACGCATTGATAATATCGTGTTTTGTTTAGATCGTTTAATTTTGTCTGCGTGTGTGTAGGCAATTCCACCAAACGTACATGTATGCAGAGATTAGTTCGCGCGTACTAATCTCAAGAAATGCTCGCGTGTCTGTAGGCCACTTAAGATCTGCTTTACTCAGAAACCAAGCCAGAACCATAATAAACAAATAGACAAACTTAATACTTCATTTTGTTATTTCTATCTTTCTTCCCTGGTTAGTTTGCACAGATGGAGGCACACCTATACATTGCAGGGTAAATCAGGTAGTTTATGATCTTGTCTAGAGACCCGGTATGTATACATATTTTTTAAAAAATGTTTCATACTTAAAGTACTGTATCATGGAACCCTACTTTATTTCTCAACAACTCTCTCAACTTTATTAAAACTTAAAAAGTTTTCAAATTGACAGCTAATTTAAAAAGGGTTTAAACCTTTTTAACTAGCAGACAAATTTTTCGCACATTTGGAAGTACATAGGTTTAAGTGAGGGGTGAACAGCTAACCCAAAATGTGTACACCGATTGTGAAAATCCACAATCTTTTGCTAAGATTGTGAGGGATTGTGGCAAGATTGTGAGGGATTGTGGCAAGATTGTGAGGGATTGTGGCAAGATTGTGAAGGATTGTGGTAAGATTGTGAAGGATTGTGGTAAGATTGTGGGTGAATGGGAGGGATTGTGAAAGATTGTGAGGTATGGTGGAGGACTGTGCAGCGGCATAGCGTGCCTAAAGGGGCGGGGTGGGCACTGTCCCATCAAAAATTCTTGCGACCATAAAAAGAAAACAAAAACAAAAAAAAACAAGGAGGGATTGTGAAGGATTGTGAGAGATTGTGGGTGATTGGGAGGGATTGTGTAAAGATTGTGAAGGATTGTGAACAGATTGTGAGAAATGTGTACACCGATTGTGAGAGCTGTTCACCCCTCGGGTTTAAGCAATGAAACAATGGATAATGTATAATTAAATTTAGTGTGTCCAGGAGGAAGACAATGAATAATTAATATTAACCCTATTATTAAGCACTAAATTTACAAATTACTACACTCTTCCTCCAAAAGCAAAAATCTTACAGAGGTTATAAGTGCAAAGTAGCCTCCAAGTTCCCCTTGGTGCATATCTAATATCGACGACCATTAATAACCCTGCTTGGGAGGAAGGTTATCTTTGGTTAAAAGAACAATAAAATGCATGTTTTTTTTTATGTTTCTTGGTTAAATTTTACTTTACTTTTTTATTTAAATGTTCTTAGATTCCACCATTTAAAGGAAGAAAATTAATAACTGAATGATCTGTTGCTTAATAATAATTGACTGTCTTATGGATCGTTCATACTCGTCTTTTGTCTAGTCTTTTGTCTTGGTTTAGTCATATGTCTTGTCATAAGAAAGTTAAAACCACTGTTTCTTATGAGAGTGTTCATACAATGCTTTTGCTTTTGTTTTTGATTAGTCTTTGTCTTAAGAGTTGCCAACTTTCAATCCTTAGGACAACGACTAAGACGAGTGACAGACATCAGCTGATATTTGTTGTTTTTTTTTACAGGGCGTCCGAAGAGCGCAAGCGCGCGGCCGAAATTTTGAATTTACCGCCATTAATCATGTTTTTAACAGAAAATCTCAACATAGCCTCAAAATTTTATTTGTTTTTATTTTCTTTTTCGCTTTTGTTCTTTCGTGTCTGTGTTTCGTGCACAAATTAGGTTAAATAAGATTGTTTTGTGTAGAAAATGACTTTTGAAAAGGGGCCTTTTTATTGAAATTGAATTTTTTTTTCAGTGGGTTATGACTAAGACTAATCAAAAACAAAAGACTAAGACGAGTATGAACAATACTTTAACTACTCTTTAATTAAAGAATTAATGCTCTCCCAGGGGCATTTTTCCCCCATGTTAAAATATTTCTCCAATCTTCGTTGGGGATCAGTAATTCTGCAGAGCATTAACAGAAATATCAATAGTGGTAAAAATTAAATTCCAATAAAAAAAATTCCAAAATGACATGCACATTTTCCCTACAATCAGATGATTTTGACAATAAAACCTCGTGGCGGCAAAAAAACGTAAACATCAAATTTGAGGTCAACACTTGTAAACTTCGGTAGATAAATATTTTCTAAAGTTTCTGTAGAAAAAACTAATTAGACCAACATTTAAAAAGTGTATAAAGACAACCATAAAATAACGATACTTACGAGCTTTCATCCTGTTGTGCAAGACCAGCTCCACACTGGAAGAAGCTATTTCAAGTCAAAGCAAAAAGGTTTATTTGTAAACTACTCGTTTCGTAATGAAATTTAGCCTTTATCATTCGTAATCAAATCAAAATCAGCACTAATTATTGCAAGAATTAAAAGATAAAAGCTGAAAATGGAGGCAAAAGTTTTAAATGTCGGGGCATGCAATTTAAAAAGTAAAATTTTAAAGGAAAAAACGGTTTTTGAATACTTCAACTAAACACATTTATTCTTTATGTTAATCAGATGCTTTCCATTATGAAAATTTATAGAATTACACAAAATTTTCCGAGAAAATTTAATAAAAAAACACAAACGTTTTTAAACGGATCGCGTGCTTTTCGATGACAGTGACAGCCCAGCTGGTTGACAGTTCACGGCGTGGCGCTCAATTTAGTGACATGCACACGGTTTCCTGTCATGCGCACATTCGTGTGCGGATAAACTACTACATCCAATAGGCGATTCTTTTTTCAGTTTCCGGTGGCGCGCGAAATCGGAATTTTACTACACATTTTTTTGTTGTACAGTCCGCGACTTTTTAAATTGTCGCACTCGAAAATAAAAAATATTCCATTTGAAATTTGGAAAAGTATGTATTTTGAACAAAAACAAAAAAGTTGTGAACCTTACCTCTGTCTGTATTAGTTATTTAGCTAATTAAAGTAATACTTTACCGAACCAACGCGCGGAGTTCGGCGAGGAGTTCGGTCAAGCCGTCAAGGTTGGTAAAGACACTTTCCGCATGTGTTAGGTACAATATTTTACCTATAAGTACCTTTTTTTTAAAAATTGAATGTAATTTATAAATAAACATGTCAAATTAGATGGAATTGAAATGTAAACAATTATTGAAGCGTTGCTAAGGTTTCTAAGTGGTGCGTGTGCGGTAAAGTAATTACTTTACTGCACGCGAGTAGGTAAACATACATATTTAAAAATTTCTTTCTTTAAATGATTAATTTTGACAGAGAAAAATACAACGGCAATTTAAAAAGTCCCTGACTGTACCAATAATTATCATTTAGTCCACTATTATCAAAAATGTGGAGGATTTAATTGACTATTTGTATCATGCAAGGATATTGAATAGAGACCTCCTTGGTATCATGATACGCAAATTGTGCAGGGTGTCTCTAAAGGCCTATCCCACGGTCATAATATAAATCTGTCCATATTTGGGATTCTCATCCCAAAAAATACAAACGAATCCCAATGTCCAAAAATATTCCTAGTAGGTATTTAAAAAATTCGATTTGTAAACTTCACACCCTGTATCTCGAAAACGAAGCAATTTCGGACAAATGAAAATTGCTTATTTTGACCTGGAATATTGTGTAGAAGCTTTTAGGGACACCCTCTATATACAGTGTGTCCACGTAAGTTGGCGGCATATGGGAAACTTTTTTATTATTAGCTTTACGAAAAAAAGTTATTCTTCATAAAAAGTTCTGCATGGTCCAAAACCTAAAATGCAACCATCAGATGTTAAATTTTTTCAGTCATATTACGAGGTTTGTCAAAAAATGTGATTTTTGCTCCAGAGTAAAGTACCTTTCTTTTTGACAATATCGAAAATTGTTATAAAGAAAAGATGTTTAGAATTAAAAGTAGCTTTCAAATACTCAACATTGTTTATTTACATTAAAAAATATTTTTTTCTACATTTTCTGCTCGCGTTGGAAATTTAAGTTTGCACATTAAAGCATAATTAATCTAGGATGCAAATAATAATAATGTAAATAAACAATGTTGAATATTTGAAAGCTATTTTTAATTCTAAACATCTTTTCTTTATAACAATTTTCGATATTGTCAAAAAGAAAGGTACTTTACTCAAGAGCAAAAATCACATTTTTTGACAAACCTCGTAATATGATGAAATAATTTAACATCTGATGGTTGCATTTTAGGTTTTGGACCATGCAGAACGTTTTATGAAGAATAACTTTTTTTCGTAAAGCTAATAATAAAAAAGTTTCCCATATGCCGCCAACTTACGTGGACACACTGTATATATACAGGGTGTTCGGCGCATAAACCGTAAAAATTTTTTGGGATATTGTTGGGGTCATTTGCTACCTTTTCAACCTTGGAACTTGGGTCCTAAGCACCATTTTTTTTCTATAATTCTGTAATCTTATGCTTCTTTAACTAACTAATAGATTTGTTAAATTGATGTACCAAAGGGATATACGAGGTTTTTTATTGAAGAACATTAGTGATTTTGTGAAAGAAAATCAATTTCAAAATTAAAAAAAGTATCGACAATTGAGAACTTCATTTTCTTTTAAAAACTTCTTTACTTAGTTGATTACCTTTCTAACGGTATGCTACACATTGATAAAAAAAAACATTTCTGCTTTAAAATACGGATATCCCGTCAGAAGGGCGAGACTCGTTCGGAATTGGTAAGAAAAACAATTTGATGTTTATGACCGTTTACCTACTTAAACAAAAGTTAAACTTTTAACAATAATGTATTGTGTTCTTTATTGATAAATTTTGTTCGAAACTACCTTAAAATCAAATTGTTTGTCTTATCAAGTCCGAACGATTATTGCCCGTCTCACGGAATATCCGTATTTTAAAGCAGAATTGTTTTTTTTAATCAAAGTGTAGCATACCGTTAGAAAGGTAATCAACTAGAGAAGGTTTTAAAAGAAAATGAAGTTCTCAAGTGTCAATACTTTTTTTAATTTTGAAATTGATTTTCTTTCACAAAATCACTAATGTTCTTTAATAAAAAAAACCTCGTATGTCCCTTTCGTACATAAATTTTAACAATCTATTAATTAGTTGAAGTAGCATAAGATAACAGAATTATAAAACAAATGGTGCTTTTCCAGACATTAATAAAAAGCTTACGATGGTTTAAAGGTGGGATTTTGGGTAATTTGAGAAAAAAAAATTAAAAAATCATATCTCTTTAGCCGTGACTCTAAGGACCCAAGTTCCCAGGTTGAAAAGGTAGCAAAAGACCCCAACAATATCCCAAAAAATTTTGATGGTTCATGTGCCGAACACCCTGTATAATGGGTAGTGGTTTTTAGTAAGTTTTTAATTTTAATTAGTTAAAACAATAAAACCAAGTATGTTGTCATCTCATCACCTTTATTAAAAAATACAATCCTGTTTTACTTCATCAATTTATAATTATTTCAATATTACTAGTTTTTAAGGCATATAGGAACAAGTAACTGATAAACAAAATTAAGAACATCAGGACTTTTGCTAAAATAAACATGCTTCTTCAACAATAACCTATACAAAAATAGGAATTTGTTTTATAATTTAATAAAATGCCAAATAAAGGATTTCCTAACATGAAATCCATTTACGTGATGCTTTTGAAACAAAATAATTTGAATACAGTGGTGTTGTTATAAATCCAAATTACTTTATTTATAATCTGAATTTATTGATAAAATTTAATGGTAAATTCCAGAACTCCGCCAAATGTAAACCGATTTTGGTGGTTTGGTTTTCTTTAGTTCAAAACCAGCGAACACATGCTCAGAAGAGAGAAATTTTAAGAACTTGATTATTTTAGGAATTTTCGCGACACCACCGCGGTTTTATGTTTAAAATAAAAATGGTGAAGTAGGTAGTTTTCAGGTAAAATAAACCATATTTTTCCAATTAAAGCTATGGTGTTTTCACAGAACGATTTTATTTTTTAATGAAAGTTAAAACTTTCTTTCAAATATAATGTAAGAAACGGCGTGCAAAAAACTCAACCAACGCTGAACCTTAAATAAAGTGGTATTTTGTTTTCCAAGAGCAATATCATAATTTATTAAAAGCAAAAAATTTCTATAATCCATTTAAAAGGGAATCGGAGAGATCGTGCTCTTAAGGCTTTAATCCTATTTTTCCCCAATACATAACAGCATATACTATCTATGTAAATTGTAAAAATATCGCCCAATATTAACTTTTAATTCCAACATGACTAGAAATTTATAAAAGTGTATTTATGGTTTTTATATTTCTTGTATGACTAGCAGAATTATCTACCTTCGAAAACTAAGACCTGTTGTATAAAAGAATAGTCATTTTTTGTATATTTCCCTCTGACAAAAATTGTTAAATCTAGAGGATATGTGAATACGCTTTTTAAACGCGAAAAAGAATATAAAAAATAGTCAAAAAAGTGTTTTTTTTTTTAGTTAGAAGAATTAGAATGGACTTATAGTCACGTCGGTATTAAAAGTCAGCAAAGGTAGATCTAGTTCAGACTACAGGGTTCCTCTTTTAGTGATTACTAAGAGGCTGATTGTTTCCATGTCAAAATAAATGTTTTGAAAATTTTAAATTAAATGAAGTTTTTCCAATCCTTCTAAAAAGTAACACAAAATTTCAGCCTAATGGTAGTAATCATTCAAAAAAAGAGACTCTCTAATATGGACTTACACATCGATGTATTATGTACCAGCATAACTCTTTATTAACAATTAAAGTAAAAACAAAAAAATTAAAATTGAGACTCGAAATTTTAGAAAAAAGCTATGACGTCGATAAACGTTAAAAACCGTACTCTAGTAAAAAAATTTAAACCGGGATGGATCGTTTTTTGTATAAAGTTTTTTTTATTATATTATTGTACTTTTTAATTTGAAACCTCATAACACTTTTTCTCAACTAAGTAGGGCGCAACTGCAGCTAACTTCATAAGATTGATTTTATAAATTTTAGAACTGTTAGGAATAATACGAAGTAACAATGAAAAAATTAAATTCGTTGCAAAAAACTTAACCACACTTCTTTTTAATAGAAAAGATCCACTTCTTCATTATAAAGAAATATAATATTAAGCGAGTGCTTGAACTTAGCGAATTTTGTTGTTTTTTTTTTCTATTGAAAACCTTTAAAAATAGCTCCTCCTTACATATTTGGTTAATCCTTTAACCAGATTTTCATAGTTTTTGCGACCCGTTTTTCGGATCAAATTTGCTATAAAAACGGTAGTTTTTTTGCAACAAATTAAACAACAGTGGAATGACATTTTTAAAGACGTTTTAATTTAAATGGTTTTTAAAAAACAGTGGACAAATTGTGTTGCTCTCCATCATCATCCTATTTCAGTGCAAAAATAACCACAATATTATGTACTAAATTCAGTATTTAAAAGTGTTGTCCATATAAACTGTAACAAACCTCCCCCCATCAATCCTTTTCAAACTCGAAACCTAATGCTAATTACAATATTGTGTAAACGGTCATTGTTTTTGAAACTAAGGCCGTGAGCTTACAACCTGTATCTCTCAAATACTCGCAAATAAATTACGCCACTAAAAACAAAATATTTCCATAAACTCCTATTTGGTTTTCAGTGGCCGATCCTGTATGAGTTTGCCAGGAAAGTGTATTACTGTCTCCAATAAAAAATGAATGTAACAATAGGCGGATCAAATTGGTTCAAATCGAGACGAAAAGCTTTAAAAAAAATCAAAGATGGCACCATGGTCACGCTTTCCAAACGTGACGTCAAATGAACAGCTGATCTAATACGTTTACTACGTTTTCATCTGGTACTGAGATTGGATTTAAAATGATTGTTTCATTTTCTTTCGTAAAGCATGTTCTGTCTCACTAAAAAGCACATTAGAAAGCGACAATGATTTTAAATCGGGATTCAGTACACTGTAAAGTGAGTTAAGACAAACTTTTGATCACCATTTATATTCAAAATGGTTGCCCGTATATTGCACTCGTTTTTTAAAGACCAGATATATATTTAAGACATACATGGCTTACAGTGATCAAATGCGAACAAAATTTAAAAAGTTAGGATATATTCCAAAGACCTAGAAATTGGAAGGGATCCCCAAACCAAATTTTCCTTTAAGGTTTACCAACCTTGAGAGATGGATTGACCTAGAGCATATTTTGTGACAACAGTTGTCAAGATTGTTAAAAAAGTTACATCAAAAATTGACTTAATTAGACTGACTTGACTTTTCAAATAACTCGCTCATATTTGATCACTGATAAAAACAAGGCATTTTAAAAATCACCACCATATTTAACTGTCTTTCTCTCTGTCACTGGATTTGCAATTGTTTGGTTCCCCAAGCAACCACATAACTGTCAAATAGTCTGGTCTCTCATAAATATGACTGGAAAATGTGGGGTTATTTTTCAAATGACTCGTCCTAAAATTGATAATCTTTTCCGGAAACACCCACCAAAATTGCATAATAGCCTACACTTTAAGAAGTACAACATAAAAATATCTAATAATATAAAAATTAATAAAAAAATCCTCGTTTACTAACTGTGATCCACTTGTACTTATGCCAAGTCTTAAAATTTTGTGTAAGGCAAAAAATCCTGGCAGAAAAAGAAAGAAAACATTTTAGAATGTTTTATCACACGTTCTTACAATTTTTGACAGTTGTCAGCTGTTTACCATAACAAACAAGTTTAAGAAGGACATGTTTAAATAACAGCTCATAATAAAAAAATAAAATTAAGGATTTCTTAATTTGATTTGGCTATTAACTATTTAGCATTTCCTAATAAGATATGAACAAATAGTTTAAATATACTTGTTTACGTTTTTTTTCCTCTGTAATTTCATATCATATCAACCAGAGGCTGAAATTATCAAAATTGGTCAGATGGTCTGCCAAACATAGATAGACAGTTTATACGCACCTCAAAACGGTTTAAAATAAAATCGGTTTTAGTGCTTAAAACGGTTTTAATAGTGTTTATACGACAAATTGGTTTTAAAAAAATCTGTTTTAGTGCTTAAAACGATTTTAATAGTGTTTATATGATAACATTTTCAAACTGTTCTTATATAAAAGCGCTTTAATAGGCTCGTATAGACAAAGTAAGTAACGCATGCGGAGTTGGTCGGATAAATTTCCTATGGTTAGCCGTCAGTCTCAAACCTGTCTCTGACCCAAGTTGCTGGGAGTTATGGTGTGACCTTTCTTTTGACCAAAATATTTGACAATAAATATTTAAATATATATTTTTTTAGGTTATGTTGCACTGGACATTTTTGCCTTATCAAAACAGTAGCATAACCTGCACAACATAGGCACACAGTGTAGACCAGCAGCTAAATAACTTGGATTCGCCGTTTGCCCGCTAACGAATGTTGTCAAGGATTCTAGGTTAGGTTGTAAGGCTAGGTTGGATTTTAAATGAGGCATTTCTAGTTGGGCCCCTTGCCAGAAGTGTAAATAATAGATTAACCACAATTTAATATCGTGTTTTTGGTCAGTACGTTTGTCTCCAAATTGTCACGCCGTTGTGTTTAATATGTTTTAGCGCTAACTTTATGAGTTGTTGTTATTTTACATTGACATTTCAACCAACCAAAACTTCAATTGTGTTCCATTTATATTTTTGTTTGTTTTAAACATTTGTGTGTGGCGCGCGAAATCGGAATTTTACTACACATTTTTTTGTTGTACAGTCCGCGACTTTTTAAATTGTCGCACTCGAAAATAAAAAATATTCCATTTGAAATTTGGAAAAGTATGTATTTTGAACAAAAACAAAAAAGTTGTGAACCTTACCTCTGTCTGTATTAGTTATTTAGCTAATTAAAGTAATACTTTACCGAACCAACGCGCGGAGTTCGGTCAAGCCGTCAAGGTTGGTAAAGACACTTTCCGCATGTGTTAGGTACAATATTTTACCTATAAGTACCTTTTTTTTAAAAATTGAATGTAATTTATAAATAAACATGTCAAATTAGATGGAATTGAAATGTAAACAATTATTGAAGCGTTGCTAAGGTTTCTAAGTGGTGCGTGTGCGGTAAAGTAATTACTTTACTGCACGCGAGTAGGTAAACATACATATTTAAAAATTTCTTTCTTTAAATGATTAATTTTGACAGAGAAAAATACAACGGCAATTTAAAAAGTCCCTGACTGTACCAATAATTATCATTTAGTCCACTATTATCAAAAATGTGGAGGATTTAATTGACTATTTGTATCATGCAAGGATATTGAATAGAGACCTCCTTGGTATCATGATACGCAAATTGTGCAGGGTGTCTCTAAAGGCCTATCCCACGGTCATAATATAAATCTGTCCATATTTGGGATTCTCATCCCAAAAAATACAAACGAATCCCAATGTCCAAAAATATTCCTAGTAGGTATTTAAAAAATTCGATTTGTAAACTTCACACCCTGTATCTCGAAAACGAAGCAATTTCGGACAAATGAAAATTGCTTATTTTGACCTGGAATATTGTGTAGAAGCTTTTAGGGACACCCTCTATATACAGTGTGTCCACGTAAGTTGGCGGCATATGGGAAACTTTTTTATTATTAGCTTTACGAAAAAAAGTTATTCTTCATAAAAAGTTCTGCATGGTCCAAAACCTAAAATGCAACCATCAGATGTTAAATTTTTTCAGTCATATTACGAGGTTTGTCAAAAAATGTGATTTTTGCTCCAGAGTAAAGTACCTTTCTTTTTGACAATATCGAAAATTGTTATAAAGAAAAGATGTTTAGAATTAAAAGTAGCTTTCAAATACTCAACATTGTTTATTTACATTAAAAAATATTTTTTTCTACATTTTCTGCTCGCGTTGGAAATTTAAGTTTGCACATTAAAGCATAATTAATCTAGGATGCAAATAATAATAATGTAAATAAACAATGTTGAATATTTGAAAGCTATTTTTAATTCTAAACATCTTTTCTTTATAACAATTTTCGATATTGTCAAAAAGAAAGGTACTTTACTCAAGAGCAAAAATCACATTTTTTGACAAACCTCGTAATATGATGAAATAATTTAACATCTGATGGTTGCATTTTAGGTTTTGGACCATGCAGAACGTTTTATGAAGAATAACTTTTTTTCGTAAAGCTAATAATAAAAAAGTTTCCCATATGCCGCCAACTTACGTGGACACACTGTATATATACAGGGTGTTCGGCGCATAAACCGTAAAAATTTTTTGGGATATTGTTGGGGTCATTTGCTACCTTTTCAACCTTGGAACTTGGGTCCTAAGCACCATTTTTTTTCTATAATTCTGTAATCTTATGCTTCTTTAACTAACTAATAGATTTGTTAAATTGATGTACCAAAGGGATATACGAGGTTTTTTATTGAAGAACATTAGTGATTTTGTGAAAGAAAATCAATTTCAAAATTAAAAAAAGTATCGACAATTGAGAACTTCATTTTCTTTTAAAAACTTCTTTACTTAGTTGATTACCTTTCTAACGGTATGCTACACATTGATAAAAAAAAACATTTCTGCTTTAAAATACGGATATCCCGTCAGAAGGGCGAGACTCGTTCGGAATTGGTAAGAAAAACAATTTGATGTTTATGACCGTTTACCTACTTAAACAAAAGTTAAACTTTTAACAATAATGTATTGTGTTCTTTATTGATAAATTTTGTTCGAAACTACCTTAAAATCAAATTGTTTGTCTTATCAAGTCCGAACGATTATTGCCCGTCTCACGGAATATCCGTATTTTAAAGCAGAATTGTTTTTTTTAATCAAAGTGTAGCATACCGTTAGAAAGGTAATCAACTAGAGAAGGTTTTAAAAGAAAATGAAGTTCTCAAGTGTCAATACTTTTTTTAATTTTGAAATTGATTTTCTTTCACAAAATCACTAATGTTCTTTAATAAAAAAAACCTCGTATGTCCCTTTGGTACATAAATTTTAACAATCTATTAATTAGTTGAAGTAGCATAAGATAACAGAATTATAAAACAAATGGTGCTTTTCCAGACATTAATAAAAAGCTTACGATGGTTTAAAGGTGGGATTTTGGGTAATTTGAGAAAAAAAAATTAAAAAATCATATCTCTTTAGCCGTGACTCTAAGGACCCAAGTTCCCAGGTTGAAAAGGTAGCAAAAGACCCCAACAATATCCCAAAAAATTTTGATGGTTCATGTGCCGAACACCCTGTATAATGGGTAGTGGTTTTTAGTAAGTTTTTAATTTTAATTAGTTAAAACAATAAAACCAAGTATGTTGTCATCTCATCACCTTTATTAAAAAATACAATCCTGTTTTACTTCATCAATTTATAATTATTTCAATATTACTAGTTTTTAAGGCATATAGGAACAAGTAACTGATAAACAAAATTAAGAACATCAGGACTTTTGCTAAAATAAACATGCTTCTTCAACAATAACCTATACAAAAATAGGAATTTGTTTTATAATTTAATAAAATGCCAAATAAAGGATTTCCTAACATGAAATCCATTTACGTGATGCTTTTGAAACAAAATAATTTGAATACAGTGGTGTTGTTATAAATCCAAATTACTTTATTTATAATCTGAATTTATTGATAAAATTTAATGGTAAATTCCAGAACTCCGCCAAATGTAAACCGATTTTGGTGGTTTGGTTTTCTTTAGTTCAAAACCAGCGAACACATGCTCAGAAGAGAGAAATTTTAAGAACTTGATTATTTTAGGAATTTTCGCGACACCACCGCGGTTTTATGTTTAAAATAAAAATGGTGAAGTAGGTAGTTTTCAGGTAAAATAAACCATATTTTTCCAATTAAAGCTATGGTGTTTTCACAGAACGATTTTATTTTTTAATGAAAGTTAAAACTTTCTTTCAAATATAATGTAAGAAACGGCGTGCAAAAAACTCAACCAACGCTGAACCTTAAATAAAGTGGTATTTTGTTTTCCAAGAGCAATATCATAATTTATTAAAAGCAAAAAATTTCTATAATCCATTTAAAAGGGAATCGGAGAGATCGTGCTCTTAAGGCTTTAATCCTATTTTTCCCCAATACATAACAGCATATACTATCTATGTAAATTGTAAAAATATCGCCCAATATTAACTTTTAATTCCAACATGACTAGAAATTTATAAAAGTGTATTTATGGTTTTTATATTTCTTGTATGACTAGCAGAATTATCTACCTTCGAAAACTAAGACCTGTTGTATAAAAGAATAGTCATTTTTTGTATATTTCCCTCTGACAAAAATTGTTAAATCTAGAGGATATGTGAATACGCTTTTTAAACGCGAAAAAGAATATAAAAAATAGTCAAAAAAGTGTTTTTTTTTTTAGTTAGAAGAATTAGAATGGACTTATAGTCACGTCGGTATTAAAAGTCAGCAAAGGTAGATCTAGTTCAGACTACAGGGTTCCTCTTTTAGTGATTACTAAGAGGCTGATTGTTTCCATGTCAAAATAAATGTTTTGAAAATTTTAAATTAAATGAAGTTTTTCCAATCCTTCTAAAAAGTAACACAAAATTTCAGCCTAATGGTAGTAATCATTCAAAAAAAGAGACTCTCTAATATGGACTTACACATCGATGTATTATGTACCAGCATAACTCTTTATTAACAATTAAAGTAAAAACAAAAAAATTAAAATTGAGACTCGAAATTTTAGAAAAAAGCTATGACGTCGATAAACGTTAAAAACCGTACTCTAGTAAAAAAATTTAAACCGGGATGGATCGTTTTTTGTATAAAGTTTTTTTTATTATATTATTGTACTTTTTAATTTGAAACCTCATAACACTTTTTCTCAACTAAGTAGGGCGCAACTGCAGCTAACTTCATAAGATTGATTTTATAAATTTTAGAACTGTTAGGAATAATACGAAGTAACAATGAAAAAATTAAATTCGTTGCAAAAAACTTAACCACACTTCTTTTTAATAGAAAAGATCCACTTCTTCATTATAAAGAAATATAATATTAAGCGAGTGCTTGAACTTAGCGAATTTTGTTGTTTTTTTTTTCTATTGAAAACCTTTAAAAATAGCTCCTCCTTACATATTTGGTTAATCCTTTAACCAGATTTTCATAGTTTTTGCGACCCGTTTTTCGGATCAAATTTGCTATAAAAACGGTAGTTTTTTTGCAACAAATTAAACAACAGTGGAATGACATTTTTAAAGACGTTTTAATTTAAATGGTTTTTAAAAAACAGTGGACAAATTGTGTTGCTCTCCATCATCATCCTATTTCAGTGCAAAAATAACCACAATATTATGTACTAAATTCAGTATTTAAAAGTGTTGTCCATATAAACTGTAACAAACCTCCCCCCATCAATCCTTTTCAAACTCGAAACCTAATGCTAATTACAATATTGTGTAAACGGTCATTGTTTTTGAAACTAAGGCCGTGAGCTTACAACCTGTATCTCTCAAATACTCGCAAATAAATTACGCCACTAAAAACAAAATATTTCCATAAACTCCTATTTGGTTTTCAGTGGCCGATCCTGTATGAGTTTGCCAGGAAAGTGTATTACTGTCTCCAATAAAAAATGAATGTAACAATAGGCGGATCAAATTGGTTCAAATCGAGACGAAAAGCTTTAAAAAAAATCAAAGATGGCACCATGGTCACGCTTTCCAAACGTGACGTCAAATGAACAGCTGATCTAATACGTTTACTACGTTTTCATCTGGTACTGAGATTGGATTTAAAATGATTGTTTCATTTTCTTTCGTAAAGCATGTTCTGTCTCACTAAAAAGCACATTAGAAAGCGACAATGATTTTAAATCGGGATTCAGTACACTGTAAAGTGAGTTAAGACAAACTTTTGATCACCATTTATATTCAAAATGGTTGCCCGTATATTGCACTCGTTTTTTAAAGACCAGATATATATTTAAGACATACATGGCTTACAGTGATCAAATGCGAACAAAATTTAAAAAGTTAGGATATATTCCAAAGACCTAGAAATTGGAAGGGATCCCCAAACCAAATTTTCCTTTAAGGTTTACCAACCTTGAGAGATGGATTGACCTAGAGCATATTTTGTGACAACAGTTGTCAAGATTGTTAAAAAAGTTACATCAAAAATTGACTTAATTAGACTGACTTGACTTTTCAAATAACTCGCTCATATTTGATCACTGATAAAAACAAGGCATTTTAAAAATCACCACCATATTTAACTGTCTTTCTCTCTGTCACTGGATTTGCAATTGTTTGGTTCCCCAAGCAACCACATAACTGTCAAATAGTCTGGTCTCTCATAAATATGACTGGAAAATGTGGGGTTATTTTTCAAATGACTCGTCCTAAAATTGATAATCTTTTCCGGAAACACCCACCAAAATTGCATAATAGCCTACACTTTAAGAAGTACAACATAAAAATATCTAATAATATAAAAATTAATAAAAAAATCCTCGTTTACTAACTGTGATCCACTTGTACTTATGCCAAGTCTTAAAATTTTGTGTAAGGCAAAAAATCCTGGCAGAAAAAGAAAGAAAACATTTTAGAATGTTTTATCACACGTTCTTACAATTTTTGACAGTTGTCAGCTGTTTACCATAACAAACAAGTTTAAGAAGGACATGTTTAAATAACAGCTCATAATAAAAAAATAAAATTAAGGATTTCTTAATTTGATTTGGCTATTAACTATTTAGCATTTCCTAATAAGATATGAACAAATAGTTTAAATATACTTGTTTACGTTTTTTTTCCTCTGTAATTTCATATCATATCAACCAGAGGCTGAAATTATCAAAATTGGTCAGATGGTCTGCCAAACATAGATAGACAGTTTATACGCACCTCAAAACGGTTTAAAATAAAATCGGTTTTAGTGCTTAAAACGGTTTTAATAGTGTTTATACGACAAATTGGTTTTAAAAAAATCTGTTTTAGTGCTTAAAACGATTTTAATAGTGTTTATATGATAACATTTTCAAACTGTTCTTATATAAAAGCGCTTTAATAGGCTCGTATAGACAAAGTAAGTAACGCATGCGGAGTTGGTCGGATAAATTTCCTATGGTTAGCCGTCAGTCTCAAACCTGTCTCTGACCCAAGTTGCTGGGAGTTATGGTGTGACCTTTCTTTTGACCAAAATATTTGACAATAAATATTTAAATATATATTTTTTTAGGTTATGTTGCACTGGACATTTTTGCCTTATCAAAACAGTAGCATAACCTGCACAACATAGGCACACAGTGTAGACCAGCAGCTAAATAACTTGGATTCGCCGTTTGCCCGCTAACGAATGTTGTCAAGGATTCTAGGTTAGGTTGTAAGGCTAGGTTGGATTTTAAATGAGGCATTTCTAGTTGGGCCCCTTGCCAGAAGTGTAAATAATAGATTAACCACAATTTAATATCGTGTTTTTGGTCAGTACGTTTGTCTCCAAATTGTCACGCCGTTGTGTTTAATATGTTTTAGCGCTAACTTTATGAGTTGTTGTTATTTTACATTGACATTTCAACCAACCAAAACTTCAATTGTGTTCCATTTATATTTTTGTTTGTTTTAAACATTTGTAGATAATATGAATGCATTAACAAGTTTAGAATAATTTTTCTTAATTTTCAGTTTTGTGGAACAAAACAACCAAAATTTTGAGGTTAGTTTAACATGAAATGTCACTTCGTTAAAGTTAGTGTGGCGCGTCCAAAAACTGTGCTTTCTGCGAACAAAACTTAATATTATTACCGACTAAGTTTACCACAACCATAACGAAATTGAAGGTTACATGTGCTGACCAAAAACACCCTAATGTCTATTTTTAGGGTTATTCAGTAATGGTTTTCATACCAAATTTGTTTAAGCCAGACAGAAGATTATAAAAATTTACGTAGAAAAACAAGAGATTGGCGCATGCGCAATTGAAAAAATTGGTTTAACTTCCGAAATTTAGCCGCCAGTCTCTTTATTACGGTTTGGTCGCTCATCATCTGATTTTGACAGTTCGAAAGACAGATCAGATTAAAACAATATTTTTTTGTTAAAAGCATTAATCACCAGATCCTTTACCAGATCCAGTCTATATTGGATCCTTCACCCTAAGCTAAAATCCTTGATAGAATAAAAAATCTTACTTGAATCCCGTTGACCGACATTGATTACAATAAAAATAAGACAGGTCATCGGTGACAACAGAAAAGGCGCGAGCTAGGCGCGGTGCGCGTGCGCGCAACGTTCGGAACTAGTTGTTATAATCGTTCTCGGGGCAGTCGCGTTTCATGTGACCCGACTGGTGGCACTGATAGCACGTCTGCGACCGCTCAGGGCAGTTGCGCGAGATGTGGCCCGGCTGTTGACAGTTGTGACAGGTGTCACGGTCGGCGCTGCCTTCTGGACAGTTGCGAGCAATGTGGCCTGAAATGGAAAATTTATTTTATTTTCAAATTCAAAAATCAAACAAGTTTCGTGGCTAATCGGGTAAAAAGGAGTTTTTGTTTCTCTCATATTTTTCCGTGGGTACTTTGAAAGCTTAACCTCAACGGGGTCCAAGATCTAATGGACACCTAGTAAGTGTTCACAGTTAACTGTTTCGTCCTTATGGGACTCCTCAGAATACTGCTTGGTCAATGTGACACCCTTGCAAAGTTAATTAGACGGTTTTGTCTCAAATCTTATGTAAATAGTGAGAAAACTTTCGCAAGAAGTGCCATCTACCGAGATACGAGAGAAACTAGAACAAGAGCAGGCGAAAATAAACTGCTATACATATCGATCAATGAAAAGATCGATTGCAAATAAAAAGAAACAAACCATCCAGAGGTTATTTTTCTTTTAATTGCTTAAATTAGAGGATACACCCTGCACAAAAACAAAGGTTTTCGTTACTTGTTCCCTAATTCAGTTTCAGGGGTAAGAAAAAATCAATCAAGCAGCTACACTTTGTGACTTTGACATGAAATAAATATATTTCCTAACCAAAAATATGTCATGTTGGTATAAAATTAAGGATAAAACTGTCTCTAGATAAAAAGATGCTGGATGTAAAAAAAGTGCAGATAAAAATTCAAAAACATGTCGTTTTTTAGATTTTTTTTGTTACTGTCAGTATGGATATGAAAAATTAAGAGGTTGGTATCTATCTGATTTCTTACCTGGCTTCCTGCAGTTGTAGCAAGATGGCATATCAGGGCTCTGCTGACAGTCCTTGGCAAAGTGGCCCTCGCCATAACACCTATAGCAGCGGGCCTGCTCCTCCTTGCAGTCACGAGCATAATGTCCAATCCTGTTGCATTTGTGGCACCTGAAGCAAACAAATTCAAAAACAATATTAAATATTTTTTAGTTCTTTAGCAGGTTTTAATTTTTGTACTAACTTTGGTGTTTAGTGTTTTATCATTGTATCTCAATCAAACAAAGGTTTTATTAACATTACAATGACAAAATGTATTAATAACTTTACATTTAATTGTTTTATATTAGAATGTATCCTACCTACAACAGAAATTACTAAATATGATTTAAATGAGGAAAGCATTTTAAAAAAATGTTTTTACTTGCATTGTAAAACAGTTTTTTTTAAACTCAAAAATGTGATTTTTTAAAACAAAAGTTCCTTTTTAAGTACTACTTACTTGTCACGGTTACGATATCCTCCTCCACCGCCACCACCATCACCACCACGTCCGCCTCCTCCACCACCGCCTCTGCGACTATCTGCGCCCCCTGGGGTTGAGCATTCGCGGGCAAAGTGCCCAGGCTGGTTGCACTTGTAACATATGCTACTGCTCATCTTGATTTATGTTATCTCTTTACTTTGATTGGCAATAAAGGTGCTCAAAATCTGAAAGAAGTAAAAAAAATCCCTAATTTTAAAATTCATACAGGTAATAAACTTCTGGTACAGTAAACTACCTTCAAAACGAAAACATACTTAAGTAGAACTCTTATGTGGCAAAATAGTTTCCCATTTGGCTTGCCAAATTAGTTTGACCTCCTAATCTTACAAATATTGGTTGTTACAAATGCACAGTAAGGAAAACATGGCAACATTGGCATACAAGAAAACAACAATTTTTCCTGGCTAAGCGGGTATAGAAAG
Organism: Aspidapion aeneum; assembly: GCA_963576565.1. Taxonomy (NCBI): domain Eukaryota; kingdom Metazoa; phylum Arthropoda; class Insecta; order Coleoptera; family Brentidae; genus Aspidapion; species Aspidapion aeneum. Next base: position 17,273,192 of record OY755038.1, on the reverse strand, counting down.
ATTTCTCTTGTATTTTTCCGTGGGCAACTCGAAAGCTTTACACCCAAGAAGGTACAAGAGATAATGGAGACCTATTAAGAATTGACACTTAAGTGTTTTGTGCTTAAGAGATTCTTCAGAACACTGCATGGTCAATTTGACACTTTTGTTAAGCTAAAGAGCCTGTATATAAATCTCTCTTATAATATTGGTAAGAGACATGAAAAATAATGCCTGTGATACTGTATGTTTTTTACACAAGTGGCGACATCTACCAGATACAAAAGAAACTACCAGATTTGAAAACAAAAGGCAGACAGATTGAACAAAAAACAGTACCCATGAAAGTGACAATTTGTCCCTTAGTGTATGGATTCTTGAAACGGGTGAGAGTGAAAATGAGCATCTGCCCCACGTCAGAACCAATAGAGATCCTGAAATCAAGTGAGAGCGCATGCGCAGTTTGACTTTCTTCCGATTTTGAGGGAGTACTCCTTCTCGCCCATTCAAGAATTCATACACTGGTCGGTTCAATGCATATTGCATTTTTGCTGCTTTAGGATATTTTTAAAAAATCATAACTATCTTGTTCCCAACCGATTTTGATTGATTTAACCTCAAATCTAAAAAATATAGGTAATCAAGAAATTAACTAAATTAATTTTGAAAAATCATGATATACATGTATTAACAAAAGTAGTCTTCAAATTCAAAATTTCGAACTTTTGGAGAAAAACAAATTAAGTATAAAAAATTCACTCGTTTTTAGGATTGTTTATTGATAAAAATTTAAGCTGGAAGGAACATATTAATTATCTTAGAGAAAATTTATCATATTTCGTAAGAGTAATGTTTAAAATAAGACATTATATTCCTCTTAAATTAATAAAATTACAAAACAAAATTATAAAATGTATTAATAAACTTCAAATTTTAGAACCCGCCATTAAATTATATCATACTCCTAGGTATCTGAACTTGACTGCCTTAGGGATCGTTCTTAAATTATGTAACGCAAAATTCAGGATTTTTGACCCCCCCCTCTTTCCCCACCTGACGCATTTTCAAGAAAAAACACATTAAATTGAGTGTAAAGCAAGGCCAAACCTCCTCCACCCTCTTGTGTTATACGTAATTTAAGGATGACCCCTTCTACAAATTCAAAATATCTATATCTATCTATTCATGCTAGACAAAAAAAATCTTCAGACATTAAAATTTAACATCAATACTGAAAAAAAATCTTTATTATATGATGAAATAATAAACTAGAACACTTTAATATATAAATTATTTAATTATGTATTTTCTAAATAGGTATATGTATTAATTATTTATTTTTCTTTGCTTGATGTTAATTATTGTTATGTCTTGATTATTTTTCTTATTTGTATTTTTTCGGACATATCCCTGTAATAATTATTGTGAAACTGTTGGGAAATAAAAAAGTTACCTATATTTAAAAAAATTAATAAATAATTGCAAATAATAATTATTGGACGAACCTACAATAAGGAAAATATGGCTGATCAAAGATGGCAACATATCATAACGTTGTTTTTTACCGATTTTGATTTTAAAAAAGTAATATAAAAATCAATTAATCAAGGCTAAATAATTGTGTTGTATGCTCCAATACTATGATCTAATCCATGGAAAGGAAAAGATCGACTCTCTGGAGCACAGCAAAGGCCAATTAACCTAAAAACTATCCAAAACGGAAAGCTTTTGGGATTGACCAAGCTTTTTTTTGCCACAGGTGTAACGCTAGACAAAACCACAGAGGTTTAGTGTCCTGCTGACTCCATATGGCATCTACATAAATTAAAACTTCGTTGTTTGTAAGACATTAGCATCAGTATTAACTAAGATCTTAAATCATAGCACATAGACCAGCGTCTAAATACTGAATCTATAGACTTAACCTCAACCAGTTTAGGTGTATTTTTAGCTCACACATATACTATAGTATAGTAGTGTGAGCTATGGTGATCCTAATTTTTTCGAGAAATAAAAAGTTGCTCCGATTTCAAATTTTTTTATATATCTTTGCGTTTCAGATGATTTTGAAACTTTTTTGTTGCGCCGTCTGTCTGTCTGTATGTCTGTCTGTCTGTCTGTAACGACCAACGCGCATAACTCAAAAACCGCTTGGCCGATTTTAATGAAATTGGGTACCTAGGCTGGGTCTTGGCTCGAGATTGTCCTATTTAAAAATGAACAAAATCCACCGAACACAAACACAATAAAAGGGTGGGGGTAGATTTCAAAAATTAGAGTTTATGTGAAAATATGGCGTGTGTGATATCAAACGAAAGGTAATTGAGTCTGCTGTTGAACAAAATACATTTTAATTTATTTAAAAAAAAATGTGGGGGTATATTTTAAAAATTAGAGTTTAAGTGAAAATATGGCGTGTGTGATATCAAACGAAAGGTAATTGAGTTCGGAGTTTAACAAAATACATTTTAGTTTTTGTTTTTAGCTCACACATATACTATACTATAGTAGTGTGAGCTATGGTGATCCTAATTTTTTTGAGAAAAAAAAGTTGCTCGGATTTCAAAATTTTTAGCTCACACATATACTATACTATAGTAGTGTGAGCTATGGTGATCCTAATTTTTTCGAGAAAAAAAAAGTTGCTCCGATTTCAAAATTTTTTATATATCTTTGCGTTTCAGATGATTTTGAAACTTTTTTGTTGCGCCGTCTGTCTGTATGTCTGTCTGTCTGTCTGTCTGTCTGTGTGTCTGTATGTCTGTCTGTAACGACCAACGCGCATAACTCAAAAACCGCTTGGCCGATTTTAATGAAATTTGGTACCAAGGCTAGGTCTTGGGTCGAGATGGTCCCATTTAAAAATGAACAAAATCCACCGAACACAAACCAAATAAAAGGGTGGGGGTAGATTTCAAAAATTAGAGTTTATGTGAAAATATGGCGTGTGTGATATTAAATGAAAGGTAATTGAGTCTGCAGTTAAACAAAATACATTTTAATTTATTTAAAAAAAAAGGGTGGGGGTATATTTTAAAAATTAGAGTTTAAGTGAAAATATGGCGTGTGTGATATCAAACGAAAGGTAATTGAGTCCGGACTTTAACAAAATACATTTTAGTTTTTGTTTTTTTTGTAAGGGTGGGGGTAGATTTCAAAAATTTGTGTTTAAGTCAAAACATGGCTTGTGTGGTATCAAACAAAAGGTAATTTAGTCTGGAGTTGAATAAAATATATTTCAGTTTTTAGTTATATTAGCTCACACGTACACTATAACTATAGTACCTAGTGTGAGCTTAGGGGCCCATATATTGGCAGAGTATTTATATATCTTTGCGTTTCAGATGATTTTGAAACTTTTTTGTTGCGCCGTCTATCTGTCTGTCTGTCTGTCTGTATGTCTGTCTGTCTGTGTGTCTGTATGTCTGTCTGTAACGACCAACGCGCATAACTCAAAAACCGCTTGGCCGATTTTAATGAAATTTGGTACCTAGGCTGGGTCTTGGGTCGAGATGGTCCCATTTAAAAACGAACAAAATCCAATGAACACAAACCAAAAAAAAGGGTGGGGGTATATTTTAAAAATTAGAGTTTAAGTGAAAATATGGCGTGTGTGATATCAAACGAAAGGTAATTGAGTCCGGACTTTAATAAAATACATTTTAGTTTTTGTTTTTTTGTAAGGGTGGGGGTAGATTTCAAAAATTTGAGTTTAAGTCAAAATATGGCTTGTGTGGTATCAAACAAAAGGTAATTTAGTCTGGAGTTGAATAAAATATATTTCAGTTTTTAGTTATATTAGCTCACACGTACACTATAACTATAGTACCTAGTGTGAGCTTAGGGGCCCATATATTGGCAGAGTATTTTAAGGGTGGGGGTAGATTTCAAAAAATTGAGTTTAAGTCAAAACATGGCTTGTGTGGTATCAAACAAAAGGTAATTTAGTCTGGAGTTGAAAAAAAATATATTTCAGTTTTTAGTTATATTAGCTCACACGTACACTATAACTATAGTACCTAGTGTGAGCTTAGGGGCCCATATATTGGCAGAGTATTTTAATACTTAAAGGTCAAATAATTGCAAAGATTTGGTTCGCGCTAACGTGCAATATAATATTTCTTAGTGAGTTTAATCTCACAATAATTGAAATTTACTTTAGAAATAAAAAAAAAATACAAAAATTTTGTATCAGTATGTCATTTTTTGGAAATCTAGTCTGTGCAGTCATATGATTGACCGAACCGAACCGTATCGTACTGTCCTGTGCAAAAACGTACCGAACCGTATCGTACCGTCCCACACCAAAACACTTGGTTGAGCTGCGGAAGAACCACACTTCCGTGTAGATTCGGAAAACCGTCATTTAGCGATTTTTAGTATAGGGAATACCATGAGACCAAAATGGCAAAACTTTGAAAATTCATATCTCAGAAACTACACATATTATCAGCAAACGCACCGAGTTACAGTAAAGTGGGGCCATAGAGATGCGAAAAATCCTTCAGTGTAGATTCGGAAAAACGTCATTTAGCGATTTTTAGTATAGGGAATACCATGAGACCAAAATGGCAAAACTTTGAAAATTCATATCTCACAAACTATACATGTTATCAGCAAACGCACCGAGTTACAGTATAGTGGGGCCATAGAGATGCGAAAAAACCACACCTTCAGTGTAGATTCGGAAAAACTTCATTTAGCGATTTTTAGTATTGGGAATACCATGAGACCAAAATGGCAAAACTTTGAAAATTCATATCTCACAAACTATACATGTTATCAGCAAACGCACCGAGTTACAGTATAGTGGGGCCATAGAGGTGCGAAAAAACCACACCTTCAGTGTAGATTCGGAAAAACGTCATTTAGCGATTTTTAGTATTGGGAATACCATGAGACCAAAATGGCAAAACTTTGAAAATTCATATCTCACAAACTATACATGTTATCAGCAAACGCACCGAGTTACAGTATAGTGGGGCCATAGAGGTGCGAAAAAACCACACCTTCAGTGTAGATTCGGAAAAACGTCATTTAGCGATTTTTAGTATAAGGAATACCATGAGACCAAAATGGCAAAACTTTGAAAATTCATATCTCACAAACTATACATGTTATCAGCAAACGCACCGAGTTACAGTATAGTGGGACCATAGAGATGCGAAAAAACCACACCTTCAGTGTAGATTCGGAAAAACTTCATTTAGCGATTTTTAGTATTGGGAATACCATGAGACCAAAATGGCAAAACTTTGAAAATTCATATCTCACAAACTATACATGTTATCAGCAAACGCACCGAGTTACAGTATAGTGGGGCCATAGAGATGCGAAAAAACGACACCTTCAGTGTAGTAGATTCGGAAAAACGTCATTTAGCGATTTTTAGTATAGGGAATACCATGAGACCAAAATGGCAAAACTTTGAAAATTCATATCTCACAAACTATAAATGTTATCAGCAAACGCATCGAGTTACAGTATAGTGGGGCCATAGAGATGTGAAAAAACCACACCTTCAGTGTAGATTCGGAAAAACGTCATTTAGCGATTTTTAGTATAGGGAATACCATGAGACCAAAATGGCAAAACTTTGAAAATTCATATCTCACAAACTATACATGTTATCAGCAAACGCAATAAGTTACAGTATAGTGGGGCCATAGAGATGCGAAAAAACCACACCTTCAGTGTAGATTCGAAAAAACTTCATTTAGCGATTTTTAGTATTGGGAATACCATGAGACCAAAATGGCAAAACTTTGAAAATTCATATCTCACAAACTATACATGTTATCAGCAAACGCACCGAGTTACAGTATAGTGGGGCCATAGAGATACGAAAATACCACACCTTATGTGTAGATTCGGAAAAACATCATTTAGCGATTTTTAGTATTGGGAATACCATGAGACCAAAATGGCAAAACTTTGAAAATTCATATCTCACAAACTATACATGGTATCAGCAAACGCATCGAGTTACAGTATAGTGCGAAAAAACCACATCTTCAGTGTAGATTTGGAAAAACGTCATTTAGCGATTTTTAGTATAGGGAATACCATGAGAGCAAAATGACAAAACTTTGAAAATTCATATCTCACAAACTATACATGTTATCAGCAAACGCACCGAGTTACAGTATAGTGGGGCCATAGAGATGCGAAAAAACCACACCTTCAGTGTAGATTCGGAAAAACGTCATTTAGCGATTTTTAGTATAGGGAATACCATGAGACCAAAATGGCAAAACTTTGAAAATTCATATCTCACAAACTATACATGTTATCAGCAAACGCACCGAGTTACAGTATAGTGGGACCATAGAGATGCGAAAAAACCACACCTTTAGTGTAGATTCGGAAAAACTTCATTTAGCGATTTTTAGTATTGGGAATACCATGAGACCAAAATGGCAAAACTTTGAAAATTCATATCTCACAAACTATACATGTTATTAGCAAACGCACCGAGTTACAGTATAGTGGGGCCATAGAGATGTGAAAAAACGACACATTCAGTGTAGTAGATTCGGAAAAACGTCATTTAGCGATTTTTAGTATAGGGAATACCATGAGACCAAAATGGCAAAACTTTGAAAATTCATATCTCACAAACTATACATGTTATCAGCAAACGCAATAAGTTACAGTATAGTGGGGCCATAGAGATGCGAAAAAACCACACCTTCAGTGTAGATTCGGAAAAACGTCATTTAGCGATTTTTAGTATAGGGAATACCATGAGAGCAAAATGGCAAAACTTTGAAAATTCATATCTCACAAACTATACATGTTATCAGCAAACGCACCGAGTTACATGCCATAGAGATGCGAAAAAACCACACCTTCAGTGTAGATTCGGAAAAACGTCATTTAGCGATTTTTAGTATAGGGAATACCATGAGACCAAAATGGCAAAACTTTGAAAATTCATATCTCACAAACTATACATGTTATCAGCAAACGCACCGAGTTACAGTATAGTGGGGCCATAGAGATGCGAAAATACCACACCTTATGTGTAGATTCGGAAAAACATCATTTAGCGATTTTTAGTATTGGGAATACCATGAGACCAAAATGGCAAAACTTTGAAAATTCATATCTCACAAACTATACATGGTATCAGCAAACGCATCGAGTTACAGTATAGTGGGGCCATAGAGATGCGAAAAAACCACACCTTCAGTGTAGATTCGGAAAAACGTCATTTAGCGATTTTTAGTATAGGGAATACCATGAGAGCAAAATGGCAAAACTTTGAAAATTCATATCTCACAAACTATACATGTTATCAGCAAACGCACCGAGTTACAGTATAGTGGGGCCATAGAGGTGCGAAAAAACCACACCTTCAGTGTAGATTCGGAAAAACGTCATTTAGCGATTTTTAGTATAGGGAATACCATGAGACCAAAATGGCAAAACTTTGAAAATTCATATCTCACAAACTATACATGTTATCAGCAAACGCACCGAGTTACAGTATAGTGGGGCCATAGAGATGCGAAAAAACCACACCTTCAGTGTAGATTCGGAAAAACTTCATTTAGCGATTTTTAGTATTGGGAATACCATGAGACCAAAATGGCAAAACTTTGAAAATTCATATCTCACAAACTATACATGGTATCAGCAAACGCACCGAGTTACAGTATAGTGGGGCCATAGAGATGCGAAAAAACCACACCTTCAGTGTAGATTCGGAAAAACGTCATTTAGCGATTTTTAGTATTGGGAATACCATGAGACCAAAATGGCAAAACTTTGAAAATTCATATCTCACAAACTATACATGTTATCAGCAAACGCACCGACTTACAGTATAGTGGGGCCATAGAGATTCGAAAATACCACACCTTATGTGTAGATTCGGAAAAACATCATTTAGCGATTTTTAGTATAGGGAATACCATGAGACCAAAATGGCAAAACTTTGAAAATTCATATCTCACAAACTATACATGTTATCAGCAAACGCACCGAGTTACAGTATAGTGGGGCCATAGAGGTGCGAAAAAACCACACCTTCAGTGTAGATTCGGAAAAACGTCATTTAGCGATTTTTAGTATAGGGAATACCATGAGACCAAAATGGCAAAACTTTGAAAATTCATATCTCACAAACTATACATGTTATCAGCAAACGCAATAAGTTACAGTATAGTGGGGCCATAGAGATGCGAAAAAACCACACCTTCAGTGTAGATTCGGAAAAACTTCATTTAGCGATTTTTAGTATTGGGAATACCATGAGACCAAAATGGCAAAACTTTGAAAATTCATATCTCACAAACTATACATGTTATCAGCAAACGCACCGACTTACAGTATAGTGGGGCCATAGAGATTCGAAAATACCACACCTTATGTGTAGATTCGGAAAAACATCATTTAGCGATTTTTAGTATAGGGAATACCATGAGACCAAAATGGTAAAACTTTGAAAATTCATATCTCACAAACTATACATGTTATCAGCAAACGCACCGAGTTACAGTATAGTGGGACCATTGAGATGCGAAGAAACCACACCTTCAGTGTAGATTCGGAAAAACGTCATTTAGCGATTTTTAGTATACCAATGAGACCAAAATGGTAAAACTTTGAAAATTCATATCTTATCTTTTTATTTAATATGCCAAAACCAAAGCATTCAGTTTGATAATGATATATATCTGATATATATCCGATATATATCATGTGATATGATATTTATATAGCGTGTTCCAACTAAAAGGTAACAGAGGTGTTTTTGGGTATTTTTCGTGCAAATTTGGAGAAACGCTCGAACACGTCGATTTTGTTTGCGAGGGGGACACTCTTTGGCTATCTTGAAATTTTTGTGGCACGCACCATCTTCGAGGGGTATACTTTACCCCTATATTTTGAATAGGGAAAGTGAGTCTAGTGGTACATTGTTTTGAAGCTCTCTTGAATATCTTTATAACCATGTAAAAATTTTGAAAATCCATAGATTAGTTTATGAGATATTTGCTTTTAAATTTTTAAATTTTACATGGAATGATAAAATAAAAATTAAATCCGAAAAATATAAAATTCTGATTAAATTTTTAATAAAATGCCTTAATAATAAATTGTTTAAGATATTTGCCTCTGAAGTAAAAAATAAAATATTAAAATAGAAACTTAGAAATAAGAGTTGCTGCAAAATATTTTAACACAAAAAATAAATGAATTTGTTTTTAAAAATGAATTGATAGATTTTCAAAATTTTTACATGGTTCTAAAAACATTCAAGAGACCTTTAAAAAAAAGTATCACTACCCACTTTCACTATTGAAAATAAAGGGGTTAAGTTTACATCTCAAAAGAAAAGATAGCCAAAAATTGTACCATTCCAAATTCCATCAAGAAATACCCAAGCCTCTGTTAAATTTTTGTTTGAACACTCTGTATATTTAACAAACAAAAAAATTGAAATAAAAAGACTTTTGATAAGATCCCAGGTAGCAAGGGGTCACCAAATGACGTCTTTGTTTCGTCGAAAATTGGTCATTTGGATGACCAGCAGGTCATCTACCCAAAAATGTTGTCTTTAAGGCATCAGTTATTTGACGTCTTTTGGTAGTGTAATTTTTGACGTCTGAAGCACGTCATATATTGGTCACTACCCACACTGCACACTTTGTCCAAGGGACATACACTCATACCTACATAGATGGTGCCCCAGTCAGTACTTGACCGGATTTATACGGAATGTGGGGGTACATATGTAAAATAAATTAAATATTAAATCAAGCCAAACTTCGAGGCTTCTTTCACTTCAAGGTGGAGATGTGTAAGTCTAGGTTTAGGTCTATTTTGATCTGTACCTCACAGACCACCGCTGCACCTGTTCCAGTACTTCCAGGTCTAAGTCACAGAAGTTTCCTTCAGTGTTCTCAACTGCAGGGAATATTTCATATATTCAAACGAGTTTAAAAAAAGTCATATATAGGTTTGTATGTGTGTCTGATGTTCTGATTTGTTCCCAAATATGTCATATTGCTGTCTTTAAAATGTCTAAAAATTACGTCATCAATGGTCATTGCTACCTGGGATACACTCCAAAAAAATTTAAAAAAATATTTTAATGCAAAAAAAAATCATAAATAAAAAAATTCAAATTTTTCAGAAAGATCTTGTATCAAAGGTGTTTTTCATATGTAAATTTTTTATATCTATGCTAGAAATCTGTCTGACGAAATGGGCACACCCTAAATATAATTATTGTGTTGTACTCTGGGTGTTTTGTTAGAATTTAATGAATTTTAACAATCAGACATTTAATGTATGATTACAACAATTTAATAAGTTTGTGAACAATTTGGTTCAATAATTATTAGTCTATATTTGTGTTAACTATAAGAGATAGACTACAAGCAATGCAATCTACTGGTTTTACCACCCATCTGCGAAAGACTAATAATACTAGGAACTTATGGAAGTTTGTAATTTTATATTTTTTCTTTTGTAAATAAAAATAAAAAAATAAAAATAATTGAAAATAAAAATAAACTAAAAGATTACTTGCCTAGAAAAGAAGATGGGGTTAATTTTTCAGAAATATACAGTGTCCCCCATAATGTTCGCAACATATGGGAAAAATGTTTATTTGTAAGTTATGGAAAAAAAATATATATACGATCAATCCTGCTTGTTAAATAGACAATAGACGACTTTATTAATCTTTTCAGCTACAATAATGTAGATAAGATACGTCAAATACAAAAAATATAACATTAAGTGTAAATAATAATAGTGTAAATATTTAAAAAAATAAAAACGGAAACACATTTACAAGATTTGTATATATATATATATGTATATAAATATTGATAACAAAAATTTACCTTCTGCCCAACATGTAGTTTTCAAATTCAATTAAACTATAAAAAGTTTCTTTTAATAAAAGATTTTTGATTTCTTTTTTGAATCTTGGCAGCGACGTAGTTTGTTTGATTTTGTTTGGCAACAAGTTAAAGAATTTGCATCCAAGATAATGAGTACTTTTTTTTATATACTCATGGTTGTGTTTATGGATGCTGAAGTGGTTACGACTTCTAGTTGGATAGTTGTGATAAGAACTATTTAATGTAAAAATATTTTGGTGTTGAAAAATGAAAACAAGTAGTTTATATATGTAAATACTTGTTATTGTCATAATTTTATTATCCTTAAATGCAGAGCGACAAGTACCGTTGTAAGGTATATTGAAAATTAATCTTATAAGTCTCTTTTGACCTACCAATACTCTTTCCACATCCTGAGCACTACCCCATACTGCCACACCATAGGCTAGAGCCGAGTATGCATTAGCATAATACACAGTAATGAGATTTTTTATACTGAGAGAGTTTTTAAGTGACTTAATCATGAAGTAGCATGTATTAAGTATTGAGCATACACTACTTATGTGTAAACTCCACTCGAAATGAGTATCGACAATAGTTCCCAAAAATTTTGAGCTATCGCTAACTGGCAAAGAGATGTCATTAAAGATTATATTGAGGTCGGTAGGTTTACGGGACTTTGTTTTAAATTCCATAAAGACAGTTTTGGAGACATTTATAATCAGATTGTTTTGCTTGCACCAGTTCGAAAATTCATTTAGGGTTTGATTTTTTCATGAAGAAAATTTGTGTCTTTTGCGGATACAACGATGGACGTATCATCGGCGAACATAAACACAAGTCCCCACGTGATATATTCGGGAAGATCGTTAATAAACAGCAAAAATATTAAAGGTGCAAGCACACTGCCTTGGGGCGTGCCTATGTTTGATTCTGTAGATACTGAATATGTGCTACCTATTTTGATTTTAAATTTTCTACCTGTAAGAAAAGATTGAATGCAGTTATTAAGGGGGTTTTGGATACCTAGTTTTTCGAGTTTTTTATATACAAAGTTAGGGTCTATGGTATCAAAAGCACAGGTTAGATCAAACAATAGTGCAACAACTCTATCGCCCTGGTCTAGTTTGTTGCAGATCTGTTGAACAAAGTCAATGCTGGCTGTTTCGGTAGAGTGCAGTTCTCTGAAACCGTGTTGGCTTGGAGTTAAGATCTGATATTTTTTAAGAAATTGATTTATAATAATAAAAAATAAGATAGTTAGAAAACCTAGAAAGACATTTTGACATTAGTCACGTGATCACTGTCATGATGGCAAATTCAAAAAATGAGTCATGAAAACCCAAAAAGTGAGGTTAGATGGCAAAATATCGACAAAAGTAATTTGAAAAAAGTGTTTAGAATGTCATTTTAGGGTCCTCTATAAAATTTGCAGCAATAATAATAAAAAATAAGAAATACCCTATTTTTGGCCCCAGTTTTATACAGATTTTATTATTGAAATAGTTCAAGTAACGCAATATTTAATGGGCAAAGGTAAAATGATTCCAAATTCTTTATTAAAGTCATTCATAAAATATTAAATAAAAATATCCGACTGGCACATGTATGTTTCTTGTCACAATGGCCTTTTGTTTTGACAGTTTGTAAGGTTTCTGTGAATTTAGTATTAATACCACAATGGAAAAGAACAATGTCATTGATATTATTAAATATTTTATTAAAGTTTATTATTAAATAATTAATGATGGGGTTCTTATTTTTTATTATTATTGCTCCAAATTTCACAGAGGACCCTAAAATGACATTCTAAACACTTTTTTCAAATAATTTTTTTAAATATTTTGCGATTTAACCTCACTTTTTGGGATTTCATGCCTAATTTTTTGAATTTGCCGCCATGACAGTGATCATGTGACAAATGTTAAAATGTCTTTTTAGGATATTCAACAAGCAGGATTGATCGTATATAAAATTTTCCCATATGTTGCCAACATTATGGGGGACACTGTATAATAAGTATAAAAAATTTTAAAGTCATACCCACCTAAATCTTAACCATTTACCATCTGATTTTTAAAAATATTGTTAGGGGCACTTTCATTTAGTTTCCCTTTTTATTAGGTCTTGTTTATCAGGAAAATTAGGGTTGTTATGAAGCCTAAAATGACCATTTTATAGATAGAATCTAAAGCATCATTTAAAAAGGTCAAAAAGGCCTCCTATTGTTCAAGTTTATTTTCTTTTAACCAGAGCCTTCATGTCTATTGTAACTCATTTTGAAAGTAGCCTTAGTAGCGAAAGCCTTTCACAATTTGTAGGATATTAAATGTTTTGCTAAATTTTTTGATAATTCTCTTGTTCTCAAAATATTTATCAAAACTTGTAAAACACTTGGTTCTTCTTTTTTTCTCCACATAGTCCCTAGTATTTCCTTTTACAGTGTGGACCTAACTAGATATTGATTTCTGGTAAAAAGTGTTTTAATGGGACTTTTTTTGAGGATATTTGAGCTAAGTGACAGTTATGTCAAGCTAACCTAATGTCAAAAATGTAATATAACATCAAAATTTTTTAATTGGAAGGGGGTCATATCTCTTTTTGTTCAAAAGTTAGAAGGGGGGGGGTCTATTTAAGTCTGCACTATTATTAATATTTATATAAAATTACTGGCAATACATGTACAAATGTAAAAGTTTTATGTTTTTTTGTAAATAAATGTAAAATTTTGATGAGGTTTCTTATTTTAAACAAAAACCTGCAAACCAACCAACAAACCCCTGTATTTTATCACATTTTTAGATATTTTTTCCTCATTTTTTTCAGATTCCAAAAATATATTTAATATAATTATGTCTATGACTCTGTCTTTGCTATACCTATGAATACAATATTTTCAGTTAAAGCAATTTAAATTTGCCAATCACATCAAAATCATTGAGAAACAATTCACTGTAAATTTTGTGTTAAATTATAACAAAATTAGGAAATGTTTTTTATAAATTTATAATGTTTAATAAATAATCAATAAAAGTTGTTGAAAGTAAGGACACTCATCGTAAAGGCAAGCTTTATAGGAAGCGAAGCTAACATCAGGCTTTCTATTTTTTGGTTATTATTTTTGACATGTTTTCCTCACATTGGCGGTTGTTTTATTTTGAACATGTTGTTTTACACAGTATGAAGGTACCTAAACTATATATATTTATGTAATTAGAATTAAAAAGTTATGCTGCAAACTATCTTGAAACTATCATTATTCAATAGATCTTTAGACTGTGTTAAAACCACATTTTTAAAATAACAACGAGCCGCCAATGCGAAACCGAGGAATCAAATCAAATCAAATTATGCTTTATTGTCGAGTTTTACAGACAAAGCAAAAAATGGTCCTTAATTGTAAATATAAGATAAACACTTGCTTACAAGTCTAAGTTGAGGTACAGAATAGTCATTTAAAATGAACAGTCTATAAATTTCGCGATATATATTTTTTTTTTTTATATTTCTCCTATGCAAATATGCTCTCTTTCCACCTATCACACCTATTCACTTACTATTATCGAAATACAACGAAATTCTTTGACCACTAAATTAAAATATGTTAAAATATGTTAAAATATGTTAAAACATGTTAAAATATGTTAAAATACGTAAAAACATGTTAAAATATGTCAAATCATGTTAAAACGTCAAAATATGTTAAAAATAAAATATGTTAAAGTTAGATATAAAACACAAGAAACAACAAACAGAACAATCTGATACATACACAAGTAAAATAAAAAAATTTTAAATGTTTAAATATATTTGTCAATTATCCTATAACTGGTCCTCGAAAAATTCATTAAGACTATAATATGCCTTCTCCAATAGCAAATTTTTTACCTTAACCCTAAAATTTTAATACTGCGGTAGATTATCGAGTTTTGGGTTAATTGTTACCTAGGAATAGGCAGTGGTATGCTGTTATATTCTTGACTTCTTGTTTGGTAGGTTTGTTCAAATGTGTGATTTTTAAATTTTTTATAAATCAGCACCACTGTTTCTAGTATAAAAAGGCAACAAAGAGTTAATATTTTTTCTCTCATAAACAAAGGCCTACAATGGTCTCTGATTTTTGCTCCGCAAATATATCTGATGCATCTTTTTTGAATTACAAACACAGATCTGAACAAATACTGACTGCAATTTCCCCAAAAGGCTATTCCATAGCGCAAATGAGAATCAACAAGGGCGTAATAAGTTGTTTTGGCCATTTCACAACCAAGTTCGAAAAATGTTTGTCTAACAGCGTAACTACCTATTGATATTTTTTTATTAAGATAGGGAATATGCGAGGAGAATTTTAACCTATTGTCTATATACATTCCTAAAAATTTAGTATTTTCATCCTGAGTTATTCTTTGGTTGGAAACAGTTAGGTCATCAAAAGAAAATTTAAAACTGAGGACTTTTGTTTTATCTATGTTAAAACAGAGAAAGTTTGCATCACACCACTCTTTAATTCATTGTATGTCCTCTTGCACTATTTCTTTTAATATTGTTTCATTTTTATGATGCCATAAAATAGTAGTGTCGTCAGCAAAAAGTGTTAGAGTACCCCTTATACCTATTAAAGTTAAGTCGTTAATATATAACAAAAATAACAGTGGGCCCAAGACAGAACCTTGAGGCACACCAAAGTAAATTTTGGATAAAGAAGAGACACAACCACCATTTTGAACCATCTGATATCTTCCAGTCAAGTATGAGTGAAAAAAACGCTGCGAGCTCCTCTAAACCCATATCTCTCCAACTTTTTTAAAAGCAGGTCGCGACTGACACAGTCGAAGGCCTTTTGAAAGTCGCAGAATACTGCAGCTGCAGCTTCTTTATCATTAAGTCTAAAATATAGACTTTCCAAAAAAGAGAACAAAGCATCGTTAGTACTCCTTCCGCTCTGGAAACCAAATTGATTAGTGCTAAGGATACTATGTTTTTTAAGAAAATTGGTCATTCTAACCTTTACCAGTTTTTCAATAATTTTAGATAGAGTATCCAACAGTGAGATAGGTCTGAAATTAGTGGGCTCGTCAAATGATCCCGATTTATGAAGAGGAACAACTATGGCTATTTTGAGGACATCTGGAAATTCACCCTTTAAGAAACATGAGTTGATAGCAACAACAAGAGCATCCAACGTTCTGTTATCCAAATTTTGAAAATTTTTTATGTTCATTTCATCTTGACCAGAAGAATAAACATTTTTATTTCATTTATTGTGTTTTTTAATTCCAATCTATCTGTGATGCCTAGATTAAAGTTTTCATTGATAACGATGTTATTTAAGTTATAACCAAAAAA
The DNA here is from genome assembly GCA_963576565.1 of Aspidapion aeneum. Classification (NCBI taxonomy): domain Eukaryota; kingdom Metazoa; phylum Arthropoda; class Insecta; order Coleoptera; family Brentidae; genus Aspidapion; species Aspidapion aeneum. The sequence goes on along the minus strand of OY755038.1, from coordinate 17,257,005 downwards.
TAGAAAATTAGAGTTAAGCTTCGCTACCTGTAAAGCTTGCTTGACAATGAGTGACCTTAGTTGGAAGGAGTGTCTCTGAATCAAAACTGTCAAAAAGATAAGACATCCCGTTAAAATTTGACATATACCTATTAACTCTTTTGACATATTCACCTGAAAGTTTATACAGAAAATCCTGTACAAATTTTATGTAAGTTATTACTCTGAGGGCTAATGCACTCCATTAAAAAAAAAAAAATCTGTCAATTAACCAGTATTCTTTGAGAAAATAAATAACTGAAACCTTAAAAAACCAAACACTACAGCACTCTAACCTTACCATTTACTCATAGCCCATGGTACACCCAGTCTATTTTTTTATTTAAACCAAACCTGACCAAACCCAACCTGGCATTTCCTAACAGATGGCCAATTCATTGCCAGTATCCCCCTAGCATTGATTATGTGTGCATTTTACATAAAAAGTATGTCTTTATAAAAAACACACTTTTTTTAACTTTTCTGTACCTAAATAAAGTTTAAAAATTGCTAAATTATGTACTATTTTCAAAAAGAATCATTATTAAAAAATGTGTTTATGTTGGTGTCTAGATAGTGCACTGTGTTACCCCTTATATGGCAGGGCACAGCCCCCTCAAATGTTAGCAGGGTTAACCAAAGTGTGGAAAAATGGACATGCTCTCATTCCACCTCCAAGTCAAAGCACTTTCTGATTCATATTTTGTAACCAATATGTTTATGAAAGGTCATGACAAATAATGAGGAGGGGAAAACCTGTTTTGTTTAGGTATGTAGACCACAGAAAGTGCTCCAGTTTTTCTCCAATCTGGAGCACTTATTTAAAGGGATTGCATAGGACTTTTGCATGGGATATAAGCTTGTTCTGCACCCAATTATTTTAATACACAGGAACCAGCGTTTCTCCACGCAATAAGCTGAAAACACGTACAAAACCTTGAAGTCCACGTGTTTATCAGATTCCATTTTCGATGAAAAATAAAATAGGAACAAAACAAAGGAAAGTTTACTCACCTTTTTGGGCCGCTTTCACGTGGTCAAAAATGTCCGCACACTCGTCGAAAAACTGCTAAATGGGTGCACTATGCAACTTTGCCACATTCGCTTGGGTAAAAATTGGAGATGGGGAAAAATTTGTAATAATACGTAAGCACCGCAAAAACCGGTACTCGTGCAGGAAAAAGTTAAAATGCCAAAGGAATGTCACTTCGGCGGGCGCATGCGACTTTGCGCATTGACGTAGCTTTCAAATGATGCGAACTTCCGGTTCCGGCCATTTTTGAATTTTATTTTTTTTTAGTTGGGATTTCTGATTTATCCTTTAGTTTTATAATATGAAAATTAACTAGCGTGTAGAAAAATTGTTTCTTTTTAATAATTTCTTTTTTATTTTGAGAATAAAAATGCGTAAGAAGTATGTTACTACTAAAAATTGGTAATCCATTTTTTCCACGCGCCTACGATACTATTTTCGCCCGGAAAAACGTTAGACTTGTTTGCCAAAGGGATCGTTCACAATCTGTATATCTTTTGCTAAAATAAAATTGATAACTGTGAAACGGTTTGAATTAAACAAATGAACATACTTTTACGTATTTTTACACTTTGGATTAAGTAAACCCGTTTTTAACAAGCTTCAAAAACTATTGACCAACGGAGGCGAAGCGGAGTTTGTTTCGTCTGCAATCTTTTAACTTCGACCTTCGGGTACCCTGTCTTTTATAAAATATTTAAAAAAATGGTATATAATTGTAAAAACCAGCAAATTTTATTAAGTTAAAATTCAAGCAATAATTATTAAGGCTATTTTTATTTTATACTCGTTAAAAATCGGTTAAAATCACGCCAATCAAAACGATAGTCAGCCATTTGCAACAACGGCCCCCTAGACCAGGAATATCTAGGTGACACCTAGGTATTAGGGACGCCCCTTGCTAGGTGAAGTAACATTTTGGCAACACTGCTATTCTCACCTAACTCTTTTGTTGATGTGTGAAAAAAATTTAAATTTTTTGAACAAATCAGTGATTTTTTTATTTGAAAAAAAAAGTTTCTGTTAATTTTTATTGGTTAAAATGTACATTATTCCCGTTTTTACAATTTATCTCTTACCGATTCCGAAATCTCCATGGGTCTGAGTGTAGTTGGTTTTATCTGGGACACCATGTTTATATATCATATAAAAACTGTCACTTGGATATTCCATTTGCTCATTTATCTGTTCCAAAACATTTAAAACTATTCGTTTTTTTAGCCTTAATCGTTTGAAAGTTTGAAAAATGTCAAAAGTGGTCGCTTCTATTCCATAATCTCCTTGGGAAACCCTCCTGAACCACCTTCAAAATAACGAAGTCATCTTCCAAGAACTGGAAAATATGCATTTTTTTATTTATGTCCTAAAAACATCACAACTGCATGCTTTTTTAGATTACGTTTAGGCTTAGGGAAGCGCTAGGGAGCCAAAAACGGGCCCCTAGATTTAGGGTTTACCTAAGGTAGTTAAGGGGAGACCTAAGAACGATAAACAATCGAAACTCTTCCCTAACCTAAATTTAGGTGGCACATAGTGCTAGGTATCCCTTATATATCTTGGTGAAACTGGTTGAGTACTCCTTGCTTGGCGATAGTTGAGATTTTACTTAAATCAAAACGAACAAGTAGCCTTTAAATGGTAGAACCAGTAGATCAAACGCACCAACCAACGAAAAAAAGTACACAAAATTGCCAACCAATCGACCAATCATGAAGGGCCGCGAGGGGCTGCTTCTATAACCTCCAGCGTGTCATGTATTTGGTGGTTGTCAAAAATGTCCCTTCAAGCCGGTTCGAAAAAAGGGGCCGCAGCTGCCTCCAAGCTAAATAGCAAGGCAGGGATCAGCAGTCTTGTGGTGTTCGTGGTGCTCCTGTTGGCATGTATCGCCGGCTTTTCATCGCGACTATTCGCAGTCATCAGATTTGAGAGTATCATTCATGAGTTTGATCCATGGTAAGTGCCTCTGGGGCCTCCAGAATGAGCGACTGCTTGACTGAAGCTTGGACCTATAATGTAGATGTTTTATTTCCAAGTTAGTTTTTGGTTTTAAGAGCATATATATCACACATTGTTATTTATGCTTGAAGATAAGCTTCTTAGGAAGTTTAATGCTGGGAGTTAAAGTTAATAGTAATTTATTCTTGTTTTTCTATTTTTAGGTTCAATTATAGAGCCACAGCTTACATGGTAAAACATGGTTTCTACAATTTTTTAAACTGGTTTGATGAACGAGCATGGTATCCTCTGGGAAGAATTGTGGGGGGTACAGTTTACCCCGGGCTGATGATAACCTCAGGAAGCATTCACTATGTTCTGCATTTACTGAACATAGATGTACATATTCGTGATGTTTGTGTCTTTTTGGCACCAGTTTTCAGGTAAATAAAAATAAAAGAATTGTAATGAGAGCTTAAAACTTATATTTTGCTTGACTGTGAATATGCTGGACAGACTTTCTCTAATGAGTGTCCACCAAATGCTAACACACAATATGCTGATGTTTGTTTTTAAATTAAAAAATAAAATGTTACCAAACTATTTAAGTGAAGAACTAACATTTACTCAAAACATACATTAGTACAATACACAATCTTGTGAAAGAAATGACTTAGTTAGCTTTGTAGAAAATATAGAGTTGATACTATATACGGGATGTTTCCTAATTGAATGTCAATATTTATGGCTGTGATTTTTGGGGCCTATTTTAAGAAAAAAACTTTATATGAACATATGTCCTAAACATCTTACCTTTTGAGATACATGGTGGTAAAGCGTTTATACCACTTCAGATATTTTAATGAAATATGTCATACATGTACTATGAATCAAGAGGCATTTTTTAATGTATCACTTTTTTTTAAATTTCCATCAGTGGCATTTGTACGTAATTTGACCTGCCTATTTTGGCAGACATTGATGGCATGCCACTGATTTTTCCTGAAATAGAAATTATTTTTGAAATCCCCAATCATTTCTAACCAAAGTTGATCACTTGATTTTTTCAACCCAAAGCATGGTTTTTGCTTAAAAAAATAAAAACCATTTCTCTGCATGATCTTAACAATATCGTTAATATGACAATATCATCATGCTCTCTCAATATGTAAGACATTTAGGAGATATGTTCATATGAAGTTTTTTCTTAAAAATGGGCCCAAAAATCACCGCTATAAATATTGACATTTAATTAGGAAACACCCTGTATAGTAAAGGATTAATATTATTTAAAAATCTCCCAGGGGAACTCAAGAATATACAATCAATAAATAGTTTTGGATAAGTTTAGTTAGTAATTGGTAGCAAATTGTATTGTAAACAAGAGCTATTTATAGCTAATAAAGTGTTATATTATTATATTAATTCCTGGCTTGATAGCAAAAATAAAGAGGAGTCAGATTTAAAAATATTATATTTCAGTTGTTTAGAAAAAATATATTTAGGTACTTTAAACCAATCTAAAACCAAATGTCTACCTTTTGCTTCATGCCTAACTGTCAAGGCTGTACCCAATGGGGGATCACGGGCAATAAATAAATCCCCCTGGAAATGGTTTATAAAGTGTGTTAAAAGAGATATAGCAAAAAACGGGGACAAAAAGTTGTATGATTCACAAATTACAATCCACTCCTGAAATAGTTTCCTGGGTATGGCCCTGCTGTTACCTATTTTTCATTTTCTAAGTACCTGAGATAACATATATTTCAAACTCAGAGAACATAAAATATTAGGAATTATTGGAGTGTCACAATTGCAGTGGGACAAACAGGCAAATTTAAATATACCACCACCATCCACCTTTACCATTAGAAAATCAGAAAACTTCAAATTAGTCCCAAATATTAATGAATTTCAAATAATTAATATTAATGGGAGCCAAATTGGTACATGTATTGCCAACATGAATTTCTTCTCTTATGGGGCAATTCTCTACAAATGGGACAAAGTGATGTCCAGCGGTGTTTGCAAAGTTACAGAGATTTCTTCATGGCTTAAAACATTTTATAAAAAATCAGGTTTTAGATAATACTGTTCATTGATTTTTTTCAAAATTTTTTATAAAAAGAAAATTAAAAGAAATGGCAATTTGTCACTCCCTCACATGTCCCAAACTAGATTTTTAATTTTGGGAAATAAAACTGCATACTTGGACCTTTTAAAATTTGTCGCTTTTAAATTAAAAAAGTTGTCCCATCAAATAATAGTCACTCCCTCACACAATTTGAATTTCCCACTCAGCACCTTAAATTGGGGTTGGGTGGGTTTGGTACCTCTGCATTTTTCTGCTAGATTGATTCTTGCAAATAGTGATATTTAATTGATACAGATATCTTAACATGCTAACATCGTCAAAATTTCCATCAGTCAGCCATCGCTTTTATTATTATGATAATATTAGAAAGAAAATTATTTTTTAATTTTTAGTGCATTTTATAAAAGCTTGTGACTTAAAAATTTTTTTTTACCAATTTATTATACATTTATTTAATATTAAACATATTGTAATAAGCAAACCATTTTTCATAGTCATAATTGCTTAAAAATTTATTTTAAAACATCTATTTTTAGAATATCAGTACTGTTGAAAATCTAAGTACTTACACTCCTTTATTTAAATGCATACAAATGCACTTAATTTTTATTAATATCATGATGCACAAAAACATACAGCAGGGAAAATAATGACTATTTAGTTATCTTCTATAATTTAAAAAGCAACAATTCAAAAATATCATTTCTAGCCTGTTAGGGACCATTTTTAAATTATGTAACACTCAAGGGGGAAGGGGGTTTGGCCCAGTGCTACACTCAATGTCTTTTTAATGTGTTTTTTCTTGAAAACACATTACAAGGGAGGGAAGGGGTGGTCAAAAATCCTGAATATTTGCCTTACATAATTTAAGAATGTTCCCTTAGCACACTCCACAGAATATCAACCTTGAAAATAGTTTTTGTAAATATCTTAGAAACAGACTCCCCTAAGAAGTTTTTAGTAATAACAAAATATTTTCGATTTTTGAACTGTCAAAAGACTGTCATTAGCATTAATGGATTTTGACCAAAAATCTAAGCAGGTCTTTAGAGTACTGTACACCATTTTATCTAGAAATTTCATGAAAATCGATTCAGTGGTTTAGGAGCTATCGTGTACAGTTTTCACGACGATATTGCTAAGATAGATCACAGTACATTTTCGGTATTTTCCTAATTTTTGTTTGTCAAAAATAATACTCTCTCTAGCCATTGCTGCATGGGCTATGAAGGCAAAAATTCATTTAAAACACAGTTTTAAGAATAAAACTCTTTTTCACAGCAACTTTTAAATTTTGACCTAATCACCATTTTTCGTTGTAACATTAAAATTTTGGATGGCTTCTCTTTTGGAGTTTTGCTTCTCATCACTAGTATTGTGATCATACCAAATCCAACATTTTAAAAAAATAATGGGATCCATGACAGATTTAATACCTTCCTAACTTATTAGCACTCTTTACTCTATATCAGCCTTGAAAACAGTTTTTTGTAAATATCTCAGAAATAAAAGCTTCTACGAAATTTTTGAGACAATTGATAGACAAAAATTATTAGTTAAACTTTCAACATATGGCATAAAAGGTAATATTTTAAAAGGATTTCAAAATTATTTAAGTGAAAGATATCAGAAAACGAAAATTTTAGATGTTTACTCTAAAGAAAAGTGAATAAATATTGGAGTTCCTCAAGGTAGTAAATTGGGACCACTATTGTTTATTTTGTATATAAATGATTTGCCTTTAAATTTAAAATATTGCTTTATACAACTTTTTGCAGATGACACAATCTATGTAAAACACAAAGATCTTTCCGAAGCTACAAAAATTATTGACAATTGGTTAAAAGTAAATAAATTAAAATTAAATACAGATAAGACAAAATGTTTAATAATAGGAAATTATAATGATAATTTAAAGTTAAATATTTTTGATGAAAAAAGTAAACTAAACATAATTAATTCATTTAAATATCTTGGTATCATAATAGACTCAAAATTAAATTTCCACCAACAGCATGAAAAAATAATAAACAAAATTGCTAGTAAAATAGGTTATTTAAAAAGAGCTAGTGAAAATTTAAGTACATGGTTCAAAAGTTATATAATACAATCATATTACCACACTTTATTTATTGTTCCACAATTTTATATTTGGCAAATCAAAGCGTTTTCGAAAAATTACAGATTTTACAAAATAAAGCAATGAGGATAATTTTAAATGCAAATAAATATACAAAAATAAGTCTTATGTTATCAAAATTGGAATAGTTAAATTTAAAAAAAATTCACATTTTATTTAGTTTGTATTTTTATCTACAAATTTCAACATAATTTACTTCCAGAAAATTTAAAATCATTTATTACTATAAACTTTGAACAACATTCATATTTGACTCGAAATAATTCAAATTTTTTCGTTGATAATTGCAGATCTAATTTAAAATTTAATTCAATTTGTTATAAAGGGCTTTTAAAATTTAATCAATTAAAAAATTAAATAAAATCAAAAACATCTATATCTTTATTTAAAAAATCTTTAAAATGTTACCTTTTTAAAATACTCTGCCAATATATGGGCCCCTAAGCCACACTAGGTACTATAGTTATAGTGTACGGGTGAGCTAATATAACTAAAAACTGAAATATATTTCATTCAACTCCAGACTAAATTACCTTTTGTTTGATACCACACAAGCCATGTTTTGACTTAAACTCAAATTTTTGAAATCTACCCCCACCCTTAAAAAAAACAAAAACTAAAATGTATTTTGTTAAACTCCGGACTGAATTACCTTTCGTTTGATATCACACACGCCATATTTTCACTTAAACTCTAATTTTTGAAATCTACCCCCACCCTTTTATTTGGTTTGTGTTCGGTGGATTTTGTTAATTTTTAAATGGGACCATCTCGACCCAAGACCGAGCCTAGGTACCAAATTTTATTAAAATCGGCCAAGCGATTTTTGAGTTATGCGCGTTGGTCGTTACAGACAGACAGACATACAGACAGACGGCGCAACAAAAAAGTTTCAAAATCATCTGAAACGCAAAGATATATAAAAATTTTTGAAATCGGAGCAACTTTTTTTTTCTCGAAAAAATTAGGATCACCATAGCTCACACTACTATAGTATAGTATATGTGTGAGCTAAAACAACGAAGTTATTCATTTAGTTTAATTATAAATATTTTGTACATAGTAGCAAAATGCTAAATAAAATATATTACTACTACTATAACACAAATTATTAAAAAGAATGTGTTCTTCTATATTCCAAAAACTGTATACTAATGATGCTCTTTTAAAAAGTTATCAAATTTTCAATTTTTAAACTGTCAAAAAGCTGTTATTAGCATCAAACACTTTTTTTCGTGAAAATCGGTTCAGCGGTTTGGGAGCTATCGTGTTACAGACAGACATATAAACCGTCAGACAGACATCACGACGATATGGCTAAGATAGGTCAAAATACACCCAAAAAACACATTATCGACATTTTCAAAAAAAATAATTGTCAAAAATAATACCTTCTCTAGCCATTGCTGCACGGGCTAGGAAGGTAATAAAAAAAAAGAAAGTGTGAGTGTGTTACTTGCAACTACCAAATTTACCAAGCAAGTTGATTGTTACAAGAGACTGACTTTTATTAGATAATTTAAAAAATAATTCAGTTAGTTGATTGAATTTAAACATAAGCATGCCTATAAATTGAAAGAGTATTTCTCTTAGTTTTCATTTTAAAATAATGAATTTCAAGTTAATATTTTATTTACGTCGTCATTATCAGGGCAGTCAATAAAATACATGTAAATAATTAAATAAAACACTTAGGAGTGTTCATTTAATTTAATATTTCTCAATCAATATCCACTATTTTATACAGGTACAAGTTCTTATGTTACGAAATTAAGTGTTTGTTTACTCTACCAAGATTAGATAATTATTTTTATTACTTGGTTTTGATAAATTTTTTGTATTAATAATTTTGAAATAAGAAATAAAATATCTGATTGTTAAAATAAACGATTATTAAATATACTATACAGGGTGTTACAAAATATTTTAATGACAAAATAAGAAAATATAATAACATATGGGTAAAAACTTGTAGCTTTGGACAATAAAGCATGTTTGAACTTGAAAAATAAGCTGACTGACTGAATCACTTTGTTTTATTTTTAAATATACAGGGTTTTAATAAAGTATGTCGTCAAACTTCAGAGGATGATTTTTTGAGTGATTTTAATAAACAAACTTTAAATAAACATGGTCCCGCAAATGCTTAGTTTTTGAGATACAGTGTCTCAATTTTTTGTTTGTTTGTTCTTTATAACTCATTTTTTGAGATGTTTGGCTCAAATTTGGAACGTGTATTTAGCTACAAGGCATACATCATTAAGCGTGCCACATATCAGGCAAAAAACTACAGGGTGATATTTTTTTAGGTGTCATGCCCTCTTTTTTCCCCCAGAACGTTTTGCAGTAAGCTAATGGTAGTTTTAAAATTATAAAATGGATTCCTTCTTTTATTCAGAAACTTTTTGGAAATTTTTTGTATCTCTCACCGTTTTCGAGAAAAAGGACAACAAAGGAAAACTTCTTAGTCCTTTGATTTAGTGTAAAAATATTTAATGTTATCATATTTTCCAATATTGCGACCCCCAATAAAGAGAAATACTTCGATTTTTCAAAATGCCTACTGCTGTAAAAACATTATTTTTAGCATTTTTTAAGAGTACAATTGACAGGTGACATCTTTTCTGGGAATTTGGTGAGAATGACTCTTATACAAACCTAAAATTAGTCTAAAAACCTAAAGACCTGGAAATGTGTATAAGTTTAAGAGTTGCTTAATTTATAATTTAATTTAAGGCTATAAACAATTATTTTTTTGCAGTGGTCTAACGGCCATAGCCACCTACCTCCTAACAAAAGAATTATGGTCGGCAGGAGCGGGTCTTTTTGCCGCTTGTTTTATTGCCATCGTGCCCGGATACATCAGCAGATCAGTTGCTGGAAGTTATGACAATGAAGGTATAGAATAATAAACATAAAACCGAACCGAACCATAACAAATCAGCCATGCAATTGTTTTGACAATCGCAGATTTTGTTTTATTATAGTCCACAGTACAGCGTGTCCCATTTTCGATGGGATTAAATGGGAAACTCGGTTATTATTAAAGATATCGATTTTCTGATTGCACCCTTATGTGCTCTTTTTTTGAGCCCCTAAAAATACAAGGAGTTTTTGAAAAAATTGCACTTTTAATAATTCCTTGTATCTCGCTTATTTTGCAAGATATTTTTATTGTGTAAAAACCTCTCTATGGCAACTGTTTTAGAGCAAAATAATGATGTTGTCAATTTTTTAAAGTATTGTTTAGTTTGTGAGATATGGTATTTATCATAAAAAAATTAAATACGCACCTGGATTTTTTTTATTACTATTTTGATTGGTTTTATGCTATTATTATCTTAAAATGATAAAACTTTAATATTTTTTTGTTTTAAAATTGAAAAAAACATTTAATACATTCTTTAAAAAATTTTAGTCCAATCCTGGAAATTTCCAACGTAAATATAAATTAAAAACTGCAAGACACACTAGTTGGATGATTTTTAGTTTATCTTTTTTTGAAACGTTGATTAAAAGATTTATAAATAAAGTAAAAAACCAAATTATTTGATGGTAACACAGCAACTCATGAAAGTTACTTCAGCATGGAAAAACAATAGCTCACTCAAAATTATTCTAAAATGGCTAGAAATCGACTATATCCAGATTTTGAAAAATAATATTTTTGACTGCTTTATTCAAACAACAAAATCCCAAGATTTAAACGGCAGAAATATTATGAAGCAAAATGCGTTAAGAAAAATTACTCAAAAATGCTAACAATGTCTCACACATAATGGCAATCAGTTTGAACATTTAGACCATTAAAGAAAAATTAGTTATTATTTTTTGTAATTCGTTATTTTTTTTTGTATTTGTCGTAGACTTTGTTTCAAATAAATCCTTAAATTAACGTAAAACAATTTTAATTTGCTAAGTATCAAAACAGTTAAACTAAAAATCGTTCAACTAGCAATTTTTAATTTATATTTATGTTGGAAATTTCCAGGTTTGGACTAATTTTTAAAAAAAAATAGCATATATTTTTTTTAGATCTTAAAACAAAAAAATATTAAATTTTGCATGAAGCCAATCAAAATAGTGATAAAAAAATACAGGTCCATATTTAATTTTTTTATGATAAATACTATATCTCAAAAACTAAACAGTATTTTAAAAAACTGACAACGTCATTATACACCATTTTTAAGAGTTTAAAAAAAGAGCACGGTAAGGTGCAATCAGAATATCAATATCTTTAATAATAACCGAGTTTCCCATTTAATCCCATCGAAAATGGGACACGCTGTACACTATTATACAGATAGTTTTTAAATGTCGAATTTTTGTAAATAGCCTAATTTTTCCCACATTTTCCATCTGCAGGCATTCTTGAAAATGATTAACAGAGTGCGCAACAAATATGGCATCCACCCACACAGCAGCTGGGTGTCTACGTGCCAAACCGCGTGCATGCGCAGTTACCGAAAATTTGCATTTGCGAATTTAAATTTGCCAAAGCAAGCTACACTTCGATTTTTTGAACCAATATTTATGCTTTAAAGTATTTGGATAGATAGATCCTATAAACAATTCTTTAAATATTTTTTTTGTTCTTTAGGTATTGCCATATTTGCCCTCCAATTTACTTATTACTTATGGATAAAATCGTTGAAGACTGGATCAGTTTTCTGGGCTGTGGCTGCTTCATTGTCCTATTTTTATATGGTAAGGATATATACGGTCCCTTAAAGCTTTCAAAATCCAAAACTACTTTTGACATTCGTGTGATTTTTCCACTCGGCTGGTGCCTGGCGCGAAAACTTTCACACTTCTGTTTCAGAAAGATGCATATTTCACACGCATATTGATTTTTATTTTCGTCACCAGAAACAAAGATATTTTCTTCTCTTGAGAGGAAAATGACTTTGAGAATGAGAATGAATTTTTTTAAAAAGTATTTTTGACAAACATATTTTCATCTCAAGAGAAGAAAATATTTTCTTCCTTTAAGCGGGAGCTCTATGTATGGCATATAATGAGCGCGTAAGGGTTTTGAAATAACGTTCTGGGAAAGATATTTAATATAAAGGGGAACTAGAAAATAAGTCAAATTTCCTGAAGGCGTTAAGTGTTAAGTTGTGGAGTCGGTGCAGAGTTACATCAGGATCAAAAATAATAAATATTGTAGGAAAAAACCAAATTGTAAGGGTTTTGAAATAACACTTTTTTTGGGAAGAGAGAAAAATGACTAAAAATTAGGTAATCTAGGCACGTTTTCTGGGGGTTCAGGTTTATTTTCTTTTATTCAAGATTTAAATGTGCCCTAAGGAATTCTTTTCTTTACTAGTTGTCAAAAGTTTTATAAAAAAATAATAAATATTTTTCCCATAAAAAGGTTATTTTAAAACCCTTAGACGCTCATTATATACCATACGAAGAGCTCCCTCTTAAGATGAAAATATTTCATTTATTTACTTGTTAGGTAATACACCATTTTATCACAGGTTTCGGCATGGGGTGGTTACGTGTTCATCATCAACCTAATACCTCTTCACGTGTTCGCCCTTCTAATCATGGGCAGATATTCGAACCGACTTTTCACCAGCTACACTACCTTCTACATATTGGGTCTTGTTTTGTCTATGCAGATTCCCTTCGTAGGTTTTCAACCTATTAGGACCAGTGAACATATGGCTGCAGCAGGTAAGAAAATAAGATGGGTTATCCTCTGTAATACACCAAGGGGTTGGTGGGTTTGGTTTAATTAAAAAAAAGACAACTAGTCTCAAAAATTTATATAGAGGTGCTGCTGAACTGTAATTAATTACATATTATACTAAAATGTATTAGAAACATCTATCTTTTGGTACCAGAATCATTGTTCTATACCAAATACTTATTAAAATATAAGTGTATCACCCTGTACATAATTATAATTTATTTAAATTGAAACAGTAGTTTATAGAACTACGAAATACAGTTTTGGTTTAATACAAATAAGTGGCGATATGTGGAGCCCCAATCAGACTAAAATACTGAGAAAAAACTAAGAATTATTGTTTTTTTTTCGAAAAATTGAAAATTTTACTACAGATTAAAAAACAACTAAAACATTTTAGGAAAATAAGAATAAACGTGCCTCTTTCAAGAGTCAAGTATGATTCTGTCCGACATCTTGACTTTTAAGATAAGGCGGCAAATTTCGATTATAATCTAAAGAACTATCAATTCCCTACATGTTTTTTTTTATTTCACTAAGATCGGTTCAGTAATAATGAGTTTATAAGGAAATAAATGAAGACAGGATTGGCAATGCAATCGTATAATCTGTAAAACAATGGCTGAAACAAAAATAGTTTTTCTGAGAACCACCACACCGATTTTACTAATTTGTACCTCATTGTTCGGGGGAAATTTAGTGCTTTTATTCTATAAATTAAAAAAAAAGTAAAAAATTTTCACAAAATAAGAATAAACACGTCATCAAATATGATTCTGTCCGCCATCTTAAATCTTAAATTTTAAGATGGGGATAAATTTTGATCATGATCTTTAAAAAGCAATCAATTCTCACCAGGATGTTTTTTATTTCATCAAAATCTGTTTAATAGTAATGAATTTATAAGGAAATAAATGGGGACATGATTTGCAAGGTAATCGTATAATATTCAAAACAATGGTTGAAACAAAAATATATTTTTTTAGAACCACCGAACCGATTTTGCTGATTCGTACCTTGTTGTACGTGGCAAGAATGCAGGTATTTTACTGATTTAAAAAAATAAATAAAACATGGTTGCAACACAAGAATAAACGAGCATCTTTGAAGGGTACAATTTAATTTCGTCCGCCATCTTGGATTTTGAGATGACAGACAAAATACTCTGCCAATATATGGGCCCCTAAGCTCACACTAGCTACTATAGTTATAGTGTACGTATGAGCTAATATAAAAAACTAAAATCTATTTTATTCAACTCCAGACTAAATTACCTTTTGTTTGATACCACACAAGCCATGTTTTGACTTAAACTCAAATTTTTGATACCCCCACCCTTAAAAAAAAGAAAAACTAAAATGTATTTTGTTAAACTCCGGACTCAATTACCTTTCGTTTGATATCACACACGCCATATTTTCACTTAAACTCTAATTTTTAAAATATACCCCCACCTTTTTTTTAAATAAATTAAAATGTATTTTGTTTAACTGCAGACTCAATTACCTTTCGTTTGATATCACACACGCCATATTTTCACATAAACTCTAATTTTTAAAATCTACCCCCACCCTTTTATTCGGTTTGTGTTCGGTGGATTTTGTTCATTTTTAAATGGGACCATCTCGACCCAAGACCCAGCCTAGGTACCAAATTTCATTAAAATCGGCCAAGCGGTTTTTGAGTTATGCGCGTTGGTCGTTGCAGACAGACAGACGGCGCAACAAAAAAGTTTCAAAATCATCTGAAACGCAAAGATATATAAAAAAATTTGAAATCGGAGCAACTTTTTTTCTCGAAAAAATTAGGATATTTAGTCAAAACTCTGATTGATCCTCTGCCAAGTGCAGTTTGTCTCATTAAAATCGATAATATACAAAAGTATAATGAAAAAAAATTGTCCGGTTTTATTTGGCCCAACCGGTATGTTAGCAATCCATTTTTAGAAATCCGTGGGCACACCTTGTATTTTGTTTTCAATCCTTAAGCCCATCACACACAAACTTGCATAACGCGGGCTTTCAACCAATCAGCGATCGAATTGCAGCGGCCATATTGGTTTTGCATAATAAAAGTCTGGAAAAAGGTTGAACTTCTATGCGCCATGCTATGCGCTATGCATTTTTGTGTGCGATTGGCTTTACTTTTTTTATGTCTTTCTGTTGTGCTGGGTAGATGGCGCTACTTATAAAAGTATGAGATGCTTAAAGTTATATTTATATTTTTGCAGGCGTTTTTGCTCTTTTGTTTGCGGTCGCGGTACTCAGACATCTACAGTCCATCATGTCCAAGTCTGAATTCAAGTCAGTGTTGATATTCGGGGGCCTGGGAGCGGCTGGTGCAGTATTTATGACTGTTGTCGGTCTCACATATGCTGGTTACGTTGCTCCATGGAGTGGAAGGTAAGGCCGATCACACAGAAAACTATGCAGGCTTCATAAAGCGTGACGTAACATAGAGATGCAACCAATCGGCGATCTATGTGAACCAATCAATCTTTAGTTCGATCGCTGATTGGTTGAATCCTTATTTTATGTCTTACAGAGCCTGGATAGTTTTGTGTGTGAGCTAGTACATGTACAAATGTAGTACATTGTAAGTTCATTTGTACCAATGTACATTTTCAATATGTTTGGTTTGTTTGTCTATAACTTTTTGGTTTATGAAAATATCAAAATAAAAAGGTACTCCTTCCAAAATAAAAACTATTAGAAACGGGCTGATACAATTTTCATCTTTTACCTTTTCTTAAAATTTGAGTGTCCCAAAGAGGTGTCAATCTTTTTTTATCTGCCTGGAAAGTACCTTCAGCCCCCCAAAAATTTCCAATTCAAATCATGTAACATTTTTCCATGTTTGTTTTTTCACTAGGTTCTACTCTCTCTGGGACACTGGGTACGCGAAAATTCACATTCCAATCATCGCCTCAGTGTCGGAACATCAGCCCACCACTTGGTTTTCGTTCTTCTTCGACTTGCACATCTTGATTCCCACTTTCCCGGCCGGGTTGTGGTACTGTATCAAGAATGTGAATGACGAAAGAGTTTTTGGTAAGTCTTAAACAAGTGATTAAATTTGAATATAGATATAGAAAAACAATAGATCTCACAAATCAAACAAGTTTCATTCAGCCAAATAATACTAACAATGTTAGTATTATTTGGCTTAAAAATTCCGTTGATTGACGCTCACTGTCTTGATGACGGGTAAAAATGCAAAATGCGTTGATCCGGCCTGAAAAGACAAAGAGCTGTCGTAGGTCACGGACTATAGTTGTTTTCTTTTATTTGCATTCGATCTTTTCATTGATCGATATTGTGTAGCAGTGTTTTTCCCTGCTTTTGGTTTTTTGTTTCTCTCGTATCTCGGTAGATGGCGCCTCTTGCTATAGTTCGCTCACTAATTACATTTAATTAGAGACAAAACCGTCTGATTAACTTCGCAAGATTTGTCACTTGACCAGCAGTGTTCTGAGGAGTCCCATAAGGACGAAACGGTTAACTGTCAACACTTATTAGGTGTCCATTAGGTCTTGGACCCCCGTGAGGTTAAGCTTTCAAGCTACCCACGGAAAAATATAAGGGAAACAAAAAACTCCTTTTTGCTCGATTAGCCATGAAACTTGTTTGATTTTTAAATTCACAGGTATGAAATTTCACGTTTGTTAATAGATCTCACTTTGACTACTCCATAACCTCAAATAAGGGCCATGGAACGTCTATTGTTTTATAGCTATAGAGTACAAGCCGTCACTCCTAGAGGTCGATGTGTGGCACAAGCATAGTGCAAGGTTTTACCCCTAGAGGTCGTGTTGAACAAACCGCCGAATTTTCCGAGGCCATTCGCCAAAAGCTTAAATTTTATTACCGTTATATTACTCCTGCTCTTGCTGGAAGACACTGATAAAGACGTAGAAAAAAAACAAGTTTACTCATAATATTTTATCACAGACAAACAAAGATTTGGCAAATACAGGGTATGTTTCACGAACATCGAAACAAAGACCTTTTTGGGTATTAAGTGTGCAAATTTGGAGAAACCCTCGGACACGTCGTTTTTTTTGCGAGGGGAACACTTTTTGGCTATTTTGAAATTTTTGTAGCACGAACCCCCTTCGAGGGGTATACTTTACCCCTATATTTTGAATAGGGAAACTGGGTCTAGTTATACCTTGTTTTGAAGGTCTTTTGATTGCCCTTACAACTGTGTAAAAATTTCAAAAATCTATCCATTAGTTTTTGAGATAATTACCTTCAAACTTTCAAATTTAACATAGACTGATAAAATAAAAATTTTATTAGAATTTTATATTTTTCATTCCATATTAAATTTGAAAGCAAATATCTCAAAAACTAATCGATAGATTTTCGAAATTTTTACACGGTTTTAAATATATTCAAGAGAGCTTCAAAATAAGATATCACTAAACCCACTTTTCCTATGGCTAAAATTTAATATAATTAGAATAAATCATCTAAAATTTTCTCTTAAAACTTTCTCGTATGACTTATGATTAGAAAAAAAAGAAATACCAACTTTGCGTTTTGCACCATAACACGCTTTTTTACGTCTCTAATTAGACTAAATGAGCTCATCCCCCTTTATAGTTATCCTCTACGCCCTAAGTGCCGTCTACTTTGCCGGTGTTATGGTACGTCTGATGCTCACCCTCACACCGGTGGTATGCATGCTGAGCGGTGTGGCGTTCAGCAGTTTGTTGGAACTGTTTTTAAACGAAGACGAGAACAGCACTGCCGATGACGGCCGAGAGGAAGAGGACTCTGGTACTCCCAGCAAGAGACTGTATGACAAGGTAAAACATTTTTAACAGGTTTTGGACGATTCCAGAGAAGCAACTCGCGTTTAACGCCCTCTTACAGTGATCATTATATACTTCTCTAAGACCGCCATCTACCTATCACTTAAAAAACGAACAGCTCATTTTCTCCAACGAACAAGCAAAATATATTTTTTTTAATAAACGGCGTTTATTTTAATGGGCTGCTAGAGTTCTCAAAATCAACTACGACCAATCGAAAGACAAGGTTTGATTTCCAATATTTGCAGTTTGTGAACCGTCATTTTCTTGTGACTTTTCATACTTTTCATCGTTCACTGTACTTTGGTTCCCAGTAATGCTTATTCGAGTCCCTTATTCGGCTTGTCTATTGCGGAAGTGTTGGGAGTAGACATATTTTGAACGATTTTAGAAGGAACACCGCCCTCTTGCTGTGATGATTGTGTACTTGCCAAAATATACTAGAGCGCCATCTATACATAGTTACAAAAACTTGAATTGACTTTTTTTTTATAAACAGGCATATCTTTTTGTTTTTTAAATCAATGTTTTTACTTATTTTTATGGCCTGTAAGAGTTCCCAGAATACAAACACAATTAATCAAATAACGAAGGCCTAGGTTCCAACAATCGCAGTTTCGGAACCGTCATTTTTTTATTACTTCTCATACTATTCACGGTCCACTGTACTTGGGATACCATATATATATATATATATATATATATATATATATATATATATATACAGTGCGTCCACGTAAGTTGGCGGCATATGGGAAACTTTTTTATTATTAGCTTTACGAAAAAAAGTTATTCTTCATAAAAAGTTCTGCATGGTCCAAAACCTAAAATGCAACCATCAGATGATTAAATTTTTTCAGTCATATTACGAGGTTTGTCAAAAAATTTGATTTTTGCTTTAGAGTAAAGTACCTTTCTTTTTGACAATATCGAAAATTGTTATAAAGAAAAGATGTTTAGAATTAAAAATAGCTTTCAAATATTCAACATTGTTTATTTACATTAAAAAAATATTTTTTTCTACATTTTCTCTGCGATTATGTTGGAAATTTAAGTTTGCACATTAATGCATTGCATTTATTAATTATAAATTTTTTTAATGTAAATAAACAATGTTGAATATTTCAAAGCTATTTTTAATTCTAAACATATTTTCTTTATAAGAATTTTCGATATTGTCAAAAAGAAAGGTACTTTACTCTAGAGCAAAAATCAAATTTTTTGACAAACCTCGTAATATGACTGAAAAAATTTAACATCTAATGGTTGCATTTTAGGTTTTGGACCATGCAGAACTTTTTATGAAGAATAACTTTTTTTCGTAAAGCTAATAATAAAAAAGTTTCCCATATGCCGCCAACTTACGTGGACACACTGTATATATATATATATATATATATATATATATATATATATATATATATATATATATATATATATTATCGGTTTCACAACGTTCTAGGTCTTCCGATACCCAATCTCCACTCGTTTCTGTTTGCCCATAATTCATCATCTAGGCCTCTTATTCTTATTTCACTGTCTATTCCTTCTCTCCAGCTTCTCCTTGGCCGTCCTCGTTTTCTTCGGCCAGTTGGTTTCCATTGTAGTATTTGTTTAGGTAGTCTTTCATCATTCATTCTTTGTACATGTCCGTACCACACCAGTTGTTTTGTTCTTATATCATCCACTAAAGTACGTTCACCCACTGTCATAATTTCTCTTATTCTTTGATTTGTAACTCTTTCTCTTTTTTATTTCCCTGCTGCTCTTCTCCAATAATCCATCTCCGTAGCGGAAAGCATTTTTTCTGTTCTACCCTTGATTGGCCATACTTCTGAGCCGTATGTAATAATACTTTTTACAATCGTGTTATATATAAGCTTTTTGTTGTTTTGATTTACTTTGGTCCCAAATTATTCCATTTAATAAAGTTATTGCTTTTCTTCCTTGTACGTTTCGATCTTTTATAGCTTTGTCTAGTGTTCCGTCAGCTGTAATTTTTAGACCTAAGTATTTATACTCATCACAGGACTGAATTCGCTGCCCGGTATTTAAGATTAGATCCTGTTTCATTCCACCGATACACATATACTCTGTCTTATTGAGATTAACCTCTAGTCCCCACTTATTGTACTCTTCTATTAGTTTTCGTGTCATATATTCGAGGACGTCATAATTCTGAGCCACTACTATCTGATCATCGGCGAAACATAAAGTATACAAGGTGGTTTCGTCCAACGGAATTCCCATGTTTTGGTATTTTCTCTTCCATACTTTAAGGACTTATTCCAAGTATATCTTGAAGTTACCAGCATCGCTAAAATTCCAGTCCCATTATTCTGCTTATCTGTTGCGGAAGTGATGGGAGTAGACAGATTTTAAACGATTTCAAAAGGAATAATGCCATCTTACAGTGATCATTGTGTGCTTCCCTATAACGCCATCTATACATAACTACATAAACTAACATTTTTCTATGAGCTGGCAATTTTCGTTTCCTAAATCAAGGTTTTGACTTATTTTTATAGGCTGGCAGGGTTCCCAAAATCAAACACGACCAATCGAAAGATGAAGGCTTGGGTTCCAACATTCGCAGTTTCGGAACAGTAATTTTCTTGTTACTGTTCATGCTATTTACGGTTCACTGTACTTGGGTTACCAGCAACGCTTATTCGAGTCCCAGTATTGTGCTGGCCTCTTACGGAAGCGACGGAAGTAGACAGATTTTGGACGATTTCAGAGAAGCGTACTTTTGGTTGTCTCAAAACACTGCCGATGATGCAAGAGTTATGAGCTGGTAAGTTTACACAGACTGGACACTTGCTTTTTGAACTATTGAACTAACACTATGATTAACCAAACAAGTTTTGGCTAATCGAGTAAAAATAAGTTTTTGTTTTTCGCGTATTTTTCCGTGAATAGCTCGAAAGATTAACCTCACGGGGGCTAAGATCCAATGGACACCTTAATCATAGATAAAGGATTTGCGGCGCGGTTCAGTAAGTTTTTATCAGATAGGCAACTCCGGCTGTTTGACAGGTCGTTAGCTCTGTGGCGCCCACTGCAGAGCTTAGTGACGAACTAGAAGTTAAGGCGGGAAATTTGAATCGCCTTTTTTTTAAAATTTTTAATCAGTCAATATTTTATAAAGACATACACTGTCTTTATAAGATATAAACAGATTGAAAATGATATATAAAGTGCAATAAATAAAACATTTTTTAAGTGAGTTTTTATTATTATAAAAAAAGCTACAAATTATTGAGTAACTATTGATGAAATAATACATAGTCTAATTGATTGGTAAAATAAAATATAATGAAAAACCAAACACTATCTAGCATATTTAAATTTGCTTTTAACATTTCTGGTGAGTGATGAGTGAATAAATAATGAAACAGTTGTTCGTGAAGAGAATCATTCTTAAATGTCTACTTTTTAACAGCTTGACGAAAATCTGACATGATTTAAAAGTACCTCCTTGCCTTGATTGTAAGTTGTGTAGGGTATGTTTCAAAGTAGTATATACATAGCTTATCAGTGGTCGCACATATCATCCAAAAGCTGAAAACAATAAAAAAAAATCAACTTATAACCACATTAATCATGGGTACCAGATTATGGAAAGATAAAGATTTAAAATTAAGGAATAAATTTATTCAAAGTACATTACGCTGCTGGGTAATCCCTCGTTTACCCATCAATTAAGCACAAATTTAGTGTTAATTTTGTATGTGTCTCCCTTTTACTTAATATCAAAAGAAAGGGATAGACATAAAATTAACACTAAATTTGTGCTTAATTGATGGGCAAATAAGGCACCTATCAGGCATTGGAAACCTGTATTTAGAGTTCCGTAAAAAAAAAGACACTACCAATACAAATTTTATCAAATGCCAATCTAACCTCAAATGAGAAAATAAGAAAACTTACCTTAAAATGTCTCGGAAAACTATGCATTTTCTACTCGGCTGAACTTTAGACACTTCACCCAGAAAAGCAACTAGAAATTCTTATTCTTTTATATTTAAAATTGCAAAGCTACAAATTTAACAAAATTTAATTTTAATGCGTCACAGCAGCAAAGATTACCTACATAAGCCAAAAATATAGATTTAAAATGAACCCGAAATAAAATGCGGTGGAAGAGGTTTTTCTACCTGAAAAAAAGGGGGACAAAAAATCCAAACCACAGATAATTCTCAAAAAAAAATAGAATAAGGAACAAACGCGCGACCGCAGCGCCTCTTTTGAGCTTAGTGAGAACTTTAACCTAACGACCTGTCAAATTGCATTGAGTTTCCTAGGCATGACCTTAATAAGTGTTGACAGTTAACTGTTTCGTCCCTATGGGACTCCTCAGAATACTGCTTGGTCGCTAAGTTATTCAGACAGTTTTGACTCTCATCCTACTACTAAAGTGAGAAAACACTGGCAAGAAGCGCCATCTACCGAGATATGAAAGAAACTAGAACAAGAACAGGCGAGTATCGATAAAAAGATCGATTGCAAAGAAAAAGAAACCATCCGTGACCTACGACAGCACTTCTGTCTTTCAGGCCAGAGCAACGCTGATTAGCGCTTTTACCCACCATCAGACGTAAGCGTCAATCAGCGGAATTTTTAAGCCAAATAATACTAACAAACGTAAACACATTTCGATTTTCAGGTGGGATTACGGATATCAAATAGCCGGGATGGCCAATCGGACAACCTTGGTGGACAACAACACGTGGAATAACAGCCACATAGCCCTCGTAGGCAAAGCGATGTCGTCCAATGAAAGCGCCGCTTACGAAATAATGACAGCACTCGACGTCGATTACGTTCTGGTCATATTTGGAGGCGTTATCGGATATTCTGGCGACGACATCAACAAGTTCTTGTGGATGGTCAGGATAGCCGAGGGAGAACATCCCAAAGATATCAGGGTAAGCTTTGACTTTTAGGGTTATTATACAGAATTAATATATTTAAAAAAAACACAAAAGCATACAAAATATACACCCTAAAACTATTAGAAATATTTGTTTATTCTTTGCGCTTCTTCAAAACGTTCTCTTTTTCTACAAAAACTCCTTTTGGTTGTTTTTCTGCTATATTCAGCTAAAGGAAGATCCCTCGTTATTGTCTAACATCATTTTTGTGTCCCAACGCCCTTGGCACCTTTTTCCATCTGCTTAATATCTTGATGAAATCTTTCACCTTGCTCTTCACTTACGTCACCAAGATTTTCCGGAAAATAGTCCTAATGAGAATGCAAAAAGTAAATTTTTATGCTCATATTACAACTAAGCATCATGAATTTTTCCAGCATATTTTCAACAGTCTCAACGTACAAATTGTGAAAGGCTTTCGCGGCCATCGTCCAATAGTGGGTGTGCTTTCGGGCTGTTCGGCCGTCGTCGTTGGAAATTCGTTCTCGACGTTTCGCCATCTCGAGTGGATGGCATCTTCAGGAGATGTTGAATGTTTGTCGGCTTCTCGAAGACTGGTGGTTAGTCTGTCGCGGGCGCAGGTTATATACGCTATGGTGGGCGGGGCGTATATCAGAGCTGGTCGGTGATTGGTCACATTCCCTTGATTCAGTTTTGTTATTGTAAGCGAGCCGTTTAGTGTTTTTAAGAACCGGTACTCATGTTCTGTTAATTTTAAGAGTTTCTTCAGGCCTTATGGTAGAGACAGCCTTAAGGAATTTCTCAACCACATTAACAGTATACACCCCAGTATACAATTTACAATGGAAACAGAGAACAACAGAGAATTAGCATTCCTTGACGTACTAGTAACGAGGAAAGAGGGACGACTAGGACATACCGTATACAGAAAACCTACTCACACAGACCGCTACCTAAACAACACATCTAACCACCACCCGTGCCTACGAAAAGGGGTAATAAGAACATTGGTAGAAAGGGCGAAAAGAATCTGCGAACCAGAACATCTAGACAAAGAATTAAACCAGCTTAAAAACGCCCTCGTAGCAAATGGATACACTCAAAGCGACAGATAAATGTATACGACCAAAGCCGAGCACTAGAAGTAACAGTAGCGGTGGACTGAGCAGCCGTGAAGTTACTTCAAGAGCCTTTCTGCCCTACATCCCTAGAGTGACAGATAGGATCGGACGTATTCTGGGAAAACACAACATAAAAACGATCTTCAAGCCATCTAAGAAGATCGAGAACCACCTCAGATCTGCGAAGGATATAAGGAACCCACTAAGTTCTTCGGGGGTATACCGCATTCCCTGTACCTGTGGAAGTGTCTACATCGGAACAACCAAACGGTCCGTAAAGACAAGAATCAAAGAACACAAAGCCAACTGTCGACTCGGACATACGGAAAAATCCGCAGTTGCAGACCACACACTAAAGAATGAAGACCACCGAATAAAATTCGAAGACACACAAGTTCTCTGCGCTTCCTCTTCATACTATCCAAGACTCTATAGAGAAGCAATCGAAATTCATAAACACCAGCAGAACTTCAACAGATCTGAAGAAACTCTTAAAATTAACAGAACATGGGTACCGGTTCTTAAAAACACTAAACGGCTCGCTTACAATAACAAAACTGAATCAAGGGAATGTGACCAATCACCGACCAGCTCTGATATACGCCCCGCCCACCATAGCGTATATAACCTGCGCCCGCGACAGACTAACCACCAATCTTCGAGAAGCTGACAAACAGTCAACATCTCCTGAAGATGCCATCCACTCGAGATGGCGAAACGTCGAGAACGAATTTCAAACGACGACGGCCGAACAGCCCGAAAGCACACCCACCATCAGTCTCAACGTAGTTTGGGTCTTTATAATTCCCTATAAATTTATTAACAACTTCTTTAAAAGCACTCTCATTCTCTTTCATCACATTTTGAAATTCTCTATCTTTCTTCAAGCTCCTAATCTGGCGACCAAAGCGCGCTTCTTTTTAGCTTTAGAATTCTCAAACAAAAAACCGATTGACCGCTCTGTGCGGTGACTTACCTCTACCGCAGTAAAAAATGTATTTACGCGACAGGGTATCTTAGAAACATAGGCGAACCAAATCGAATGGAAGAACAATTGAACACTTTAGTATAGGCGCTAGCTTTGTCACGTATGCCCTAAGTGGTCACATCTTTAAAAATGGCCGTCAAATTGTCAGATTTTTTGGTTAAGCGTGTCTCCGTAGTCAGTGTCGGGTTTTAATTTTTTAATTCTGGTTTTATCCCTTTGTTAAGGGCAAACAAATTTTGTGATTATGCATTTTTTTCTAAATCAAGTTGTTCTGGACACACTTTTTGTAAATAATAAATACGAATTATTTTATTTTATTTTTCCCTTTCAATTCAAAGTCTACTTTCTAGACTTTAAATTACTAGAAGTTTTTCTTTTTATTTTTCTATTTTCAAAACCTAGCTTAAATATTCTAAACTTTCGTTTCAAATTCAAATTGGCGCGTATTTGTTATTGGAAAGATCCCCTCTAACCCGCGCACCATCTACATAAAAATCACGGTCATTGTGTGAACTACACAACCGTCGACACTACTAAAAAGTCAAGTCAACGAAACGTGTGCCGAGCAATTCGGCGTTTCAAAAACCGATTTTTCCATCGAACTTTTACCAATAAAATTGAGTGTTTTGGTGCCCAATGGAAGCTACCATCTGTGCCGTGACTTGGATCAACGAGGAAGCTGACAGGAGGTAAGATTGGACCAATAACTCGAATTTTGACCGGTATTTTTATCACTTCTTTTCTTGTCATTTCGCTGAAGTGGTGTGTTTTCACCACAAGTAGTTTTTGAGATACTCTAAGATTATGAATATTTCTGCTCGCAAAAGTATTAAAATATTTAGTATTCAAATTTGATTTCATTTTTGTTACACAAAATACTTTAGACCCTTTATAGAAGAGGATGTGGGTTTTATGTTTTTAAATTTCAGTGGATGGTACCCCTAAAAGCTGTCGTAAAAGGGATGGTTCCTGAATTTGTTCGCGAGTAATTTTTATATTCAAAGTGACGTTTTTTCGACCCAATTTAATTATTATAGTGTTGATTGGTTGGAAGGGGTCAAGTTAAACAAAAAGATTTCTTGTTTAACCTTACCCCTTCCAACCAATCAACACTATAATTATTTTTATAGTACTTTTCAGTCCGTTTCTTTGGATGTATAGCCCTAGGTTTAATAGGTAGCTGTCCAACTCTGTTTTGCAAAAATTCGATGTTTTCGCTATAAAAATGAATCTTTTCTTAAAAATTGTAAAAGATATGACCATACTTAAAATAGTTAAAATTAGCTACATAGCTACAGTAGTACGGCTCTGAGTGACGACCGAATGTAAAACAACTTTTTAAATTACGTTAAAAAAATGTTTAGCGGTCTTTTCTGCTTAAAAGCAAAACTTGGAAAAAAGATAATTTTACGTGAAACGAGCCGACGCCTAGACTAAATAGACAACTCCTATACCGTAACTTGATGGAGGATATCCTTTAAACAAGGATAAGAATCGGTATAGAAGATACAAGGAACAAATTCGGGATTAGCGATAGTATCTTGATTTTGTGGTGGTTCTACCCGAAAATTGTTAAAATATCATTTAAAGTTTGGCAGTGGTAATCTGATGAGGAGAGAGACAAAAATAGAGATGGAAAATGCAAAAATATTATACGGGGACACCTTCTATGTTTACTAATTTTACGTATGTTTTATATAGGGAAAATTTTTACTTTAAAGTATTTAGTCGTGTGCACCCAGTAGCGTATTTACGTTTCCGTGCTCATTTCAAGTCGGCGCGGTTTTGAAATAGACACGGAAATGTTACAATATATTTGGGTTCAAATACGTGTTGATTTTAAGAGTTTTGATCTCGAAATGAGCACGGATCTGTAAGAGAACATCGCTCATTAAACTATTACAAAAGCGTATTCAACTGTCAGGTTTAAACGCTAACATAACGAAAGCTAATCAATCAAATCTAACCGAACCGAACCAAAGCAAACTGAACCAATAATTTTTTTCAAAAAAAAAACTTTCCTGACTTCCTACCCGGGATCCTAGAGGATGTGAATCCGAACCGAAACGAACCGTGGTGGGGTGTTGAGTAATTTACTCAGGAGAGATTTAAAATGGACTGTATAAATGGTTTTGTTCTACTCACTGTTCGTTGCTGGGTTGTGGGGTCGATGGGCGGCCGCCTTTATCCTGGCTTCAGCAGTTCTGTTGAGGGGTTTCCATTACAGAGGTTTTAAGGAAGGGAGGACGAGGGAAAACACTCGCGAAAATTCGTAAATCTAATTTACTTAAAATTATTTAACTAAAAGGTGCTTCGCTTGATTGCACACCGTGTGATTGAATAGGGATTTGAAACGATATATCCCGTTGAGATACTAATTCACACTGATTTTTCATTATATTTTTCTAAAAGCTACAGGCTAAGGTGAACAAATTCCAATTCTACACAGTGAGCCAAAAAATATCTTAAAAGTAAAAATAAAATAACTAAATTCTAACATCCACACGAAATGAATGTACTGAGGACCGAACAAACCGAATTGAACCAAACCGAATTGAACCAAACCGAACCGAACCAAAGCAAACTGAACCAACAATTAAAAAAAAACTTTCCTGACTTCTTTCCCGGGATCCTAGAGGGTGTGAATAGTGTTGTAGTTTAGTTTGGTTAGGTTAGGTTTGGTTCGGTTTAGTTAGGATCGGTTCGGTTCCGATTCACATCCTCTAGGATCCCGGGTAGGAACTCAGGAAAGTTTTTTTTTTTTGAAAAAATTATTGGTTCAGTTTGCTTTGGTTCGGTTCGGTTAGATTTGATTGATTAGGTTTCGTTAGGTTAGGTTTTTGAAACTTTCTATTTTCATGTGGTTAGAAATCAAGTGAAAATCATTTAAATCATTAAAATTTATTAATAACAGAACAACATCTGTCGTTGTAGTTGCCGGTGTAAGACAATGAACACTGAACTTTGCAGGTATAGTTAATGGAAGAGTGTTCAAACTTCAAAGAATTTCAAAATCTTGAGTAATATTAGTACAAATACTTTTAAACTGCTCCATAATTTTCATATTAACAAACATATAACCTCAAATTCAAACTAACGAATCCAAAGTTTCAAATGTGCACTAATAAGTAAACCCCTGCGCTGCGTAATTCAATATAAATCCGTGCCTTGTTCGAGCCTCGGCGCCTTAAAATCAACACGCATTTGTAACCAAATATGTTGCAACATTTCCGTGTCTATTTCAAAACAGCGCTGCCGTGAAATCAGCACGGAAACGTAAATACGCCACCCGGTAAGTGAAGCGAAGAGAGAGAAGAGAAACTAAATATTGGGAAACTGACAAATATATGGAAGAAGTAACAGAACAAATAATAATCAGGCTTGGGGAAGACTCTGATGATTCTGAAGACGATGATGATTCAATTTCTATTGAATAATATATATTTTTAAATAAGTCACCTGACCTGACCTATTGTACACAAAAACTTGGTTTTTTTTAGGGCCAAAATTTTTTTAAAAAGAATTCGTGTAATAAAGTTTAAAACAAATAAAAGTATAATGTATACTTATATACAGGACATTTTTTTTTACTGTTTGTTATTCATAATGAAAATAATTAATTTAAGACTTATTTTATTTTTATGTATCAAATCCTGTTTTGGCCGCATAATACCTAAGCTATCTGCAATTATATATTTATAACATATATTAAAATCTCCGCCACTGGAAAAAGAGAGTAAACGTGTTTTCCAGCTGTCTCTCTTTCCCATCATTAAATTTTAAATGTTGATCATATTTTTTTTTATTTTTAGGAAGGTGACTACTTCACAGAACAAGGCGAGTTCCGGATTGACTCGGCCGGATCACCAATACTTTTGAACTGCCTCATGTACAAACTCAGCTACTACAGATTCGGAGAATTGAAATTGGACTACCGTTCACCAGGTCTGTAATCATTTAAAATTAGTACATTTAAAACAGTAAATTTTAGGTATTTTTAAAAATAACAAAACAGGCGTTTAGGGTATTTATCGCATGTTTTTTGATGGTAATTTTTTCCCTGTTATTTAAATAAGAAACATAGTTGGAAGGCCACCATGTTTCAAAGAACTTTAAATTCTCTTACAGCAAAGTATTTTTTTTTAAATCTCATTAGTTTTCAAGATACAGATATAGATATAATAACCTACTGTCAAAGATGCTATAGGGTGATTAAAAATGGTGATTTTGGACGTGTTATTTTAACATTTCGACTTTTTGCTTCGACTCGTCGATTTTAATTTAAAAAAAAAGGTTATGATTTTTTGTGTTTATTACCTTTCACGAGGGGTATTTTTTACGCCTATTATTAAGAAAAGGGAACATGACTCGAGTGATAACTTTCTTTCCAGCAGAAGGAGACAGATTGACGCAAAAAACAATAGAAAAGTCTAAAAATTTATTTTTAGCTGTCAAAATTTTCAAAAAATTTTAAACATTTTTTAAAGTGTCGAAATTAGAAACATTGCATTTAATAAACAACAAGTGAAATTAAAGAAAGAAAAAAGTTTTCTGCTTTGGCCGGGCATCGAACCCGGGATCTCTTGCTATCTAGGCAAACATTCTAACCACTGAACTACCGAAGCCATACATAAATTTTCGGAAAACTTCCATCTATGCAGGCTGCGGTGTCTCAATACAAGAACGAGAAATTCTCAGGGTATTAACTCGACCAATTCATCCAACTGATCTCTCTAATTCTTCTTTCCCGCTGTCAAAGGTATGATAACTCAAATTAGACGTAAAGAATCAACGTCTGAAAGCATGAGATCACCTTTTCGTGTGTTAAAATTTTTGATCGCAAAATGAGCGATTGCCAATATAACTATCAAATACCAAATTGCAAATAATGCAAGGACCTAAAACTATAAACAACAAGTGAAATTATAGAAAGAAAGCTTGGGCTGGGGATCGAACCCGGGATCTCTTGCTATCTAGGCAAACATTCTAACCACTGAACTACCGAAGCCATACAAAAATTTTCGGAAACTTCCATCTATGCAGGCTGCGGTGTCTCAATACAAGAACGAGAAATTCTCAGGGTATTAACTCGACCAATTCATCCAACTGATCTCTTTAATTCTTCTTTCCCACTGTCAAAGGTATGATAACTCAAATTAGACGTAAAGAATCAACGTCTGAAAGCATGAGATCACCTTTTCGTGTGTTAAAATTTTTGATCACAAAATGAGCGATTGCCAATATAACTATCAAATACCAAATTGCAAATAATGCAAGGACCTAAAACTATAAACAACAAGTGAAATTATAGAAAGAAAGCTTGGGCTGGGGATCGAACCCGGGATCTCTTGCTATCTAGGCAAACATTCTAACCACTGAACTACCGAAGCCATACAAAAATTTTCGGAAACTTCCATCTATGCAGGCTGCGGTGTCTCAATACAAGAACGAGAAATTCTCAGGGTATTAACTCGACCAATTCATCCAACTGATCTCTTTAATTCTTCTTTCCCACTGTCAAAGGTATGATAACTCAAATTAGACGTAAAGAATCAACGTCTGAAAGCATGAGATCACCTTTTCGTGTGTTAAAATTTTTGATCGCAAAATGAGCGATTGCCAATATAACTATCAAATACCAAATTGCAAATAATGCAAGGACCTAAAACTATAAACAACAAGTGAAATTATAGAAAGAAAAAAAGTTTTCTGCTTCGGCCGGGGATCGAACCCGGGATCTCTTGCTATCTAGGCAAACATTCTAACCACTGAACTACCGAAGCCATACATAAATTTTCGGAAAACTTCCATCTATGCAGGCTGCGGTGTCTCAATACAAGAACGAGAAATTCTCAGGGTATTAACTCGACCAAGTCATCCAACTGATCTCTTTAATTCTTCTTTCCCACTGTCAAAGGTATGATAACTCAAATTAGACGTAAAGAATCAACGTCTGAAAGCATGAGATCACCTGTTCGTGTGTTAAAATTTTTGATCGCAAAATGAGCGATTGCCAATATAACTATCAAATACCAAATTGCAAATAATGCAAGGACCTAAAACTATAAACAACAAGTGAAATTATAGAAAGAAAAAAGTTTTCTGCTTCGGCCGGGGATCGAACCCCGGATCTCTTGCTATCTAGGCAAACATTCTAACCACTGAACTACCGAAGCCATACATAAATTTTCGGAAACTTCCATCTATGCAGGCTGCGGTGTCTCAATACAAGAACGAGAAATTCTCAGGGTATTAACTCGAACAAGTCATCCAACTGATCTCTTTAATTCTTCTTTCCCACTGTCAAAGAGATCCCGGGTTCGATCCCCGGCCGAAGCAGAAAACTTTTTTCTTATTTTTCTTTCTTTAATTTCACTTGTTGTTTATAGTTTTAGGTTCTTGCATTATTTGCAATTTGGTATTTGATTGCATTTAATGTTGCAAAAATAATACAATGTCTGTATGTAGCCTTCGAACATGCTTGTTATGTAAACTATTTTTGGTGATTGATTAAATGAATAATAAAACATTATTTTAATTTGTAGGTGGTTTTGATAGAACCAGAAATGCAGTCATCGGTCATAAAGACTTTTCGCTCACTTACTTGGAAGAAGCCTACACCAGTGAACATTGGTTGGTTAGGATATACAGGTAGGCAACGTCTATTTCGTAAAAAAAATAGGTAAAAAAACTTGACAAAGGTTAAATGGTTTTATTTTAAATGGTTTTATTTTAAATGGTTTTATTTTAAATCATCAGCTGTACCAAATACTAGAAAATATTTGAAACACAAACTTGACTTTAAACAGATTAAAATAAAAACGTGTCTTAAAACAAAGGATAGTTGTGATATGAATTTTTCAATTTGGCAAAAAATGATCAAAAAAGTTTTTGAAAAAATTTATATCTTGATTATCCTTTGTTCAATAATGATGAAATTTTCAGGAGTTCAATAACTTTTACCCCTCTTTCGAATATTTCGAATAGTACTAGTCACTTTTGCCCAAAACTACACAGACAAAAACTTTTTTTGTAGCTTTTAAACCTGTCAAAAAAGCATGATAAAATTTTATCGTGAAAATCACTATAGCTCGTGAAAAATTGAAGTTTTTAAATGTACCACTAATTTTAGCTCACACTACTACTATAACTAGTGTGAGCTATGGTGATCCTAATTTTTTCGAGAAAAAAAAAGTTGCTCCGATTTCAAAAGTTTTATATATCTTTGCGTTTCAGATGATTTTGAAACTTTTTTGTTTTGCTGTCTGTCTGTCTGTCTGTCTGTATGTCTGTCTGTCTGTATGTCTGTCTGTAACGACCAACCCGCATAAACCGCTTGTCCGATTTTAATGAAATTTGGTACCTAAGTTTGGTCTTGGGCCGTGATGGTCCCATTTAAAAATGAACAAAATCCACCGAACGCAAGCCAAATAAAAGGGTGGGGGTAGATTCCAAAAATTAGAGTTTATGTGAAAATATGGCGTGTGTGATATCAAACGAAAGGTAATTAAGTCTGGAGTTAAAAAAATGTATTTTAGTTTATTTTTAAAAAAGGGTGGGGGTAGATGTCAAAAATTAGAGTTTAAGTGAAAATATGGCGTGTGTGATATCAAACGAAAGGTAATTGAGTCTGGAGTTAAACAAAATACATTTTAGTTTTTTTCAAAAGGGTGGGGGGGGTAGATTTAAAAAAATTGAGTTTAAGTCAAAACATGGCTTGTGTGGTATCAAACGAAAGGTAATTGAGTCTGGAGTTGAATAAAATATATTTCAGTTTTTGATTATATTAGCTCACACTATAACTGTAGTACCTAGTGTGAGCTTAGGTGCCCATAGATTGGCAGAGTATTTTAATAGTTGGAGCAGGATCAAATATTTATACTTTTTTAGAGCACTTTTATTATTTTGTCCAGTATTTTCGTGAGAATTTTTTTGTGAATTTTCAAAAAAGTTTTTTGGGCGTAAAAACGGTTGTTTTTTATTTGTAGGGTAAAGAAACCTGACGAGTTCAACAGGCCAAGGATACCTGTCAAGGACAGACAAATCAGGGGGTCAGGATTCGTTTCAAAAAAGGTAAGTTGATAATTTTTAACTTTTTCAAAGAGTAATGAACAAACATTTAAACATAAAAAACATAATTATCTTATAAGTGCTCATAATACATAAAAGTACAACGTAAACATTTACGGTAAATAAGGCAAATTATTCGTTATTGATTGTTTACTTTTTATGTGATACACTACCTCAAGGCCTGAGAGTCCTAGGGACTTGTAATTCTGCTCATCGGTAGGTATTTGTAATTTAAAAAATTTTGAAAACATTCTATTTTTAACTAGGTTTTTCAAAATTCCACTTTGAACGAGTCTTTTGGTCTTCAAATCTAATTTAGCAGCAACGTCTTTCCTTTTGTAATAAATAAGTTTCGTCTCAAAAGAGTCGTAGACTTGGATAAACATAAGGCTTGTGTAATTGTATGGTAACAAATGATAAAATACTGATGCCAGCGTGATATGAGCGAAGTTGATGAAAAAATCAGGAGCACAAAGTCAGTTGTTCGAGTCTATCGCTGACTGCAGGGTGGAAACTTGGCAATTTTTAACTTTTTCAAAGAGTAATGAACAAACATTTAAACAACAAACATAAATTATATTATAAGTGCTTATAATACACTAAAGTACAACGTAAATATTTATGGTAAATAAGCCAAATTATTCGGTATTTATTGTTTGCTGTTTGAGTGATAGATTACCTCAATTAAAAAAACAATTACATTTAAAAACCAAAAAACTACTAAAATTGTAAAGGCCTGAGAAAGTTCTGTAAGTTCTAGGGACTTGTAATTCTGCTCATCGGTCAACATTTTTGAAAACATTCTATTTTTAACTATTTTATTCAAAATTCCACTTTGAACGAGTCTTTTGGTCTTCAAATCTAATTTAGCAACAACCTCTTTTCTTTTGTAATAAATAAGTTTCATCTCAAAAGAACCAACGGGCTCGTAAACGTCGATAAACATAGGGCTTCTATCTTGACTCGTGTAATTGTATGGCAGCAAATGATAAAACACTGATGCCAGCGTGATGTGAGCGATACTTAGATTAAATCTGTCAGGTTCAGTATCAATTTCTGTTACATGCTCTACAAGATCTGCGACAATTTGCGGTTGGTCGTTTGTTTTAAACAGTTTGATGAGAAAATCAGGAGCACCAATTGGAATGTTCGAGTCTACCACAGACTGAAGCGTGGCAACCTGGCAATTTTTAACTTTTCCAATAATTAACGAATACACTTGACTTTGACCAGCTGCAACAAAAGCTATCGCTAAGAAACTTACTAGAATAAAAATAGGTCTGTAAAATACTGACAGGTAAGAATATGGCAAAGGTTTGTTTAAAGCCATTAACACTAACGCCAAAAATATATTTGTATGGTGTCCAGGTGTTTTTCGTCTAAAATACCAGACGAATAACCATAATATCGCCAAAGTAAAACTCATTAAAATCCAAACAGAAATTTTAAAGCATCCAAAGAAAATGTTAAATTCTTTTTTGCAATGTGTGGTGGGAGTAATGACAATAATTTGATCTTGCCCAAGAAACAAGTATGAGACTTCCAAATCCTTGTCGTTTGTTTGTTCCGGAGAAACTATAACGTCACAAATTTGTTCAACAAGGAGTTCGTAACTATCTGAATTTTCGTAAATATTTTTCAGCATCTTTTTTGTTATTAACTCTAATCTCATATTATCAGATGATCGATTCAGTTCGGTAAAATAGTGATTTAATAATCCTTGCCCATCTGTACTGAAACTACGGGTGTTTGGAAATAATCCGTATGTGCAAATATTTAGAACATTTGTTTTATAATTATTTGTGTCAGGAGAAAAGTCCTCAGTTGTACCATTAGTTAAGAATATGTTACTTTTTAAATACATAACATAAAAATCGTCATCTGAGTTTAAAATAAGGAATAAGGCAGAGTAAAGTACTTTCCCAACTGTTTTCAAAAATTCTTGGGAAGGTTTTTCTTTTAAAATCAAGGCAACTAAAGAAATGGCTTTACTTGTACTATTCTTTTGAATTCTTACCATATTGATCATCTTTAAAAATTTAGCCACTTTTGAAAGTTAGTTCAGTCTTTCCTTTTGTAATAAAATAAATAAGTTTCGTCTCAAAAGAGCCGTAGACTTGGATAAACATAAGGCTTGTGTAATTGTATGGTAACAAATGATAAAATACTGATGCCAGCATGATATGAGCGAAGTTGATGAAAAAATTAGGAGCACACATTCAGTTGTTCGAGTCTATCGCTGACTGCAGGGTGGAAACTTGGCAATTTTTAACTTTTTCAAAGGGTAATGAACAAAGATTTAAACAAAAAACATAATTATATTTTAAGTGCCAAATTATTCGGTATTGATTGTTTGCTTTTTGAGTGATAAATTACCTCAATTAAAAAAACAATTACATTTAAAAACCAAAAAACTACTAAAATTCTAAAGGCCTGAGAAAGTTCTGTAAGTCCTAGGGACTTGTAATTCTGCTCATCGGTCAAAATTTTTGAAAACATTCTATTTTTAACTATTTTATTCAAAATTCCACTTTGAACGAGTCTTTTGGTCTTCAAATCTAATTTAGCAACAACCTCTTTTCTTTTGTAATAAATAAGTTTCATCTCAAAAGAACCAACGGGCTCGTACACGTCGATAAACATAGGTCTTCTATCTTGACTCGTGTAATTGTATGGCAGCAAATGATAAAACACTGATGCCAGCGTGATATGAGCGATACTTAGATTAAATCTGTCAGGTTCGGTATCAATTTCTGTTACATGCTCTACAAGATCTGCGACAATTTGCGGTTGGTCGTTTGTTTTCAACAGTTTGATGAGAAAGTCTGGAGCACCAATTGGAATGTTCGAGTCTACCACAGACTGAAGCGTGGCAACCTGGCAATTTTTAACTTTTCCAATAATTAACGAATACACTTGACTTTGACTAGCTGCAACAAAAGCTATCGCTATGAAACTTACCAGAATAAAAATAGGTCTGTAAAATACTGACAGGTAAGAATATGGCAAAGGTTTGTTTAAAGCCATTAAAACTAACGTCAAAAAAAATATTTGTATGCTGTCCAGGTGTTTTTCGTCCAAAATACCAGACGAATAACCATAATATCGCCAAAGTAAAACTCATTAAAATCCAAACAGAAATTTTAAAGCATCCAAAGAAAATGTTAAATTCTTTTTTGCAATGTGTGGTGGGAGTAATGACAATAATTTGATCTTGCCCAGGAACCAAGTATGAGATTTCCAAATCCTTGTCGTTTGTTTGTTCTGGAGAAACTATAACGTCACAAATTTGTTTAACAAGGAGCTCGTAACTATCTGAATTTTCGTAAATATTGTTCAGCATCTTTTTTGTTATTAACTCTAATCTCATATTATCAGATGATCGATTCAGTTCGGTAAAATAGTGATTTAATAATCCTTGCCCATCTGTACTGAAACTACGGGTGTTTGGAAATAATCCGTATGTGCAAATATTTAGAACATTTGTTTTATAATTATTTGTGTCAGGAGAAAAGTCCTCAGTTGTACCATTAGTTAAGAATATGTTACTTTTTAAATCCATAACATAAAAATCGTCATCTGAGTTTAAAATAAGGAATAAGGCAGAGTAAAGTACTTTCCCAACTGTTTTCAAAAATTCTTGTGAAGGTTTTTCTTTTAAAATCAAGGCAACTAAAGAAATGGCTTTACTTGTACTATTCTTTTGAATTCTTACCATATTGATCATCTTTAAAAATTTAGCCACTTTTGAAAGTTAGTTCAGTCTTTCCTTTTGTAATAAAATAAATAAGTTTCGTCTCAGAAGAGCCGTAGACTTGGATAAACATAAGGCTTGTGTAATTGTATGGTAACAAATGATAAAATACTGATGCCAGCGTGATATGAGCGAAGTTGATGAAAAAATTAGGAGCACACATTCAGTTGTTCGAGTCTATCGCTGACTGCAGGGTGGAAACTTGGCAATTTTTAACTTTTTCAAAGAGTAATGAACAAACATTTAAACAAAAAACATAATTATATTTTAAGTGCTTATAATACACTAAACTACAACGTAAATATTTATGGTACATAAGCCAAATTATTCGGTATTGATTGTTTGCTTTTTGAGTGATAGATTACTTCAATTAAAAAAACAATTACATTTAAAAACCAAAAAACTACTAAAATTGTAAAGGCCTGAGAAAGTTCTGTAAGTCCTAGGGACTTGTAATTCTGCTCATCGGTCAACATTTTTGAAAACATTCCATTTTTAACTATTTTATTCAAAATTCCACTTTGAACGAGTCTTTTGGTCTTCAAATCTAATTTAGCAACAACCTCTTTTCTTTTGTAATAAATTAGTTTCATCTCAAAAGAACCAACGGGCTCGTACACGTCGATAAACATAGGTCTTCTATCTTGACTCGTGTAATTGTATGGCAGCAAATGATAAAACACTGATGCCAGCGTGATATGAGCGATACTTAGATTAAATCTGTCAGGTTCAGTATCAATTTCTGTTACATGCTCTACAAGATCTGCGACAATTTGCGGTTGGTCGTTTGTTTTAAACAGTTTGATGAGAAAGTCAGGAGCACCAATTGGAATGTTCGAGTCTACCACAGACTGAAGCGTGGCAACCTGGCAATTTTTAACTTTTCCAATAATTAACGAATACACTTGACTTTGACCAGCTGCAACAAAAGCTATCGCTAAGAAACTTACCAGAATAAAAATAGGTCTGTAAAATACTGACAGGTAAGAATATGGCAAAGGTTTGTTTAAAGCCATTAAAACTAACGCCAAAAATATATTTGTATGGTGTCCAGGTGTTTTTCGTCCAAAATACCAGACGAATAACCATAATATCGCCAAAGTAAAACTCATTAAAATCCAAACAGACATTTTAAAGCATCCAAAGAAACTGTTAAATTCTTTTTTGCAATGTGTGGTAGGAGTAATGACAATAATTTGATCTTGCCCAGGAAACAAGTATGAGACTTCCAAATCCTTGTCGTTTGTTTGTTCCGGAGAAACTATAACGTCACAAATTTGTTCAATAAGGAGCTTGTAAGTATCTGAGTTTTCGTAAATAGTGTTCGGCATCTTTTTTGTTATTAACTCTAATCTCATATTTTCAGATGATCGATTCAGTTCGTTCAAATAGTAATTTAATAATCCTTGCTCATCTGCACTGAAACTACGGGTGTAGGGAAATAATTCGTATGTGCAAATATTTAGAACATTTGTTTTATTATTATTTATGTCAGGAGAAAAGTCCTCAGTTGTACCATTAGTTAAAAATATGTTACTCTTTAAATCCATAACATAAAAATCGTCATCTGAGTTTAAAATAAGGAATAAAGCATGGTAAAGTACTCTCCAAACTGTTTTCAAAAATTCTTGTGAAGGTTTTTCTTTTAAAATTATGCTCACGAAAGAAACTGCTTTACTTGCTCTAGACTTCTCAATTCCTATCATATTGATAATCTTCAAAAATGTATCCACTTTTGGAAGGTAGATTATGTAATAGTTTTTAATGCTGTTTTGGCAACACGTAATGTTTTTGGAGGAGTTCAGTATTACAACTGGAATTTTGTTGGGGTAACTAAAATCCACTAGATGAATTATCCAGTTGAGTTTGTATGTTTTGGTGTAAAATAGAAGAATATCGTTAAGCCAGTTGTGAAGTTTAAGATATTCTGTTTCTGGCACAATGGGAAACAAATTTCCAAACACAAAATGGTTGCCAAAACTGGTGAAAATTAATAATCTAACTAGTAAGGTTGACATCTTTCTCTCTGTATAAAATTTTACCTTTAGTAAAAGTTTAAAACGACGTATATACAGGTAATTTGTTGATATTAATTTAGTTAGTGAAATGTCAATTCATTTAATTACTTATAATCATTTATAAGTTGAACATTCGTACAGGGTGCTCCAAACCCCTTTGGGGGACTTTAACATACATCAAACCAATGACTCCACCTTTGCGACGATCCAATTTTCATAATTTTTCATTTAACTATCTATTTAGCCTTCTTTGATCCATCTTTTGACATATGCCTTCCCGAATATCTTCCACTCTTCTCTGTTTGCCGCCGTGTTCATCCATGTAGTTGCCGCATGTTTCTTCTAGAGATATGGGAGGAGAATAGTCAGTCGGCAATTTTTTAAATAGACTAGGTACGCACAATAAAAAATATTATCCTTTCTTCCTACTACACTATTGCAAAGGGATAAATACTTAATTTTTTAGTTATTAAAAGTATTAAAATCGGTAATCTTAACACAATCGTTTTTATTTATTCTATAAAAAGTATTCTATTGACACGAATCACTTTTGTTTATGTAACCACACCAAATGACCTAGTCTATTAAAACCGATCACCGATAACATTTGTCTTTCCGATCTTTGGGCTTTTCTTATTAGTCAGAGCATATTATTTTAAAAGGCTTTCTGTTTTCGGTCTAGAAGCAAATCATATTACTTTTTGGCAACAGACCATTTCCCCCTAATTTGACCCCGCTGAATCCGAATATCTCTGTTGCAAACTCGAAAAATCGACAGGGACGGAGAAATGCCCCCCAAACCCCCAAAAACCTGTTTTTTTTTTCAGTTTTATGCAATTTTCTCAAAACTAACCTTTTTATCAAAAATTTCAAAGAACAGTTTTTTGTGGAGAATAAAATTCCCTTTCCAACGATGTATTGGTCAATAAGGTTAGGAAAGGCAAGTAGCTCTTCAGTGGCGTACGTAAATTGGGATTATTTAGAAAAAACATGTTTATTATAGGTTTTTCAAAATTTTCTCCAAAACTACATTTTTTAGGAAAAATATGTAGTATACTTTATTGTAGAACATAACATTTTCTTTTAAAAACTTTATTAAAATGTCGGGTTGTTGCCATATTTAAGGCTTCAGGGGCGTACTAATATAAACTTATTTTCAAAAATAACTGAAATAATCAGTTTCTCTTGCATATTTAAATATCTTTTCTAACTAAGATGTTCAGAAAAAAATGTGCCTTTATGCTTTATTGAGGATAAGACAATTTCTTTTTAAATGATATATTACAAAGTGAGGTTAATGTTATGATAAATACTTCAAAAAGGCGTAATTTATACCTACTAAAATAAAATGTTTCCAAATTAAAATAAACTGTTTTTTAATTAGATTAGATATTTTGATTTATCTAAATAAGTTCTTTAAAGCAAAAAAACACCGGTGGTTATAAGGGGAGGGGCATAGGGGCCATGGCCCCCCACTAAGCAATATTTTTGTGCAGAAAGTAACAGTAAAAATCGACAAAACAAAATATTAAAAATACAAAAAAAGTAACAGTAAAAATCGACAAAACAAAATATTAAAAATACAAATTTACCGTATCAAGTCGATGTGGACCCGCGGCCGTACTTTCGATCTTTTGTACTTTCGATTTTTTGTACTTTCGACCCTTTGTACTTTCGACCTTTTGAACTTTCGACCTTTTGTTTTTTGATCTTTTGTACTTTCGACCTTTTGTACTTTCGACCTTTTGTACTTTCGACCTTTTGTATTTTCGACCTTTTATACTTTCGACCTTATTTTTTCGACATTTTGTACTTTCGATCTTTTATCCGTCGCTCTTTATTATCCACGGAAAAGCTAATAAAACACAAAATTGATTAGTTTGGATTGATCTTAAATAATTTCTTTAAATTAAGAACACCACTGGAGCGGTAAATATAAAATAACTTCCACTTTGTTATACATCATTTAAATGGAAATTTTATTGGCTATGACGAAGTATAAAACACATTTTTTGATAAAGAGCTTGGTTTTTAAGAAAATTGAATAAAACTTATTAAAAACATGTTTTTTTTTTTAATGATTTGTTGAAATCACCCCCATTGACGGACGTCGCTGGAGAGTTTGCTATAAGTCAAACCCCACCGAGTTTCACATTTTTAAACAGGGAATTTCCCTGTCTACAAAAAAGTGTAGAACAAGTTTTTTCATGTTAAGCTTAGTTTTTGAGAACATTAGATAAAACGTGTAACAAAAATGGTTTATTTTCTGTTTTTTCAAAATTAATTTAATTTACGGATGCCCCTGAAGTTTTATTTATAAAACCGATTTAATCATGTTACACGTCATCTTGAAGGAAATTTTATTGAGTATACCAAAGTGTAATACATGGTTTTCTGTAGATATTAGTTTTTAAAAAAATTAAATAAATCTTGGAAAAAACATAGGTATTTTTTCAACTTTTTTTAATTAGTTCAATTAACGGACGCCGCTGGAGAGCTTGTTATTAGTCTAACTTTATTAAGTTATACCATGTT
Organism: Aspidapion aeneum; assembly: GCA_963576565.1. Taxonomy (NCBI): domain Eukaryota; kingdom Metazoa; phylum Arthropoda; class Insecta; order Coleoptera; family Brentidae; genus Aspidapion; species Aspidapion aeneum. Next base: position 17,215,877 of record OY755038.1, on the reverse strand, counting down.
GAAAAGGGAATTTTATTGTCTACAATAAAGTATATTATAAATTTTTCTCTTAGAAGCTTAGTTTTTAAGAAAATTTTAAAAAACCTCAAACTTTCAGTTTTTGGGGGTCTGGGGGGGTTTTTGGAGGTTTTTGCAGCCATTTAAAAAAAAATAATATGTTATTATTTTTTAATTATACAAATATATATTTTGAATGTACACCTGTGATAATTTGGGCTTTCCAGCGGCAATTTAAAATTCCGCCGCCATTTTGGCCGCCATCTTGAATATCTCAGCCCCTGTCAATATTTCGAGTTGGCAACAGGGATATTCGGATTCAGCGGGGTCAAAATAGGGGGAATTGCCCATTTGCCGAAAAGTAATATAAAATGCTTCTAGAAAGTGGATTTTCCCGAATCTTGCCTGAACTATATGTTATCCATGTTTGATTTTGTGTCCAGGTCTGGGATCCATAGATGAGTACAGGAAGGGTACATTCGTTATACATGTTCGTTTTGAGGTACTGAAGATATATATATTTTTTAATAGCTTAATTTACCGAATGCCGCACAGGATATCCTTACTCGTCTCTTGATTTCAGCTGTTTGGTTTTCTCTTTTTTTTTTGTTTAATAATTTGTGGCAGATATATATATATATTTGACTTTTCTTTTTTCTTGAACCGTATATTTTATATTTTTTAGTTTGATTGGTTTCTTGGAAATGTGGTTTATTTATAAACTAGCAAATACAGATTTACATTTATTGACGTTTCGATCTAAAGACCTTCTTCAGAAACACATTCACTCATATTCACACATTACATTATGTCAAAAACATTTTTAAAAAGACAGTCACACTTTTACACAAAAACATTTAAAAATTAAATTAATAAACAACTAATACAAATATTCTTAGGTTACTAATTGCTCTCCTGCACGCAAAAAAACGTATTGAGTTTTCGTGTAAAACTAATTTGGCGAAAGTTATAAGCCAGAGTTTGTAAAAAAACATGAGAAAGCCGTCAACTTGGATTTACGACGTTACACAGGCCATGTTACTCAAATTGGAGGCAAACACCTAGCGACTTAACATTTAGTGATCCATCACCAATCAATCTAAAACTTTCTTGCTCAATCTAAAATTTTTATAATTTTTTTAATATTGTTAATTAGATTGTTGTTTTATTGCGAACAAAAGAACCTATACAACTTTTCTCTAAAGTTGAGGTGACATAAGTTAAAAGCAAAAGTTTGTGAAAACACATTGAAAAAATCGTAATCTTGGATTTATGACGTCACACAGGCACTCTTATTTAAATTTAAGGCAAACACCCAGCGACCTAAAATTAAGTGATCCTTAACCAATCGATTTGAAGTATTTTAAAACTTCATTTTATTTTTAAATAAAAAAAAAATACTATTTTTTTGTATTTTTAAAAAAATGTATAACTTTGTTAGTTTTTAAGATAAAAAGCTAATTTCTTCACTATATTAATTGTTGTTCACGTGCAAACAAAAAACGTATTGATAGTTTTTCTGTGAAACTAATTACGCGAAAGTTATAACGCAAAGCATAAGAAAAAACATTTAAAAAAGCCACCATCTTCGATTTATGACGTCACAGACCCTCCCAATCTTCCACGGGACACGATTTCTGACTATAAGTCCTTCAACTATTACTTAAATCTAAAATCCAAATTGGGTACAATTGGGATCACCCTGTACAGACAGTTCATATAGTGCTTCTTTCTAATTATTACCCCATAAATTTTAAATAAGCTTCATCATAAAGATATTTGTATAAGTATAGCATGACATACTATAATAATTATTTATATTAACAGTATGGTGCAAGCTAATTAATGTTGGGGATGGACTGCTCTATAAAAATATTTAAATTTTGGCTTACAGAACCAAAAAATGTTCCATAGCTCCCTGTAAAAATTTTTAAGCTAGTTTGCCTGAAAATTGCACAACGATTTAATTTTATCTAATTTAGGCTACCTAGTTGACAACCTAATCTTAAATTTTCGTATAATCACTTATGACAAGTGTCAAACTTTAAAGTACTACAAAAAATTAAAGTAAGGTCACTACATTAAAAAATAATAATAATTGAAGTAATAACAAGGCCAACACAAAAATAGAGGCCACGAACCTGAAAAAATCAGCTGTTCTCCGGGGGCTGAATTTTACATTGGGTCTTATGAGAGGTCAGACTTTTTTTATGATATTTTTAAAATGGCACTACAGATTTCCGCGAAATTTCAGTGAAATATTCTCAAACACCATCCCGATATTCCAGCAAAGTTTTGTAAGGAAGCAACATGATTAAAAGGTTAAATTCTTCAAGATTTAGCATTTCTTATTTTGAATTCAAATTACCCGCCATGTACCACCAGGGCTATCAAAACGGACGGGCCACGATCCTCCACTTTGTTGACGTCACATCCGGGGCTGATTTTTTTTTTGATGGTCACATCACGACACAGCTGATTGTCTTTAAAATATTGAAGTTGGAATGACGGTTCATGAATATTAATTTTTTTTAAAAATAAAGCCGGTTTTGAGACTGTTTTTGCTATATTCTTGCAGAACAATTTTTTTTAAATGTATAGTAATCCTTAATTTTTCAGAGCCGCTTCATTAGCTCACACAAAAATTAAATTTAAAGCAGACGCGAATGTGACAAACACAGATAACAAAGTCAAATACATGTCAAATATAACAGTGGGCATGCGGTATATGGCGGGTAATTTGAATTCAAAATAAGAAATGCTAAATCTTGAGGATTTTAACCTTTTAATCATCTTGCATCCTTACAAAAGTTTGGTAGAATATCGGGATGGTGTCTAAGAATATTTCACTGAAATTTCCAGGAAATCTAGTGCCATTTTGAAAATATCCTAAAAAAAACGTCTGACCTCCCATAAGACCCAATGTAAAAGTCAGCCCCCAGAGAACAGCTGATGATTTTTTCAGGGTCGTGGCCTGTATATTTTTGTTGGCCTTGGTACCACATGCCAACTGTTATATTTGACATGTATTTGACTTTGTCATCTGTGATTGTCACATTCGCTTCTGCTTTAAACTTAATTTTTGTGTGAGCTAATGAAGCGGCTCTGAAAAATCAAGGATTACTATAGATTTAAAAAAAAATTGTTCTAAAAGAATATAGTGAAAACAATCTTAAAACCAGCTTTATTTTTAAAAAAATCAAATATTCATGAACCGTCATTCCAACTTCAATATTTTAAAGACAATCAGCTGTGTGGTAACGTGCCCATCAAAAAAAAATCAGCCCCGGATGTGACGTCAACAAAGTGGAGGATCGTGGCCCGTCCGTTTTGATAGCCCTGGTCATAATAAACTAAAATATGACAATCTTATAAAAAAGGGCACTAAATTAAAAACAACAAATTGTCCTTTATGAAATTGAGAGATTGGCTTATTGCCAAATCTGTCGCCCATACAAAGTCTCTACTGCCAACAAGTTGGTGGTGGACATTTTCAGCATTTTTGTGTTTATGTCAATTAAATTTGGTTGTAAAATAGTGATCTTAGAGTTTGACACTTGACAAGGAAATTCAAGATTGAGTGTTTAATACTTTCTTGCTGTTTTTTGTCTTTTAATAAGACACAAAGTGTCATTTTGACATATGATATGTTATAAATCTCTTAGTTACTTCATCTTAAAATAACCTCTAAATCTTGCCGCGAGGCCAGCCTTCTATCTAGGGGTAGGATTTTTGTATGGGCCATAAGGATTGCATGGGAGAACCAGTGGCGCACCCAGGAATATGTCTTGGGGGGGCCGAGGCTTCTTGGGGGGGCCCGAGACCTCATCATGTCGTATTTTATACTATTTTATCTTTTTATTCATGAAATATGTGGAAAATATCTAAAAAAATCTTGGGCTTGGGGGGGGGCCGGGCCCCAGCCCCCCCCTGGGTGCGCCCATGGGAGAACAGACCAATGTTGCCAGTTTAGCAAAAATATCAGTATAATCCGCTACTTGGATCGCGAAAGGTCAACTTTTCAGTTTTATGTATCATTATTATCATCAAATGGGGTGATAAACAACCAGAATAATACTTTGAAATTCTGCTTGTTCCTAAATGTAAATAATTCACTTACTTTTACAAACAGAAGTGTTATTATTTTTGTTATTGATTTTCGTTTCATATTCTCTAAAGTGAATTTTTTTACACCATAGTTTACCAATCTATTGGTAAGCTAACTATTATTTAATTTTAGGCTTTTTTTAATGCATTTTTAGTCTAACCCTAACAAAGGTAATGGTAGATCACAGTGAACGCTGCGTGGTTATAGGACGTGGGAGGGTGTTCAAGGCCTTAGGGGAGCGGCAGAGGTGGTATTGAGCCTCAAAGGGAGTTCCGCGGAGCTCATTTAGTACTTTTTCAAGAAAAATATCATAATTATGAGTAGGAATGCCTGTTAAACTAAAAACGAAAATTTTCAGAAAATATTGAAGTAATGCTACTTTAAGTGTTCGCAGGCAACATGCGCCACAGGCAAAAATGTTTTAAATACAAAAGGAACATTTTTACAAAAAATCGATACAACAAGAAAAGTTGATTGTTTTAAGGTAAAATTGGTTAAATAATACTTTAAACTAACCCTTTTCTTTAACCAAAATCTAATGCCGCCATAAAACTTGTGTGTGTTCTTAAGTTATCGTCTATTGAGACAGACAATTTATTTTATTATCCGATCTAGGTGTTTTAGGAACTAAGGGTCCATCTCAGCGACTTTTTTTTCAATTCCATAGCTTAAGCGTTTTCTAATATAATCATAATATGACGTAATAAGGAACTAAAGGCTAAGTAACGAAAAAAAGTCGGTGCGATGGGCTATAAATAACTCATATTTAATTTTAAAAAAATTAAATTAAACGTTTTTAATAGTCAACTTCTTGTATGGTGTTCAGACTGTCCGCCACTTGACGAGTGCGACCGCGTGCGCCTGTAGCAATTTATCAAGGTTACCTTTGACAACGCTGCAAAGCTTTCTGCGGGACTCGAGCGTATCGCGGTCTCTTTTTGATAAATGCTATACTCTCTCTGTTTTAGCTCACACATATACTATACTATAGTAGTGTGAGCTATGGTGATCCTAATTTTTTCGAGAAAAAAAAAGTTGCTCCGATTTTAAAAATTTTTATATATCTTTGCGTTTCAGATGATTTTGAAACTTTTTTGTTGCGCCGTCTGTCTGTATGTCTGTCTGTCTGTAACGACCAACGCGCATGACTCAAAAACCGCTTGGCCGATTTCAATGAAATTTGGTGCCTAGGCTGGGTCTTGGGTCGAGATGGTCCCATTTAAAAATGAACAAAATCCACCGAACACAAACCAAATAAAAGGGTGGGGATAGATTTCAAAAATTAGAGTTTATGTGAAAATATGGCGTGTGTGACATCAAACGAAAGGTAATTGAGTCTGGAGTTAAACAAAATACATTTTAATTTATTTTTAAAAAAGGGTGGGGGTATATTTAAAAAATTAGAGTTTAAGTGAAAATATGGCGTGTGTGATATCAAACGAAAGTAAAGTAATTGAGTCCGGAGTTTAACAAAATACATTTTAGTTTTTGGTTTTTAGCTCACACATATACTATACTATAGTAGTGTGAGCTATGGTGATCCTAATTTTTTCGAGAAAAAAAAAAGTTGCTCCGATTTTAAAAATTTTTATATATCTTTGCGTTTCAGATGATTTTGAAACTTTTTTGTTGCGCCGTCTGTCTGTCTGTATGTCTGTCGGTAACGACCAACGCACATAACTCAAAAACCGCTTGGCCAATTTCAATGAAATTTGGTGCCTAGGCTGGGTCTTGGGTCGAGATGGTCCCATTTAAAAATGAACAAAATCCACCGAACACAAACCAAATAAAAGGGTGGGGATAGATTTCAAAAATTAGAGTTTATGTGAAAATATGGCGTGTGTGATATCAAACGAAAGTAAAGTAATTGAGTCCGGAGTTTAACAAAATACATTTTAGTTTTTGGTTTTTTTAAGGGTGGGGGTGGATTTCAAAAATTTGAGTTTAAGTCAAAACATGGCTTGTGTGGTATCAAACAAAAGGTAATTTAGTGTGGAGTTGAATAAAATATAGTTCAGTTTTTAGTTATATTAGCTCACACGTACACTATAACTATAGTACCTAGTGTGAGCTTAGGGGCCCATATATTGGCAGAGTATTTTAAGGGTGGGGGTGGATTTCAAAAATTTGAGTTTAAGTCAAAACATGGCTTGTGTGGTATCAAACAAAAGGTAATTTAGTGTGGAGTTGAATAAAATATCGTTCAGTTTTTAGTTATATTAGCTCACACGTACACTATAACTATAGTACCTAGTGTGAGCTTAGGGGCCCATATATTGGCAGAGTATTTTATTCTCTTATGGAAATTTATACCCCTAGATGTGAACTGGTTCACGCGGTATAACAAAGGTCACAGTTGGGTAGAGGTTATGCGCTAATGCCCTAGAAGTTATTTATTAAACACTTTTCTCCAAAACCGCTAGTTTTCAAAATATTAAGGGATCCCGGCACTTTACGGACACACTGTATATGGCTGGAGATCACAGTAGTCAAGAGCCGTCGTAATTCCAGTGAGTGAGAGAGAGGGAGAGAGGGGGGAGAGAGAAAGAGAGAGAGGGGGAGTGAGAAAGAGAGAGAGAGGGGAGAGAGAAAGAGAGAGAGAGAAAGAGAGAGAGAGAGAGAGAGATTAGAGTTAATTTTTAATTTTGGTTTAACTATTATCGTTTTTTTTTTCAGAACTCTAAAAGGAGGAAAGGCACAATCAAGAACAAGCCTGTCCTGGTAAAAGGTAAGCGCCTAGCGGCAAAGCAATGAGAGACTATGTCAAATTGTTAGTTAATAATTAAATCAGAATAGATGTTCATTATTTTTTTTTCATTTTTTGTTATTAATTTTTATAAAAAATCTATGTTTTTCTATCTTAAGTTGTTTTTGCGTGTAGTTTCATCAAAGTATTTGTACTGATTTAGATGCTAAGTAAAGTAAAAATCGAGATATTTTTATCAAATTGACGTTTTTATTGTCATTACAATTGTCAAATTGACGAAAAAAATCAAGCGAACCCATCAACTGCGCATATGTCACTCTCTTTCTCTTTTCTTTTCATGAAATTTATTATCTCTTTCCCCCTCGCACTTCAAACAACCAAGGCACTGACTTACGTGAGAAAAAGGATATTTTTGATGAGTAGAAAAAGGAGAGAATAGCGCATGCGCAGTGTATAAAATTAAAATTGTTGCCGCATCAGATATTCCACTATTTCTAATACAAAGATAGTGCAGATTTTTAAGATCATTAATTTTTGTAAAAATGTCAAACTACGGGAACTTAAAATAAACTTTTGACATATTTTTTCTTGTCTTGAGAATCAATGACAGTAATGCAAATACCCTTCTATCTGTTATAATAACGAGGTTTTCGATCAAAAATGTTTCAATTTTGATGTTTTTGGTGGGTTTCAGGTATTTCTAGGGGATATTTGAAATAAACTGACCCCCACTCGTGTGAGCCTCCAACACAAAGAATATTAAGAAATAAATGGTCCATAAGTGACATATGAAATTTAATTGGACAGTTGGAATATTTATGTCAGTCAGTTTTTTGCTACCTCCCAGAAACTCCTAAAACCACCGAAAAACTTTTTTGAATTTTGAACACCCTGTACAGCAGACATAAAATTAAATCAATGTGCAGTTCATTTCATAATTTTTGAGACAACTGTTTTTTCGTTGGCCTATGCTATTTGTTATGGTAAGCAGTAGATAACTGTCAAAAAGTTATCTCAAAAATTTTGAAATGGATTTGTAATGCTGAATTAATACAGCTGCTAAAAAAATAAAACTGAATAAAATAAAATTAAACTAAAAAAAATTCAACTTTCGGAAAGCTTTTTTTATTTCTATACCACATACGTCTTAAATAAATCTCTACTGAGGCCTCTCAAAATAACTGCTACAACCGTGCCCGGGTGTTTGATTTCAAATGAACTCAAACGTATGGCTTGGATAAATTCAGGCTACCGATAATGGGTGCCGTGCCCTCAGTGCCATCTCTTTTCTAAGCTTAAAACACCCATTATCAGTTACCTTAGGATAAATACCTTTTAATTAAAAAAAAATGCCAAGTAAGCAGCTACATCAACTCAAAATAATGACCTTGTCTTTCAAAAGTTCCAAAATCCAAAGAATTTTCTTAAATTTAAATTAAAAATGAAAATTAACCACAATTTTGACAACTTCAAATCACCGCACAAGGCCAACACACCCTGCACCGCATTGACAAATTATTCTCAACGTCATTTAAAAGCAGTCCCTTTCAAATTTTATTAAATGCTTTTGCTTTTTTAATCCAAGCCATACGTTTGGGCAGGGCTATCAAAACGGACGGGCCACGGTCCTCCACTTTGTTGACGTCACATCCGGGGCTGATTTTTTTTGATGGTCACGTTACGACACAGCTGATTGTCTTTAAAATATTGAAGTTGGGATGACGGTTTATGAATATTTGATTTTTTTTTAAATAAAGCCGGTTTTGAGATTGTTTTTACTATATTCTTTTAGAACAATTTTTTTTTAATGTATAGTAATCCTTAATTTTTTAGAGCCGTTTATTAGCTCACGCAAAAATTAGGTTTAAAGCAGAAGCGAATGTGACAAAAACAGATGACAAAGTCAAATACATGTCAAATATTACAGTTGGCATGCGGTACATGGCGGGTAATTTGAATTTAAAATAAGGAATGCTAAATCTTGAACATTTTAACCTTTTAATCATGTTGCTTCCTTACAAAAGTTTGGTGGAATATCGGGATGGTGTCTGAGAATATTTCACCGAAATTTCGCGGAAATCTGTAGTGCCATTTTGAAAATATCAAAAAAACGTCTGACCTCCCATAAGACCCAATGTGAAATTCAGCCCCGGGAGAACAGCCGATTTTTTCAGGGTCGTGGCCTCTATTTCTGTGTTGGCCTTGGTTTGGGTCCAATTAAATCCAATATGGCGGAACGCTTGTAGCAGTCATTTTCCATTAATGGTTTTAATACGCTTTAGCGTTACAGATGTGTTTAAGACGTACGTGTGCTTTACAGATCAATGTTTCGCTGAAATTTAATTTTTATTTGAAACCGGATGTGCGCAGGCCCAAGACGGCCATTCGTCTCTTAAAGATAAAATGGGCTGCTAGTTGCTGGCCATATGAAGAAACTTATTTTCAAAATTTTAATTATTTTTTAACACAAAACGAAGAAAAATACCATAAAATACCGAAAACTTTTAAAACTTGAATTGGTAAAACAGCAAAGCGAAAAATAAATAGTTAAACAGAGTGATTGAAAAGTAAGCGGCTCCTTTCGTAATCCTTGCATAAAAATAAGGCCAAAACCTGGGACGTAGCTCCCTAAGGAAGCATTTTAGGAGACATAATAATAGAGACTTCCGAAAGAATGTCGCTTACTTTTGAATCACTCTGTATAGGCTTAATTCTTTGAAACAAATGACAAAAAATGTGCCAAATGCTACTAAGGCAAGTGACAAATTACCTTTATTATTTTTATCCCAAATTTAGTTTAGTTTTATTTTATTTAACAGGCCTGTTATGTAAAATTAACGTTTGCTTAGTGTTGTTTTGACCATACCCACCCGTCCTTGTCTTGATCTCTTATTTATCAAAAGAAATTGTTTAAATTTGTAAAAAAAATATCTTAATCTTTTCTTTGTTTAGCCTATATTTAGATGTTTTAATATTGATTACGTAATAATTGATTGTTGGGTCCATTTAAAATCTATTTGTGGACTTTTGTGTTAAACTATTTAAGAGCATCACTATGTGATAATTTTAAAGTGACAAATATACATTTTGCACAGGTTTGAAAAACTCAATTTGTTATTTTTTATGTCCAATACCATAAGAATAGAAGTATTTTATCAACTTATTTTTATTATTATAAAAAAGATCACAGTAAACAAACATTTTTTAAAAATTAACTTATTAGGTTTCTATCCACATTTTCACTCTTAATTATAATTTAATACTTAAGTATAGTCTAAATTATACTCATTTGTAATGACCACCAGGTGAGAAAAAAACGTATGGCGTAGATTTTTTTTTATATTTACTATCTTTGTTGGGTCCAATTTTGTTGCACCTGCGGCTCGCTGTATCACATTCTCAAATTGAAGTGCGATTCCATTTCGGACTTGCTCCCTTTCCAGTTGAAAAAAGCCAATATATTTAAAATTATCAGCTGCGATTGTTCATCGTACCTATTATATTTGGTTCTCGGAATTTTACAACTTTTTAAAATAATTTCCGACAAGTTGACAAACTTTTTTTGATTGACATTGACTGGTACTTCACATAACCAATTACCTACTTATTTAAAAAATTAATTAATCAGAGACACTACTTTTTTTTAAAAGTTTATTGTCACCGCTGTTTATAATTATACTAAACAAAGATAAACAAAAATGACGTCATTACAAATGCGTATAATTTGGACTATATTATATATGTTTAGTCGGTAGCTATTTTGATATCGTTTGCTACTTCTTACATTTTCGAGTGATCCTTGCCTAATTAACCCTACCCCTATCTATTTATAAATGTGGATGAGTTTGTTAGCAAGTGACACCGCGTAATCAAAACCTTGATGGGCGGGAAGGGAGTAGAGGGGTACATACAGTGGCACGCACTTCCTTTAATTGCACTAATTAGTCTTACTATTTTACTTGCTTTTTATTGATGTCTTCTTCTAAACGATTTCATTAGAAAGGAACATATTATATACTCTTATGTGGTTGTTGTTAGCTCCCGCTAAATTTCGCGGTTGTTTATATATATTTTTAAAAACACACAACTGTATGAAAGGCAAAGCGCATTCAGCGTATTTGGACATGCGCACCAACAACCGGGGAGATCATTGTCAATCGCCAAGAGAAAAAGGCGTGTTAATTTCGTTCTCCAACTATTTTAAATATCTACACCTGAAAGTGCTCGATTTTTGTGTACTGAAGCATAGAATTAGAAACTCCAACCCTTCAGCTACGTGGTGACATCATTAGATCCGATCGGGGGCCCCTGGGAACGAGGATAACTTGAAGCAAAGGAGGTGAGTGCTTGTCTTTGATTACCGTTGTGCGATATCAATATTTTACCTATGGACATTTTGATTATTTCGTAATTTCATATCAATCTTTATGTTTGCTCGCGATATCATTAATTAATAATATTTACAGTCCATTCATTGCCTTTAACGTTTTTCTATCCGCGAGTTAACAAAAGTGTTCCGTTCGAGCCGAATTATTTTTAAATAATAAATCCATACGACGGTATTAATAAAATTGCAAGTCGAATAATAACAGGGCGGTTCAAGGCCGCATCGTCGAGAGAGAAAGTCGGCGGCGCAGTACGTGTTTTTGGTCCGCTGCCATAGTAACGGGTCTACTCCGCGTGGTGTAAACAAAACGAGTAGGATCAAAACAAAACAAAACAAAAGTTCAGTGGTGTATCATATCATTTCGATATTTAAAACAATTTTTATCAATTGGCGATAAATTAGTGCATATTTTCGACAATTCGTCATTTTTCTATTTCAGAAGCATTAATTTAGCGTTAATTGTATATTTACCGACAATTTCGTCATTTCAAAGGTAAAATCATGTCTGTCAAAAAAGCCGTACAAAAACGCAAGGGTTTTTTATCTGCGATCACCGAGTGTTATGTGTTGTCGCAGACTGCGGAAAAAGATGAAAGAGCGAGAAACGAGTTTCAAGTGAGGTATGCCGATTTGGATGAAACCTTCGATAAATGCATGCTGGCACATAATGACGTCATTATGTTGCTAGACGACTCGGACGATGAGGAATTTACAACGCAGGATGCGATCCTTTCAGAAGCTCGTAAATATTTTTATGCGTGTAAAGGGGTTTACTCAAAAATATTTCCGGTTGAGGCCCCATCCTTTTCGGGATCATATGTTCGACAAAACGAAACTCCAAAACTCAAAGAGTTAGGTATTCCCATATTTCGAGGTGATAAAAAATTATGGCCAAGCTTTTTCGATCTTTTTAATAACATTATAGATCAAAATCAAAGTCTAAGTAACGTTCGAAAACTTCAATATTTATTTTCATATCTCGAGGATGAGCCTTTAAAATTGATATCAGGGATTAGCTTATCTGATCAAAATTATAAAATTGCTTATGACAAATTAGTCAATAGATATCAAAACAAGCGAGATCTCGCAAATGATGCTTTAAGCTCAATTATGAACTCCACCTTAAAAAACGAGTCAGCTAAAGAATTGCGTAATTTAATTGACACCTTTTCTGAATCCCTAGAAATTTTAAAATCACTTAGCTTTGACGTTGACAGTTGGGATTTTATTATTTTTTTCATTTTATTAGAAAAATTGGATATTCCAACGCGTTCAAATTTCGAAATTAGTCACGCCAATACTAATACCGAAATTCCCACTTTTCAGTCACTTTTTCAATTTCTAGAAAAAAGATGTAAAGTTTTGGAATCACTTCCTCAATCAACAGCACCCAAAAAGGTGCCTATCTATCAAAAATCAAATTCTATGCAAAATCAGTCTGGGCAAAAGCCTACCTATCAAAATTCAAATTCTATGCGAAATCAGTTTGGGCAAAAGCCTACCTATAAATCATCCAACTCGCCTTTTATAGGACTGGCTGGCACCTCAACTAATTCGAGTACGGGAATAAAATGTTTCCGATGTAATCAAGGTCACGTGCTTTCGAAATGTCAAACATTTCTTGATCTCTCACCTATCGATCGCCTATCTTTCGTCAAACAGAAAAAATTATGTTTAGCGTGTTTTCATCCCTTGCATAATGTAGATACGTGCAAATCAAAATATTCATGCAGGACTTGCAATAGTAAAAGGCACCACACTTTAACTCATATCTTAGAAACTAATCAAGCGTCTGGAAGCCAAGATACTAGTCCTGTCATTCACACACCACCTGTCAATAATCTTCATGTGTCATTAAATGCCTCAGGACCTTCAGGTACCTTTCTTTTATGCACCGCCATAATAGATGTTATGGACGGTTGCGGAAATTTTCAACCCGTAAGGGCACTGCTTGATTCTGGATCACAGACAGGATTCATCAGTGAAAAGTGTATTCAGCGTCTTAATCTTCCTAGGCGAAGTTACACCACTGAAATATTCGGATTAAATCAGATGTCTTCTTTTACTTCCAAAGGGCTCGTTCAATGTCACATTAAGCCACAAGGACAAGTCACTCCTTTACTTAATTTCGAAGCAATTGTTGTTCCACAACTATGTTCCAATATGCCTACATTCTCTTTGAACGATAATCAGTGGAAACACTTGGGAAACCTTAAACTTGCCGACCCATCTTATTTCAAATCTAGACCTGTGGACCTGGTTATTGGTTGCGAGCTATTCGCACAGATTTTCAAGGAGGGCAGGGTTCTTGGACAGGTAGGGCAGCCTTCAGCCCTTGAAACTATCTTTGGCTGGGTCGTCATGGGAAAGGTTGACGAAGTAGGTAGTCTTACGGAACGAACCAGTTGTTTTTTAACGAGTCATTCACCTCCTTTAGAGGTCATTCTCCCTAGGTTTTGGGAAATCGAACATTTGCCTAAAAAACAAATCTTATCAAAGGAAGAAAAACAGGCAGAATCAATTTTTACTGCTAGTGTAGTATGGCAACCGAGCGGTAGATTCATGGTAGATCTTCCGTTTAAAGACAAAATAAACCCTGACCTAGGAAATACTTACCCGCAAGCTTATCGTAGATTTTTACTTCTAGAAAATAGATTAATCAAAAATCCTGATCTGTACACTGCCTATTCAAATTTCATGCAAGACTATATCGATTCTAATCATATGAGTTTGGTTTTATCTAGTCAACCAAAGGTCGACGTATCGTGTTTTTTAGCACATCATTGCGTTTTAAAGCCCGAAAGCTTGAGTACAAAATTAAGGGTGGTCTGGGATTGTTCAGCAGTCACCCCAAAAAATATTAGTCTGAATGACACATTGTTATCTGGACCGAAACTTCAAAAAGATATTGCTTCTTTACTCCTTACATTTCGTCTTAATCCTATTGCCTACATTGCTGATATCAAACAGATGTTCCGTCAAGTCCTTATCAATCCTTGTCACCGTCCTTATCAAAGGATATTGTGGAGGTTTTCTCCACAGGACCCACTTTCAGTGTGGGAACTTTCTACTGTCACTTTTGGCATGACATGCTCACCTTTTCTAGCCATGCGTACCTTAAATGAGCTGGCAGAGAGAGAAAAGGAACGTTTTCCTATGGCTAGTACTGTTCTAAAAACGTCAATCTATATCGACGATATCTTGGGAACTAGCCCTTCGCTTTCTGAAGCTCTCTCCCTTCAAACAGAACTCAATGATTTGTTGAAGTCGGGAGGATTTGAACTTAAAAAATGGGCAAGCAATTGTCCTGAGTTATTGGCAACATTGCCAGAGTCCGATCGTCAAATGCCTCTCTCTTTCGACAAGGAGGAACCCCACTTTATCAAAGTTTTAGGACTTCAATGGCATCCAAAAAACGACATTTTTTCTTATCAATGCCGAATGAAGGACAAACCCCCAACCAAACGTTCTATTTTATCTATCATAGGAACAATCTTCGACCCCTTAGGTTTTCTTTGTCCCTTGTTGCTACAAGCAAAATTTATTTTGCAACAGTTGTGGATATCGAAAGTAGGCTGGGACGAAGAACCAGATTCTTCTATCATCGACTCTTGGAACAAACTTCGTTCTGAATTCCCGCTTCTTTCCAATTTTCAATTACCCCGACAAATCAAACTGTCAAAAACCAATACCTGTCAAATCATCGGCTTCTGTGACGCTTCAATTCGAGGCTACGCAGGCGTCGTATATTTTCGTGTAGAAGAGGAAAACAATATATCTGTTTCTCTCATATCTGCAAAATCTAGGGTCGCGCCTATAAAGTCACAAACTTTGGCTAGGCTAGAACTCCTAGGCGCATTTCTTTTAAGCGAATTAATTGACTTCGTTTTATCTAGCTATGAAGGAAAAATAACTTTTACAAATATCGTTACTTTCTGCGATTCGCAAGTCGTATTGCACTGGCTTTCATCCCCTCCTAATCGCTGGCAAACCTTTGTTGGAAATCGCGTCAGTAGAATCCAAGAAATCATTCCCTCAAACTCGTGGCGCTACATTCCTTCTGCTTTGAATGCAGCCGATATTGCGTCACGAGGGGCCACCCCTTCACAGCTCATGTCACATGACATGTGGTGGAACGCACCGTCGTTTTTGTGGTCTCCCGAAAACGAATGGCCCGATTTTCATAAACCAAAAATGCCGATTGATTTCGGAGATATTAATCTGGAGGAAAAGCCAAAAGTCTGTTGCAATGCGATAATTGATGTCAACTTCTTAGATCAGCTTCTTATCAAATCTTCATCTATATCCAAAATTCAACGTATCATTTGTTATGTCCTTCGAATAGTTAACCTTTTTCAAAACCATTCCTATCAAAAACCCACTAAGCCGCCGGACCAAAAAGTTATTTTTGAGAATATTGTTTTTCCTACCACCGGTGAGATGCAAAGTGCGTTACACCTTCTTATCAAACGCGTTCAAGGTTCTTGTTTTTCTGAGCTTTTTTCTGCGTTATCTAAGGATAAACCAATACCGAAACCTTTGCGAAAACTTTCACCTTTTCTTGATGAGAATAATATCATTAGAGTCGGTGGCAGATTACAAAAATCTGACCTTTTGTCTTATTCTGCAAAACACCCCGTCTTACTTTCGAGTGACCATCGTTTAACTACACTTCTTATCGAGTCCGCTCATCGACAATATCTTCATCCTGGGTTTAAAACATTACATAATCTGCTTTTACAGCAATTTTGGATATTATCTGCCAGACGGGCAATTCAAAGAACCATATCCAAGTGCTTGCAATGTTTTAGAATCAACCCTAAACCCTATAGACCGCCCATAATGAGTTCACTTCCCGCTCATCGAATCAATCAGCTTAAACCTTTTTCGAGTGTAGCTATCGACTTTTGTGGACCTTTCTTTGTGATTCCTCATCGTTACCGTGGTTGTAGAGCTTTCAAATCGTATGTCTGTGTGTTTGTCTGTACGGCCACACATTGCGTGCATTTGGAATTAACCATGGATCTGTCCACCGAAGGGTTCGTAGGTGCATTCCATCGATTCATTTCTAGACGCGGAAGCGTGACGCAATGCTGGTCAGATCAAGGCAGTAATTTTATAGGGTTTCGTAACCAATTACTGGATTACGCAAGAAGTGCTGCCACCAGACTTTCTATTCGTTGGCATCTGGGACCTCCTCTCAGTCCACATTTCAATGGCCTGGCAGAAGCTGGCGTCAAAAGTTTTAAAACTCACTTTGTTCGAGTTGTCGGCGACCAGAAGTTGTCTACCATGGAGATGTTCACCCTTACCTGTCGCATAGAAGCCGTACTGAATAGTCGCCCTTTATCTCCTGCCTCTTCAGACCCACACGATCTTCAACCTCTTACCCCTGGGCATTTTTTGACACTTGAACCCCTTAATTCAGAAATTCCGGAGTCAGATTTGTCCGAGGTTCCCCTAAATCGGCTCTCGAGATGGCAACTAATCCAAAAACTACATAATGATTTTTGGAAACGGTATTCTATAGAGTATTTGCATACGCTACAACAGCGACACAAGTGGGCTGATTTGTCCCCAAATATCAAATTAAATGATTTGGTTATCATAACAAGTGATCACATTCAAACGCCTTTGAAATGGCCGGTCGGTCGGGTCATCGAACTGCATCCCGGCGGGGACGGTCAGGTGCGTGTTGCGACGGTAAAAACGGTTACCGGTGTTTATAAGCGGCCAGTTGTAAAACTGTGCCTCTTGCCAAATTAAAAGTAATTTTAATTTTCTACCTTTTACCGGGTATTACAATAGGTTTTTTATTTTTAAGTTTTTTTTTTGAATTTTTTGTTTGTTTGTTTTGCCTTTTTTCGGGATTTCGTTATCTCTAAATAAACTTACGATACTTATCTATTTTCATTCATTTATATTTATCGGTCGATTCTTTTTCTTATATCTATATCTGTCCGGTTGAGATTCTAAATTTGTGTGTTTTGGAGGGCAGTTATGTTAGCTCCCGCTAAATTTCGCGGTTGTTTATATATATTTTTAAAAACACACAACTGTATGAAAGGCAAAGCGCATTCAGCGTATTTGGACATGCGCACCAACAACCGGGGAGATCATTGTCAATCGCCAAGAGAAAAAGGCGTGTTAATTTCGTTCTCCAACTATTTTAAATATCTACACCTGAAAGTGCTCGATTTTTGTGTACTGAAGCATAGAATTAGAAACTCCAACCCTTCAGCTACGTGGTGACATCATTAGATCCGATCGGGGGCCCCTGGGAACGAGGATAACTTGAAGCAAAGGAGGTGAGTGCTTGTCTTTGATTACCGTTGTGCGATATCAATATTTTACCTATGGACATTTTGATTATTTCGTAATTTCATATCAATCTTTATGTTTGCTCGCGATATCATTAATTAATAATATTTACAGTCCATTCATTGCCTTTAACGTTTTTCTATCCGCGAGTTAACAGTTGTTACGAACATATTGATTTAGCCGGGCTTTGACGTTTTCTATTCGTTGTTGTTTTGACTGTTTATGTCAAACAAATTACCACGGGGCTTTTTACAAAACAAATTACCGTTTTTGCAACTAAATCAATATTTACGCACATTTTAATATAAATTTGGACCTCTTTTATGTTTCGGGTCTTTATTTATTAGGTAAGTACCTATTTGATCTCTCCTTTAAAAGGTCTTAGTGTTTTATCCTTCGAACATTAAACCCCGAGCGGCACACTGCATGTACAAAGTGAAACACTAATTTTTTAAGGCTTTGTTACTTAGATTTTGCCCCAAAATTTGGTTTACAATATCAACTATAGTAAGGTACTTTTTATTTACGTTATTTTCCGGGGATATTTTTTTAAACTAGTAGGACAAATATCTGGATACATGAAAAGAAGAGCAAAGAGTGAAAATCTCTGTAACATTTTTGTAGAGAACCTTTAAAAATTAACATGAAATTTTCTGTCAATTGTAGAACAACACATTTAAATGTTAACGTAAATATCTATTGAGTAAAATATGGTCAATCACCTGGTACGTGACATGTCAACTATTTTGACATTTTTAAAAAATCTGTTATTTTTAAGATGGGTTGTTTTATCCGGATTTTTTCATTAACTTCCGCAAAAGAAAACAAAAATAATTTTTCTTTACTTTTTCCGCCGCCATTTTAAAAAAGCAAATGAATTGTATTTTTTTTGTACATTATAATTTAAACCTAACTCAGAGTAATACGAGTATAAAATGAATTTTTTGGCAAAATTTTTTTACAATGCAAAAAAATACTTACAAAAGTTGGCCCAGTCTTGATAAAATCCAGGATTTTTTTTCTAAAAATTTAATATGGTCTATACTCTTTTATTTTCTACATATTAAGCGCCATCATGTGTGGCCTAGAAAACTTATTTTTTTTAATAGGTTTAATAAGCTGGTCAAGCTTTAATATGAGGCATTAATAATAAATATCGCATAAAAATTAAAGGAACTATTATTACTATTATTATTAGCATCTTTATTTAGCTAATAGCTAATCAAAAATCGAAGAAAAAGTTGTTTTTGGAAATATCTCCGCCATTTTGTTTTGAAGTGATAACTGTCACAGGTACGTAGATAAGGGGAGTCTAGAGGTCAGTACACTTCCCTAAAGAAGTATGTAATTTAGAATGCAAGTTATTAAAAAAATAAATAGCAGGTTAAAAAAAAAAAAATTCGTGTTTTTTTTTTGTTTAATTGATGCCCAGTTTTTAAAAGACTAATTTGAAATCTACGTATTTTTCTGAACATTTTGAGGGATCACTCAAAGGTGTAGCATGAAGTAGCAAACAAACCATAGAAATGTCTCCAACTCGAGACTGACTAGAGTTCATTTATGAATTAAAACGAAAAGTTTATTTAAAAAGTTGTGGATATCAGCTAAAAGAATTTCTTATTAGGCTTAAGTCTAGAAAATTTCTATTTATTAACTACGAGAAACCGAGACTGCTAAAACTTACAAATGGTGTAACATATGTATACTTTTTCTTTGATTTCTTCTCAGTCTTTTTAATTTGTTCAACTTTCGGCGGGAGCAGTTTGATTTCTGGGACATTCTCTAAAAGAAAAAATAAACTTTGTTACAATCTTGTGTAAGTGGATCATATCTATTATTCTAGTACCTTTCTACTATGATACAATATATTTATTTGCCAAAAATTAAAATATAAAATAAGAAAACAATTTTTTTACAATTGCAAATAAACTAAAAAATACAAAAGTAGATTTATTTACTAGTAGGTGACTGAGAAGAGAACAGCTAGAGATTTGATTTTTCAACCAACCAAAATAAGAAGAGTTTGAACAAGTGGGAAAAAGCTAAAATACAAACAAGACAAGGATGTGGGCACTCGTAGGCAATCCGTTGAGCAACCCAACCAAACTTGCTATACTTTGTTTTTATCGCGGCCTTCTTAAATTGGCGGAGACTGTCAGTTGTTCTTCTTTTTCTTGTGTTTTTGTTGGAAAAGAAAGAAATGCTGGGACTTTGCCTAATGGAAAATGTAATGTTTTAAGACCCTGAATTAGTTTATGACAGATTTTACCCGAAAACTATACGCTTTAGTTTTATAAAATAAGTTGGCAAAACCTTTTAAATGCGTTTCTTATAAAATATTTGACTTAAAAATAAAGAAGGTTCATAAGATATGCTACAAAACCTTTCCATAAGCTCATTCCCTGCGGTTTTATTGTAGAATGTGACATATTTTTATAAGGGTTGGCATAAAAACTTTTATAAGAAAGCATCTCCAATCTGTCTTAAAAAACTGTACGCTTTAGTTTTATAAAATAAATTGGCAAAACCTTTAAGATGCCTTCCTTATAAAATATTTGGCTTAAAAATATAGAAGGTTCATAAGATGTGCTACAAAACCTTTCCAGAAGCTTACTTCCTGGAGTTTTATTGTAGAATTTATTATATTTTTATAAGGGTTGACATAAAAACTTTTATAAGAAAGCATGAAAAACCTCTCCAATCTTTGTTTTAAAAAACTGTAAGCTTTAGTTTTATTAAATAAGTTGGCAAAACCTCTTAAATGCCTTCCTTGTAAAACATTTTGCTTAAAAATAAAGAAGGTTCATAATTTTGTTAAGGGTTGGCATAAACACTTTTATAAGAAAGCATGAAAAACCTCTCGAATCTCAGTCTTAAAAAACTGCGCTTTAGTTTTATAAAATAAGTTGGCAAAACCTTTTAAATGCCTTCCTTGGGTTTTATTGTAGAATTTGACATATTTTTATAAGGGTTGGCAAAATAAAAGCTTTTAAAGAAAGCAAAAAAACCTCTTCAATCTCTGTCTTAAAAAACTGTAAGCTTTAGTTTTATAAAATAAGTTGGTAAAACCTCTTAGATGCTTTCCATATAAAACATTTTGCTTAAAAATAACGAAGGTTCATAAGATGTGCTATAAAACCTTTCCAGAAGTTAATTTTTTATTGTAGAATTTCACATATTTTTATAAGGGTTAACATACAAACTTTTATAAGAAAGCATGAAAAATCTCTCCAAGCTCTGTCTTAAAAAACTGTAACTTTAGTTTTATAAAATAAGTTGGCAATGCCTTTCTTATAAAACATTTGGCTTAAAAATAAAGAAGTGTCACAAGATGTGCTATAACATTTCAGCATCCCATTTCCTAAAGTTTTATTGTAGAGGTATGCATATTTTTATAAGGATTGCCAAAACATGTATAAACTTTAAAGTAAAAAACATGTGTGAGATCATTAAACTCAAAATAATTAGAGTTATATATATTGTGACATTTTATTTTTATTCACTCTACTCTAAAAATGGCACAGATATAAAACGTTTTAGTAACCATTATAAAACCATAAAATTAGCTTTATCCTAGATTTTAAAATCATTAAAAAGAATTCATGAAAACTTTTTTTGGTAAACTTATCACGTCCTTGTAATTCAACTACACGTAAATTAAGTGGGAATAAGGACACTGTTGTTCTGGTAAATATACCTTTTAATTCATCGGTAACGTTTCGACAATGGTTTTTGTCTTCATCAGACCTTCAGACTAGATCGTACATTGGAATTAGTCTGAAGGTCTGATGAAGACAAAAACCATTGTCGAAACGTTACCGATGGATTAAAACGTATATTTACCAGAACAACAGTGTCCTTATTCCCACTAAATTTACGTGTAATTCATGAAAACCTTTATAAAATCTGACATTTAATGCTTTTAAGAGTTTCATAACTAAGGACTTAGTGCAATAAAGCCAGACAGTAATAGTCCCGGGCTAGTATTCTGACAGTTTTCCATTGAAAACTGACAGTTGATCTTTCAAAATTGACATGCCAAAGTCGAATTTATAAATCCAGTCGTTTATTTTCGTTTAATAAGGGCGACAGTATTCATTTCGGGTCTTATAATACACAAAAAGGCCTAATTTTAAAAGAAGACAACTGTTCTTATAATGTGAAACTGTCTAAATACTGCTTGCCACTATTACTGCCTGATTTATTGCAATAAGTCCTTAATATCTACAAATACAAAAATCTTTGGATTTTAAAATTTGATTATTAGGTTCCTGCAACCTTTATAAAACAAGAAATGTTACTTGTGTTGTCACAATCGGGAAAATTGTCTCATTTGAATAAGAAGTATTTTGTGGATGTGATTGTATCTAGTTATATGTCTGAGTAGGATTTAGTAAGTAAGTATCGAGAAGTATTTACCTAAAAGTTTAACAGGTCGCACTGATCCGAAGAAATCCGTGATTGGGACCATGTTTGGGTCGCGTGGGAAAAGATCTTTCCTCACGCCAACGGTGGAGATGCATGCGCTTTTCGGACAGACTTTCAACTAGAATAAAATAAAATGTATTAAAAAAACAATAGGTAACGTGGTGCAAGGCGGGTGACTTTGTGACAGACTGTCTTCTCGCCATTGAATCGGTTACAATTTAAACGTGCATCAACCTATCATTACAAAACACGTCATCAAGGTAAAGGACAAGTAAAATTAGTATAAATGAAGCTGAAATACTTACAAACTCTCCCATAGAGCGGTTGCTCTGAGCGTCAACTCTTTCCAAAAACTCCAAGGCGTAGTAGGTGTATCTGTCAATGATGTAGACTCCGATGGCAGGGTCCACGTGATGTGATAACGAATCTTCCCCCACCATACTGCTGCCCACTGCCAAAATGTTTGGAGAGTAGAATTTTTCGTACATTGATGCCGCCTGACACGTGTCAATCATAAAGAACACTTCATGGTATCTAAAAAATCATGCAGTGTGACAACATCGCCTGCCTAAGCGTGTCTATCGCATACATGTATTATACAAAAATTGGCATTGTTTTGTCACTTACACGCTTACTGCACACACATACTAGAACATAAGTTAAAAAATCTAAAAAATACTTTCTCAATAACTCTATTATTAAATATCATATATAATATAAAACATCGAAGCCCCTAAAAAAAATCTAACAAATAGATTATGAAATTGAGATGATTTTGGCAAAATATGCGTTTTTTTTGGTACCAATTAATTTTAATTTTGTATTTTGCGCACAAATTCAACCTAAAAAAAGAAGGAACTGACTTTATTTGTTATAAATATTCAATAAAACATTTACTGCTTTCTGGAAAAATTAAACCTTTGCTAATTAAAGTCGATTCTTCTAAAAGGAGGAGGCACTAAATACATTGTTTACCGGGACGCGTCAGATAAGCTGAATTTGAGACATGTTAAAGGCCAAACCTTCCTAATATTTTTACCAAAAAAAATTGGGGGGGTCATAGGATTCGTTTTCGTGCTATACTTATTTAAATGCGCGCCACTGAAATATGGAAAAATATGACCTTTTGTCGTTTTTTTGTAATAACTTATCGCCAAATAAAAACAAAAAAATGATTTAGTCTTATTTTATTGACAAAAGAGTCCTTTTAGGAATTTTATCAATTTTTAACATATAGTTTGCGTCACATACCTACAGAGTGACTCAAAATAATTTTAAAAAAATACAGGAAAAATACCTGAGATTTATTATGTATAAAGACAGGGAACTAAAAATGCATAGTCAAAATTAACTTCACTTGCTTTCATGTGAGTCGTTTTAATTATTCTAGAGTGATGTTTGCATAATAGGTTATTTTATAAGCTTGTAGGGGTCAGCTAACAGCTTAATTTTAAAAATCTACAATGGCAACTTAATTAATAATTTTACTCAGAGGTTGAACCGTAAAGAAATTTCAATTATTTTTAACACTCACTATTGAACGATATAAAATTAATAAGTAACTCACGTTATTGTATTCAACCCATCACATCACTTAGACTTTTGACTATAACCACTGACTAACACTTTATACTACCTTACTTGTAGAGACTGTGAGCTTAATTTAAATAAAAAAAGAATAGATCCTAGCCTTTTTATCAACTCGGTTCGATGATGAAATATCCGCCAAATCAAGGTTCTAAAGCCTCGAGACAAAAACGGCGCCAACGCTACCTAATTTTAATTAGGACAGCCAAACAAGGCAAAATCTTGAGTCTATGTTGGCATGGCTTTGCGCATTGCTAAAAATAAAAGCGGGCAGACCGCAAGGTTAATACCACTAGGCCAAACTTTGATATTTGTATGACCTTAAATGGTGAAAAACATCACGAGACAGGAAACAACGATGTTTATGTTTTACTGGATCGTCGGTATATGGGATAAAATAAAACTGGATATTTCAAGCTAAGCCAACGTTTCGATGTTTATTAACACCTTTATCAAGGCTAAAATGACAAAAAAATACACGTTAAAACTGATCTCTAAGCATTAATTAATTAAGAAATATTTGAAAATTGATAGGTTTTTTAGTTAATATCTTGAAATATCCAGTTTTATTTTATCCCATATACCGACGATCCAGTAAAACATAAATAACTCCAAGGGATACGAATTGCATTTAACAACGATGTTGTTCCCCACTTTAAGACTTATTATAAAAGCGCGATCGGAATAGCAAAAGATGATCAGTTCAAATCAGTCAAAAACTTAATATCATTCGTAATAAGTTATTATTTTTGAATCCAAACCAAAAAGTGAAAATAAGTAAATAAATAATAAAAGTGACTAAATGTGCCAAAGGTAACTGTAATGCCACAAAACAAAAAAACTAAGTAGTGTTAAATATTAGTGGTGGCATCCTGAGAGAGATTTATTTTGAACTTTAATCTATCGGTTGTTGCTTAAAATTCGTGAACTATGAAAATTGACTTTGAATCATTTTGTTTTACCATACAAACTTTTGCTCACAAGAGCGTTTTGCTAATATGTTAACTGATAGACTATGGTCAAAAAGAGTTTATTGAAAAATATGAATTTAATGTTATAGTTTTAACTTTTGTGTGACTTGAATCAAAATAACGACATTCAATACTTTGGAATATGTACTATATTTTATTTATCAATATATAATAACCTGCTTTAAAGAAAGTGTTTAATTTTTATCAATATAAAACGGTTGTAAACAAAGCAATATACGCTAAAACGCTTACGCTAAAAAGATGGTAAAGATTTTGTAACTGCACCCGGGGTAACTTAGAAAAATATTCGCTCGGTTTTCACGAAACCCTGGGGCAGCTTCACAAGCTAACAGGATATTTCAAAAACTAAAAAATTCAACGCATGACATATTTATTAATGGTCTACGAAATAGTGTGTTTACTGGGATGCGTCAAATGAGGTGAGTTTAAGATATGTTTGAGCCTAAACCGTCCGAATGCTTGTTTCAAAAAAATTGTGGGGTCATCGGTTTCGTTTTTGAGCTATAATTCTGGCAAACATTTTCAGAAAGAAAGCCTGTGAACAAACTTAATTGATAAAAGTTTAAATATCAACTTTTTATCCCTATAAAGAGATAGAAGTTCTAGCGAAAATACATAAGAGTATAGCTCAAAAACGAAACCGATGACCCCCACCCCCTCCAATATTTTTAAGCAAGTTTCAGGATGGCTCGGGCTCTAACATATCTCAAATTCACCTAATCTGACGCATCCCGTTAAACACACTATTTCGCTACACAGTACACCCATTATTTGTTTAATTTAAAAAATGTTTGATTTACCCTGTAGGTTTACTACATAAACCAATATGTATGTAAATGTTACTTTACAATAATTACAACGACTCACATTGAAGCAAATTAATTTATTTTGACTATGCATTTTTAATTTCATCCCTTTAGGTATATTTAACAAATCCCAGTTATTATTCCAGTATTTCTGTTATTCATATTTTGAGCCACTGTGTAGATATGTGACAAAAACTATAAAAAAATTGAAAACATACTTAAAAAGAGTTTTTTTTTTCAATTAAATAAAATTAATATTGGTTTTTTATTTCTATTTGACGAGAAGTTATAGCTAAAACACTACAAAAAGTAACATTTTTCTTTCTTTCAGCTCGAAAACGAAACCGATGACCCCCAATTTCTTTAAGACAAGTATTTAGACGGTTTGGGCCCTCACATATAAATTCACCTCATTTAACGCATCCCGGTAAACACACTATTCCGTAGACAATTAGTAAACGTGTTACGCGTTGAATTAATTTTTTTTTTAAATACCCTGTAAGCTTATCACATAACCTATTATGCAAACATCACTCTAGAATAGTTAAAGCGACTCACATGAAAGCAAGTGAAGTTAATTTTGACCATGTATTTTTAGTTTCCTTTCTTTATATTTAATAAATCTCAAGTATTTTTCTTGTATTTTTTTTTTATTATTTTGAGCCACTCCGTAGGTATGTGACGGAAACTATATGTCAAAAACTGATAAAATTCTTAAAAGAACTCTTTCACCAATAAAGTGTAGCTAATATCAGTTTTTTATTTTTATTTGGCGATAAATTATTACAAAAAAACTACAAATGGTCATATTTTCCCATATTTCAGTGGCGCACATTTAAATAAGTATAGCTCGAAAACGAATCCTATGACCCCCCTAATTTTTTTTTGTAAAAATATCAGGAAGGTTTGTCCTTCAACATATCTCAAATTCAGCTCATCTGACGCGTCCCGGTAAACAATGTATTTAGTGCCTCCTCCTTTGCTAATTTGGAGATGTCATGAATATTCGTGTGCAAGGGAAGCGAACAAACCACGCGTTGCCTCATTTTTCTGTTTCTCAGCACAATACAACGTCTTTCGAAAATCGAAAAAGGCGAAGCCTTTAATATTCCATTAGAGAGAGAGCCCTATGTCACTTTCAATGGGGTAAAAAGAGACGGATAGTGGTTTTTGCGTTACGTAATTTAAGGATGGGCCCTTAACAATACTGCGATAATATAAATAAGTCAAAAATAGGCCTAAAAGGGGGTTTCGTGTGGTTTTGACTGGTCATTTTGGTAAATGCGTTTTAGCTCACACAGATACTATAATATAGTAGTGTGTTAGCTCACACATATACTATAATGTGTGAGCTATGGTGATCCTAATTTTATCGAGAAAAAAAAAAGTTGCTCCGATTTCAAAATTTTTTATATATCTTTGCGTTTCAGATGATTTTAAAACTTTTTTGTCGCGTTATCTGTCTGTCTGTATGTCTGTCTGTCTGTAACGACCAACGCGCATAACTCAAAAACCGCTTGCCCGATTTCAATGAAATTTGGTACCTCGGCTGGGTCCTGAGTCGAGATTGTCCCATTTAAAAATGAACAAAATCCACCGAAAAAAATGGCGTGTGTGATACCAAACGAAAGGTAACTGAGTCTAGAGTTACAAAAAAAAATAGTTTTTAAAAAAAGGGTGGGGGTAGATTTCAAAAATTAAAGTTTACGTGAAAATATGGCGTGTGTGATATCAAACAAAAGGTAATTGATTCCGGAGTTAAACAAAATACATTTTAGTTTCTGTTTTTTTAAGGGTGGGGGTAGAATTCAAAAATGTGTGTTTAAGTCAAAACATGGCTTGTGTGGTATCAAACGAAAGGTAATTTAGTCTGGAGTTGAATAAAATATATTTCAGTTTTTAGTTATATTAGCTCACACGTACAATATAACTATAGTACCTAGTGTGAGCTTAGGTGCCCGTAGATTGGCAGAGTATTTTTAAAGATATAGCTACTCTTTAAAACGATGTAACTTTCTTAATAATTGTCGTAGAGAGTTGCAAAAAATGGCAAATCAGTAGACACCCGCAATAAAATTACTTTCCATTATATTTTTTTAAATTTTGCTTAGTTTTTTTTTTAATTCAAATAACTGAATAAAAAAGCCAAGCTTTTTGGGAAAAAATTTAATTTACACTTTATAACAATGTATAACAATGTATAAGTCAGTGGGGTCAGACCAATGACAAACACTCCAGCGGCGTCCGTTTATTGAAAAAATATCAAAAAATTTACAAAACCTAATGTTTGTCACAGGTTTTTCCCAATTATCTTAAAATCTTAAAAAGCAAGCCCTGAATGAAATTTCCTTTTAAATGATGTATAACAAAGTAAGATTTATCGTTCAGCTTTTACAAATCACTAAACAAATTAATTCTGTTACAATTGACAAAAATATGATTCTGTAGATCTAATCAAAGATTTTATTATGTTAATATTAATTTTTCAACAAGCAGAATTTTTTATAAAGAGCGATTTTTTTTCGTAAAATCAAAAATAAAGAATTTGTTCCTCTTGTCAACTCCATCCGGGGACACACTGTATGCAAAATTTAAACCAAAATTTTTATGATGAGCAAACGGTTTCGCCTACAATTTATATATTGTTTTCGACACCAACAAGCATTAATTACATGCAAGACTAGGTTAAAAATAAGTAAAATTTATGACAACACCATCGACTTGATTTTAGGCAAATTTTCAGGATCGCTGTATTTTAATAAAATTTGTATTCGGCTAATCTGTCCTTTGAGTCACTAACATTACATGGTTTTCTAAGTTGACGCACCTCTGGATTTCGCTGGTGTTTTGTCTCTTTGTCTGGAGCGTTTAAAGCACAGTCTATCTCTTCCTTTACAAAGCGCTTTAGCATTAGTGTTCAACAAAGGGTGACCTATACCGAGACAAAGAAAGCTATTGGAAAGCATTCTTATGTGGGTTTCTGTACGGTTCACTTCGCTTCGTTTAAGGGCTTTTTTTTCAACTGGGGATGTTAAATCTGTCCATTATTTTCGCAATAATAGCAAGAACCGCCAAAGTTGTTACTTAAATTGGTAGCTTACAACCTTGAAGACTTGACCACTTGATTTGACAGTACCACTGTTAAAGCGCCACCTGCTACAAAAGCCCCAAAATGAGGCACTTACATTTTTGCAAAATTTCATTTTGATATGTTAATTCGTTGGAAACTTATGTGCATACCAATTTCGCTCATTTGTAAACTGCGAGAAGTGAGAATCAAGCGGGGCCCCGCGCTGACACCGTGTTTTTGTGTATCGTGGAAATACTCACGAAATTCCCCAAAAAAAAATCAAACCAAAATACCCTGTACTTACCTCTCCTTTTGCCACATTTGTTCAAGCGCGTCAGCCATCTCTTGACTGGTAATTTCTTCAGAGTCTTGGAACTTTAAAAAGCCGTCGCCCCCGTGTCCGGTTAGATAGATGAGCACATTACTTCCAGCATCTGTCAAAAGCTGTTTAGATCTTGGTGTGCCGGGGGGTAATCGACCCGTTAGAAGTCTGACAAAGTTTTCCACAGTGACCTAGTAAAAAAAAAGGCGGCAGGGTAATCCAGTGATATGGTCGTGGGCTTCACATGCATAAGATACCAGGTTCGCGTTTGGAACAATGTCGCAAAAACAAAAAAATCTCTCATCGCCTTGCCGCCAACTTCCTTTTCAGCGTACAACAGTCGTCATCGAAACGGCGCACAGTGGGCCAGCCGGACCACATTTTATTGAAAAATTATTTAGCACGTAGATATTATTCAATATGTGTTAAAATTACAATATTAATACAAAGTGTAAAACAAATTATAATTATTAGCCTACAGAAATTTTTTTATAATGGGGTATCGAAGAAATGTTCTCTGATAGGGTGTTTTTATATTACCACATAACAAAATCATATTTTCGCTGATTCATGTTAAAATTATACTTTAAGTAATTTTTACCTCTTTTAAAAAAATTTATAATCCTTAAACTTAATAATATATATAAGAAAAATATGATATTCCTACATTTTTTTAAAATCGTTCGTAAATGTTTAGGATTTATTTTGAAAAATATGTTTTAATAAAACTGGTCGTTATACAAATATGGGAAATTATTACTAAAATATAAAAGTGTAGGAAAACAGCAAAAACTTACCTCTTTTATCTTCATTCATCATAAAAAATTTATTTGTAAAATATAAGTTTTAAAAAAATTACAAAGTTTAAAAACGTCTGCTGCAATATAATATTTCGCAGAACCTACCATTAAGTGAAGCCTTTTTGACAAGTTACGGCAATTCTTTTATTTTTTTGTTTTATGACTCAACAAAGCCTACTCGTTTCAAATTAATGTCAAGAGTTGGGTAATAGGAATTTTTTTTTGGAGATATTCAATATTTTCAGTGACCCCTGGCCCTCTGTGCGGCGTGTGATACCAAAACATAAGTTGACCTTGTACAGTTAGGGACTTTTTAAATTGCCGCACTCGAAAATAAAAAATATTCCTATTTGATATTAAGAAAACCGGTTCGAACCAAACCAAAAAAATAGTGAACCTTGCCTTTCTCTGTCTGTATACATAAATATTGAAAAACTCTTCTTTCTAAAGTCTTTAAATGCGAAATTTTGCCAGAAAAAATATACAGCGGCAATTTAAAAAGTCCCTGACTGTACATCGAGAATATATGCAGGTGTAGTCCAGGAGCCGACACGTAGCCAGCCGAGGAACCAGGATTTACAACCCAGGACTCTGCTATAAGTGATATAGTCGGTACCAGAATGGCGCCGGCATAAATCTCCTAGTCAACTCACGACGACCACGACTCTTGCGCTGAAAAGGAAAGAAATCTATCGTCTATAACCAAGTTCTGCTGGGACGATAGCGATCCCAACTAACAATTATAGTAGCGGCTACATGCTCCAAAGGCTTTCCTACTTTCTTATGGTAGAAATGTGGTGATCTCAACCAAAATTCGTTACTTTTTAGTTCTGACTACTGTTTAGTATCACGAAAAAGTAGAAGTTTCGTAAAAATGACCATTTAAACTACCTGATAGGATTGTTTCTTGATAGTCTAATCTGATAGTCTGCTCTACCACAATAGCACGTTGCCAAAGTTTTACTTTCTTTTTAGTCGTTAATTCGTAGTCACCCCGACATTTATATGTTACTTAATTACCACTACAAAGTTGGGCTTAATTGAAGTCGCAAACGGGTGTATCCGATAACTACCTTATAACTTTATATTTTACTACATAGGTTTGGGTCATCATAGTAATATCTGATGTAATAATGTAGAGAAAATTACTTTTGAGGACAACCTAAAAGTCACAAAAACTTTGATTTTGTTTTTATGTCAATCCTTCAAAGTAGAGACTACTTCCTATTTCTACTTTAAAAACGTAAACATCTTAAAGTCGCCTGTTGGTCGCGACTAATGTTAACCTTACTTTTTGTGGCTCCTTAAATTATTGCGAATTTGTTATAATTTATAATCAATTAAAGCAAGTATCATTTATAATAAATTCTTAGCAAAGTACGACTTGTAAGCAGAATTTTAAGTTGTGACTTAAGTGCAACTAATACAAGTGGTATAAATAGATCGAAAATGCTCCCTGATTCTCATTGCTACGTTTTCATGCGAATTGAGTTCGATTTAATCTTATTGGAATAAAGCCATAATAACACTATTATTAGAACCGAACCAATACGTGTACTAGAGACCCAGAGAGAGATGTCCCAAAAATTTGGTTCTGTTGTCGAAAAACAAATATCTAAATTTGGCAACCCTAGTTAAGTTAGATGCTAGATCAATTTTTAGTTTTTATTGGTAGGCTTTAAGGTAGGGTTGCCAGATCTGTTTTAGGTCAAAACGGGACTAAAGTTAAAAAAGAAGCAAAAATATGGGACAAAGCAGAAAAAAAAAACATAAAAATACATATGGAAAGTTTAGGAACGTTTGTGAGCCACTCATTAATAATGATGTCCGTAATATGCACTTGTACGCAAGCATATGTTAAAAAATAGTTTTATCATTTTTGTGTTGCAGTTGACTTCTTAAAATAAAACAATTCATGTGAGATAAATTGGTAAAAGTTTAAAATTTTGTGCCAAGTTCGAAAAATGGGACAAAGGACGTCCCGTTAATACCTTGTCCTCCTTGCTTTTTTATTGTAACATTGACAAAAATATAACGTTTTAACCTAAGCACATTGTACAACAGCATTCCCCAAATTATGCTGAATTGATGTACGGTACTTATATATTCAATTAAAATTTGTTTACTGCTTTAATGTAATATTTAATACCAACAATCAATTCAGCGTTGAAGAATTGTCCGAAGTTGCGATGCGATAGAAAGACCTAGTACCACACCTTCTGACACTTTCAATAAAAAACATTTTGATATTTTATGTATCTGTTCCCCAAATGATGACTTTCTAGTCGGACAACTTTCTTAATGAGTAAAATTAACGTTTATCTAAAATTTATTGTAAACCTTGTAGGAACTCATAAACCTTACTGATTCTAATTAGAGTTTGAAATCAAGATTGGAAAATTTAATTGATTTTAATATGTTTTGTGCCCATTTGAACTATCCTTATTGAGTTATGGACGCGTTCCCCAAGTAATTTTTCGAGTATAAAGAGAACAAAATTAAATTAGGGACGTTTTTATTAAAAATGTTTCTGAAATGTGGAGATGAGTTTGAAGTATAACAATCTGACAATAATTTGAAAACTGTAATTTACTACAGCTTTAACTAAAAAAATCTTCTCCAATTGAAATTCTCCACCTCCATGATTTTTACATATGTTTTGGTATATTATAAAAACTTTTTAAAATTTACTTTTATTTATTTATTTATTGGATACTTTACAAACATCACTAATTATATAGAGAAAAATTTAATGAAAAAAAGTAAATATTTATAACTTAACCTACTGCCTACCTACAAAAGAAAAAAAGATGAAATATTACATAATGCGTAATGAATCGTTATTGCCAAATTAATTTAATCATAAATAATAAATAATAAAACAAACTGAGTTGAAACCTGGTTGAAACGCCATGGAAACGCAGCAACCGACGGCAAGACGACAGTACGGATTTATGTGTGTGTGTAAGAGAGAGCGCGAGACACAGAGTAAATTTACTGAGAAGAAAAGAGACAGTGCCATAGCAAAAGGGAATTTCTATTTTACTGACCATCATTTTAACGACCAACGTATTTTCGATAAAAAAACCGCCTAGTTTGTGGTAAAAACAAATATTAACTTTTGAGTTAACAGGTGTTAGTGAAGTACCACTTCTAAACAGCTCTACTGACCCATCACTTAACTACAACTCAGTTTTATCCCAAAAACCACCTTCACTTAGCTTCTACCACCCTCGCTTAGGCTTAGCTTCTACCATCAAAAAATCAACTACTACCACCTACCGTAGTAGAACCTAAGGGAAGGTGGAAGTACTTGATTTTTTTGTGGTGAAAGCTAGGACAAGTTGGTGTTAGAAGCTAAGCAAAGGTGGTAGTAGTTGGTTTTTTAGGGGTAGAATCTAAGCGAAGGTGGTAGTAGTTGGTTTTTTTGTAATAGAAGCTAAGCGAAGGTGGTAGTAGTTGGTGTAGAATCTAATAATTAAAGGTATTTTTGCTATAAACCTGAGCTGTAACTAAATAATAGATAAATAGGTAACTGTATGGCAGTGGTAGGAGCTTTTATTTATTAGTTATGATTTGTTTCGACCCTATACAATTTAGTCTGACGTGAAATAGTATAAAAAATCGTTGTTGGTCAGTAATATCCAAGTCAGTAAAATTCGGGTCAGTATAATAGGCAGACCTCAAAAAATGTTTTGATTTATAAACAAATAAAAAATGGGTTTGGTCTTCTGTTTTTTACTAATCTTATTCAACTTAATCTGTGCTTCTGTTAAAATGGCTTTTTGATGAATGATGCCACAAAACAACGAAGCCTTCAAGTTTATTACAGTGCAAATAATCTGCAATCAAGTACAATCTACATAGAGAAATGATGAAGGCATGTAAACCAAAGGAAAATAGGTAAGGGAGAGAGCTATGAACCATGGGGAATACGCCCTTTTTATTGGCTTTCATTATTCAGAATAATGATATCTGTAGGCAAATATTTTAAATACTATATCTTGAAACATATCGCAGAAGCCCCATGTATAAAAATTGCCTTTTTTTGTTACAGGATCCACATTTTCAAAGACGAGGAAACCTCTACAAATGGGAATACAGCAGATTTTGGGAAGATATGTATACAGGATAATCCGAGAACTTATACAGAAACCTCTGGCCTAGTTTGAACTAAATCATTTTTTGTTGTAATCACTAGAGACCCACATGTGGTCGTGGTGCATCGAGGTCCACTAGGGCCTGCCAGCACTTTAGAATACAATACCCCTGTACATCCAAAAAATTGATAACTTTTGTTTTATTTAATGGTCATGTCAGTGGAGGTCCCAGAGGGGGGTGGCATGTTCCTCCCTTTTTCCCGAGAATTACATAAAAAATACAAGAAACATTTGATATTACACACCTGAGCAAAAAATAAGGTTTTATAACCAGATAGATAGGTTCAAAAACAACCCCCCTCCATGTTTAAAACTCAGTTTCCACCTGTGTGCCCACATTGCTTAAAAAATCTCATTTGGTGACCTTGCATTTAAACAAGTCAATCTATGTCCTGTTGTGTGATACATTTTTTGAATCAGGGTGGGCACACATACATGGAAACTGGGTATCACTGCCCCCTCTAGATAATTTTTTAAATAAAAAACTACATAAACAACTTTTATTTATTTCATTTAAAATAATAACTTATTACAATAATTGATTAAAACATTAAAAGCCATACTAAATATATTGAGAATGACAAAGGCTGACCTGAAATCAACCAGGAAAGAAGTCAACTTAAAATTTGTCTGGATCATCTCAGCAAATCCTTGGTTCAGTAGGGCAATGAATGATTGTTTTCTTTGTTGATATCATAAAGGCATTGCATATTACACATGTTGTCGGGTGATCTATTTATAAGAATACATGGTGGTTAAGCATTCGTTGCAGTCCCTATCATGTACCCCAATGGTGATAAGGAGACCTCATTGGCCTTTAGCAGCTAGTCATAACTCATAGAGTTAGTTCAATTGCAATACTTCTTTAGCATTTCTGGTTACTACAAGCAGTGATCTAAAATTTAAAAAAAACAGTGTGATAAATAACTCAGATTTTATAGTTAAAATTATTTGTTTTGATTCCAATTAATAACTTTTCAACTAGGTTAGACGAGGCCATAAGTCCTTGAATACATCCTTGATCAGAACATAAACTAGGCCTTATTGTAAAAGCGTAAAAATTAGCTATGTGTTTTCTTATATTTTTGTTAATAAATACTAATCTATCACTATCATTTTTAAAGTTTTTTTACCTGAGTTTGTTGATAATATTGTAAAACAAAATAATTTGTTTAAAACTTTTGTTGTTGATCCTCCTTAAATGTCAATGACAAGTGACGTCTGTTGCTGACGGTCTGATCGGCCATATAACTTGAACGTCGTGATTTGCTTACCCGCGCGGTGGCTGACCCTTTCTAGGAATTTTTTAGTTGCGGAGAAAAGTCGGTAACACGTTCCCGTAACGGATGAGGTAGAAATTTCAATGTGCTATTTAGAACTATAAGGGAATGGAGACACTAAAGTAGTAATTGGTACGTAGCCGTAACTTAGGCTCACTTTCAAGTAGCTCTCCCCTCTATGAAGGAATAATTTTTGTACGCCATGTTTTTTTTTGAAGGACAGAAAAATTGTTTTTCTTATTTTAGTTTTGAAGCCCATTTTACAGAGATATAGTTTTTCGTACACAAATTAATAAAAGCTTTACCAAATATCCATATTAAAAACCATTTGGTCGGATTATCTGCCAATTATAAAAACATAACCTCAAAAACCACAACGAAAATATTCCATCAGCTACCAGAAAACGGCTAAATTTTGCAGGCGCGCCTATTTTTTGCAATAAACATAATGCATGTTGCACATAAAAATTTGCATGGCAGTTGAATTTTTACCTCTGCTCGTTAAATCTCGTAATTTTGGATAACATAGTACATATTACAGACATAACCAAACTAAAAAACTTAGCGTGTTTGTTTACTGTTGTGTTCCATATTGTATTATAATAATTCTACCAAAAAGAAACGATTATATTATTTGCAACTACATCGCTACTTTTATGCTATTACGGAAAAAAACAGCCTCTACGACGTAGTAGATACCTGGCTGCGACGTAGTAGTGTAGTTGTTACTACAGTGACTTTAAACACTTGGCCTAGTAGTCATAACCAGAAATTGGTTCCCCACTTAGGGAATTAACACGTCGCCGTATGGTATACTGAGACGTAGCGGGAATACGTTGCGGTTACCTTTAAGAAATTCCTTCTAGTTGGGGTTTCGTCGTGACAACTTTAAATGTTTGTTGGGTATCTTAGATAGATGCAAGTCTTACATGTAGCAGGACCACTTTAAAGAACGGGTGTAAAAACAAGGGTCCTTTGTCTATACTTGCTACGCAGTATAAAGATCCCTACCTTCGACAAAGAGGAGCCAGGGAAAATTAAGTCCTCTTAATTTAAGAGCAAGAAAAGTTGCATCCTAAAGGGGCCTACAGACACGCGAACATTTCTAGAGATTAGTACGCGCGTACAAGTTTGCGCGTACTAATCTCTTAGTGTGTAGACAATATCCGCCTAAAACATCTCTCGAAGATTTGTTTATGTTTAGAACGTTTAATTTTGTCTTCGTGTGTGTAGGCAATTCCACCAAACATATATGTATGCAGAGATTAGTTCGCGCGTACTAATCTCAAGAAATGCTCGCGTGTCTGTAGGCCCCTTAAGGGGCACATGAATCTGTTTGATATATGGTTTATGAACAAATCAGGGCTATATACTTTGTGGCTAAATTAAAAATGGTCTCTTCAGTTTAGGGTTAATCTTAAGATGTCAATACCTGGGTATTTTACTAGTTACCTCATATCCCCTATAATCCACTTCCACATCATCTCCATAAACATTAATGTGCTGATTAGCATTGTTGAATACTGTCGCAGGTCTTGGATTCCTGGGATTGCAGGCCATGTCATCTGCTATCATAAGAATGATTTGACTGTCAGGAATTCCCAGTCTCTTCACACTTCTGTAAATCGAAAGGACATTGGCCACATGTCTGTAATTGAACCAGAATCGACTTGTATCTACCAGAACTGCCCAGTTATTTGTGTGTCCCGTGGGGATTTTTTGCTCCTATTTAAATTATTAAAAGTGAATCAAAATTTACTATTTCTTAACTAGGTAAAAGTCAATCAGAATTTAGTACTTCTTAAGTACATACATTACCGGTTAAATGTGGAGAAACCACCTAAAATTGGATATAAATCGGGTTCTGCACCAACTATTAAAGAACAAGTGATACATTTGAATACTTCAGTCCAGTTCTCAGTTGACGTGTTTCGGCGTTTAAAACAACGCTAAAAATAAAACTTTTTACGAAGTACCATTCGAAAGAGACATAGAAGTTATACATGTCATAAAAATGTGCAAAAACCTTGAAATATTGGGCATCTTTAGCACTTTTAAAATTTCATATCAAGACTATCTTTTGTACAATTGTTGTGAAATTTTTAGGACACATATACCTTTTACGTCTTTTCAGAATGCTACTTGCCACTTTTGCCTAAAATTACACAGAAAAAAACCTTTTTTTTTCTTTTTATTAAAATTGATAAAAAGACACTAAATGATTTTCTAACAAAAATCGCCGAAACATGAAACCTAGACTAAAGTTTTCAAATGTACCACTTATTCTTTGACAGTTGGTACAGGATCAGATTTATATCTACTTAGGTTTGAATCCCTTGTGTTTTAACACTATAGAACCCAAGAAAAAAAAAACAAATCTACATAGGGTCATAGACTACAACTTCTTAAATAGATCATGATCTCAATAAAAGTTAAATGAAATGTTTTTTTTTGTTTTAAGTTATCAAAAAAAATAATAATAAATATGATTAATAAAAGAGTATTCCTAGATCATAAAATGTTTCATATGTAACACTTTATTTAATTTTAATTATCCAAAAAAAACTCAAAAAATGACATGGTAATGAGATTTCTCTGACATGGTAATTCTTTTTCATGTATGAAACATCTAAAACAAAAAATGTCCAGAAAATAATTCATTAATTTACCTTTGTCATGCATCAAGAAAGTATCTTGAGGGAGCAAGGGGGACAACTGCCCCTTTTCCTCTCAAATTATTTTATTAGATTATGAATTTCCACCCCTCCTTCACCCCTTAGGAAGGTCATGGAATTCAGAAACCTGTACCCTTCTGTTTAAGCTGGATACCTTGGATATGTCGTTTCCAAACATGACAATATTAGTAGAAAATTCATGGTAATGAGCATATTACTAAATATCTTAAGAAGGCTATGTTAAATAAAAATAAATATTTATTACTAATAAACAATATAATACCCCTTTTTGAGGATTAGGCATACAGTGGTGAGAAACCACTCAAAAGTGAGCCACAATAGACCCACTAGTGGTCGCAGTGGAAGGGCTGCAAGGCCCACTTACATATAAATCATCATCACCCCTTTTTGAAACCCATAAAACATTAATTTATTAGCAAATGGAGATGATTAATCAGATATTATTCCACTGAGCATTTTTATACACAGTGAGCTCAAATTTCTATCTGTTTGATGTAAGGACACTCATCGTAAAGGCAGTCTTGCTTGACGATGAGTGACCTTAGTTTGATGAAATGTTTACTAAAGAAAAGTCTTTATAACCACTGTATTCACACAAATTTTACAATGTTGGTAGAATTAGT
This sequence comes from Aspidapion aeneum, assembly GCA_963576565.1. NCBI lineage: Eukaryota > Metazoa > Arthropoda > Insecta > Coleoptera > Brentidae > Aspidapion > Aspidapion aeneum. The sequence continues at coordinate 17,177,593 of OY755038.1, read as the reverse complement.
TAATTTAATATAGATAATTAAAATTTTAATTTATTTCTAAAAAGCATATTTTTTCTCAAAAGCTGTGGTTTTTGCTCAAAAAAATAGTTTTACCATAATATATTGAACCAGTAATATCTTTTTGTAATATTTTTTGATAATACATCAAAAACACCTAGTAAGCCATTATCTAAAAATAAATTTTTTTAAAAAAATCAAAAACTTTGTAGGTGTATGGTTCTTTTGCTCTTATAGTTTGGAAATTAATATATGGTACACTGACTTATTTTAGGTAAAGTTATCACAAAAAATATTTTATTAAAAAATATATGTGGCTAACAAAAAATTATTCAAAATTCCCTACATAATAAAAAAATATGACCTACCTAGAGATCAGACCAAACTTCGCTAGAACTTAGGGGTATATTCCTGGATCAATTACCAAAAGATTCTCAGTTTTTGAGCAAAATGTTATTTTCTTTTTTTTTTTTGAAAACTTTAATAATAAAAAATCAACATTTATATTTATAAGGTACAGTTTCTCTAATCAGTGCTTATAGCTCTGGCATCAAGAATTTGAGTTTAAAGCATTTGGTTTGTTGATGGTAAAAACATAATTGCAAACCAATCAAATAAAACTAAAACCTAAGGAAAAAACAGTTACATTAAATTTTAACTAAGCTAATCTATGATGTTGTTTTTGGTATGAGATCAAATCTAACTAGTAAATTATTACAAAAAACTTAAAACAAGTTAATAAAACACTTGCAATGCCCAGTAATTAAAAAATACATAAGTACTTTAAATAATATACTTAAATATATAAGATTAAAATTCTTGGTTTTAATTTGTTTTAATGTACTTAGATTATCATATTTCTAGATGTTGTCTTTATAAAATTCTGGAGAGTTAAAGCCTTAGCTCAGTTTGCATTAGGAAAAAAAATGCTGTGCAAAAAAACCAATAGGTAATTGGTATCAAGTTTACTAGTCTTACATACAGGGGCAAATTTTAATAAGTTTTATTATACAACCAAGGGATTTCCATCATTTACCTAAATGATTTTATATATATGGTTTACCTGGGTTCACCTAAAAATTAGAGCTAGATAGGGTAATCCAAACAAGGGATTTTATTTCCTTGATATTCATATACATAATGAACCAAATATATATTTATATAGTGCTTACCCTTGTGCTTACCTATGTGTTAACCTCAAGATTAAGAGCAAAACTTATGCAGTGCTCAGTTAAACCAATTGTACATGATTGTACTGTACTTTAAAATAAATTCTAGGTCTGGAGAGTAATGTCGAGTATGTGTAGTGCCCTGGGGAGTACTGTGGAAAACTTTTATACACCTACTATCATTTTGGGCAACCTAATTACCACTTGACAATACTCCAAACATTAAGAAAATGTGATTGTGTTATATTTAAAGTCAGGGGAAGTCATGTACTATGTTAAGTCAGGTGAAGTCATATCAGACTAGACTTTAAATTTCCTTCTTATTTTTAATTGCCATATAAGTTAATTCCTCATTTACCCATTTTTTTAGCTTGGACTTGGATGGGTTCTTTTATATTCCGCATAATTTTGTACGATAAAAAACTTACCTCAGCCAAAATACTAGCCGGTTCGAAAACCACCGCAAAAATGATTAAATAAAAAGAACATTTTACAAAGATCATATTTATTTATAAAAAAAAAATAAGGGTTATGTTTATCTTAAGTAGTTCAAACGTAGTTAACATATCAAACAATCCCATAATCCAGCCAGCAGGCCGGAAGCGGATGATGCGTCATGCTGCTATTCGTATTCGCTGACTAAGGTGCACGCCAGCACGGGAGTCGTCACGACTTTGGGCATTTCTAATCATGTAGTCTCCCATTGGCGGTTCTACGGTGAAGGGGGATGGTAAGTAAAGGGGGTAATTACCCCCTCAGAACCCGAAAAAAAATATATATAAAGTATTATTGCGGATAGCTACTACTGGTAAGTTAATGGCTTAAAAAAATATTATTTTTGTTGACTTATTGCTTTATCAGAACAGCACTCCAGGAAGAAATCGCCTGTGGAAAAAAGTGCACACTGAAAAAAGCGCACAGAGGAAAAATTTAAACAACTTCGACAAATTAAACACAAAAAAGAAGTCCCTATATCTCAATGCACCGAATCTAAACAGTGGGTTTGTTTTGCCCGTACACCTCCAAAATAATTCGAATAAATACAAAAAAACTTGGTCAAAGTATTGCAATATTTCACGGTGAAGTTATGAAAATTGTACATTTTCAAAGCCTTCAAATCAATTTTCGGAGAGCTTCTTTATAAAGCAACGTTGATATTCAAAAAAATTTCTATATTTTTTTAGCTGTTTTTGCATTTTTTGGTGTCTCCGCAAAAAATTGCAACGTTTTTATATTATAGGGACCCCGGATTTTTAAGGTTTTCATGAATTTTATAAAAAAAAAATCATTTTTTCCAAATTCTAAAAAAACTCAAATATTTTTGAAATTTTGACAAATTTTCAAAATTTACATACAATACACGGTGTCCCATAACTCAGGAGCCATAGTGCATCAGCAAGTGATAGAGTTAAGGACACTCATCGTAAAGGCAAGCTTTATAGGAAGCGAAGCTAACGTTTACTATTTTATTTTGAAGATGTTGTTTTACACAGTATGAAGGTACCTAAACTATATATATTTATGTAATTAGAATTAAAAAGTTATGCTGCAAACTATCTTGAAACTGTATCATTATTAAATAGATCTGTAGACTGTGTTAAAACCACATTTTTAAAATAACAACGAGCCGCCAATGCGAAACCGAGGAAAACATTTCAAAAATTATAACCAAAAAATAGAAAATCAGAGTTAGGCTTCGCTACCTGTAAAGCTTGCTTGACGATGAGTGACCTTAGATAGAGTAGGTTATTTCTTATAAAAAAAATTATATATCATGAGGGTCGATCACTAATCTGTTTTTATGACAGTGGCGTATACCGCGTATATAAGGAAAGGGAGTGGCCCGGTATCCCCCCCCGAATTCAAGATTTTATTAGATATTTGACACATATTTCATGAATACAAACATAAAATAGTTTGTTCCAAAAAAATAGTTTTTCCTGATCGGTGACGTCATAATTTTTTTTTTTAATATTTTTATCTTTACTTATTTCTCATGCATGTTCTAATACACGACTTTTAAAAAAGTTATTATTTTTTAATTCGCACGTATTCATTTTGATTGGCGAAACTGATTGCGAATCCCTTTGTGTACACATCGAAGGCCGCTAGCTCTGTGCTCACTGCAAGTGGCTTGTTGCGTGCTTGAGAGCATGTCTTTTTCTCGTCCACAATAGCGAATATTCATTCGTTGTTCAAAGCTCGTGGCTCGCTAAAAATGCGGGCTGGTGTTGAGCAAGGACTGTACACAGAGAACGTGTACAGTCCTTGGGCGTTGAGTTCAATCAACCAACACGAAAAAAGCAGATTTCTCCCGGTCCAGAAAATAGATGGCACCTAGTGCTAGATAACACCTAAATATGTTAATGCAAATGGCTGTGTATATTTCTTTTCGTTGGTTATTGTGTTTGAACTACCGCGGTAATTGTTTGCTTTGCTCCTTGTTGCCTTCTTCCTTTCTGTACTCCACCATTTTGTCAAAAGGTCGGCGTCAATAAAATCGTGTAAAAGCAAAATTAAAATTTCGCAAAAATAGGTCAGCATATTGTGTAAAATTTGGTAAAAGCTTTCATCAGTACAGTTTTTGATATCTATGACAATGAGCACCCGAGTTTTCGTAGGCGGCTTGACCTACAAAAGCCGTGAGAGAGACATCGAAAAATTCTTTCGCAAATATGGCCGCATCAAGGAGGTTTCCATGAAAAATGGCTACGCTTTCGTCGAGTTCGACGACTATCGTGACGCTGAGGACGCAGTATACGAAATGAACGGTAAGGATCTTAACGGCGATAGGGTTACTGTAGAAAGGGCTAGGGGCACCCCAAGGGGTAGAGACCGTTGGCGTGACAGCCGCAGCACCAGAGGGTCCCCGCGCAGAGGAGGCGGCGGTAGAGACAGAGATCGTGATCGCGGTGACCGCCGTGATAGAGACCGTTCCCCCAGAGGAGGCCGTGAAAAATATGGTCCTCCTACACGCACAAACTACAGAGTTATTGTTCAAAACCTCTCATCCAAATGCAGCTGGCAAGATTTGAAAGACCTGATGCGTAAAGCAGGTGAAGTGACTTTTGCAGATGCTCACAAAGATGACAACAATGAAGGCATAGTTGAGTTTGCTAGTCTTGAAGATATGCAAAAAGCTATTGAAAAGTATGATGACACTGAAGTCTGTGGTAGAAAAATAAGAGTGATTGAATCATTGAGAGACAGCTCAAGATCCAGGTCACGGTCACCTGAGGCTAAAAGATCAGCTTCCAGATCCCGTTCTAGATCTAGACAAAGATCCCGTTCTAATGATGCTGAGGGCAGAGTTCGATCCAGATCTCGTTCACATGACCGAGAATAAAAGAGAAATGAGACAATTGATGGAAATTGAAATTATTAACCCTTAACTTGTAGGAAGGTGTTGTTTTGTATTTTAGACAGATGCTTAACTGGTTTTTTATAGAGATTTTCTATTTTTTTTGCTTTAGTTTTTTTTGTAATTTTATTTTTGCTTAAACTGCTTAGTAATTTTTTGGAAAGTGTGGTAAAAAAGAACCTTTGTCAGAAGAATTTCAGGTTTTTTTTGAAGGTCATGCATAATTATTCTACAATGTGACTAGATTTATATTTCTTTATTATAAGTAATTATCAATAATTATTAGGGTTGGGGATGATCAATTGACTACTAGTTGATTGGTCAAACTCAGTCAAAAGATGTCAAATTTGTAAAATCATAAAATAAGGAGAATTTATCATTATCTCCTTGTAGTAAATAGGAAATTTGTGTTTGTTTTGTATTGAGTATGATGAAAAATTATTTAATTTAAAATAAATCTGTATTTTATTTATCTTGTTTATTTCTATTTGTCAATTGACCAGTCAGTTGATCAAAAATGAGTTTGACTGGTCAGATTTTCAACCCTAATAATTATATAGAAAGTTCAAATTGCAAGAAGGTTATGGTCTTACTATAGCAATTCTCACTTCCTAGCCAACTTTTATCAAAATTTTTTTGTTACAAAAGGAAGAAACAGCCACTGTATTATCATACATATTTCTTACATCACTGAGTAGGTACCTACTTTTTTTAAAACTTTGATATGGCAATGGCAACACACAGTTTAAGAAATTTCAGAACTTTGCTTAGATTTTTTTTGCATTTTAATTTGTTGCAGTGATTTGCTTTATAGTTTTTAATTTTAAAATATTAAAATCTGCTGCAGCTTAATTTTGGAGCAAATTGTTTCTTTAAAATTATAAAATGGAAACCTGAAATTTTTATATTTTTTTGGGGTTTTAGGACAAAGGATACAAAGAAAACAATTTTAACTAAGTATCACTAAAGGCTCTGGATACATTTGACTATGTATGAAAATGTATCAAGAGTCTCTAGGTATAACAATTTTTTTAATATTCTATGTCCAACAACCAAAAAGCAGTAACAATGTATGAAGAAGGGCACAAGATTAAATTATGATTTTATTGTTTCTCTTTTGGATTTCTCATGGAAAGAATTGGAGTTTTTTTCAATAAAATGTAAAGTTATGTTTAAATTGATAATAGCCACTAAAAAGAAATGTGTCCAAAAATACTCCTCAAATTATAATTGGTAATGCATTTTAAAGGACAGTGTGTTTTTTGGTATTGGGACACTAAGCAACTTTTTTATTATTGATTTTTTTAATGGACATTGTCTTTAGCAAGTACCTAAAATATAACCTTTTCTTGCTTACCATGTGCCATTTTAAGCAAAGTTTTTCAAAATCAAGCATTTTGTGAGGGGGACCTAAAATTTTGTGTTAAAAGATTTCTTATAGATCTTTTCTTAAAGAATTAACTAATGAAAACAGTTTCTATTTATTTCTTTTAGTTTTTGAGATGTGGACCCCAATTTGAATGATTATTTTAAATTGCTGATACAACCCTGTCTTAGAGTAATAATTTTATTACTTTAACTGACAAACAATATGCATTTTCAGAAAGATTGTGTCAGTGATTTAGAATAGTTTTGAAGGTTGTGGTTAAACAGTAAAATTTTTTTGGATTTGAGGCACATTTTTGTGTAAATACCCCACATTCATTATTTATCCATTTAATATTATCAATACATAAAAAAAATACTTAGTTTCCCAATTTTAAAAAACTACATAATAAATTTGTAATTGTGCAAGTTGTTCACCTTATTAAAATGTAATTATAAAAATAACCGTAAAATAAACAAATGTAATCAAAGTTATATATTTTTATTACAACAGTTTTATTCTGTGCAGGTTAGTCATTCCCCCCCTTTCCCCCCAAAACGTGATTCGACTCTCAATCTCAGCCCAGTGGAATTTTGCGGACCAAATCAATCCATTCTTTCAATTGCTTCGTGGATTAATTGGGAACAGTTCCAAAACATGCCACACACAAGGCTCACTTATGTGCCACATCTTCCCCTCCATTCCTCTTCTTCTCAAAGGCAGGGGCTGTCCCTCCAAAAGGTCTTCCAAGGTTTCTAGGTTCCAAAATCAACCAACTTTCAACTTCCACCCATACTACTCTTACCAATGTGCAGTTATGACAATTCCATAGTGTTGCAAATGGTAAATATAAGTAGGTATTTGTTTTTTTAATTTAGATTGTGTTTGGAAAAGGTGAAAATTCAAACAATTTTCTAAAGGTTTGTGTTTTGAACAAAAACTTAAAAATGCAACATTTTCTTCTTTTACCAAGTGTCAAATTTAAAGATTTTGTTATCAATTTTGAAGTCAACCAGTTAAGAATTAAAATTTTCCTTTGAGAATTTGGAAATTTTGAGTTATGATTTACAGACAAAAAATTTTCAAAATTATCCTTTATGTATTTTTTTTTCAACAATTCTTGATTTTTATATAGTTTATAAAGAGACTTCTGTTTTATTTTTAAGTGGATATTTTTTATTAACCATACATGTGCCACAAATGGCTGCTGACATTGACAAAAAAAAACTTTATTGAGTAAAAATGATTTATTTGGTGCAAAACAGGCCTAAATACAAAATTTTATGGTGTCTGGATTGGTTCCAGACCAATTAATTTTTTAAAATTTGGCACAAAAATTTTGGACAACTGTGGGGGGCATTTGTTTTTGGATTGCAAACAGAAGAATGTAAATATTGCCAGGGGTGGGGGGTGCTCTGGGTTGTTCACTCAGAGTAATAATCATTACTCTAAGGTTGTTCATAAGTCATAAACATGGAATTAAATTCAAATTATTTTTTATTAAAAGACTGAGGAACCATAGCAGCTAGTAAAAACAAGTTTGACATTATCATCATCATTAGTTTTTGGTGGTGGTAGGATCATACAGGGGTTCAAATTTTAAAAAAAAATCTTAACTTGAGAACTACAGACAGGATCCTATGGCATGAGCAGCCATTTTTTTGTCTACTTTTGTTGATTTATGCGTTTCTTAAGTGGAACCTTGATGTATCTTTGGTGGAACTTACCTAAAATTAAAATGGCGAACATGATAGTCAAGTGACACCCCACATAGCGCAAAAATCACATCAACGTTAAATTAACGTGAACAAAAATAACAAAGTTTTTTTTTACTTGAAAACAACCTCATACCATGTAATATTTATTTTTTTAAATCTATATGCTTAAAGATAACTTAAAAGCAAGGAGAAATCAAGCTATGAAAATGTACTTTTTGCTGAAGTTTCTGGTGCTGTGTATATAACGTGTTTTTTACCCTCGTTATTTTCATGCACTAAATTCACACTTGAAAAGTCCTCCACAACATGTTCTAAAACGCCACTAGATTAAGACTTCTCAAACCTACTAACTTTCTGCATCTTTTTTGATCACGTTTTTTCAATAAAATAAAATTTTTTTAACTTAAAAGAGACGCGAAAGGAAGTTATAAAAGTTCACTAGTTTAAGACTACAACACTTCAAGACAATTTTAAAGATGGAGCTCAAGGCAAGACAAAATATCTATATATCTATCTATATACATTATGTTTTTTTTAAAAGCTTAACAAGATTTTTTAACAGTAAACACTTTCACAGAATATTAATGTGTTCAGTTCGGTTTGGTTTATCAGGTTAATAACAGATGCCTCGTGATCGTGGATCAGGGATCAGTTCCTTAACAGGTTTTTGGAGTTTAGAGGCCAAAGCACTGCCTGATAGATTTCGTCAAAGTGAAAAATCCCGACAATAGATGGCCTGCTGCTAGTAAAATCTCAAAAATATTCGGTAGAAAAGCAATGCAAGTCGCGTTTTAAAATTTGTGTAGAAAAGGCGTGAATCTAATGTGATTTTAACGTTGATAAAAATCACTTGAAACTAACGTAAAAACGTTGCTGTTTTAATTTGATAATGGCGTTAATAAAATGCAGTTTTAAGCAACGTTATTTTTTATAACTGTAATGAATGACCTTTTAAGCTTGTTTTGATATATAAAATAAACGTTTTTTTCTAGCAGCTTTTAAAATCAACTTTTTTTTTCTCACGCCTTTTTTACGTGTTAAACACGTGATTGTGCTTTGTGGGACTGTGTTAAAAAGCTTTTTTAGTTTTGTTGCAATGCTGATAATATTTTAAAACGATAATTTTGGCAAGGGATCACATGACCCATGTTCCAAATCTTAATTTGAGGAAGTCCTTGGAAAGGGCGCACTTTACAATTAAATGGTCGATTATAAATTGTACAGATTGATCTAAATTGTACACTTTTAAGGGGTTTATGGTAAATGTTTATAGTTTTTGAAATAATACATAAAGTTGGTATATTTTTTTATGAAATGACCCTTTTTTTAATTCAATTTTCTTTAAAGGGATGTATCACACTTGAACTTTTTTAATGTATTTTACGTTCTATTTTTATTCAAGTAATATTTTCTTTAAATACCTTTGAAACTAAACTAAAATAAAAAATTAACCAAAAAATAAAATATTAAGCTAATTTCAAAAATTGAATAAAAATAGGATCATTCCATAAACAAAACACTAACTTTATATATTATCCTAAAAAACTAAAAGTGAGATTCAGTTTGATAGTTAGATTTCTTATAAAAAGAAACCCTACAAAGAGCAATTAAATAAAAACATTAAGTATAGTCCTTGACATAGGCAGTTACATTTTTGTGACTTTGCCATGAAATAAACATATTTCCTAACCAAAAATAATAATATATAAAAAATAATGTTGGTTCGGTTTGGTTACTGTCTCTGGATGAAAATATGCGGACTGTAGGTTGACAAAAAACGGACAGGTAAAAACAACTCAAGACATGCCGTTTTTCAGAATTTTTTTGTTGCTTTCAGTATGCATATGATAGATAAAGATGTGGAAAATGACACAAAAGTGTCACCCAGACTCCTGAAATGCAAACTTTTAATAAACGCTTTGACCTTTTTACTTCTCTTAAAATTTGAGTGTTGCAAAAGAGGGTTTTCTGTCTTAAACTCCTTAAAAGTAGCCAATTTTAATCAACCTGTACGTATCTAAATTTTTCTTTGAAAAAAATGCTTGTGGTAAAAAAAATGTTTTTGTAGGTTCCATATTTCCTTTCTATTCCAATTTTACTGGAGGCGCCAATTACCCTCCAATCGGGCTTTACATCTACCAAAAACAAAGGTTCTCCAAACATCTACGTCATACCACTCCTTCCATGGTCCACTAAACGGTGTCCAAAGTGTACTATAAATAGCCATCTGAAAAACCACCATTCTACAGTCCACTATCACATGACGTCCCCCTTTAGGATGCAGATGATAATTCCATTGTTCATTCACGGGGTCCCTGGGATGCAGATGCCCCTTCCACAACAGTCCACTAAATGGTCCAATAACCACCATTCTACGGTCCACTATTACATGTCCCCTTGTAGGATGCAAATGACAATTCCATCTTCAATTCACGAGGTTTTCTGGGATGCAGATCCCCTTAGCCATTTTAGTAACTACCATTCTACGGTCCACTAGCACATGACGTCCTCTTATGGGATGCAAACGTAACTGCATCGTTCATTCCCGGGGTTCAGTGGGATGCAAAGGCCCCTTCCACAGTCTACTAAATGGTGTTAAAGCGTACTCTATAGTCATCTCACCATTCTACAGCCCACTATCACATAAGGTCCTCCTACAGAATGCAGCTGACGGCCACTCGACCTATCATTCACGGGGTTCCCTGGGATGCAGATCTCTTTTCGTCGACTAAATGGTGTTTAAGGTGTACTTTATAGCCATTATACAGTCCACTATCACATGGCTTCCCACTATGCGATGCAGGCGACAACCACCGTCATTGACGGGGTTCCGTTGGATGCAGATCCCCTTCCATGTCGTTACGCCGTAGAAACGAAATTTCGAACTTGCATTGTGTTAATGGTGTTTAAAGTGTACTCTAAAGACCATCTCAATAACCACCATTCTATAGTCCACTATCGCATGACTTAACTTATAGAATGCATATGACAATTCCATCTTCCATTCGCGGGGTTCTCTGGACTGCCGATCTCTCTTTCACAGTCCACTAAATGGTGTTAAAAGTGTACTTTATAGCAATCTTAACACTTTGACTCCGACCCTTACAAACTATATTTTTTTCGATTTGGACCACATGTTCACAGATTGCTATTCGCTAGCACAAATAAATTCAGATTTCAAAATGCCCTCGTGGTGCCATTTCCCCACAAAACCTCGAACCAGCCACAAAAACATTTAACCAGACCAACAATCCTATTCATAAGAATGAATGCAAACCGTGAGCCCCGCGTTATCACAACCTTAAAATATCGATCAATAATCCGTGTACCTGAAATGGTACGCATGGTCAATTTCAATAAATTTTTGTGTGCCAAAAATGGTACACATGGAGCTCAAAGTGTTAATAACCACCATTCTACAGTGTACATTATCACATGACGTCCCCATATGAGATGCAGATGACAATTTAATCTTCCATTCACGGGGTTCCCTGGGATGTAGATCTATCTCTTTGACAGTCCACTAAATTGTGTCCAAAGTACTCCATACCCATCTCAATAACTACTATTATATGGTACACTATCACATGACGTCTCCCTATAAGGTGTTGATGACAATTCCGTCTTCCATTCACGCGGTTCCCTTTCCACAGTCCACAAAATGGTGTTTAAAGTGTACTTTATAGCCATCTCAAAAACCACGATTCTACAGTCCACTATCACATGACGTCCAAGATGCAGCTGAGGACAACTCAACTTTCCGTTCGCGGGGTTCCCTGGGATGCAGATACCCCTTCCACAGTCCACTAAATGGTGTTTAAAGTGTACTCTATTGTCATCTCAATATTCTACAGCCCACTATCACATAATGTCCCTCTATAGAATGCAGCTGACTCTACCTGTAATTCACGGGGTTCCCTGGGATGCAGATCCCTGTTCCTCGACTAAATGGTGTTTAAAGTGTATGTTGTAGCCATTCTACAGTCCACTATCACATGACGTCCCACTATGCGATGCAGGCGACAACCACCGTTCATTCACGGGGTTCCGTGGGATGCAGAAGATCCCCTTCCACAGTCCAGATGTCGTTACGCCTTAGAAACAAAATTTCGGACTTGCATTGTCTTTTTAAACACAACGTTTCAGTTAGTAAGTATCTCTAGCCGTTTTCAAGTGTTCACAGTTGAAGACGATATGAGATACTTACTAACCGAAACGTCGTGTTTAAATTAAAAAAAGACTTGTTAAATTTGTATGGAAAACCAATCAGATCTTCTGCCGATAAAATTTTGTTAGAATCGTTATCCGTTGTACTTTTTGAAATATGAATAAAACGGTTTATAAAAAAAATACAATTTATTAAGTATGCTTGTTTTGTTACAATTACACAAATGATGACCGCTTCTATACAATAGTGCGAATATTTACAGTTTAGGTACTACCAGTTTTGACATTTCAATTCCTTCTCAAATTCTGAGGAAAGTTTATTAAAACATAATGTACAGGGTGGGCCAAATTCGATGTTTTTTGCTGGTTTTAGGTATTTCTAGCCGATATACAAAAAGACGAGTGGACATGTTCTGTGCTCGATTTTCGAGACGTCTTTAAATATCAAAACCGGCTCTTGATAGTAGTAGTTTTTTAGCTACAAGGGGATTTTGAAGAGTCTGCATTTATAGGGTTGGCTTATAACTTTTTTATTTATGAAAATTTCATTTTGGTGTAAGATGCTTTTTCACAGGTTTTTTATGGAGAATCCAACCGTCAAACTAATTTTTATCTGTCACTTTTAGTTTTTGAGATATTACAAAACGTTAAAATTTTCTTATGGAATGACTCATTTTTTGTTTTGAAATCTACGTCAAATTTTCTGTTTAACGATATGTCATAAATGACAGTTCGTTACGCAGTTTTCAAGATATTTATGACATATCGTTAAACAGAAAATTTGACGTAGATTTCGAAACAAAAACAAAATATTAGTCATTCCGTAAGCACATTTAAACTTTTTGTAATATCTCAAAAACTAACAGTGACAGATAAAATTTAGTTTGACAGTTGGATTCTACATAAAAAAACCTGTAAAAACGCATCTTACACCAAAATGAAATTTTCATAAATAAAAAAGTTACAGGCCACCTCCATAAATGCAGACTTTTCAAAATCCCCTTGTAGCTAAAAAACTACGAGGTTTATCAAGAAGCGGTTTTGATATTTGAAGACGTCTCGAAAATCGAGCCCAGGACATGTCCACTCGTTTTTGTGTATCTCGGCTAGAAAAACCTAAAACCAGCAAAAAACATCGAATTTGGCCCACCCTGTACAGTCAGTGGTTATATTTGCGTGGCCTCTGTTAGGGCTAAATATACGTGATAAAAAACTTTAAATATACCGAGCGGGCCAAAAAAAAACGAACAATTTTTTTTTCACTATAACTTTTGAACTATATAATCGATTTTAATTAGACAAACTGCACTTCGCAGAGAATTAATCATAGTTTTGACGAAATATATTTTTTATCCGCAATCTTAAAATCCAAGATGGCGGACGAAATTAAAATGTATTCTTCAAAGTTTCTCGTTTATTCTTGTGTTGCAAACATGTTTTAATTATTTTTTTAAATTAGTAAAAAAGCTGCATTCTTGCCACGCACAAGTATGAATCAGCATAATCGGTTTAGAAGTTCTAAAAAAAAATTTTGTTTCAACCTTTGTTTTGCATATTATACGATTACCTTTGCCAATCATGTCTGCATTTATTTCCTTATAAATTCATTATTACTGAACCGATTTTAATCAAATAAAAAACATTCCAGTTAGAATTGATTGCTGTTTAAAGATCAAGATCAAAGTTTATCGCCATGTTAAACGTTAAGATGGCGGACAGAATCATACTTGGTTTGTTCTAAGCCGTTTTTGAGTGATTTAAGTTACAAATTTGAAATTGTAGTATGGAACCCAGGGCCCAGTCGATTACGATTACTTTAACAGTAATGTAACTCAAAAAGGCCCTATTCAAATGTCAACAACCTACATATAAATTTTTGAAATCAGGTCAAACATATTTGTAGTTCTGACAAATAATATACAGGTTGTTCCCTTTCATTAAGAAAGTTGCTGTCAAAATTTGTCAAAAGGAATGATATCTGACCAAGGCCAACACAAAAATAGAGGCCACGACCCTGAAAAAATCAGCTGTTCTCCCGGGGCTGAATTTTACATTGGGTCTTATGGGAGGTCAGAGGTTTTTTTATGGTATTTTCAAAATGGCACTACAGATTTCCGCAAAATTTCAGTGAAATATTCTCAGACACCATCCCGATATTACACCAAAGGTTTGTAAGGAAGCAACATGATTAAAAGGTTAAAATCTTCAAGATTTAGCATTCCTTATTTTGAATTCAAATTACCCGCCATGTACCACATGCCAACTATTATATTTGACTTTGTCATCTGTGATTGTCACATTTCCTTCTGCTTTAAATTTAATTTTTGTGTGAGCTAATGAAGCGGCTATGAAAAATTAAGGATTACTATACATTTAAAAAAAATTGTTCTGCCAGAATAAAGTAAAAACAATCTCAAAAATGACTTTATTTTTAAAAAAATCAAATATTTATGAACCGTCATTCCAACTTCAATTTTTTAAAGACAATCAGCTGTGTCGTAACGTGACCATCAAAAAAAAATCAGTCCCGGATGTGACGTCAAGAAAGTGGAGGATCGTGGCCCGTCCGTTTTGATAGCCCTAATCTGACATATTCCAAAAGATAATATGGACACAATTATGCAACAGTATTTTTCTATCACCCACATTAACCCCTAATAACGGCAACGCAAATATACATAAGTTCAACAGTTTCCGAGTTGTCGGATTTTAAGAACAATGTATTTCCATAAGGAATTCGTCGTTTCATTAACAACTCTGTAACAATTATTAATAAGGACGATTTTTTTATGTAATTACATTAATTTCAGAACTTAATAACTCGGAAACGGTTATATTCAGATACAATGTTTAAACAATTTTGCTTAGCATTAAAAGAATATCTGAAATTTAAAAAAAATGCAATTTTGTTGTGCCACTATATTTTATGCACAACCTTATATAAATTAAATGATTACTGCTGATGAGTAGACATTTGAAAACCCTACAACTTTTTTGATATCTTGTATGCATTGCTTTAAAGAGGTCGCAAAATTTGGTTCAAAAACCATTTATTTTTTCGAACCAAATATCTTAGAGCATAAATACATGTTCAAAAAATCGAAAAGTGAAGCACTCATAGCTTGCTTTGGAAACAATGGCAAATTTAAACTCGCAGACGGAAAGTTTAAGTGCGCATGCGTGTGTTTTGTCACGTAGACACACACAGCTGCTGTGTGGATGGACGCGAGATTTGTTGTTTGTTTACAATTTGCGGTGATTTGCGTTTGTCATGTAAAATTTTTGTGGAAAAATGTCCGGGGGAAGTAAGGGAGTGCCATCCCATAGGTAAGTACTTGTAGTTTTCTTTATAATTTGTTATTAAAGTTAAGAGTGGTTTATAGATGCCATTAAACACTCTTCATGGTGTCCAAAATAAATCTGCACAATTAATTTTAGAAAAACTACAATTTTAATCCACAATTTGATAAATTCTCACCCAGTTAATTAGTTTTTAGGAAAAAACAATAGACCCTAAATTTTTGACAATAATTTTTAAATAATGTAGTGACGTAACGGAGTATGTTCCAAAACCACCAAAACTGACGCATGCGCAGTAATCGAAATCCTGTCTACCCGAAAACCCACAGCACAAATCAAAACAACGTTAAAAACACATACTTTTTTAAGTTTAATAGGTCGCTTTTTAACGTTATTTTTAAAACCACGTTAAAATCACACCGAAATAACGTGGTTTTGAAAATAACGTTAAAAAACGACCTATTAAACTTAAAAAGGTGTGTTTTTAACGTTGTTTTGATTTGTGCTATGTGGGAAGGGAACATTAGGAATTAAATGGGGGGTCCTAACTTCAAGCATCGCGTGTGAGAATGCATGGATATGCCCCATATTTATGCTCTTACGTATTTGATTCGAACGGTAATTGATTTGAAAGGTATTTCATTCTAAAAAAGAATTGGTTCAAAAAATTTTTGAAAATCGTTGGTAAGATAATTAGTTCAAAACGGTTGATTCGGAATTGATTTTCTAACCAATTACTTTTCAAATCAATGGTTTTTAATAATTATTATCTTTCGAACTAATGGTTTTTAAACTAATGCTCTTGTACAAAATTCCGCGATCCACTGTAAAATAACATTTAATCAAAATATCAATAAATGCACATTATATTAAACCGAATTTTTTTTTTAGAATATCTATAGTCCAAAGTACACCGGTCTATTTTTTAAGTGATGAGTAACAAGCTAATTTTTGTACATCGCTTCATTTTGCTAAGATGCCTACCTTCTTTCTTTAAAGTCATTCCTAACAGAGTGGCCGGCAAATTTTTTTTCTGTGGCTTAAAAAATGTGTTTGAAAGTAAATAGCAACAGTGTGTAAAAAAGCCGTGAGAAAAAAAACGTTGATTTTAAAAGCTGCTAGAAAAAAACTTTTATTTCATATATGAAAACAAGCTTAATAGGTCATTCATTAACGTTATAAAAAATAACATTGCTAAAAACTGCGTTGTAATAACGCCATTATCAAATTAAAACAGCAATGTTTTTACGTTATTTTCAAGGGATTTTTATCAACGTTAAAATCACATTAGATTCACGCCTTTTCTACACGAATTTTAAAACGCGACTTGCATGGCTTTTCTACCGAATATTTTTGAGATTTTACTAGCAGCAGCGCCACCTATTGTCGGGATTTTTCACTTTGAAGAAATCTATCCGGCAGTGCTTTGGCCTCTAAACTCCAAAAACCTGTAAAGGAACTGATCCCTGATCCTTCACGATCACGACGCATCTATTATTAACCTGATAAAGAGACATTAATATTCTGTGAAAGTGTTTACTGTTAAAAAATCTTGTTTAGCTTTAAAAAAAAACATAATGTATATAGATAGATAAATAGATATTTTGTCTTGCCTTGAGCACCATCTTTAAAATTGTCTTGAAGTGTTGTAGTCTTAAACTAGTGAACTTTTATAACTTCCTTTCGCGTCTCTTTAAGTTAAAAAAATGTTATTAAAAAAACGTGACCAAAAAAGACGCAGAAATTAGTAGGTTTTAGAAGTCTTAAACTAGTGGCGTTTTAGAAGGACTTTTCAAGTGTGAATTTGGTACATGAAAATAACGAGGGTAAAAAACACGTTATATACACAGCCCCAGAAACTTCAGCAAAAAGTACATTTTTATAGCTTGATTTCTCCTTGTTTTTAAGTTATTTTTAACCATGTAGATTTAACAAAATAAATATTACATATGGTATGAAGTTGTTTTCAAGTAAAAAAAACTTTGTTATTCTTGTTCACGTTAATTTAACGTTGATGTGATTTTTGTGCTATGTGGGTTGGTTTAGTCAGTCCGATGCTTGAAATATTTCTGCGCACTGTGTTAGAACTTTTAAGAACATTCGTAGATAAAAAATTGGGTGTTTGGCAAAATAAGGTTATTTACGAAAATTGACAAAAAAGACCGGTATGCTGTGAACTATTAGAAGCATTTTTGTTTTTTAACAATCTTTTTTCTCCAACAAAAAATTTCAAATTTGTTAATTTTAAACACCATAGTTCCTGAGCAAGAATTTTTATAGCTAACATTTAACACCCACAAATTAAATTTTTAAACCAAAATTACTGTATAATTGTTTGTAAAAACCAATTTGCATTATTACAGGTTGTGTCTAAATATAAATGTAAAAACGAAGTGACTCCTTGACTTATTTTAGGACTAAAAGTTACGGTCTGTTGAAATTTATCATGCCCCTAAATATTTTTTGCAGTGCGCCGCCGGTTGATTTAGGGGGACCGCCCCTCAAGACCTTAGAATCACTCACTACAATAATAATTACAAAAGTTCATTTGAAGCTAAACAGTAAAAACTTGCCCCTCCATCAAACCTGTTTTCTAAATACGTCACTGTTGGAAACTGATTTTTTTTTTGTACCAACTATTAAACCTTTATTCCAGAGTTCTCAGTTTTAGTTTTTTGGCAATTTTCACCACAAAATCATGTAGTTTTTCGGTGTAATTTTGAGCCCAAATGTGGAATGAGGCGTAAAAGTTATATATGTATTTTTTGTTTGAAACTCGTAGACAATGATTGTGTAGAAATAAAATTTTGGACTTCCATTGTCTTTATTTATTTTAAAAACACGACGTTTCGGTTAGTAAGTATCTTTAACCGTTATCAAGTGTAAACTAAACAATCTAGTCTCTAGGCTACTACTTATACTACTTGGTGTGCAGTCAGGTGTGACGGTCGGCCCCCGAAGCCCACTCCCCTGAAAATTTTATAAAACCTATAATTTTACAATACTCATAATAAATTATATATTTTTTTTTAAATAAGGAAATAGAAAGGAAATCTTCATGTTTTTCCAAATAATCGCAATTAATGGACGCCACTGAAGGGCTACTTTCTTCTCCTAAACTTATCGACATTGTTGGAAATAGAATTTTGTTCTCCCCAAAAAACTTTAGTTTTGGAGACAATTAAATGAAACTTGACCGAGATATTCAGATTCAGCGTTTTGCTAAAAAGTAATATAAAATACTTCTTGACCGAAAACAAAGGATTTTCTGTTTTTTGCCTTGAGTATCAAGCCAAGGCAAACACAAAAATAGAGGCCACGACCCTGAAAAAATCAGCTGTTCTCCCGGGGCTGAATTTTACATTTTACATGGGAGGTCAGAAGTTTTGTTATGATATTTTCAAAATGGCACTACAGATTTCCGCAAAATTTCAGTGAAATATTCTCAGACACCATCCCGATATTTCACCAAAGGTTTGTAAGGAAGCAACATGATTAAAAGGTTAAAATCTTCAAGAATTGGCATTCCTTATTTTGAATTCAAATTACCCGCCATGTACCACATGCCAACTTTTATTTTTGACATGTATTTGACTTTAAATTTTGTGTGAGCTAATGAAGCGGCTATGAAAAATTAAGGATTACTATACATTTAAAAGAAATTGTTCTGCCAGTATAAAGTAAAAACAATCTCAAAAACGGCTTTATTTTTAAAAAAATCAAATATTCATGAACCGTCATTCCAACTTCAATATTTTAAAGACAATCAGCTGTGTCGTAACGTGGCCATCAAAAAAAAAATCAGCCCCGGATGTGACGTCAACAAAGTGGAGAATCGTGGCCCGTATGTTTTGATAGCCCTGATCAAGCTCGTACTCTTTTTTATCTAAACAAAAAAATTCTAGCCGATTTTTCGAGAAGAATAATTCTTATTTATTTCAGATACAAATGTATCTAGATATGAAATTTTATAATTGCTAAAAAACAATACTAGATTTTTGTTAAAACTGAGCATTTTGGATAATTTTAAAAATTTATATGTAAACTACCCTTTGTTAAATTGTGAAATTTTTAAGACTACATAATTTTTACGTATCTTTTGTATTTAGCTTTGTTTTAACGTGACAGAAAGAAAGAACATGATTTCAATCACCAAAACACGGGAACTGGACTGAAGTTGTTAAATTCCACTGGCGCACCCACAAATATGTCTTGAGGGGGGGAAGGCAAGGCCATATATAGTCGTATTTTATGCTATTTTATCTTTTTATTCGTGAAATATGTGCAAAATATCTAAAAAAATATTAAGCTTGAAGGGGGGACAGGCCCCGAGAAACACCCCCCCTGGGTGCGCTCATGTAAATGCCCTACATGTTCTTTGACAGGTAAAGAACATACAATTTTAGAGAGTTGCTCTATTTTTGCCTGATAGTGTATAGTTTATACAAACTTTTAGTCCGAAAATAAGCTCAATGATCAACTTTTTTTCCTCAGAAATGCCATTTAGCCATTGCCTTTTTGCTTAAGCCGCGTACTCACTACCTAGAGCACCCTGTTAACGACCCGTTAGAGCAACTGATACTGTATCAATACTCGCTAGTGTGGACTCGTTAAGCCGCATACTAATAAGCCCGCGGACTCTGTAAGCTAGCCGATACAGTAATCCATATTTGCTAATGTGGACGTGAGACACACTAGATTAGCAAGCACGTGAACGAGCGTACCTGCTAGCGAATATTGATACAGTATCAGTTACTGTAACGGCTCACTTTCGCGGCTTTACGACGAGCGTTGCCGACGGCAGAGAAAAAGAATCAATTTGTTCGAGGTTCTCATCCGTTTTTGGCGTTACCTTGAAGTTAGCAGATTGTTCCATTTCTCCTGTGAGCTCAGGGTATAGTGAGCCGGTAAAAGCGTCAGTAGAAAATAAACAAGCTAAACAAACCACTGAAAATGTTCACTAGATTTTATTGTTTGACAGATTCCTTAGTTTCTCAACAACTATAAAAAAGTTAAAAAAATATATTTACAAAATGAAAAATAAGAAGAAATCGATGAGTTCTAATTTTTGATACCTACAATGTTTTAATATAAATTACTTATTTATTTACAACAAAAACGACGAAAACATTCAATTAATAGTTTAAATAAGGCACGCGTCCGTCATTTTTGAATTTTTTTTGAGGGTAATATTATAAGTGCTTCTAATTAAATGTTTCCGGAAAATTTTGGAAAAACGAGTTGACAGTTGAGAAATTGCTTGGAAACGTGTTTTAAAAATTTTTTCCAGAAGCACGAATAATTTATTATTTGCTAAGATTATTTCCTGATCGACCAAAATAATAAGTTTGTTTTAATATTGTAATTTTTATTTAATAAATAAAGAAATTAATAAATTATCTTAAAATTGACATGCAGGGAGGGAAATAATGAAAAACCCTCTATTTTTATACAGTTTTTTGCAGTATCGTAATTTGATAAAATTAGCAGGAATATAATAATTTAAATAAAAAATTCTTAAAATTAACAGATATTTACAGGGTGTCCGGAAACTAACAATAAAGAGAAAAACTGTAGATTCGTTTCTTGGATAAAGATATTGAAAAAACTTAGGTAGGTACCTAATTTAAAAGTTGATAAGAACCAAGAAACAGATACTTTTCATAATTTTGTACAATTTTTTGTGGGGTTTTCAAAATATCGAGTAACTACTAAAAATAGTTTTTCTTTGCAATAAATTAAAATTTCGTCGCCATCTTGTAATGACATTTAATTTTAAAAAAATATTTTTGAATAACAAATTTTTTCTAGACCTACTATTTTTAAGAAAAACACTCCTAAATCCCCTTGTAATTATTTTTATCTGTTACACCCTGTGTATTATATGTTATTAGAAAATAAATAAGATAGACGATACTTACGGTTTTGGCTACCGTAATGACGTCATTACAAAAGGGTATAAATTTGACTATAGTGGACTAGGACCTCTCACATTTTGCAAAAAACTGTACCTAGACTTAAACCTCAACGTGCTTGAATAAAATGTCAAAAATGACATGGAATCGTGCCTATAAGTTATTATAACTAAATTATACCAAATAAATCACTAGCTAGCCTTGACGTCAGTCCATGTTTTTGAAAAAATGGTTGCTTTATTAAAATTCACTAAATTCTCATGATCTCCTAACTTAATTGAGTAACGAATTTCCTTAAGAGGCGGGCAAGTTCTTAAATGTATCTGAAATTTGATTATTGCCGATCGGTCAATGGAACATATGATTATAACCATATACGTAATATTCCAATACTGCCTGTTACCTATTTACACAATTGTTGGCGTTTCATGCAAACATTCAGAAATAAAGGTACGAAAAATGCACAGATACCAAATTTACATAGAGTTTTTGTCAACTATACGCCGATGATTTGACGCAACGAATACAAGAACAAAATAATATGCATGCGTAAAAGTATAACCAGGGCTATCAAAATGGACGGGCCACGATCCTCCACTTTGTTGACGTCACATCCGGGGCTGATTTTCTTTTGATGGTCACGTTACGACACAGCTGATTGTCTTTAAAATATTGAAGTTGGAATGACGGTTCATGAATATTTAATTTTTTTTTAAATAAAGCCGTTTTTGAGATTGTTTTTACTTTATTCTGGCAGAACAACTTTTTTAAAATGAATGGTAATCCCTAATTTTTCATAGCCGCTTCATTAGCTCACACAAAAATTAAGTTTAAAGCAGAAGCGAATGTGACAATCACAGATGACAAAGTCAAATACATGTCAAATATAACAGTTGGCATGTGGTACATGGCGGGTAATTTGAATTTAAAATAAGGAATGCTAAATCTTGAAGATTTTAACCTTTTAATCATGTTGCTTCCTTACAAACCTTTGGTGGAATATCGGAATGGTGTCTGAGAATATTTCACTGAAATTTTGCGGAAATCTGTAGTGCCATTTTGAAAATATCATAAAAAACGTCTGACCTCCCATAAGACTCAATGTAAAATTCAGCACCGGGAGAACAGCTGATTTTTTCAGGGTCGTGGCCTCTATTTTTGTGTTGGCCTTGGTATAACCAATCAGGACATTTTATCTTAAGGACCGCAAAAAGGATGAACCAAGGCCAACACAAAAATAGAGGCCACGACCCTGAAAAAATCAGCTGTTCTCCCGGGGCTGAATTTTACATTGGGTCTTATGGGAGGTCAGATGTTTTTTATGATATTTTCAAAATGGCACTACAGATTTCCGCAAAATTTCAGTGAAATATTCTCAGACACCATCCCGATATTCCACCAAAGGTTTTTAAGGAAGCAACATGATTAAAATGTTAAAATCTTCAAGATTTAGCATTCCTTATTTTGAATTCAAATTACCCGCCATGTACCAAATGCCAACTGTTATATTTGACATGTATTTGACTTTGTCATATGTGATTGTCACATTCGCTTCTGCTTTAAACTTAATTTTTGTGTGAGCTAATGAAGCGGCTATGAAAAATTAGGGCTTACTATACATTTTAAAAAAATTGTTCTGCCAGAATAAAGTAAAAACAATCTCAAAAACGGCTTTATTTAAAAAAAAATCAAATATCCATGAACCGTCATTCCAACTTCAATATTTTAAAGACAATCAGCTGTGTCGTAACGTAACCATCAAAAAAAAATCAGCCCCGGATGTGACGTCAACAAAGTGGAGGATCGTGGCCCGTCCATTTTGATAGCCCTGGATGAACTTATACCCATTGATATTGCTATTTCAAATATGTTTGCATTCTGCATCGTAAGGTACCGTAGGTATTGCAATAATACGTGCTATATGGAAATAATATGCATATGTCTTTGAAAGCAACCAATCAGGACTTTTTTGCTTAAAGACCCCAAGGCTCTCATGTTTGCAACATGAATGGGCAGTTACCGTGGGTATTGGAATATTATGTATATGATTATAACAGCTATCAGCGATGAGCTCAACAAAAATTTGAAGCACCCGATTTACTAGAGAAGAATATGACCCTCAGAACGAAATTGACACAACTCAAAAAAATTAAATTTTAGGTAAACAAAAGAAAACTCAAATAATTTCGGTATATATGGTGGAACTGATGGTTATTTTAAGTTCTTATTATATAAATTTCTTGATTCAAACATCAAATTTATGTAAGCATTATAACTAGGTAGGATAAGTGATAGAGGGTGTCTAATTTTGTCACTAAAAGTAAAAATATCTAAATGTTGATATGTGTCATTTTCGGTCTGAGGTGCGATATTTGTTCCGGAAAACGAAAAAGTGTATATATAAATTCCACTATAATATAACCACCATCATTCTCGCCGGCTAACATTTGGGTTTATAGATAAAGGTTTATATTGGGGTTGACCACGTAGGTACTAAATATATCTGTAGAAGTAATACCCGCAAAAAAATTACCAATGCATGCGTCCGCCATACTTAGGTCCGGACGCATGTCTGAGCATAATTAATTTCAACAAATAAGGCTAGATTTAAGCAGTGTTGCCAGGTCTAGGGATTTATCCCGAATCTAGGGATTTTCGATGTACGGCAGGGATAAAGGGATTTTGTTGCAAAATCTAGGGAAAATTTACCAATTTTTTTTCTAATTAAATATCAAATATATTTTTTATTATTTCATTAATGAATTTTGAGAAATAAAATTAAGACAATATTAATGTTTAAGATTTTTGGACAAGAATAAAATATGCTGATGAATCTTTTATGTTGTCCACACGCTGTAATTTTATATTTGATATCGTGAGTTAGCCACTTTCAAGTGCCACCTTTGAAAGAGTTTTTTCAACCATTAACTTAAACAAAACCAAAATAAGCAACAAGCTTTCAATAGAAACTTTGTCTAACCAAGGCCAACACAAAAATAGAGGCCACGACCCTGAAAAAATCAGCTGTTCTCCGGGGGCTGAATTTTACATTGGGTCTTATGGGAGGTCCGACGTTTTTTTATGGTATTTTCAAAATGGCACTACAGATTTCCGCGAAATTTCAGTGAAATAATCTCAGACACCGTCCCGATATTCCACCAAAGTTTTGTAAGGAAGCAACATGATTAAAAGGTTAAAATCTTCAAGATTTAGCATTCTTTATTTTGAATTCAAATTACCCGCCATGTACCACATGCCAACTGTTATATTTGACATGTATTTGACTTTGTCATCTGTGATTGTCACATTCGCTTCTGCTTTAAACTTAATTTTTGTGTGAGCTAATGAAGCGGCTCTGGAAAATTAAGGATTACTATAGATTTCAAAAAAATTGTTCTAAAAGAATATAGTAAAAACAATCTCAAAACCGGCTTTATTTAAAAAAAACTCGAATATTCATGAACCGTCATTCTAACTTCAATATTTTAATGACAATCAGCTGTGTCGTAACGTGGCCATCAAAAAAAAAATCAGCCCCGGATGTGACGTCAACAAAGTGGAGGATCGTGGCCCGTCCGTTTTGATAGCCCTGGTCTAACATCCTACATACCAAAACACTGATAAAAAATGAAGATTGTTTTAGCTTTAATATTAATCAAGTCTTGATTAGCAAATTAAGCATAAAATGTATACCCAAAAAAACATAACTACCCATAATAATTTAGCTACCAAAAAATGTCAAAAATGTATTTTTAAATTAATGTATTTTGCATTTTTATTTTATTTGCAGAATGCAGGATGCAATGCTTGGCACTTGCGGTATACAAATAACGTAGGTATAGGGCTTTTTGAAATTAAAACTAGGGACGGTGCAAAATTTGACCTGGCAATACTGCACTGAAAGTCTATACTTTTACACAGGTTGCCTACAGAATCTGACAAGTCATGCGAATGCGAACTTAACTGGACTACTGAACCTGCGTCATCAAATGGTTTAAGGCAACCCAGTGACGTACCTATAATTTAGATCTGAGTACAGGTGGCCAGTCAGGTTCAATGACCTTTCAAATTCTGTAGGTAACTTTTTTGGACTTTACATTTATACTAGTTTTTAGGGTTCAATTCGATTAATTATTTACTGTGGCCTAGACTAAGGCGCACACAAAATTATACCCTCTGTTATAAATGTGACGGTACTTACCGTTCAAAAAGCATATGCGTCTTTTTCAGAGAAAAACTACGAAAAATACGCAAAAGCTATTGATATTAGTTGGCAGTGTAGTAATTTAACTTGTGAACGCACCCAGCATTGAACCTTTTGTTAACTTTTAAAAGCACCTTGGCTTTTACATATTTTGACAGTTGTTAATGCTGTTAAAAAAAATAATTTTTGTATGGATAAAAACGTTTATCGGAATAAAATTCTGGGATTGAACTCTACGTTAGATAAGTTTGGATTCTAAACTACTCGGCTTATTAAGAAAAGCGTACAAAAGAACGAAAAACGGAAAAAGTTTGAAAATAGCAAAGACGACACTTGTCATATTTATTACCTCTACAGATATATATTTAACTGTCGACGTGGGGCTGATGCATTTTAAGGGGACTCGGACGCGCCGGGGCAAAATAAAAACCAAATAAAAATGTTTTGGTCTTATTTTAGTCAAAAACACCTTTCAAACTACATAAATTAAAGCACTTTTCGCAATATTTTCGCCACAAGACCATTGCTAAAAGAAATTTTAACGGGGCAGGCTTTAAACAGTGTTTAATTTAAGGGAATAAAAAAGGTTTTTGAATTGTAATTTTAACAAAGCAAACCATTATTTCAAAAACAACAAAAAAATTACTTTATATTTACACCTATTTGTATTTTTTTACGTAAATCAGTTTTAAACACCATTGTTAATAACGCTGACAGATCCATTCAATTTTTACAAAAATACCCGTTCTATTGTTTTTTTTCCATTTAATTTAGCTACTATTTCATATTTTATGAACTAAAGGTGAGGTTGATTTTAAATAATTTACTATTTAGTTTTTCGTACACACTTTGTAAAAAAAAGTTTTGACTCGGATTCAGCACAGTTCAATTTTTCTTTTGGATCCATTTGTCCAACTGTAAATTGCTGAAATAAAAAGCCATTTTAAGAGACAATGTGCTACTTTATAAAACTGTTCGGGGTTTAAATAGAGGACCTAGATATATTTGAATTATCACGGTGGATAGAATACACCGGTGTTCGGATCTTATATATATATATATATATATATATATATATATGTCGAATTTTTCACGTCACTGGTGGTCCAGCTGATTTTTGTAAACAAAAATTAGATATGAACAACGGAACTACTAATCTTTTTGGAATTTTTTGAAAACTAAGGCAATTTTCCCACTGTTTTCTGGTACATACATCCTTCTAAAATATAATTTTCTAGACTTATTGTCGTTATTTTTTTTTAGCCCGCTTTATTTTGTATTAAACAATACTTAAACTACAAGTCAAACTGAATGTGATCGTTTAGTATCAAAGGTGAACCGAGGACTTGGAAAGTAAACATTTATTGTATGTATGTAGTCAGCGGATTATTTTTGAAACGAACATATTATTTTCTTCGAATTTTACCTTTTGTGTAAAGAGAAATGAAGCGAGCTAAAACAAATAACGACTGGTATGTCTGAAAAATATTATTTTATAAGAATATACTAAAAAATAGTGCGAAAATTACCTTAGTTTTTAAAAAAATCAAAAAATATTAGTTGTTCATATCATATCTAACTTTTGTTTACAAAAATCAGCTGGACCACCAGTGTCGTGAAAATTCGACATATATTTATAAGATCCAAACACCGGTCTAGTCTATCCACCGTGAACTTATATATTGCTCTCTTTTTCCAGCATAATCCAGATTTACAGGTAAAAGCGATTTTTTGGTTTCTCAATCATTTGAAATATTTGAAAAGAAAAAAATTACTGAAGAAATATTTTAAAGTTAACGTGTAGTTTATGAAATCACTTTTTTGCTCTCAATAATATGGAAAGTGTTCGCCATTTTTATTATGCATTTCTCGAAACAATGGTTGGAGACACATTTTAGATAATTTAATTCTCTACAATTTTTGTTTTATCAAATTATTTTTTAATACAATATATTATAAGCTAATAATAAGCAAAAAGTATATAAAATAGGGCGCAGGTTTACTAACTTTTAAATTAAAAAAAAAAATAACTAGAAAAACTAGCATGTTTAAAAGACAAAGTAGTTTTGAGGATTTGAATCTCACCAATTTTTTTAGTAGCAAGTTTTTTGTACAACGTATATGACGGTCAGGAACGCCTTTTTGTTTTATTAATTATTAAAAAAAAAACAACTTAAGTGGACAAAAAAGTTGTAGTCTACTACTATAGGTCGGTTTAGAACGTTTTTCTACGTGGTCCGACGCCTATTCTCCACCTCCTTCGATCCTGACAATCATCTTCTGTCAGGTTTTTTTGACTCATTGATCTTTGGATTGACTGTTGCCATTTCAGTTTAGGACTCTTTCGTCGTTCATACGTTGTATATGGCCGTACCATATCAGTTGTCTTTTAGTGATGTCATCCGTTATGCTTCCCTCGATTCCCATTCTTTCTTTTATGATCTCTATTCTAGATATTCTCCTTGATCTTATTGCATCCATTTCGACACTTTCCATTTTTGCTTTGTATTTTTCTGTTACGCGACAAGTCTTTATTACATACAACAGCGTGCTTTTTACCATCGTTTCATATATGTTAAATTTAACATTCTTCCAATAACCTTTTTTACTTTACCTATTCTTTTTTTCAGTTCTTTACAGTCTGTTCCTGTCTTATCAAATGTGACACCCAATTATACATACTTATTGCAAGGAGATATTGTTCGTCTGTTGTCTAGTTCTAACTCACTTGATTCGTTTCCAATACATAAGTACTGTGTCTTGTCCACGGTCACTGTTAACCCCCACTTTTGGTATTCTTCCGTTAACTTTCTCTTCATATACTTCATGTCTTCTTTATCATTAGCTACAATTACTTGGTCGTCAGCAAACTGAAGTGTGTATATGGTAAATTGGTCAATAAGGTGTATTCCCATGCCGTGTACTTTACGTTTCCAGTTTTTTAGAGCTACTGCGATATATATTTTAAAAAGTTGTAGTCGTGGCTGCTTAATTCGAATAAAAATACAAAAAACTTAAAAAAAGTTGGTTTGGTTCTTCTGGGACGTTACTGGACTTAATAATGTTTAGCAGCGCTATTAAATTTAAATAAAATGGACTAACGAGAATTAAGATATTTAAGAAAAACTGTTTTTAAAAACTGTGCATTTCCGGGCCTACATAGGAACGTTTCTTCTTAAAATTACCTTTAAAGTTTAGCCACCTACCAGTGGCGTATATACTAAGGAGGTCCCCCCCCCCCCCCCCCCCCGAAGCTAAGATTTTGTAAGATATTTTCCACATATTTCATGAATACAAGCATAAAATACGGCCTCATGAGGTCTCACCCCCCCCCCCCCTTCGAAAGTTTTTTCTATATACGCCACTGCCACATACTGTAACAACCCTATATATCATAGGCAATATCCCTCTAACAGCTAAATAGTTTGATCATGGTGATATGTTTAGCGAGTTCCGGTCCGTGATCTATACGTCGTACAAAAAATTGTTGAAAATGATGCTATAACTTTGTGTTTCCAGTGTCATGTGCCGGTAATTAGCTCACACATATACTATACTATAGTAGTGTGAGCTATGGTGATCCTAATTTTTTCGAGAAAAAAAAAGTTGCTCCGATTTCAAAAAAATTTATATATCTTTGCGTTTCAGATGATTTTGAAACTTTTTTGTTGCGCCGTCTGTCTGTCTGTATGTCTGTCTGTCTGTCTGTGTGTCTGTATGTCTGTCTGTAACGACCAACGCGCATAACTCAAAAACCGCTTGCCCGATTTTAATGAAATTTGGTACCCAGGCTGGGTTTTGGGTCGAGATGGTCCCATTTAAAAATGAACAAAATCCACCGAACACAAGCCAAATAAAAGGGTTACCCCCACCCTTTTCAAAAATTAGAGTTTATGAAAAAATATGGCGTGTGTGATATCAAACGAAAGGTAATTGAGTCTGGAGTTAAACAAAATACATTTTAGTTTATTTTAAAAAAAAGGGGAGGGGTAAATTTCAAAAATTAGTGTTTAAGTGGAAATATGGCGTGTGTGATATCAAACGAAAGGTAATTGAGTCTGGAGTTAAACAAAATACATTTTAGTTTAAAAAAAAAGGGTGGGGGTAAATTTGAAAAATTAGAGTTTAAGTCAAAACATGGCTTGTGTGGTATCAAACGAAAGGTAATTGAGTCTGGAGTTCAATAAAACATACTTCAGTTTTTAGTTATATTAGCTTTCACGTAGATACACTATAACTATAGTACCCAGTGTGAGCTTAGGTGCCCATAGATTGGCAGAGTTTTTTTTTAATGCTTCAAAAGTTAAATAAACTGTCTTACTTTTCTTATTTCTTACTCTTTTTGCTTATAATTAGCAATAAATATTTTTTTTTAAATATTGATTTCGCAAAAATTCTAGAGAATGAAATTCTCTACAAATTTTGTTGTCACTAGTTTATTCGAAAAATGCATATTAAAGGTAAAAATCGGCAAAATGTAAATCCAAGATGGTGGACTCTTTTCATGTCAAATTTGCGGGACAAGAAAGTGTGTTGATAATCTACTCCTCAGGGGCTACTTAACTACATCAAAACATTTCTTCTTCATTAAAATTAATCTAAAATGATTGGACTATATGGTATTTCGAGTACGTCTTAAATATATCTGTACTGAAAAAGTGCCTCTAAAAATAACTACAACAAGCGTGCCGGCATGTTGAATTTCAAATGTATGGCTTGGATAAATTCAGGACACAGGCAGGCACGGTGGATAGAATAGACCGGTGTTCGGATCTATATATCTAATATATATATATATATATATATATATATATATGTCGAATTTTTCACGTCACTGGTGGTCCAGCTGATTTTTGTAAACAAAAGTTAGATCTGTTATGAACAACGGAACAACTAATATTTTCTGAATTTTTTGAAAACTAATTTTTGTATTTTCTAGACGTTATGTCGTTATTTTTTTTTAGCCCGCTTTATTTTTTATTACACAAAACTTAAACTACAAGTCAAACTGAATGTGATCGTTTAGTATCAAAGGTGAACCGAGGACTATTGGGTAGTAAACAAAGAGGTATGTCAGCGGATAATTTTTGAAGCTGAAACGAACACATTAATTTCTTCGAATTTTAGTTTTTGTTGTAAAGAGAAATGACGCGGGCTAAAAAAAATAACGACTGGTATGTCTGAAAAATATTATTTTATAAGAATATACTAAAAAATAGTACGAAAATTGCCTCAGTTTTCAAAAAAATCAAAAAATATTAGTTGTTCATATCATATCTAACTTTCGTTTCTAAAAATCAGCTGGACCACCAGTGACGTGAAAATTCGACATATATTTATAAGATCCGAACACCGGTGTATTCTATCCACCGTGACAGGCAGGTGCTGCTCTCAGCGCCATCTCTTTTCTAAACTTAAAAACAATCATTAGCAGTTACCTTAGGATAAATTGGTTTTAATTTGTTTAAAAAAACGCCAAGTAAGCGGCTACGTCAACACAAGATAATGACTTTGTCTTCCAAAAGTTCCAAAATACAAAGAATTTTCTTAAATTTAAATCAAAAATAAAAATGAACCCCAATTTTGACAACGTCAAATCACGAAATTGATAAATTGTCAGCATCCATTGTTCATATCATATGGATGATTCTACAAAAATGGTGCTGTGGAGCGGGAATGCATATTTTTCAAACACAGACTGCAAATGAAGCATAGTTTTAGTAATAAGATTTAAAACGAAATATTTTCTTTATGGAGCATTTGAGTTTAATGTATAAAAATAATTGCAAGTTTATAATTTTTTTTATTACAAAGCAAATACCTCATTCCTCTGGTGTAGTCCCAAACCAAATATTAAAAACTCAAATTGAAAAAAATATCCTAATAAATAATATTTAACCAAGTCTTAACTATTTATCAAAAAATTGATAAAACTTAAGTTTTCAGTCATATTTTTGAAAATCCGAATTTACATCTTCTCCAGAAAATTTTACAATTTGAAACGTGCTCCATTTTTAATAACACAATATTTGTGAATACAACCGGTTAATTTCTAGAGAAAGAGTCAGCCCTGGATATCTAATTTACTTGTGAGGGTGACAAGTTGTGTCAGATAATGTCAACTTTAGTTTGGTTTAAGTTAGAGATCTTTTTATTTTCGGCAGAAAATTAGTTTTTTTCGGAGAAATCAAAAAGGAACGCTTCAATTATCATTCCTCTGGTAAGTATAGGAACTTTGTTTATATAAAACTTAAGTTAAGTAGTCTAAATAGATCTTGATTTAAATTGGAAAACCATTAAAAAACTCATTCCTCTGGTACTCATCCCTCTGGAACTTTTATGCAATAATTCCTAAAATTCTGGAAAATAAATGTTTCTTAGCTTACAGCTAATTAGTTACATAAATTTAAAAAAACAAAATTATTTACTGTGCTGTACTGTTATTTAAAGGCAATGACCAAAAATGATATCCATATAGCCCACTTTTGGTAGAATCATCCATATCTATATTTTGTTTACAAAAATCAGCTGGACCACTAGTGACGTGAAAAATTCGACATATATTTATAAGGTCCGAACACCGGTCTATTCTATCCACCGTGATTTTCCATTAATGGTTTTAATACGCTTTAGCAGTACAGATATATTTAAGACGTACGTGGTCCCTACCCACTGTCTCGACTTCAAGTAAAAAATGGCCAAAAACCATCCATCCACAACATTTAACTATGATCTGTGATTTACCTTTATGTGAAAAAGTTTTCTCCTAAACACCGCACTAAGTTAGTTTTCATTATGAATGTGAACGAGGTTCGACCGGGAGAAGGTAGGAGGATGTCTGCGTCACCATGTTATCCCCGCAGGAATTGTAGCCATTGTGGAACATGTCTGGAATCTGTCAAAAGTGAAACATTAGTTTTACGGACCCACATGAAATGAAGATATTGAAAATAAGTGCCAAGAATTATTAGGTATGACAAAAAATTGGTTACAAAAAAACCAACTACTTTTAAATGTAAATAAAACCAGCATAATAACTTTTAATAACTTAAACGTAGATATTAGCGAATCAATACAGTTTCAAAATCAAAACATACAAGTCTCACAGACGGTGGAGCTCCTGGGAGTCACAGTCGACTCTCTACTGAACTACCATGAACACATTAAGGTACTCTGTGGCAAACTAAGCAAAGCTACCTATGCAATCCGTGTGATTTCCAAACATATCAATGACAAAAAAATATTAATGTCTATTTATTACGGATTGTTTTACTCACGGTTAAAATATGGTATACTGCTTTGGGGCAGCAGTAGTCGAATTGAGAGCGTATTTGTGCAGCAAAAGAGGGTCTTGCGGATAATGTGGTCTCGAAAACAACGAGAGAGTTGCAGAGGGCTTTTTAAACCAAATAACCTACTTACAGTAAGTACAGTAGTAATCTATCAATGTGTAATTTACCTACGCAAAAACACCGAAAAGTTTGAACACTTAAAACCTAACCATAATTATCCTACTAAACATCAAAAGAACAATTATAACCTTCCAAAGCACAGGCTAGCCGTAACAGAAAAAGCTCCTTTCTATACCTGTTTAAAATTTTATAACTCTTTGCCAGACAAAATTAAAGATATAGATAGTATAAAACGGTTTAAAAAAGCTTGTTTTGCCCATATTTGTAAAATTGAACCGTACACAATAAAAGATTTCTTTAATTTTAGATAAACTTTTAAACAAAAATCCTAACTTTTGTATATTTTTTATGATTTTGTGAATCTTTTGTGCTTAAATATTTGTGAAACTAGTGTCATTTACTAATTTTGTGTTATTTATCTACTTTGTGTACATTGTGATACATTTGATTTTACTTTATTTTATTTTTATTTATTTTATTTTATGTTGGTGACTAATGTTAATATTTTTAAGTTGCTTCCTAAATGAATTTGACGACTCAGGTATATATACACATATATATAAATACTTTGTAATAAAAATATACTACTACTACTACTACTACTACATGTTCACGGACACTTCTTTTGAGGAAAACAATGACTGTTACATTTTTGACAGAAGGTGTATTGTTTGACATAAGTTATTTAAAATAAAAAAGTTAAATACTGACCTGGACATTTCTTTTCCAAATAAAAATTGCTCATTATGCCAAAATATTATAACTTTTAAACATTTTTTTTAAATAAAATATATACATTTTTTGTATTTTATTAAGGAATATCAAAAACTAAATAAAATGACCACATTTTTACATTTTTTTACTCAAAAAATTATTTTATGGAATTTTTCAACCATTTTTTATTATGTTAAATGAATATTTATTGAAATTTTTTTAACAATATTTTAATATCCCTTAGTTGGGAATATCTTTAGGGCGAATACTCGCGCCCGTTAATTAATAAAATGCCGATATGAACGCTGCGTGCAACGATTATAAACACACAGGATTGCCTATTAACTCGAATCTTTTAGCGGTAGGCGGTGCCTTGCTTACGTCACTAATGGACCTCTGCTCAGCGCGCTTCATTTAATACACATTGCAATCGTGAGTTTTTCCCGCTTTTTTCTTGCTTATTTGCAAACAAATTTTTTATTCGTGTTAGTAAATATAATTAATAATTTCATTCATTCAAAACAAATGATTTGATAAATCAAGAGTTTGCTCTGAGAGCTGAATTTTCCTACCATACGATATGTTGGAGTTTCTTTTTTAAATAGTTGAAAGTTTTAGAATAGAAGTAGGATTTTTTCTAAAAGTTTAATCGATTTAAATCATTAGATGTACAATGTATTGTTTTTGTTGCAGATATAATAAAATACACTTATATTATGTAGTAACAAAAAGGTATTTATTTGATATTTCAGATCTAAAATTGCAATATTTATTATATTATTATGTCAAAAACCAGTCAGTTTTTTGGGAAAACAGCCAAATAAGATGTGTTTTTCAACTTCTTATGCTTTAAATCAATAGATTTTTATAAGTTTTTTTTCAAATGATTTACATTGTTTGTGTTATGAGTTGTTTTTATCCCACCCATCGCCCGTTTTCACTCCTTCTCCTGTAACATGTTGCTGAAAACTTCTATAAAGAGACTAAAAAAACTTAAGAAAAAAACTCAAACTAAACTTGGAGAAACTGTCTACAAAATAAACTTTCCAATAATCAGTTTAATAAAAGAAGTACGTTTGCGGCATAATTACCAATTTTCTTCAACGTGATTAATTTAATGAGCAAGGAGTTTCCAAAAATCCAAAAAAAAATTAAAAGTTTATATAAATATAATAATATAAAAGTATATATATTTATATTTCTACACTGAAAGAGGGAACACAAAGCTTTTATTTTAACAATAAATTAATGTGCTTTCTTTATATCAATTTACTTAATTCGCATTTCTAAAGGTTCATCATAACAAAAACATTTCATGTAAAAAAAGCCAATTACGCGAAAGTGGTATTCCGTAAAAAGAATTGAGATAAAAGTAAAGCCAAGTTCTACAATACAAATCTCAAAATGAATGGTTCTTACTAGTTTGAAAATGTTTTTTTAAACTTTGCTATTCCAGCCAAACTTCTTTACGTTAAATTTCCTAAGAGTCATTTGCAGCCGTAATAGCCAAGTTTAGAAAACATTTCCAAACTAGTAAGAACCATCTACGACTGTGCAAAGTTTGAGATTCGTAGCTCATTCCAAAGTAGAGGTTTAGATAGGTCAAATATCGGCTGAAATGTTTCAAGAAAAGATGGTACGGCGCGTGAACTTGGCGAGGCACTGCCGTGTCCTCAGATTTACCTTCTAAATAGTCAACCACACCGTCAAATTAATGAAAAAACGAAAAAAAACGGAGGTAAAAACGTCAAAAACACATTAAAATCACACGAACTCTCAATACAAATAATGCAACTGGTCCGCTGGTGACGTAAGCATACACTGTTCTCTCGCTTGAGCGACGCTAACAATCCTGTGTGTTTATAATCGTTGCCCTGCGTGTACTAAAAGGAAGAGAGGGATCCAACATGGCTGCTAGCATCAATTGTCATAATTTGAATTTTCGCGGGTTACTACAAATATTAATATTAGCTCACACATATACTATACTATAGTAGTGTGAGCTATGGTGATCCTAATTTTTTCGAGAAAAAAAAAGTTGCTCCGATTTCAAAAATTTTAATATATCTTTGCGTTTCAGATGATTTTGAAACTTTTTTGTTGCGCCGTCTGTCTGTCTGTATGTCTGTCTGTCTGTAACGACCAACGCGCATAACTCAAAAACCGCTTGGCCGATTTTAATGAAATTTGGTAGCTAGGCTGGGTCTTGGGTCGAGATAGTCCCATTTGAAAATGAACAAAATCCACCGAACACAAACCAAATAAAAGGGTGGGGGTAGATTTCAAAAATTAGAGTTTATGTGAAAATATGGCGTGTGTGATATCAAACGAAAGGTAATTGAGTCTGCAGTTAAACAAAATACATTATAATTTATTTTAAAAAAAGGGTGGGGGTATATTTTAAAAATTAGAGTTTAAATGAAAATATGGCGTGTGTGATATCAAACGAAAGGTAATTGAGTCCGGAGTTTAACAAAATACATTTTAGTTTTTGTTTTTTTTAAGGGTGGGGGTAGATTTCAAAAATTTGAGTTTAAGTCAAAACATGGCTTGTGTGGTATGAAACAAAAGGTAATTTAATCTGGAGTTGAATAAAATGTATTTCAGTTTTTAGTTATATTAGCTCACACGTACAAAATAACTATAGTACCTAGTGTGAGCTTAGGGGCCCATATATTGGCAGAGTATTTTAAATTAGATTAATAATAATAATAAAAACTAGCCATTGCTTTGCGGGACAGGAAGGTAAGAATACTCATTTTTTTTTTAACTTACCTGCACTAAGGTATCAGCCAACGCGTGTTCATCCAAAAGAGAGTCCAGAAGGCCAGGTGTAGCCAAACTGAGCTTCTCCAACGACTTTACGTCATCATTGACAGCGGCAAGAGCTTTTTCCAATTCTTCGGCTTCTTCTCGGGTGGGTTCGCAATTTCGGTTTACTGAAAAATGTGAGAAATATCAAACGTGAAATTTTGTACCCGCTAATTTAAAAATCAAACAAGTTTCGTGGCTAATCGGGTAAAAAGGAGTTTTTGTTTTTCTCTTATTTTTCCGTGGGTAGCTTGAAAGCTTAACCTCACGGGGGTCCAAGATCTAATGGACACCTAATAAGTGTTGACAGTTAACTGTTTCGTCCTTATGGGACTCCTCAGAACACTGCTTGGTCAATGTGACACTCTTGCAAAGTTTATTAGACGGTTTTGTCTCTAATCCTATGTAAATAGTAAGAAAACTCTCGCAAGAAGCGCTAGCTACCGAGATACGAGAGAAACAAGAACAGCAGGCGAAAATAAACTGCTATACATATCGATCAATGAAAAGATCGATTACAAATAAAAATATTTTTTTTTATCCGCCATCATACACGTGAACGTCAATACAGAATACAGAAAATTCATAACTTTTTCCATATTATCTTTTGAACTATGTCATTATGTCAAATTGTGATATTGAACAATCTGGTTTGACGGATCATGCTTAGTCAAATAATCACACAACTCAATGGTCTGAAGCTCAGAGTAATAACATATAAAGAGAAGTAGTAACCCCGGTTTCGGCGGTCATTCATTCATTTGTTGGTAAACAATGTAGCTTTTCCGCTGTTGCCGGCTCCTCTGCCTCTGTAAAATTTTATAAATAATAAGTAAGGTTCAACTTCTTACCTTACCAAATTTTTAGTGCTTTGAGTTGGTTAGGCTATTTAAACCGTGCGATAATTTGTCATGCGCTTATTAGCCCGCGTCGCGTCGTTTTATGCTGTGTATTTCTTATTACAATCTGCGATAAAAACTCATTTAGACAACATAATTTATGAACGGCCCCTTTTCCCACAATTTTTTCAGGACGTGGCAACAGGTGTATGACATCATATTACGGATTTCCTGTTAGCAGCCGTTTTGAGCTACTTGGACTATATCCCCGGGCTACTATTTTCCGAACACCGCATATTGATGCGACGTTCCATTAAAAAGTTAGCATTTTTTAAACTTTTTAACTGTCAAAAAACTGTCATTAGCATTCACGAATTTTGACTAAAATCTAATCAGCTCGTTGCAGTATCGAGTACTATTTAGCGGTTTAGGAGCTATCGCGTTACGGACAGATATACATACACACACAACACAGACAGACATCACGACGTTATTGCTAGGGTAGGTCAAAATACACCCAAATAACACATTTTCGGTGTTATCTCAAAAAAATTTTTTTGTCGAAAACAATACCTTCTCTAGCCGTTGCTGTGCGGGTTAGGAAGGTAAAAAAGGGGCGGGCCGACTGCACAAGTAGTATAAGTAGTAGCCTTTAGACTGGATTGTTTAGTTTACACTTGAAAACGGTTAGATATACTTACTTACTGAAACGTCCTGTTTAAAATAAACCAACACAAGAACATTTCATGTAAAAACAGCCAAGTACGCGAAAATGGCATTCCGTAAAAAGAATTGAGATAAAAGTAAGGCCATGTTCTCCAATACAAATTTCATAATGAAAGATTTTTACTAGTTGGAAATGTTTTTCTAAACTTTGCTATTACAGCCAATTTTCTTTATGTTCAATTAAGCACTGTGCCTGAGTCATTTACAGCCGTAATAGCCAAGTTTAGAAAAACATTTCCAAGCTAGTTTCTTACTTTCATTTTGAAATTTGTATTGGAGAACTTGACTTTACTTTTATCTCAATTCTTGTTACGGAATGCCGCGTACTTGGTTATTTTTACATGAAATGTTTTTGTTATGTTATTTCACTTCTTTTTTAAAGGACCTGGATAATATTTAATTTTTAAAATAGTAAAATATGCGGAATATTGTTCAAAACTTTTGCAATGCCTTACTTAAAATTTTGAGGTCTTTTAATTTTTTCCCATGGTTTTATCATAGCTGCCATCAGCCTTCCAAAGCTCAGCTCTCTAGCGTTTCTGAAAGTGGACAATGTTACTTTTGCATAACTTTACATGTATAGGGGAGGGAAGTAAATTAAAATTTTCGTGTTTTTAAATTTTTTCCTATAGTTTTATCATAGTTTCTATCAGCCTTCCAAAGCTCAGCTCTCTAGCGTTTCTGGAAGTGGGCAATGTTACTTTTATATAAATTTACATTTATAGGAGAGGGAAGTAAATTAAAATATTGGTGTTTTAAAATTTTTTCCTATAGTTTTATCATAGTGTCTTTCAGTCTTAAAAAGCTCAGCTCTCTAGCGTTTCTGGAAGTGGGCAGTGTTACTTTTACATAACTTTACATTTATATGGCAGGGAAGTAAATTAGAATTTTGGGGTGTAATAATTTTTCCCTATAGTTTTATTATAGTTCCTATCAGGCTGCCAAAGCTCAGCTCTCTAGCATTGCTAGAAGTGGGTAATGTTACTTTTAAATAATTTTACATATATAGGGGAGGGGAGTAAATTAGAATTTTGGGGCTTTTTGATTTTTTCCAGGGGTTTGGTCATAATTTCTATCAGTCCGCCAAATTTCAGCTTTATAGTCTGGAAGTACAGTAGAATTTTGGTGATCTATACATGAGTGAGTGAGTGGCAATTTCGACGTTTTTTGAAATTTCGTAACTACTTTACTACTCTATAGAAGTCCACGAAACTTGGAGGGGTTGTTAACTCTATGAAGTTCTACGACTGTGCAAAGTATGAAATTCGTAGCTCTTTCTGAAGTAGAGGTTTAGGTAGGTCAAATATGGGCTGAAATGTTTTAAGAAAAGATGGTACGGCAGCGCGAACTTTGCGAGGCACTGCCGTGCCCTCAGATAAAGACAATGGAAGTCCAAAGTTTTATTTCTACTCAAACATTGTCTACGAGTTTTAAACAATAGATTATTTTTTCACTTATATAATGGCAACAAGTTTAATTAGGTGGGTCCTCAAGTCGTGAACGGTTAGCCCAGATATTCCTAAGCTCTAAGGTCGACACTGATAGTAACATGTGTTTGTATTAAATGCAGTGTTGTCTTGGCCGTCGGACTCGGTAGATTGAATTTTTGGTGTTTTTTTTCTGTGTGCTGAGTTTTATTTAAAAAAATACTGTGAAAATACAGCCCAGTGTGGTTTTTTCGAGATGATTCCAGTGACGCAGCTATGTTGCCATCGCTGGGGATTCTGCAAATTCTAAGTTTTCAGGAATGACCGCCACGAATAGGGAAAATTTACACGGGGCCGCGGTTTACTTCTTCTCTTTATATTATTATTACTCTAAGGTCTGAAGCTAAAGTTTTGCATAAAGGGTCGCATTGGTGAAAACGATAGTTTATTCAAGCCGCATTTATAATACAGAACAAAGAAGTCTTGAATCAATCAATTATTATATTATGGACATACCAAACGAATGTAAACCACTCCTTATGAACACAAGCGTTTTAGGATTCGGGGGACGCGCCGTCACACCTGTCTGCACACTAAGTAGTATAAGTAGTAGCCTGGATTGTTTAGTTTACACTTAAAAACGGTTAGCGATACTTACTATTCCAAACGTCGTGTTTAAAATAAATAAAGACAATAATAGTAGTAGTAGGCACGCCTCTGAGGGCCCGTTGTGCACTATGTATCTACTGTGTTCGACTCAGGTAATAATTTAAATACTAGTAAATAGTACTTACTGCCGAAAAAGTCTGTAAACTCGTCCACTGTGATGGTACTGAGGACGTTGTTGATCTCATCCGATTCATCCAAGATGTGACTCTGGTTGGCCAGTACTTGTTCCAGGCCATTTTCGTTCAGGGCCAATACTTGGTCTATGTCCTCTTCCAACTCTGGCGAATCCACTTCGTCTAATTCAATTTCATTTTCTAATTCTATAAAAAAAAACAATTTTATACGTTATATAAAAATTGTAGAGCATTGTTAAGGTCACTAGATCAAGTTCCTTCTACTTCGTGGTCTAGTGCCCTTAAGCATTGTACGTCTCTGTTTAACTAATACACTGCTCACTCACCTATTTCATTAATATGACCATTTTGTCCTAATATTGCACTATTCAACGAGGGTTCCTGAGGTGGTTTAGAGATGGCGCCAGCGACGATCGCCGCGCCAGAAGACACAGTGGCTGCGGGCGGTTTTTTCTTCTTTTTACTGCGTTTCTGTGGTCTCGTCATTGCCGACGGTTTTACCCGTTTCCGGATTTTCTTTGGTTTGGTTTCCTGATATAACCTGTAGTTTTCCTACAAAACAAGAAAAAATACATAACTTAGTAGCTGTGGTGGCTCAGTGCGTTCGCGCATTGAACACGAGTGAGTTAAGGAATCTCGCTTGCTACAGTGGCGGGTTCGATCCCCGTCGGTTGCCGAGGTCGGGTGCGGCAGACATTTATAGGATTCCTGGGGAGTATAAAATGTAATATTGTCCTACCCCTTCATTCACGCCGGTAACCAGGCCGGATGAGGTCGGATATCTCGTGAAGGCGGACTTTGTTACACACTCCTTCAGTCGGTAGGCCATTCTAAGGGAAAAAAGGACCGGGAAAAAAAATACCCGGTCTGGGGTTCCAAAGGTGGCCGATGACCCGTGCAATTAGGCGTTCCGAAATGGCGGCCTTAGTGTCGGCGA
Organism: Aspidapion aeneum; assembly: GCA_963576565.1. Taxonomy (NCBI): domain Eukaryota; kingdom Metazoa; phylum Arthropoda; class Insecta; order Coleoptera; family Brentidae; genus Aspidapion; species Aspidapion aeneum. The sequence continues at coordinate 17,136,727 of OY755038.1, read as the reverse complement.
AAGAGTCACGATTATCAAATGAGAAAAAAAAATACATAACTTACAGAACTAATTAATAAGGGTGAAAACGGTATGATACTGCACAATATTTTAGTGAGGGATAAATAACAAGAGTGTTCATTCCCCTATGTTCAACAAAAAGGATTCTCAAAGTAAGAGAATGACAAGTTAAGAAGGTACAAAGTCGTCAAAAATAGGTAAAAAAGAATTCTTTTTTAAAACATTGAAAATGATGTAAAAAAAGAGATAAAAAATAATAGTAAAATTTAACATATTGTTACAAATTATTTAAGTTATTTAACACGTTCGCTGCCTACAAGTTATTCGTAATTATGCCGCTAACGCCACAAAAAAAAAGGCAAAAAAAAAGAAGTTCCCCTGGAGCCGCTTTGTCCTATCAAAGTCCTTTGGCTGCTATTACATCACCTGCACGACGTGAACCATTTCTGTGCTTGGAATGCTTCAATAAGTTTCACAGATATGAAACTCCTTAGTTATCTACGTTTGTTTATGCATTAATATATGAGAATTGCAGGTTTGGGTTTTAGAATTTTTCAAAAATAAATAATATTTTAAGTAAAATATTTTTGTTTCTGTAATTTAGCACATTCAGAAATAATTGATATGTTTCAACTATCCTCAGGCCCCAACTCGGTCTATTACCAGCGTTAAACCAATAAAAAATAAAACAGTTGGCAAAAGGGGCTTGAATATTTGGCTCGGTCCAATAGACCGCGTTGGCGAGGGTGGCAAAATTTCCTCTCGGTCTTATAGACCATGGTGGCGAATAAAACAACTAGGTTTTTGGTCTTATAGACCGAGTTGGAAGCGAACGTGTTAAATTTTATAGTTAAAAATTATTTAGGTTTAGTGTAGTATTACATTTACTTATATTATGGTTGTATTATTAGTCTAGGTTTTAGTTGCGTGATCTATGACTCACACTCGTGCTTGGACGCGAACCTTCTAGTATCGAAGAAGGATAGATAGTTCGCGAAAGATCGAGGACATTATAAAAGGCCGAACATTGCGCAACGAAAGTCAGTCAGAGATAACGAACTCCAGTAATCGCGAGATCTAACACGAAGTTAATAAGCCGATTTCAGTAGTGAGTTATTAGTGAGTTATAGTGACATTTATTGTTTTTGACATTTGCTCGTTTTTATTTGTTGTTGTGAACCCGTAACAATTGGTGTCAGAAGTGAGCCTAAAAGAACTAAATACTATTGAATAGTTTTGTAGAAAAAAACTTCAAAAAAATATTTTACTACTGTTCAGAAAAAAGTATTAAAAATAAAAAATATTTGCATCAGTGACCTTAGTGCAAGACAATAAATTAAAAAATCGCCATTTTAAAAAGACAGACTGCTTCGATTTTCAAATTTCTTTGTTAAAAGTTGCTCCAATATTCTATTTAATACTCTAAAACTTTAAGGATGCAAAAGGTGACTGGATTGACCTGAAAGCCCCATAAGTTGCTTTTTATAGGATTTTTAAAGATTTTTCTTTATAAAAATAAAACATATATAACAAGTAATAATACCTAAAAAAAATAAAATACTCAGTGATATGTTTCTTTAAAGGAAACGTTTACTGGCTATTTCACTTTAGGACTAAGTATAACCTAAAAATTAAAAGTTCAGATCAAATTCAACTAAATAGTTATACCCAAAAAAGACTATACAAAAACGAAGTAAAAAAAAACCGCTTTTCTTTATACTGGACACTCGGAAGTGAGGGTCGAGACTTCCCGAAAGAAATCGAATTTGGGACACCCTGTCAGCAAGGGAGAGGGGGGGTGCCAGAATGAAAAAAAAATAAAAAACAACAAACAACTTTCTTTAATAAAATGTATATTGATTCACACCCCGGGCGGCTCAATAGGACTGTTCGCTTGCCCATATACATATAAGTAGGGCCAAGGCCTCGGCACACTTAAACAAGAATTTTTCTTCTTGGCATTTATACTTCTCGGCCCACTTTAAAATTTTTAAAGGCAATAGACAAGATATTGGAGCATCTTTTTTCAAACAAGTATAAAAAGTCGAAGGGGTCACCGAACCGAAGTTCCCCTGGAGCCGCTTTGTCCTATCAAAGTTCTTTGGCTGCTATTACATCACCTGCACGACGTGAACCATTTCTGTGCTTGGAATGCTTCAATAAGTTTCACAGATATGAAACTCCTTAGTTATCTACGTTTGTTTATGCATTAATATATGAGAATTGCAGGTTTGGGTTTTAGAACTTTTCAAAAATAAATAATATTTTAAGTAAAATATTTTTGTTTCTGTAATTTAGCACATTCAGAAATAATTGATATGTTTCAACTATCCTCAGGCGCCAACTCGGTCTATTACCAGCGTTAAACCAATAGAAAAAAAAATATTTGGCTCGGTCCAATAGACCGCGTTGGCGAGGGTGGCAAAATTTCCTCTCGGTCTTATAGACCATGGTGGCGAATAAAACAACTACGTTTTTGGTCTTATAGACCGAGTTGGAAGCGAACGTGTTAAATTTTATAGTTAGAAATTATTTAGGTTTAGTGTAGTATTACATTTACTTATATTATGGTTGTATTATTAGTCTAGGTTTTAGTTGCGTGATCTATGACTCACACTCGTGCTTGGACGCGAACCTTCTAGTATCGAAGAAGGATAGATAGTTCGCGAAAGATCGAGGACATTATAAAAGGCCGGACATTGCGCAACGAAAGTCAGTCAGAGATAACGAACTCCAGTAATCGCGAGATCTAACACGAAGTTAATAAGCCGATTTCAGTAGTGAGTTATTAGTGAGTTATAGTGACATTTATTGTTTTTGACATTTGGTCGTTTTTATTTGTTGTTGTGAACCCGTAACAATTGGTGTCAGAAGTGAGCTACTACTGTTCAGAAAAAAGTATTAAAAATAAAAAATATTTGCATCAGTGACCTTAGTGCAAGACAATAAATTAAAAAATCGCCATTTTAAAAAGACAGACTGCTTCGATTTTTCAAATTTCTTTGTTAAAAGTTGCTCTAATATTCTATCTAATACTCTAAAACTTTAAGGATGCAAAAGGTGACCGGATTGACCTGAAAGCCCCATAAGTTGCTTTTTATAGGATTTTTAAAGAATTTTCTTTATAAAAATAAAACATATATAACAAGTAATAATACCTAAAAAAAATTAAATACCCAGTGATATGTTTCTTTAAAGGAAACGTTTACTGGCTATTTCACTTTAGGACTAAGTATAACCTAAAAATTAAAAGTTCAGATCAAATTCAACTAAATAGTTATACCCAAAAAAGACTATACAAAAACGAAGTAAAAAAAAACCGCTTTTCTTTATACTGGACACTCGGAAGTGAGGGTCGAGACTTCCCGAAAGAAATCGAATTTGGGACACCCTGTCAGCAAGGGAGAGGGGGGGTGCCAGAATGAAAAAAAATTAAAAAAACAACAAACAACTTTCTTTAATAAAATGTATATTGATTCACACCCCGGGCGCCTCAATAGGACTGTTCGCTTGCCCATATACATATAAGTAGGGCCAAGGCCTCGGCACACTTAAACAAGAATTTTTCTTTTTGGCATTTATACTCCTCGGCCCACTTTAAAATTTTTAAAGGCAATAGACAAGATATTGGAGCATCTTTTTTCAAACAAGTATAAAAAGTCGAAGGGGTTACTTTTTTAAAATGGCGATTTTTTTAATTTATTCTCTTGTATTAAGGTCACTGATGCGATTCATTGTCATTTTCAATATTTTTTCCTAAAGCCTCTTGTTCTTGTTTCTAAACAGCTGTAAAAAAAGTTTTTGCAAAGTTCTTATTTTTTCAGGAAAAATCATAAACCATAGATATGTGGCCAGTTAAGAAGATAAAACACCCTGTAGATTTAAGGAATCGCAACATTTTTCAAATTTCTTAATATAATAAGAGTGTAATCGGTATAGTTTTTGCAAAGTCAGTTGAACAAAGATAAATTATTTCATTTAATTATGGCGTAAACTAAAGAAATAAAAATAGATAATAAAACTATTCCTACACCTACAGGAACGACACTGACTTATTTTCGAATTCTGCATACTGCCGACTAAAGGGGTCCCGAAAAGCACACCCGAAAGCAATTAAAAGCGCATCTCAAAAAAATCTGCCAATCAGGTGCCGTCTATCCACCTGTGCTGGGTCGGTCCGAAAACAAATACTTTGTGTCGGACCGCAAAGAGTCGCGCCTCTTCTCTGTCGGTAGGGTTGAAATTATACCAGGAAGATTTTATATGAATTTGGATAACTTTTGAAGGGCAGAATGAAGCAAAATTTCATGAAATCGATAGGACCCTGTATTAGGAGTTATTCAAGTGACTTTGCAAAAACTATACTCAAAGGGAAATCAAAAAATTAAAGCCCCATATATTTGAATAAAATTGTTTTGGGAAGAACCAATCTTTAAAAATTGACACATATCTTAGCTTGGCAAGCTCTTGTAATTTTATTGAGTTTATTAAACGTTGTAAAAATGCTTAATTAACTGTATACTCCAGTGAGCTACACTTACCCTTTTCCTAGCATGTTCCGGACAGAGAGGTAGTTCCTGAGTGATGTCAAACACTGGCGTCGAACACTGCGTGTTGTCTGCGAACTTTGCGGTGCAGTGTTGGAACAGCACCTGCCTACTGTCGAGCAGGATGTGCAGGCTGCAGTGGTTCGCCAGACTGAGGGCCGGTTTGTCGCAGTGTTGTACCTGGAAAGTCAGTGCAATTCAATGAAATTTAAGAACCAAATTCTTTACTTCGGTTGCATTACAAACAAATTTAGAAAAAAAAAACTTTTTAAAAACAAGCTTTTATAAAATGGACTAAAAAGCATAAAATAATTTTTTGAGTGTTCTGATATCATAATAATAAAAGCGATGGGCGTATTAAAGGAAATTTACCCGTTTTTGTTTTAGCCTTGTTAACTCGAAGTTTAGTGAAAATCCAAATTCATTATATTATAGCAGAGAAATGTAAGGGTAGACAATTTAACCCAACCCAACCCTACTCAAGCTACTCTTACATTTTTTTCTGATATGGATGGACATTATTACGCCAGCTTCATATTAATCAGATCATGGGCGACCGGCAGTGTTCGATTTATTTTGTCACATTGAAAAAGAAGAGTCGGCCCATCATCGGTTGTGGACGATCCACCAAATGCGCATGGAAAGGCATCTACCTAATATTAAATACGCCCATCGCTTTTATTATTATGATATCAGAACACTCAAAAAATTATTTTATACTTTTTAGTCCATTTTATAAAAGCTTGTTTTTAAAAAGTTTTTTTTTCCAAATTTATTTTTTAATTTTTAGATTTGTCTAAATCTATGCATTTCAGCTAGCGCATCGATATTGCAGAGAGTCTTTCCTGTAAATTTTGAAATATCTAAGTCTTCAATGTCGAAATTCGACAAACTAAAATTTTACCCCCTGTCCGCCCTCCACGTTAGGGGGGAGGTAGGCAGTCAGTGATACCACATTATTGGATTGTCATCGGAACTATGACGGTATGCGAAATTTGAAGTCAGTCGGATACGTGAAAGTCAGTTGAAAGTAAATCAGAAAAACTTGACATTAAATCGTCTATTTTGAATCCGCCATATTGAATTTTTGTAATCTAATCAAAAATTCGTAATCCTCATTCTCAAAAGCCCCCAGATACCAATTTTGGTGGAAATCCAACAAACTAAAATTTTACCCCTTCTCCGCCATCCAGGTTAGGGGTGAGGTAGGCAGTCAGTGATACCACATTATTGGATTGTCATCGGTACTATAACAATATACGAAATTTGAAGTCAATCGGATACGTGGAAGTCAGTTGACAGTAATCAGAAAAACTTGACATTAAATCGTCCATTTTGAATCCGCCATATTGAATTTTTGTAATCTAATCAAAAATTCGTAATCCTCATTCTCAAAAGCCCCCAGATACCAATTTTGGTGGAAATCCAACAAACTAAAATTTTACCCCTTCTCCGCCATCCAGGTTAGGGGTGAGGTAGGCAGTCAGTGATACCACATTATTGGATTGTCATCGGTACTATAACAATATACGAAATTTGAAGTCAATCGGATACGTGGAAGTCAGTTGACAGTAATCAGAAAAACTTGACATTAAATCGTCCATTTTGAATCCGCCATATTGAATTTTTGTAATCTGATCAAAAATTCGTAATTCTCATCTCATATTTTTTTAAAACTATTCTTACAGATTCATAGTTTAATTATTTTATACCGAAATTACAAAATACAGTCGAATCTCTCTAACTTGAACCTCTATAACTCGAACCTCTCTACAACTCGAACCTTTTAAGTGGTCCCTGCACTTTTTATTTGTATTTTAACCTGTTTAATTCGAATTTCTATAACTCGAACTCTCCATAACTCGAACTGTTTTGGTTGTCCCTTTGAGTTCGAGTTATAGAGGTTCGACTGTAGCTTAATGTTAAAAAAAAAACGTTTTTAACATTTAATATATCAATTTCAAAAAAAAATTAAAAAAAAGGTTTTTATAAAACCTAAAACGTGTGAAAATATATAGTCCTTGCCATAGGCAGTTACACTTTTGTGACATTTCCAACCTCTTTATTTATCATATGCATACTGAGGGCAACAAAAAAAAATCTGAAAAATGGCATGTCTTTGAGTGCTTTTTTTCTGTTTTTTTTTGTCAACCTACAGTCAGCATCTTTTTATCCAGAGACAATGACAGTTTTACCTTTAATTTTATATTAACATGACATATTTACTTTTTAATATATTTCTGGTTAGGAAATATGTTTATTTCATGTCAAAGTCACAAAAGTGTAACTGCGTATGGCAAGGACTATACCATAAATCAGAAAAATAACTAATTTGGATTGTGTTACCTATACCTACCACTTTTAAACCATATTGGCAACCCCGCCCTATGCTAGTCTCTTTTTACCTCATTTTATATTGCCTGTCTATACAAAATTATATGTATGTGTAACGATGCCAGTTCTTTATTACAGTCAAAAACATTCAACTAAAGGTAGACCCCGTATAGAAATCCTAAACTTCATCAGACATAAAAAGTATTATACTGAAGGTTTCTTTCAAATTCGCAACAATGTTGCCAGTACTTTTATAACTTGTAATTTTGAAGTAGGTACATAAGTAAAATGGTAACTAATAAAAATCAAAAGAATATTTTGTTTTTGAGTTCGGCTTACGTTTTGGATTGCTATACATGTACCTGTAATAGAATATGTTTACCATCCTATGTGAGAAAAGGTATTGTTTTCATAAATTTTTTTTTTGAGATTTTATCATTAATAATGTTTTTCTATACAATTTGATTCTAGGTTGTAAGTATAACCTCTAGATATGTATGTATGCATGTCTGTCTGTTTGCCTATATGCACATATGTATATAACTGTTTGAAAAAAAAGTTTTTTTAAAGTTACAATATGTTATCCAATAATCAATCGGTAAATTTTTGTTTACATAGGTACCTAAACTTAATAAAAATCATAAAACATTTGCTTTTTAAGTCCCTGTTTGTATAGATCTGCGTGGCGGTTTAAATCCTTACCTATTTGGAATTAAAAGGAAAGTATAAATTAGAAATAATCAGCTAAAATTGGTTTTTTTCGAAGATTGTTGTTTGTCGATTTTTATAGAACGTACAACGATTAGCACAAAATTGCAATTTTTGTGCAGTCAACCAACTTGAGTTTGTTTTTTGCAGGAACACAAAATAACTAGTGGCTATATCCTGTAATGCAAACCATTTTTTTTAACTGCACATGCGCACCTATCTCTTTCTTATTACATAAAATTATCTTCCTCTTACTAACTTGACACATGCTCGACCACAGCTGAGAGGGAGATACAGTCGAACCTCTATAACTCGAACCTGAAGGGCCATCCAAAACAGTTCGAGTTATGGAGAGTTCGAGTTATAGAAACTCGAGTTACATAGGTTAAAATACATTTAAAAAGTGCAGGGACCGCTTAAAAGGTTCGAGTTATAGAGGGGTTCGAGTTATAGAGGTTCGAGTTAGAGAGGTTCGACTGTAATTTTATGTGAGAAGAAAAAGTACGGTAGCGAATGCGCAGTTTAAAATATTGATTTGGTTTTCGGTTTTCTGAAAAAACGGGACTCCATGTAAGTGTGAAAAACATTCAACTAAAAGTAAGTTTAATTAAATTTCTTTGGTGTGAGGTTAGAGTTCATAAATAGTTTATTAATTTTGTCTTCCTAGGTGGTATTTAAAAAGTTATTAAAACCAGAAGACTAAACTGCACTTTTAACTATTAATTATTGTTCTCACTACAAATGTTTTCGGTATAAAAATAACACTTGCTTTTAGTCCAAATAAATTTAAGTTAAATGTTGTGATCACAAAAGTTAAAAAAACCTTTTTTTTATATAATATATAATAGCTTAAAAAAATTAGTCTACAACCCTCCCCTGGGCAACTCTGGAAAACTCAAAAAGCTTTTTGATTTGATTTTACGCGAAAATGGAACGTCGCAGAGAAAATCTTTGTTGACAAAAAAAAATTGTGTGTGCTATAGACCACATGGCAGAACTGTAAACTTTAACAAGGCGAAATTAATAATACTGGCCTTCATCCGCATCATCATATTGCTCGCTGAATGTTCCTCTCACAGTTAGTCGACTCGAGCCGACTTCACCCGAATGAGCGTTGAATAGCCGAGCCTAACGGCTCAGTTCAATTAAGTACCCACAAAAACTGCTAAACGCGCCTAAAGAAGTTTACACTTCAAAAATTCCTTTACAATTTTTCTTTAAAGGTTATAGCTCTAGACTTACATGTATAGAAAATAGAGGGCACCAAAATTGACAAAAATCAGTTTTTTGCATTTTACGCAAAAACGGTAAGTCGTAGGGAAGAATTTTATTTAAGAGAAATATTACCCATACGAGTCTTTACAATCAATCTCCATAGTCTATAGGTCTACAACGACATGTTTAGAAGGTAGATGGCGGCTAAGTTGTCAAAAATTGTGTTTTTTTTATTTTACGCAAAAACGGTAAGTCGTAGAAAGAAACTTTATAAACATAAAATGTTAAAGGACACAATTTTCTACATTCTTTCCTTTTGGGCCACAGGTTTACAACTACGTGTATAATAATTTTTTTATTTTATGCAAAAACGGTAGGTCCTAGAAAAAAACATTTTTGACAAGAAATCTCCATGACGCCATTCTCTACAATTCACCTATGTGAGTTACAGCTCTATGATTTATGGTTTTTGCGTAAAACGCAAAAAAGTATATAATGGGCATTTTCGGCACCCTCTGTCTTCAACACATGTGGTTGTAGAGCTGTAAATTGTCATTGTCGCATTGTAGAGAATTGTGTCTTGATCATTTTATGTCAATAAAGTTTTTTTTTTATGACTTACCGTTTTTGCGTAAATTGCAAAAAACATAATTTTTGGAAATTTTCTTCTAAACGTGTGGTTGTAGACCTTTAGACTATGGAGACCGATTGTAGGGAATCCTATGGGTAATATTTCTCATACATTAAATTTTGCCCTACGGTTTACATTCTCGCGTAAAATACAAAAAACTGATTTTCGTTCGCTATTATTCAGAAAAAAAATTAATAGCGGCAACCATGTAGACCAAACGTCACCCTTGCATCATTTATCGTTGCCTTTGAGAGGTTATCCGAATAAACGTGTGTTTTAGTTGTTTTTTTGGGATATTTATCAAAAAATAAAGATTTTTTTTATTAAATAACTTTAAAAATGCCTAAGAAGTGCATTCTGTGTGATAAAAGTGACGAGAAGTGGCTGGATTTATCATTTCACCGGTAAGTTTAAATCTCTTTCAAAAAACCGTCATATTGTTTACGTTTTGGTAAGACAGTGGTGTGGTTTATAACTTTTTTTACAAAATATTAGTGATTTGTTTTACAAAGAAGTTTTAAGAAACATTATTTATTGTTACAAATTCCCTTATTTTCCCACCTCTAGTGTTTGGGTTTTTTTGGAAAAGTTTCTTAATTTATTCTGGCAATAATATATAACTCTAAAAAATATATTTCTTATGTAAACAACCATTTTCAATATGTAATGTTATGTTATGTCATGCTACTGTACAGTTATTAAACATTTTAAAAATATTCAAATTTATGAGTTTTCTAGGTTTCCCACTGATCCAAACAAAAGAGAGCTTTGGAGGGAGATTATTGACCTTAATAAGGAAAAAATTCTGTCAAAATGGGCATGTCTTTGTTCTGACCACTTTGATCCTCAGTATGTTCGTTTAGCACCTACTGGTAGGCACTATCTTGTACCAAATGCCTTGCCCAAGAGTGAAAACTTTGAGTTTTTGTCTTCTAGGTAAGGAAGGTCAGGTGTTAAAGACTAGTTCAAATTAAGAAAACTACTTACTACTAGTGGTTAGTAGTTAAATATTCAACTATCTCTTTTTATTATAAAGTATACATAATATATTTTCACTGGTTGTTTTTGATGTTTGATCATCATGTAATGATGTAAAAAAGTAGTTAGAATTAACAAACATAACTAAAAGAAGAAAAAAGGTAGTACCTACTTTTACACAGAATTTTTTTTTTAAATCTTTCTTTTCACTTACTTACTGCATAGTCCCTGGTGATTAATTAAAAGAGAGCCTTGAGTCAAATGGATTAAAATATTGTTCTTAATTTTTATATTTGCCAAATTTATTAATGTTTGTATATACAGGGTGTCCCATAACTTAGGGGCCATAGGCCAACAAGTGATAGAGGAGGTCATGTCTGATAAAAAACTTATAATGCATGAGTCAAAACTTTCTTTGTCGAGATACAGAGCATCAAAGCTGGCAATTTTTTTAACTTTTGTGATAATAACTTTTTAAAAAAACGCAGTAAAAATATAAAATTGGGTAGTCTTGTATTAGAACAAAAGCAATAAATTGAAATTAATTTAAAAAAATTAATTTGAAAAAAGTTAGTCAATTTTTTTAGAAAATACTCTTTTTTTGGAATACACTTTTATGAATGCCATATTAAATGCAATGTTTTTAAATATTTTTTGTTAATAAAAACAAGTCTCTAGCGAGACATAATAATGAAATATTATTGATATTTTTTAAAAGAGAAAGCAAAAATTAATTTAAAAAAAAATTATTATTTTTTATACATTTTCGAGGTTATTTTGACAGCCTGTACCTCCTCCACTTGTAATATTATCAAAAAAAAAGGAGTACCACATTTTTTAATCACAATTAGCTGAGTATTCAGCTGGCTGTGACAGATTTTTTTTTGTATAACCCGTTTTCACCCACTCCTCTTTAAAAATCCTATATCTTAAAAACAGATATATGTTGACTCTATCACCTGCTGCACTATGGCCCCTAAGTTATGGGACACCCTGTATAATAATCACTTAATTATAAATAATATATATTTTTTTGTTTTTTGATAAATAAAATTTAAATAGATTTTTTTATGGAAATCAAAAGTATTTTGTTGATAAAACTGAATAAGTCATATTTTTTAACATTTGCAAATGTAAAAAACACACTCATACCAAATATTTTCTAAAAAAACTAATTGCTAGAGTTTAATAAACTAATGAATGGATTTTGGTAAAATGCTCTGAATTTCGGGATTTGTGGATAATTTGCGTTATTTAGTTTTTTTCTCTAAAATTAATTTTAATATCTACAAAAAATCTTTACAGGTACATTTGACTTTTTTTAGTAAATGCAATTAATCATCTTGATTATTTAAAATTTTTGTCTAAATTATTTTTTTAGTTCCACTTTATTATCGTCAGCCGTTGACACTCCGAAATCTGCAAATATCCGGCCTGATATCCAATTTGATGATTTGATTGAATTCCCTAACAGCTTAAAAGATAATACAATGCAAACTTGGTAAGTTTAACATTAGCATACAGCAGGAGGTGTAAAAGTTATGGTATATGTCATAAAAGTGAATAATATGGGCAAAATTTTTGAAATATGGTATTTTTAAAATTTCTTATTTATAGACTATTCTTTCTACAATTCTCGGGACATTTTTGGGAGATACATAACTTTTATGTCTATTTTAAATAGAACTTGCCATTTTTGCCTAAAATTACATAAAAAAAACGTTGCTTTTTTTAATATGACAAAAGCAGACTACATGATTTTGTGCGGAAAATACCCAAAACTCTGGAACTGGATTGATTGAAGTTTTCAAATGCATTACTTGTGCTTTGATAGTTGGTACAGGATCAGTTTTATATACAATTTTAGGGAGATTCTCTACTTTTGGTCAGTACTGTTTGTTGGTACCTATTATGTGAAAGGTAAAATAAAAGCAAGGAGAAAAATATGGACCAATAAAAGAAAAAAATCTTAAAGCTCACTACAAAATATAAATAAATATAAAGGGAAGGTCAGGTTTCTTATGTGCTGATGGATGTGAAGTAAGTTAATCTAGATCCTAGGTAGTTGCATATTGATTATTTTTATGTATTAATAACTTATGTACCTATTATTTTTTAATACTAAAAACAATGAAAAGTTAATTGCTTTAAAAAGTTATATTAAAATAATTTTAATAAAAAAACATAAACCAATGAGTGCTTTTTATTTCGAGGCAAGAGTTTTGCTGATAAAATATAACAAAAAAATCTATATTATAAGTATAGGCTTTCCCATTTTTATCATTTGGGTGGTTTCAGGAACTTCTAGAGAAGATTGAAGAAAAAACGACTACACCTTAGTGTGCTTTAATTTGAAGAGAATAATGATGGTAAACATCGCATATCAATATTATAAACATAGAAACCGAAAACACCCAAAAGTGTCGAAAATGCACCCTGTACACTAGGGGATCAAATAGACTCTTTAAATCCTGATGCAAAAATTTTGATAAATATCTCAAGGTCTGAGTAATCTACTTACTGTAAAAAATTTACTAAGAGCAATGTATTACCAAGATGAAAGAGTAAAAAGCTAAAAAAACACCTTTGATAATTTGAAATAAAAAGAAACCCTTTTACCTATGTTTTAAATTTTAGGGATTAAAGTAACACTTTTCTATATCCAGAAAAAAATAATATAAATTAGATTTCTTATCTTTAGGGAAAAATAATAAAAATCAAAACTACGGATATTACCAGCTGTAAATAAGTTATTGATTTCTAATATTATAAATCGATAAAAGAATTAAATCTGTAAAAAGAGTCATTTAAATAGAATGGCTGACAAAGCTGTACCGGAAATATTTTACACTAATTTAAATTTTATAATTTTGGGTGCAAAAATTTTATACGAAAATGTCTATAATATATTTTATTTTATTTTCAACAAAATCTGCACGCCCATGGTTTTTTCATGGATTTCTCTTTTATACCTATTACAGTGTTGCCTGCGAGGATTCGGTGAAATTTTCTGAGATTTCATGCATGATGAATGAATTTGCGTATTATATAATGGGGATGCGTTTTCTAGGGTTCCTTGAATTTCTTTGATTACAGTTTTTTGTAAATTATGTCCTCTAACAGTAAAGTAAGCAAGAGACAGATTATTATGTTGTTTTTAGCCTCTCCTACACCTTGTACACACTATTCTATAGGACTTTTAAATAAATTCTTGGTCTTGTAGTGTATTGTAGCGTCCTGTGGAGTCCTGTACATAAGTGGCGTGATCACCACTCGCAATAAAGATTTTTTTAGCAACATAAATAAGACACCGTTGCCAAACTTCCCATATAATTAGTTTTGTCAAGGATAACCTGTATAGTTGACTTACCTCACAATATTTCGGCGCGACCAGCGCCCTTCCCCTCTTCTTTTTGGAGGCAGCCACATGCTTTTTCCGCCTCTCCTTCCATTCGGGCATTTTGTTCGGTTTGGCAACATTACTGCGCCGGATCTGTTGGATATGCCTCAAAAATTCGTGTCTTGTAATCTCTATTCGTTCCTCTCGCGATCTGTCTTCAGATTTAAATTTCTGGAAAATAAAGAAATAAAGTAGTATATTATACCGCGTAAACACGTTTACATCTAGAAGGCTTCATGTCCATAAGAGGGCACATACCGGATGCATGTATTAATAAGAGACCGCGATACGCCCGATTCCTGTAGAAAACGTTCCAGCGTTGCCAAAGGTAATCTTTATAAATAACTACTGGCAACCTGAAACCTAAAACATTTATTTGGAGCGACAAAATAATACTTGACTTCATTTTTGTTCCACCATACTTGATATTGGAAACTTGAAAATTTGATTTTTTAAATTTTACTAAAGGTAGTTAGTTGTTTTTGTCCTAAAATACATGAATCGGCGAATAAAATTAATTGCCTGTCTGAATATATGATAACTCACGAACACCTCAAACGATTTCAAACCAATATGGTGGCATTAATGTAATTTATAAGCTTTTCAAGAAAATATAGTTTGTTTTTTTTATTATGGCGGTTCGTCATTGACATTTTCTCATTTAACATAATGTAGCAAGGCCAACACAAAAATAGAGGCCACGACCCTGAAAAAATCAGCTGTTCTCCCGGGCCTGAATTTTACATTGGATCTTATGGGAGGTCAGACGTTTTTTTATGATATTTTCAAAATGGCACTACAGATTTTCGGAAAATTTCAGTGAAATATTCTCAGACACCATCCCGATATTCCACCAAAGGTTTGTAAGGAAGCAACATGATTAAAAGGTTAAAATCTTCAAGATTTAGCATTTCTTATTTTGAATTCAAATTACCCGCCATGTACCACATGCCAACTGTTATATTTGACATGTATTTAACTTTGTCATCTGTGATTGTCACATTTGCTTCTGCTTTAAACTGAATTATTGTGTGAGCTAATGAAGCGGCTATGAAAAATTAAGGATTACTATACATTTAAAAAAAATTGTTCTGCAAGAATAAAGTAAAAACAATCTCAAAAACGGCGTTATTTAAAAAAAATTAAATATTCATGAACCGTCATTCTAACTTCAATATTTTAAAGACAATCAGCTGTGTCGTAACGTGACCATCAAAAAAAAAATCAGCCCCGGATGTGACGACAACAAAGTGGAGGATCGTGGCCCGTCCGTTTTGATAGCCCTGAATGTAGATATGACATGACGTAACCGCCAAAATAAAAAAAAAACAAACTATATTATTAACAAATAAACTCTATATCATAATTTTTGAGATAAATTTTTGACAGTTATCAGCTGTGTACCATAACAAATAGCATAGGCCAACGAAAAAAAGTTGTCAAAAGTTGCCTCAAAAGAACAAGCAAGTTTCAGTACAGTTCACCACATATAACGCGCCAACGAATACAACATTCCACTATATATTACGTTTATAGACTTTGAAAAAGCTTTCGATAACATTGAGCACACACACAGGAAAAGCATCTTTAACTAATAGCCGAATAGATTACAGAAATACAGACTTAATAGCCAATGTATATAGCGAAGCATCTACATCAATCAAACTCCACGAAGGAACCAAGCGAAACCGCATAAGAAGAAGTGTCAGTAGGGTGACACAAAGTGAACAAATTACCGTTTTTGCAACTAAATCAATATTTGCGCACATTTTAATATAATTTTCTATATATAAGTAAGTACCTAGTTGATCTCTCTTTTAAAAGGTCTTAGTGTTTTATCCTTCGAACATTAAGCCCCGAGCGGCACACTGCATGTACAAAGTGAAACACTAATTTTTTAAGGCTTCTTTACTTAGATTTTGCCGCAGAATTTGGTTTACCATAGCTATGACGCGGTGCCACTTTAATACAACATCAACGATAGTAGCCTGCGTTATTCAAACACAAGTAAGGTTAACCACTTTCCTCCCATATCTCTGATTAAAACTGCATTTTGCTATGATGACCCGTCTCCAAGTTAGGGGGGTTTTTTAACAGTCCATATTAATGGAAATGGACTATAACTTTTTTATTTTTGAAAATTTCATTTTGGTGTAAATTGCTTGTTTGTAGTTCTTTTTATAGGCAACCTAATTGTCAAGACCTTATTTTGGTTATCAAAACCACAATGTCCATTCCACTAAAAAGTACAAGATTGTGTTTGAAAGCAGGGTTGTCACGTGTCAAAAATGCTGGCTCCCCCCACCATCTTGGGTTTTTAGTGTGCTCAAAAAGGGTTTTTTTTTAAATGACTTGGTTACTGTACGTTTTAGAAAAAAATATTTAAACAAAAGTTGAAGACAATCAAATTTCCTACAAAAACGTTTTTGCACGTTTTTTTTGACAAACAAATGATTTTCAAGTTATGACGCTAAACGTTTCGCCGCCATTTTGGATTTTGACCAATTTTTCTTTAGTGGCTTTTAACTTCGAAACTGCTTATTTTTAAGAAAATATGTTATAGCATAAAATAAAGGCCAACTAATAGCTCTATCAAATGATACATCATTCAGTTCTCTGAGTAGTACCCTTGCTGAGATGTATATATGTATTCAGTAATTATTAAGTTTTATGAAATTTTCTCAAAAGGTAAGCATTTCAAGTTTGAAACTCGTAGATAATGATTAAGTAGAAGGAAAATTTCGGAATTCCATTGTCTTTATTTATTTTAAACACGGCGTTTCGGTTAGTAAGTATCTAACTGTTTTCAAGTGTAAACTAAACAATCTAGTCTATAGGCTATTACTTATACTACTTGGTGCGACAGCCCGCCCCCTTTTTAATCCTAAGAAGCCTGTTTTTCTTAACGAGTGGTTTCCATATGTTTGGTATGTCCGTGCTTGGTTCACTGAAAACTTCTTTATTCTGCATTATAAACGCAGCTTCAATAAACTTTCGTTTTCGCCAATGCGACTCCTTTTGCAAAACTTTAGCTTCTGACTACTAAATCCTGTGATCATTTGACCATACATGATCTGCTGAACCGGACTTTGCAATATCCCCTAATTGGGTACTTTTTAGTAAATGAACATCTCAAAAGTACCCACTCGAAAACCATTCGCCTCACAAAACAGCGTTTTTGTACGAAATTTTATTGTCTTTTTAACTTTTGTCTAAAACTTTTTTTGCACAAATGTACAGGGACCAAGCCATTTAAAAAAAAACTTTTTCGTGCACTCTAAATTTAAGATAGCGGGGGCAGCCGCCCCCCCCCCCCTATAGTCGAAAACTCTATTTTTTTTAGGTAAGGTCAACAACCTATGTCAAAATCGCGACTAAATCACGTTTTGCAAGCTGGGGGTTTTTTTTTCGCGTTATGACTGGCCTATGAGAATGATTTACAAACCTCGAGACTAGGGCTAAACCAATGCAGCTGGTAAAAGTTTGGTACGTCGAGTTCGGTGGTTTCCCTCAGAATGGGTTCCTTGGGCGGTTCTATCCTTTGTAGGGTTTCATGATGTGTAGCTCGTGATTTTTCCCTCTTCACTTCTTTCTTAATTTTTTGTTCTATAACTTTGGGTTTGTGCGTTGTAGGATCACTTATACCTGCAAAATCAAATTTAAACTTCTTTAAGGGACATTTTCAATAATTTTTTGTGACTATGTTCTGGTTTAGGTTAAATTTTTCTTTCGTTCTTAAATATATTTTTGTGGTCGTTTTTGGGCTAGTATAGTTAGCAGTTGTAGCTATAACTATACAAAAAATAACAGGTAATTTTGACCAAAATGTCATGGAACATGGGGTTTGATAAATCAATTTTGTAAATTTGACCATGTATCATTCTTTTTCTTACCAGAAGAGATTTTTTTAAAACTTGTGTTTGGATGTGTTATTATTTACACTAAACCTACATAAAATTCCATAAAGATCTGACCATCTATTGAAATTGTATAGAAAAACTTATTGTGACAGAGTCTTGATTTTTTGTGTGATTTTGTGTTTTTCTTAAGGGGCCTCTAAATGTGTATAAAATCAATCTTACATTTGTTTTGTAAATTTATAAGCATATTAAAGTTCATTCTTAAAAAAATTTATAAATTTATACTTATTGCAAAGGTTATTTGGCCACACTGTATCTCTTTAGGCTCTAATCTGGGGACACGGAACTGCCCTGCTAAGTTCGCGCAAAATGCTGTACTACCTTTTCTTAAAACATTTCAGCTGATATTTGACCTATCTAAAACTCTACTTCGGAATGAGTTACAGAGCTTAAACTTTGCACAGTCGTCATATCTCTATAGAGTTAACAACTCCTCCAAGTTTCATAGACTTCCCTAAAGTATTAAAGTAGTTACGAAATTTCAAAAAAACTCGAAATTGCCACTCACTCACTCACTCATGTATAGATCATCAATATTCTACTGTACTTCCAGACATGCTACAAAGCTGAAATTTGGCAGACTGATAGAAATTATGACCAAACCCCTGGAAAAAATCAAAAAACCCCAAAATTTTAATTTACTCCCCTCCTTTATACATTTAAAGTTATGTAAAAGTAGCATTGCCCACTTCCAGAAATGCTAGAGAGTTGAGCTTTGGCAGACTGATAGGAACTATGATGATAAAACTATAGGAAAAATTAAAACACCCCAAAATTTTAATTTACTCCCCTCCCCTATACATTTAAAGTTATGTAAAAGTAGCATTGCCCACTTCCAGAAATGCTAGAGAGTTGAGCTTTGGCAGACTGATAGGAACTATGATAAAACTATAGGAAAAAATTAAAACACCCCAAAATTCTAATTTACTTCCCTCCCCTATAAATGTAAAGTTAAGTAAAAGTAACATTGCCTACTTCCAGACATGCTAGAGAGCTGAGCTTTGGAAGGCCGATAGTAACTATGAAAAAGTTATAGAAAACAATTAAAATACCCCAAAATTCTAATTTACTTCCTTCCCCTATAAATGTAAAGTTATGTAAAAGTAACACTGCCCACTTCCAGAAACGCTAGAGAGCTGGCCTTTTTAAGACTGAAAGACAATATGATAAAACTATATGAAAAAATTTAAAGACACTAACATTTTAATTTACTTCCCTCTCCTATAAATGTAAATTTATATAAAACTAACATTGCCCTTCCAGAAACGCTAGAGAGCTGAGCATTGGAATGCTGATAGAAATTATGATAAAACCATGGGAAAAAATTTAAAAAGTCTAATATTTTCATTTACTCTCCTCCCCTATAAATGTAAAGTTATGTAAAAGTAACATTACCCACTTTCAGAAACGCTAGAGACCTGAGCATTGGAAGACTGATAGGAACTATGATAAAACTATAGGACAACATTTAAAAACACGACAATTTTAATTTATTTCCCTCCCCTATACATGTAAAGTTATGTAAAAGTAACATTGTGCACTGTCAGAAACGCCATGGAAAAAAATTAAAAAACCTCAAAAATTTAAGTAAGGCATTGCAATAGTTTTGAACAATATTCCGCATATTTTACTACTTTAAAACTTAAATATTATCCAAATCCTTAAACAAAGTAGTGAAATCATAACAAAAACATTTCACATAAAAAAAGCCAAATTCACGAAAATTGTATTCCATAAAAACAATTTGAGATAAAAGTAAAGAAAAGTTCTCCAATACAAAATTCAAAATGAAAGGTTTTTATTAGTTTAGAAATGTTTTTATAAACTTGGCTATTACGCCTGCAAATAACTCTTAGGCACAGTGCTAATTTGAACATAAAAAGTTTGGCTGTAATAGCAAAGTTTAAAAAACATTTCCAAACTAGTAAACACCTTAAATTTTAAAATTTGTATTGGAGAACTTTGCGTTACTTTTATCTCAATTCTTTTTATGAAATACCATTTCCCAAACTAAGTTTTAAACCTTAGAATCTACCTATACCAGGGTCCGATAGAAATTCATCAGTACCTAGAGGTTCTATGATAGGTAAATGAATAAAAAATAAATGGATCTATGACGGATCTGATAACTTCCTAGCTAGCCTATTAGCACACTTCAAGTGAAGCCATGATATATCAGCCTTGTAAATATCTCAGAAACTAAAGTTCTTACGAGTTTTTGGTTATAACACAAACTATACTATATTCCGAAAACCGTATATCGATACGACGCTCCATTAAAAAGCATTTTTAAAATTTTTTAATTGTCAAAAAACTGTCATTAGCATTAATGGATTTTGACCAAAATCTAAGCAGCTCGTTAGATTGTCGAATACTATTTTGCCTGAAAATTTTAGGAAAATCGGTTTAGCGATACACACACAGACATCACGACGATATTGCTAGGATAGGTCAAAATACACCCAAATAACAAATTTTTCGTCGAAAATAATACCTTCTCTATCTACCCATTGCTATGCCGGATCCAGGATTTAAGGGGGAGATTGCCACTACCTGAATATAAAAGGCGGTGCAGGTGAAATTTCTTAAAAAATAATGTAATTTATGTGTAAAACTAAAAAAATATTTCTGTAAAAAAAAATTATATGGTAAATTTTGGTTTAGGTAGGTATTAGTCATTTTGTACTAGAACTAAAGATTCGGCTTTATGTCAAGGACAGGGGGGGTCTGTTCCGCCCCTCTGGCCCCAACTGGATCTGCTACTGATAATATCTCAGATTATTTATTTATTTATTCTCAAATATCAGATTATATGTTGTCCCCTTGTCCCCCATAAATAAATTTTGTGGGTTCTAGGACTTATTATTATATATAAAATTTATATTAATTCCTTTGTAAAGAAAAATGCTTCTTATGCATATGCAAAGAGCAATGCAAATGAACAAAAAAGTGAAAGCAAATAAGTAGCCTTTTGTTTTTGTTTCAGCTCATAAAATGCTGCAATTTTCTCATTACAAAATCATTAAAAAATAATTAAGTGCAAACCTAAGAAATTAAGTAATCTATTTTTTGACCTTACACAACATAATGTGATATGTGAATATCAATTTTGGAAAATATTAATTTTGTTTTGGTTTGTTGTTATTTACAAAACATCTTACACAATCTTTTTTTTAAAGATAAATCAATAAAAAATTCTCTCATTTAAAAAATAAATAAATTGGAGATATTTAGGTTCAAAATTCATGTATTTGATGCATGATCTGAAAAGGGTACAAAAGATGGAATAATTTAAGAAAATAAAAATAAGTGTGTTTTTCTGTTAGAATAAAAAATGTGATTTATTTTCAACTGGACACCCCAGTACTGCCATAAAAAGCAAAATGACCAAAATTAAGATAATTGTGTGTAAAGTTTTTGTATTACATAAAAACTGAACTACAGTAAAATACAACACTGCCATTTTGACACTTAAGCCTATGTACTAGGACATAGTTTGATCAATTTGAAGTCCAAATATGCCAATAACTTAATTTTTTCTTAGTTAATAAAACAAATATTCTCAAAACTACCATTGAAATTATAAAGAAATCATTGGAAATATGGTATAACTCCCAAATATTGGGGGAATCTCGGGGGGAATACTTGGTAATAATAAACAGGAATACTGGGGAAATACCTGTGAAATACTAGGGAAATACCTGTAACAATTTTGGCAGTAAAAAACTTCTTGCCCAGACCATGTTTCTGTTTCCGAATGCAACCAGACAAAATTTGACATACAGATCAAGATGCTCAAAAAATAGAAAATGTGTTTTTTCATCTTGAGGAATTTTTAGAAAAATACAGTTACCAATCTAAATCATTTTGGTAATCAACTGGTAAATAACAAAAATTGAAACAAACAGTACTACAAGAAATTTGTACAATATAGAGAGTGGTTCACAATTACTAAAATACAATTACACAAGGTGTGGCTTTTTCACATGTTTATGGCCCCACCATACTGTATCTAGGTGCTTTTGTTAATAAAATGTATAGTTTGGGAGATATGAATTTTCAATTTGGCAATTTTGGTCCTATGGGATTCCCTATCCTAAAAATCGTTAAATGACGTTTTTCAGAATCTGAACTCAAGGTGTGGCTTTTTCGCATCTTTATGGCCCCACTATACTGTCACGCGGTGCTTTTGTTAATAAAATGTATTGTTTGGGAGATATGAATTTTCAAAGTTTGGCAATTTTGGTCCTATGGGATTCCCTATCCTAAAAATCGCTAAATGACGTTTTTCTTTATGGCCCCATTATACTGTAACTCGGTGCTTTTGTTAATAAAATGTGTAGTTTGGAACATATGAATTTTGAAAGTTTGGAAATTTTCATCTTATGGGATTTCCCTATCCTAAAAATCGCTAAATGGCATTTTTCCGAATCTCAACTCAAAGTGTGGCTTTTTCGCATCTTTATGGCCCCACCATTGACTTCTATACCCTACGGGTAGACCCGGCATGGGCCAAAATTGCCATTATATCAAGCTTTTATCGCAATTGACCAAATACAAGTAAGAATTTAATGAGCAAAATAGGGATGAAAATAGAATTTCGGTTTGGTGAGTCCGGAAACATGCAACATCGCAAAAATATTCTATTTGCTTGTCTTGGATAAAAAAGGGCAGTGGCGGCGCAAAATAAAAATTTTGAATTCCACTAGAATTTTCTTATCAACAATTTTCTGTTTGAATAATAAATAATTCATGAATACTTACTTGTGTGTGTTTACAAAATTCTCTTCAGTAAAAAAAAAGAGTAAAAAGAATTTCTAAGCATGCTAAGTGCAGTGGATGTATTAAAATTATTGTTTTCATCTTAGAACTTTACAAATGTTGTACCTTCCAGGTAAAATATTTTCTTTCTTTGAACAAGGGTCTTCTTCAACTCTTCTTTTCTTGGGTGGACTACAAGTTATGCTCGAGTCAGATGAAATTTCGGAACTAAAAATTTCAATTCGAAATGGGACAACCGGGCGCCGGGCCAACTCGGCGCCGCCAACAGGGCGCCACGCCGGGCCTAATAGGCGCCGGGCCAACTCAGCGCCGGACTATTTTTTTTTCGATAAAATGTGCAGATAAAAACAAAATAAATATGTTATTTATACAAAACTTTCAACATCTATTAAGTCGAGTGTTGAAATTTGGTAGGTGTAGTGTTCTGCGACTTGAAACACCGCCAAGTTCCATATTCGATACATATCGATGCATAAATAAGAAAGTCCGCCATTTTGGATCCGCCACTTTAATTTTTTTAAGGTTGTTTTTCATCTGCACATTTTATCAAGAAAAAATATTTTAGTCCGGCGCCCAGTTGGCTCGGCGTCAAGTTGGCTCGGCGCCCAGTTGGCCTGCCGCCCAGTTGGTGGCGCCGAGTTGGCGGCGCCCAGTTGTCCTAGACTGCAACACATTTCAGGGGTCTGGTACGTTTTACCACCTTTCTTAAAACTACGAAGTTTTTTGAAAAATGATAATTTTAGACCATTTTATAGTGATTTCTAAAAAAAAATTGCGGACTATCGTTGATTTTGTTAAAAAAATTGAAATTGAAACATTCTTAAAACCCCATTAAAACCCATACAAATTGCTACAAAAGAAGCATTTTCTCATTTCAAACTGAAACAAAACGGTCCCTGACGTCTATCAGCTGTCAACAAAAACTTGAAATAACTAAGGTCACTGATCCAAATCGGGTCAGTTTTTTTGGTCCTTTTATGAAAATGCACAATTTTTAAAAAAGCATGAAATTCAAAACAAAATCAAGAAAATTATGATTCCTACATTTTTACAAATAAAAATTAGTTTAATTGAACATTATATCAATTTTTATTCCTTAAAACACTAAAAATTAATAATTATTTACTTTTTTAAAGTTTATCGAAGGTCTAACTGAACAAAAGCAAACTGAACCCATCCGTATCGAAATGAACCGAATCAAACCGAATCTAACGGTTCGGTTTGGTTCGGTTCGATTTGCTTAAACTGAACCGAACCTAACCGAATATAGCTAAACCTAACCTAAACAATCCTAGCGGAACCTAACCGAACATACTCAAACTGAACCAACCTAACCCAACCTAACCCAACCAAACCCAACCTAACCCAACCTAACCCAACCTAACCCAACCTAACCCAACCTAACCCAACCTAACCCAACCTAACCCAACCTAACCCAACCTAACCCAACCTAACCCAACCTAACCCAACCTAACCCAACCTAACCCAACCTAACCCAACCTAACCCAACCTAACCCAACCTAACCCAACCTAACCCAACCTAACCCAACCTAACCCAACCTAACCCAACCTAACCCAACCTAACCCAACCTAACCCAACCTAACCCAACCTAACCCAACCTAACCCAACCTAACCCAACCCAACCTAACCCAACCTAACCCAACCTAACCCAACCTAACCCAACCTAACCCAACCTAACCCAACCTAACCCAACCTAACCCAACCTAACCAAACCTAACCTACCTATTGTTAATAAATATAGTAAAAGTTGTTAGGTTTATGTCCAGGGGGTAACCATTGTCCATAATCGTCGGAAATCGAGTTAGGATTAGTGTATGCGACCATAAACATTGAGTGGCGAGTGAGTGTTTGGTCTTCAATTTTTTTAGGGAAATTTTTCAAAATCTTTTTTTGCGCACTCTGGGCACCCTAATAAACCGTAATCTGGTCACCCTAATCCATCGCAATCAAAGAAAATGGGTAATCGAAGTGTCACAAATTTTTTGTTGGTTTCTATTCTTCTTTTATATTATGTAGGACAAAATTATTAATTAAACTAAGTGACCTTATTAAGTAAGACAGCATGATAGTCAAATGACATTAGAAGGACATAAACATATGATACCGGCCTGTAGACCGGTCGCGGTGGTCATATAATAATAAATATATACTTTCGCGATGAAAGACCAAAATTTAACTTAAAATTACTGTAAAGTCCGCAAAAAACATCAAATTTATCGAAATTTATAAAAACATAGATCAGTGTGTGTAACAATTCATCAAGATGTATGAAACTCGACCGTGACATGTCAAAAGTTTGGTTCGAAAAAACAAAAACAACTGGATAAAAATCGGTATGTAAGAATTTAAAAAGAAATCATTTTTAAGAAAATCAAATACTTTTTGTTAATTTTCATGCAATGCAAAAAAAAGTGCGGGGAAGTGACACTTTCTGAATCAAAATGTGTGAGGGTAAAATCGCACGGTCGCAGAAAAAACTATCTATCGTGACGCTACTGAACTTTCTCGTGTTTTAGGAAAAACTATCTGTCAAGACGACTTACCCATGAAATGTTGTTTTTTTATGGATTTTTTTTCTTCTTTTGCACAAAAAACAATTTTGGACCATGTTTAAACTCAAATAGTTACTTCTAAACTTGTTTTTAAACGTTTTAAGATTTCTTTTTGTAATATTCCCGCACAAAATTCAAAAAAAATCATTTCCGTACTTAGACAACATTGTCTATCAGTTTTCCCTGTATACACGGACTAACAGGTAGAATCACTCAAAATACGGCAGGTGGATTAAAGGTAGCCAGCTGCTTTTCTGTCGCACTTATGCCGTCAGTGTGAAAGAGATAAAAGTACCCTTATATTATCTAGGGTATTATTAGCATGCAAAATCACCCTATCTTTGTCCGTTTCACATGTTCAATAATGTCTATCTCTGTTTTTATTGTAAAAGAAATACCCGACCATAGGAACCAAATTGGATAGGGTCAATAAAAAATGCCTTGTCTTTCCGTCTCTAACGCCCTTTTAGGGCGTTATACAACTCAATGGGCCCCACCATACTGTAACTCGGTGCTTTTGTTGATAAAATGTATAGTTTGGGAGATATGAATTTTCAAAGTTTGGCAATTTTTGTCTTATGGGATTCCCTATCCTAAAAATCGCTAAATGACCCTTTTCAGAATATCAACTCAAGGTGTGGCTTTTTCGCATCTTTATGGCCCCACCATACTGTAACTCGGTGCTTTTGTTAATAAAATGTATAGTTTGGGAGATATGACATTTCAAAGTTTGGCAATTTTCATCCTATGGGATTCCCCGAAGGGTGAACAGCTAACCCAAAATGTGTACACGGATTGTGAAAATCCACAATCTTTTGCTAAGATTGTGTAAAGATTGTGAGGAATTGTGGTAAGATTGTGAGGGATTGTGGAGGACTGTGCAGCGGTGTAGCGTGCCTGAAGGGGTGGGGGGGCGATAGCCCATCAAAAATTCTTGCAACCAAAAAAAAAAAGGTCATCATGTCTATAATTTCCCTTACGAGGGATTGTGAAGGACTGTGGTAAGATTGTGAGGGGTTGTGGTAAGATTGTGAGTGATTGGGACAGACTGTCTAAAGATTGTGAAGGATTGTGGGATGAAGGATTGTGAAAGATTGTGAGTGATTGAGATGGATTGTGTAAAGATTGTGAGGGATTGTGAAGGATTGTGGTAAGATTGTGACAGATTGTAAGTGATTGGGAGGGATTATGTTAAGATTGTGAGAAATGTGTACACCGATTGTGAGAGCTCTTCACCCCTTGGGATTCCCTATCCTAAAAATCGCTAAACGACGTTTTTCCGAATCTGAACTCAAGGTGTGGCTTTTTCGCATCCCTATGGCCCCACTATACTGTAACTCGGTGCTTTTGTTAATAAAATGTATAGTTTGGAAGATATGAATTTTCAAAGTTTGGCAATTTTCATCCTATGGGATTCCCTATCCTAAAAATCGCTAAATGACGTTTTTCCGAATCTGAACTCAAGGTGTGACTTTTTCGCATCTTTATGGCCCCGCTATAGTGTAACTCGGTGCTTTTGTTAATAAAATGTATAGTTTGGAAGATATGAATTTTCAAAGTTTGGCAATTTTGGTCTTATGGGATTTACTATCCTAAAAATCGTTAAATGACGTTTTTCAGAATCTGAACTCAAGGTGTGGCTTTTTCACATTTTTTACATATGGCCCCATCACACTGTAACTCTGAGCTTTGTTGATCAAATGTATAGTTTGGGAGATATTGAGGGGTGATCAGCTGCCCACAGTAGGTGTACAAATTTTTGTACAGGACCCTGCTGGACTTCCACAGGACTTCAGCAGGACTATACAGGACCCCGAGGGTACTGGCCCTAAGCATGATAAGGTAGTAATGAACCGGCAAAGGCAAATCTGCTCTTTAAGAAAAACAAGAGTTAAGATGTGATGACCTTTTTTTTTTGGTTACGAATTTTTTTAAGGGCTCCTTTACAGCCACAGGACTATACAGGACCCCACAGGCAGAAGTATACAGGACTTGTACAGGACCAAAAATTTGTAGGACCATGTCCAAAGTTGCTTCAGACTGAAAGTAAGACTTTGCCACACAGAAAAATTTAGGACAAAACAAAGGTACACCACACCCAAACCCTAATTTTCTAACTGGGATACCTACTGTAAGCTGCTATTTCAAAAGCAGTTTTTGAAAAACATGTCTATTATTATTTACAATTTTTTTTTTACTTTTAAATGAGCATCAAGAGGTCAAAATCAGTGTTAACCTAACCTCTGTCCCGGGTTTGCCTATTGGAAATCTGGCAACCCTACTCCTTGTAAATAATAAAAATCATTAATAATAAAGAAAAAAACTATTTTCATTTTAGCAATCTTATCTTACCTATAATACTGTGAACAGCAATCTTATCCTCAAAATCTAAAGGCTCAACCTTGGGTATCACCTGGCCAGCAGCCGGGCAATCGCTGAGTTGCTGAGCGAGGCTTGTGTAGTGCATGGGGTTATGTACAAGATGACGCCCATCATATTTCCTAGTACTGTACAAATCCTTAATATCTAATTTGTTGAATGCCTTAAAACTAGTGTGGTAAATGGTCTTGTCGTTTACTATTGGCGGCTCAGATGCTGGAGAAGGGTAGATACCATTACTCCTAAAACTAAATAACAGGTTATCAATTTAGACCACAAATATTTCTCTAAATAAAAATCAAGCTAGTGATGTGAACTTTCTTATCATTTTTGTTACCTTTGATTTGCTTTAATCCCTGAATTGAACATCTTAAGGTTGCTTAAATTGAGTGAAAGTTTTCAATGAGGTTTGTATACATGTTTCGAGATTACCAGTGTTGTACTTGTTGTTCATGCAAAGGAATCAAAACACTTGACATGTGAATAAAAGCAGTAATGGAAAATTTTTCATGAATCCAATAAATTCTACTTGGTAATCCAGGTCTGTTTGCACCCAATTTAATTAAATTTAGCATAATAACATAATCAGTTTAGAAAAAAAAGTTACTTGACAGGTCATAAAGGTTATATGTCCCAGCGCGCAATCACTAAAATTAACACTATGAATCCACCCTTAGAGATTATCCTTTGTAATTTTTACGTGTTAGCATGCAGAGTAATTAATAAAAATTAAATTTAAAGCGTGTTTTTTGTATAAATTTTTCAATAATAAATACTTTTTAACATTTTTTTGTTTGACGTATGTGACAGATGATTTTGAACGTCAAAATGACATTTGACAGCGACCAAATTTCCCTAGAACCTGTTTTCGAATCTGCTTTTACATGCTTTTGAATAATTAAATATACATTTTTTTAAATAAAAGTGGTTTGTACTAAATACGTATTAATTGTTTCTAAAAATTTTTTAATTGTTTTGTAAAAAACCAATTAAATCTAGGGATTTTTTTAATACCAACCCAACTATGGTTTGTTTTTAACTTTATGGTAGAGGAATAGAGGGCGCCGTATAAAATTTAAATGGGACTGTTCGTAAATTGTAGGTCTTCGGTGTAAAAAATGTATGTAATTTGATGAAAAAACGTGATTTTGCATAAAAACCAATAAAAAAAACCGCCTTGAAAAGCCTTTGATCACCAGAAGGGTGCAATTAGCTGGCAAAAGCATTTAGCATAAACTAAATAAAAGTAAATTTTTCCACAATATCTATCTATAAAAATTGGACCTCTCTTTAGGTTAAATTTAAAATAAATTGTAAAAATAGGGTGTTTTTACAAAATTTCTTACTTACAAACATTTTTTTTTAATTTTCAAAATTTAAAATTTTTGCGATCTTTTTATACAAATTGATATTTGGTTTATGACTGCCAAATATTTTTTTTATTTTTTTATTTTTATGCTGCAAAATGTATATTTATTTGCACTCGTCTAATCAGATATTCGAAAGATATTTTTAGCTTTAGAATTTAAAAAAAAACTTGATAAAATAGGTATTCCTAAAGATTCTTTCAGCCCTTTTTTTTAATGTCAAAAATTAACCATGTAGTCTTCATGTCCTTCATTTTCTTAAATTCGTCCACCCCTTGATATTTTTCGATTTTGCTGCAAACTCTCCACATAATACAAAATAATTCACAAACTTTCACCCATTAGTTTTCGAGATATTGCATTTTAAAATATTGGAAAAGTATATACAGGGTGTCCCAAATAATGGGGGATTATTCGGAAACGGTAAGAGATACGAGTTTGTTTAAATGAGACAAAAGTTGCGCTAGTGGGCTTAAGAAGCCTAATTAGATGCCGTATTAAAATTACAAATATCTACAGGGGTTTTTAAAATATCGAGCAAAAACTAAAAATTGTGTTTTTAAAAAAATTGAAATATCGCCGCCATCTTGCAAACAAATTTAATGAAATTTGGTAGTTTTGTATAAGGAACTACGGCGATTGAATGACGTTAATAATTTTTAGCTCACACATATACTATACTATAGTAGTCTACTCGCGGCTACAGACTAAAAAGTACTTTGGCTCCTTCGATTTCGAGGTTATGTTTTAATTGTTTTGTTTTGTTCAAATAGCCTGGAAGCATGGAATAAATAAATTTCTTCGATGGTGGAAGTGTTTGAATTCCTTTCGAGTTTTAAAAATTAGTATTAAAAATATTTGTCGTGTCGTTAGTTCGGTCAAATTTAGTTCAAAATAGCGCTAGTAACGAAATAGGGTGTCTTTCTAACATATTTTTTCAAAAAAAAACTTCCCTGACTTCTTTCGCGGGATCCTAGCGGGTGTGAAACAAAACCGAACCGAACCGAACCGAATTTAACCGAATCGGTTTAGTTCGGTTTGGTTTCACAACCTCTGGGATGCCGGTTCGGTTCAGTTCCGTTCCGTTCGGTTCGGTTTTGTTTCACACCCGCTAGGATCCCGCGAAAGAAGCCAGGGAAGTTTTTTTTTTGAAAAAATATGTTAGAAAGACACCCTATTTCGTTACTAGCGCTATTTTGAACTAAATTTGACCGAACTAACGACACGACAAATATTTTTAATACTAATTTTTAAAACTCGAAAGGAATTCAAACACTTCCACCATCGAAGAAATTTATTTATTCCATGCTTCCAGGCTATTTGAACAAAACAAAACAATTAAAACATAACCTCGAAATCGAAGGAGCCAAAGAACTTTTTAGTCTGTAGCCGCGAGTTAGTAGTCTGAGCTATGGTGATCCTAATTTTTTCGAGAAAAAAAAAGTTCCTCCGATTTCAAAAATTTTTATATATCTTTGCGTTTCAGATGATTTTGACACTTTTTTGTTGCGCCGTCTGTCTGTCTGTCTGTATGTCTGTCTGTCTGTCTGTCTGTAACGACCAACGCGCATAACTCAAAAACCGCTTGGCCGATTTTACTGAAATTTGGTACCTAAGCTGAGTTTTGGGCCGAGATGGTCCCATTTAAAAATGAACAAAATCCACCAAACACAAACCAAATAAAAGGGTGGGGGTAGATTTCAAAAATTAGAGTTTATGGGAAAATATGGCGTGTGTGATATCAAACGAAAGGTAATTGAGTCTGGAGTTAAACAAATTACATTTTAATTTATTTAAAAAAAAGGGTGGGGGTATATTTAAAAAAAGGGGCCCATATATTGGCAGAGTATTTCTAGACCTTCCAGTTTTTTTGAAACCATAGTCAACTTTGTTATTTCCTTAGAGTAAGAAAAATATAGTTATTTATTATGACCGCCATATTGAATTTCATTAAATTTGTTTGCAAGATGGCGATAGTTTTTGCTCGATATTTTAATAACCCCTGTGGATATCTTTAATATTGATACAGCACCTGATTGGGCTTAGAATAGCTCAACTTTTTGCTCAGTTAAGCAAACTCGTATCTCTTACCGTTTCAGAAATCCCCATGTTAGTTGCTTTTATCTGGGACACCCTGAATAGTAATCACATGGTATACTTCTGGTGGGGATGCATTTTAGTGGTTTTTTTAAAGAGATATAAACACAAAAGCAACATATTAACTTCCAGGTGACATTTTTTGTTAATATATGAATGAACCGAACCGATCCGAACCGAACCGAACCGAACCGAACCGAACCGAAGGTTTTCAGTCAGTAAAAATGTTTTTAATAATAAGCGGTAATTTGTGTTTTGAGGTCACTAAATCATCTAATTTTAAGACGTACCAAGGACAGATGGATATATTCATCAGTCCTTGGATGTACCTAATATCTCAAAAACTAATTTTGTGACTTATTTTTTTATATTTAGGAAATCTCTGGCAGAATCGAAAAAGATAATTAACAAGAGGTCGACAAACTTAAGAAAATGAAGAGCAAGAAAATACTTTTTAAGGTTTGAAAAAAAAATATTGCGTCCAATGAATATTTAGGCAATAAAGGATAAAAATAGGCGCTCTAGAAGTGCGTGCAGGTACAAATGATCTCACTGTATACTTGTGAAATGTATACTTTCAGTATGTAGGTAGATAATAACCTTCAATCATGATATTGAGCTGAGAGTTGACATTAACAACCTTCAAGCGTCCTTGAGAAAACAAAATATGTCAAATGGAATCTCCAAAAACAGGGTGGCAATCGATTTCTTCCCCACGCGCATCCCTCTCATCCCCCATTCCGCGTCTGCGCCCGCGTCGCCCCATCGCAGCTTCCCCAAATCTCTCATCGTCGACCCTTCTCGGAAAATGATTCTTTAAAATCTCGATTTTTTCTTTTTTATTTCCACTGATAAAAAAAATGTTGGTGTTTACTAGTGTTTGAATGTTAGTTTAGTTCTTAATCATCTGTTCTGAGCGAAGGTATTACATTTTTGAGGAAAATTCAAAAATTTGGCAATCATAAACCAAATATCGATTTGTATAAAGGTCGCAAAAATTTGAAATTTGAAAATTTAAAAAACATGAATAGATTCGGTAGCTTTAAGCTTCCGGAGTCGGTCCAGAACAGGGTCCAGAATGTCGCCAACTCGATCGGAGGACGAAGGCAAGGAGGTGGAGGTCAATTGCCTCCCGAATGTCCTCCGCCACCACCTCACCAAGCTGAGAGAGTGCACTTCGCTCAGGCCACCCAGAATCACACTACTCATGGAGGTAGGTCACTTTCATAATGGGGGGCTTAAGATACTTCCAGGAGACTTAAGACTTAAACTTCAGGAAAAGTTAAACGGTGAAAACCGTAGGATCTTGACTCAACAAGCCGCTGACAATTTCAAAGATGTACAGCGTGTCCCATTTTCGATGAGATTAAATGGGAAACTCGAATGTTATTAAAGATATGGATTTTCTGATTGCTCCTTAAAATGCTTTTTTTTTGAGCCCTTAAAAATAATGTAATCAGATTTTTGCTATACCCCGTGGTTTCGCTTATACAGGGAGTTTTTAAAAAAATTGCATTTTTAATAATTCCTTGTATCTCACTTATTTTGCAAGATATTATCATTCTGTGAAAACCTTATAATGGCAACTTTTTTAGAGCAAAATAATGACGTTGTCAATTTTTTTAAATATCGTTTAGTTTTTCAGATATGGTATTTACCATAAGAAAACGGACCTGGATTTTTTTATTACTATTTTGATTGGCTTCATGCTAGTATTATCTTAAAATGATAAAACTTTAATATTTTTTGAATTTAAGGAAAAAAAATAATATTTAATATTTTAAAAAAAAATTAGTCCTAACCTGGAAATTTCCAACGTAAATATAAATTTAAAATTGCAAGAAACACTAGTTAAACGATTTTTAGTTTATCTGTTTTGAAACATGAATTAAAAGATTTATAAATAAAGTTAATTACGTTAAAAAGTTATAAAAATAATATCATAGTAATTATTTGATGGTAGCACAGCAACTCAATGAAATGTACTTCAACATTGAAAATCAAAGCGTGGAATTGACATTGCTATTTTACTTGTAATTTTTGTGAATGTCTCACTCTCACTTATTTTAAAATGGCTTAAAATCGACCATATCTATTTTTGAAAAATGTGATGTTTGACTGCCTTATTTAAGCAACAAAATCCCAATATTTAAACGGCAGAAATATTTTTATGCAAAATGCGTTAAGAAAAATTACTCAAAAATGCCAACAATGTCTTACACATAATGGCAATCAGTTTAAACGTTGATAACATTAAAGAAAAATTAGTTATAATTTTTTGTAATTCGTTATTTTTACGTATACTTTTTTTCACACAAACCTTTAAATTAACGGAAAACCATTTTAATTTGTGAAGTATCAAAACAGTTAAGCTAAACATCGTTCAACTAGCAATTTTTAATTTATATTTATGTTGAAAATTTCCAGGTTCGGACAAATTTTTTTAAAAAATATTTTGTAATAATAATAGCATAAAACCAATCAAAATAGTAATAAAAAAAATCCGGTCCGTATTTATTTTTTTTATGATAAATACCATATCTCTAAAACTAACCAATAATTAAAAGAATTGACAAGGTCATTATTTTCTTCTTAAAAAGTTGCCACAAAAAGGTTTTTACAGAATAAAAATATCTTCGAAAATAAGCGAGATATAAGGGATTATTAAAAATGCAATTTTTTCAGAAACTCCCTGTATTAGCAAAACTACGGCGTATATCGAAAAT
The DNA here is from genome assembly GCA_963576565.1 of Aspidapion aeneum. Lineage (NCBI taxonomy): Eukaryota > Metazoa > Arthropoda > Insecta > Coleoptera > Brentidae > Aspidapion > Aspidapion aeneum. Next base: position 17,103,069 of record OY755038.1, on the reverse strand, counting down.
CTGATTACACCATTTTTTAGGACTCAAAAAAAGAGCACGGTAAGGTGCAATCAGAAAATTGATATCTTTAATAATAACCGAGTTTCCCATATAATCCCATTGAAAAAAAAATTGCATTTTTATCTTTATTTGAAAGATATTCTAAATTTTTTAGTTTCCTTCGTAAAGACACTCTTAACTATAAATCGTTAAAAATTAACTTAAATAAATATAAAAAGGTACTTACAAATATGTATATAAAAACAAAAATATATATAAAAATATATTGCGAGTGGTATGCCATGTTAAAGATATATTGACGCTGATTTAAAAAATCGCATATAATAAAAAGACGGACAGATAAAATTCAGTTTTAAAGTTGGATTAGAAGTACAGAAACCTTTTATTTTTTTTTTTGAGGCCGTTTGAGAAAATTCGGTTTGCGCGCTGCTAAGTTTTGGCCTGGTCAAATTAGGTCAGGTTAGGTTAGATCAGATGTTGCAGTTTTTCCAAATTTTTCAATAGCAGGGTTTTCCACAACTATATGTTTTACAAACAAATAAAATTAAAGAAAGAAAAATTATAAAAAGTTTGTCTTTTGCCGGGACTCGAACTAAACCCGGAACATGTTTTACGTTAAACCAGTTTTGCCGACTTTTATTAAAAATAGCGCATTTCTGCAAAGTTTTCTTAATTCTTTTGTTGGGAGCCCTTATTAATGTATTATTTTTTTTAAAGCTGGTTTCAACGTTTTTAATTTTTTCCAAAGTAAGAAATTTTCTCTTTGTTTACCAGAGTTATTATTGACACAAAATCGGCAAACTTTGGCTGGTCGAAGGTATGGAATTTTTCGACCACCCAAAATATGGCCGGACGATAAACTAGACTCTTTCGACCACATCAATTTTTTGTTGATTTTGACGGACGAAAAACAGGTTTTTTTCGACCACTAGCAATTAAGAAGTTGATCCCTGACTGTTTCTTGTTAAAATAGGTAATTAAAAAATGGAAGTAGGTACCTACCTATACGTATAGGGCATTCCCAGTTGGAAACTACTATATATTTTGGTAATTTTTACCATTTTTGAGATACAAATCCTTTTGAAAATATTGCATTGGTGTTCATAATTTTATTATTTAGGTTAGTCTTTTTTAATTTTTTAAAGATTTTTTTATTTAGCTAGTGTAAAATAGAATTGAATTTTTCAGTATAAAAAAAATTGTAAGGTTCCAGTAGGTATTAGGTTCTTTTTGGTTGCATTACAGGATATTCCAATAATTTGGTTTTTTGTTTTGTCTAGATGATTTTGTACTTTTTTATGTATTGAAACATTTTCGATACTTTACGTTTTATTTTGTTTAATTTTTTTAATAAAAGTTGAAAATTAAATGCTTTGTTTTTCTGTATTTAAAAAATATGGCTGATTTTTTCAATGAGGATAATGGTGTCAAGACATTTAAAAAAATATTATTTTAAATCTGTCGTTACTTTCTATGACATCACTGTCTGGAATGAAAAATTTAACTATATTTCATATTCTTTTTGTAACCATAACGAAATAAAAAAATTGGATTTCTAGGTATACCAAAAAAAAGTACACAGATATTTTGACTAAATTTCCTCGACCCAAGAATAATAACGACTGTAACTGGTGACTAAACTAGTTTACCATCAAGATTTAAGTTGAAGTTGCCTTCAACAAGAAAATTAAACGCAAGAAACTGACTCTTCCAGTTGTTCCACTATGTTTTTTGGGTACACTAATATGCTTAACGAACTTCGCGGGAATATTGCTCCTACATCTGCTCAAATTTCAAGTTTTCCTTGTGAATTTCGTCCAAAAAACCCCAATTTTCGACCAGTTTATTTGGCGTGTGGTCGATTAATTCCTATTTTTCGTCCTAAAATGGTCGAATAATACCAGTTTTCGACCGCCAACAAACCAGTTGTTCGAACCACCAAAACCTAGTTTTCGTCCGGTCGAAAAACTAGAAATTTTTGGACGGAAGGAGGGAAGGCCGTGAACGGAAACTGGGCAAAACGACATTTTTTTAATTTTAATTGTCTCGAACTGTTAGATTAAACCAAAAAAATCTAAATTAATTATTTTTGAATTCTTAAATCACCAAAGAATGGAAATTAGCCGCTCATAATACCAAATGATGTAAAATGTTCGAGATTTCGGGCTCTAAAGTTGAACTTTCCACTAACTGGACGACAATTGGGCAGTTTACCCTATACGTTGATTCAGAAATTCATGCTTTTTAATTTTTGCCTGTAGATGATTTAAGTCAGTTACCCCTATGCGGCTCCACCTTTTATCCATGCTTGCATTGAAAAATAATAAGCATGGAAAACAAAGTAACATCACATCCACAAATCCAGTTGTTTTTTTGGTAAATATCTTTTCTAAAGTATCTTTTAAAATTCCTACCTTCTTTTCTTTTGGAGCAAGTTTGCGATAATTCTAGTTCTGGAGTCGGCCTTCCTAATCTTTTAATTTCAATTTTTTGATTTAAATTAAAGGAGGAAAAGCTTGCTATAATGTTTTGTACACAATTAAGTCTTGAATTACTTCTAGGATTACCCGAACTTATAACTGCCTCAGACATATTCGACACTTGTAGATAATAATTAACCCAAATATTACAAACAAGAAGCCGAAAACAGCATAAAATTCACTTAAAAACTGCGTAAATAAATTTTAATTACGCCCAATACAGGCATACTAACGATAATATAAACAGTAATCAGCTGAGAACTATAAAAAAAACGATGCAAGTGTGTATTGATTTAGCGCACCACCTCTCCCTTTTCTCGGCCGATATCCCGAGCATTTCCGATCCAATTGCGTGGCAAAAATTGGATTAAAGAGGAACGCCGAATCCACGCGCACCTCCAGATTCAAGCCCGCCCTCTCATATCTCTAGATTCAAGCGAGGCGAGGCGATCGAAGGACACCGTATGCGGCAGCAAGCGTCAAGTCGAAAATATATTAATTACTTCCGTTAATGCCCGATAGATGCCACTAGCGGGATCGGGATCATTAAAAAATAAATAAAAAACAACAGTAATTATTTAATAATAGTTTGTATTTATTTTTTTTCTTATTTTTGCTGGGGGTGCGCGCGCAACCGCGCTCCTATGGACGAGCCGCCCCTGTTGACCAGACACTGCCGCAACCTCAGATATTGTTTGTAATACGTCTTAATGGAAATTTTACGCGTATTTAAAAAATCGAATAGAAAGAAGATCATTCTATAACCAACTTTATGTAAGATCTTAAAAACTAAAAGTGACAGATAAAATTCAATATAACTTCTTTAATTTTTTTAGGAACCATAAATGAACATCACGAAATGAGCAACATCAACTCGAACAATCCGAACAACCCGTTTTTGCAAATGACCAAGGAGCAAAACAGTTTTCAGCAGGAAGAAAGCGGTTTTACACAGGTCAGACTTTTTAGATTTTTATTAAAATCATTTCTCGATATTATTTTAAACCTTGTTCAAATTTCCTCAAATTTTACATACTACTTGACTGAATGCATCTTCGGTACATATTTCTGGCATGCTACGTTTAGTGTTGCAGTATAAGATTTAAAGAGCTTAAAGATTTATCAGTTGCAAAAAGGTGTATACGAGATTTACAGAGTTTTCCAAGAAAAATGATTTTGTTTGACATGAAAAATATATCAACCTGTTATCGTCCCATGGCAACTTCAGAGGGAAATACTTTAACAACGAATGAACAAATTTTCTAAACATTTAGACGGTTGTAAAGACATTCAAGAGATCTTCAAGACAAAATATATGCTTTAAAAATGGTCAAAGAATTTCGAGAGGTTTTTTAAAATCCATTTAGAAATATCTCGAAAAAAACCTCTGTTAACTTTTCGTTGGCACACGCTGCCGCTGTGTATCGTAGGTTATTCAAAATTGTAAGTAGTTTTGCACTCTTTGAAATGTGTTACTGTAATCCGTTTATATTTCTAAATAATATCAATTTATTTAAATATTGCAGGCTCCAGGAATTTTGAAGCAACAAAGCAGGATGTCATCAGTCGACTTTTCCGAGGGGTCAGACTTTGTGGAGGGGAAGTGTGATGTCAAGATCAACGAGTACCAAGCTGCCTGGAATGTCACCAATGCTATACAGGTCAGTAGATATCTAGGACAGCAACAGAAAAAATGATTACTAATTATTATATTTCACATGAATACAGGTTTAGTGGCCATCTCAAATAAACAAAAAATGTCTTGTTAAGGTGGCTTTATAGAGTCGTGCAAAGCATAATGCAAAATGGTGGCATAATGGACGCCATCGTACCATACCTCAATACGGCAGAGTTATGCCGTATTCCATTCCACTGACACTGAAACGGTGCTGTCAAAAATTTGCACCGACTGCAGTTTCAATGGAACACGCGGAAAATGAAAAATCGCACTCGTGTGGTATAAGGTCACTATATCACGAAGTTCCTAACATCATGATATAGTGACCTTAGTGTGGTATGCCATAATGAGCTGTAGAACTTATTTTTTATTCTTGCTTTAAGCAACGTTAATATAACATTTTCTTGCAAATAATTTTTTATAGTATATCCATTATGAATAGGGCAAATTGATTATGCAAAAATCTCATTTTTGGAAAAAATGTCACACACCCTGTAGTTTTATCAGGCCAACGACGATATCCATTTTTATTTGTTTCAAAGTTACACGCCGATAAATATTATCCTAAGATAAATAAAATTCGTCAAATAAATAAATAATGATTTTATTTAAATAAAGTTAATAAGAATGTTTTAAAAATGCAGGCTTGTGCTCGTATACCAACAGATAGAGTAGTTATCTATACTTCGCGCTTGTTTTTCAAAAAACCCTAACCAGAAGTGTACTTTATGCTCCCAAAATTTGAACATAAGTATTCGAAACACCTTGTATACATATATAATTTTTCACAAGTTTCTAAACCTAACTTTCCTGCCTTGCAGAATTTGGTCAAAAACATGTTGTTCAAAATCCATTTGTTCGAAAGTAATATTAATACTTCAATAACATTTTCTTGAAAAGGAAAATTATTTAAAAACATTTCCTTCAAACAAAAAATTGTTTGAAAACATTTTATTAAAATTTTTTTGTTCAAAAACATTTTCTTTGAAAGTCATTTTTTTTTTCATAAGGAAAATTGTTCAAAAAAGTTTTTGAAGAAAATATTTTTGAACAAATTTCCATTCAACAAGAACATAACCTAACCTAACAGCTAAGCGTAAGGGTATTTTAACATACCATAAAAATGGCAAGACATGTGCCTCAGCGCTAATGGGGTTTCGCCTCCCTTGTTCTTTTTTTGGACAAAATTGAGGCTACTTGAATTTATTTATGAGGAATTCTGCAGTACTCATCTCGAGCCGAAAGTGTTTCTTGAACTAAAGAATACATTTATTTTTACTTATAATCATAGCTGCCAGAAAACCCCAACTGTCGGAAAATTAGCCCCAGTCAACCAGATCCATACAAATCTACTTACCTGTTTGTTGTTAAATCGGTAAACCACATTTTCAATAAAGTTTTTTATTTTTGGGGTTTCCGTTCTCATTGTTTTTATTGCACAGAACTGTTCTTCTTCATCTTCATCGCTGCTACTACTTAGCAGCGAAGAAAATAATAAAAAATCGCTAACAACTTTATTTTCACTCATTTTTACACCCCACGACAATAATAAACGTTTAAAATTAATGGCGGGAAAAAGTTTTCGGTGCGGCACGAGCCCTCAGAGCCGGTGTCAAAAAAGCCGCACTCAGTGCAAAACTGAATTCATAAGTTCCTCAATGGAATACGAAAACTGAAAAAGTGCATGTCAATGGAATGCAAACACCGAGCCAGTTGTGCACTAGTGCTGTACTCATTTCCCCAATGGAATACGGCATTAGAGTAGTTAGTTAGGACGCCAACAATACTTTATTGTTTTATTCCGACATTTTACGTACTCTTGCGCCATCTAGAGTGAATCTAGTAAACTTACTATTAAACATTATTTACTGCATTACAGAATTCTATGCTACTGAATCAATAATACAGAATACGTGTGGGACATTACGTTCTCAGCTTACAACTAACTGCTAAACTCTTTTGGAGATGCTTATTAAAAACCGCTTGTCATTGATAGGATACCGAGATATGTTTTGTTTCCTGTATAAACATCATCGATGATAGGTCAATCGCTTATTGCTTTTAATTCCGTATACAGTTTACTACACGTTTTAATAAAAAGTTCATTTCCTTAGATTGTTTAGGGTTAATGTGCACTTGCTTATAAATGTAACTTGTGTGATTTAGCTAATAGAACATTATTTTCTTGTTTTTAAAAAAATCTGTCCCTACAGATTATCTACTTTAACCTACCTAATAAATTACAAAAACTAATTAACTAAAATTGTTTATCCACCATGCTACTCGTCCCGTTTCTTCATGTGATACAATCTAGTCCAATGTAGTTTTGTTAAAAGAAGAAGTACATTTCTTTAGATTGTTTAGGGTTAATGTGCACTTGCTTATAAACGTAACTTGTGTCATTTAGTTAATAGGATATTATTTTCTATCCTGACAATATTAAAGGATTGGATTTGGCCAAAGTTAAAGCAGCAAATCTAAAATTAGTTCTATGGTTTAGAAATGTCGAGTTGTCAACTGCTGTTTTTGTTTAATTGTGTTTTTGCCAGTTCTTTTAATTAAGTTTGGGATGAAATCCAACTGTCAAAAACTGTTCAGGTTTTAATACGTTACTCTTTCTACTAGAGTAAAGATTGGCCGCGATAAATTCAAAGTACAGCGAGTTTGGTAAGTTGTCTAAATCAATTTTCCGCTTTTAGGGGATGTTTATAGTCTCGCTACCATTCGCAGTTTTAAAAGGAGGATATTGGGCCATAGCTGCTATGATTGGCATTGCTTACATTTGCTGTTACACTGGAAAAATTTTGGTTGAATGCTTGTACGAATTTGACGTACAGACCGGAAAGTAAGTTACATAGATATAACTACTGACTTGGAAAGTTACTTGTGCTTTCCATTGCTTCTCGGAAAGCGGGTGCAAGTTAAAGGCCACAAGTAAGAATAACCTAAAAATTTTCAATAGAACACTTTTCGAACCTGTTCCTGCGCGCGCCGAAAGAAATAGAGAAAAGAAGCAGTATTATTTTAGTTTTAATTTTCAGGCTGGTCAGAGTTAGGGACTCCTATGTGGCCATTGCGAAAGAATGTTTCGGTAAGAAATATGGCGCAAAAGTTGTGAGCATAGCGCAGATAATTGAACTACTGATGACGTGCATTCTTTACGTGGTGGTCTGCGGTGATTTGATGATTGGAACCTTCCCAGATGGTGCCATCGATGCCAGATCGTGGATGATGCTGATTGGAATATTTCTACTACCTTTAGGTCAGTCATTACTGTAATAATTGGTGAAGAAAAACCCGTAAAAAATCCAAAAAAACTTTTCGCTTGTGAATTCCGTGCCGTTGTCAGTGAATATCACGCATGGAATATCATCAAGACTTTTTAGACCATAGGGATTCTACCAAAATATAATAGAAAAGACAGTTGTAGATGACGCAACTACAAAAGCACGTCCCTATATTAACAAGGAAAAATTAGAGATAATTGGACATCTCTCGATATCTGCGGATTTTAATCCTTAAACACTTTTCGTCATTATAATTCTAATGTAAAATATTTACCTTTAGGTTTTTTAAAGTCACTTACCAGTGTCAGCTTATTGTCCTTCTGGTGCACTATGTCCCACATCTTCATCAATGTCATCATAGTTGGCTACTGCCTCCTAGATATCGCCGATTGGGGTTGGGGCACCGTCAAGTGGAGCTTGGACTTGGAGAGTTTTCCAATCAGCTTGGGAGTGATCGTCTTCAGCTACACATCGCAAATTTTCCTGCCCACCTTGGAAGGTAACATGGAGGATCCCTCCAAATTCGAATGGATGCTGGATTGGTCACATGTATGGGCTGCTATTTTTAAGGCAGGTTTTGGGTATATTTGCTTTTTGACGTTCCAAAATGATACGCAGCAGGTAATTACTAATAACTTGCATTCACCAGGGTTTAAAGGATTGGTGAATACGTGTTTAGTTGTAAAAGCCATTTTGAGTTATCCTTTACCATATTACGCTGCATGCGCTTTACTAGAAAGAGCGTTTTTCCGAGGACCGCCAAAAACTAAATTTCCTTCAATTTGGGATCCAGAGGGTGACTTAAAAGTCTGGGGTTTGGCTTGGAGGGTTGGAATTGTTATGTTTACCATTCTAATGGCTTGTTTTATACCTCATTTCCAAATTTTAATGGGGTTTATTGGTAGTTTTACAGGGACCATGTTAAGTTTCATCTGGCCTTGTTATTTCCACTTGAAACTTAAATCTAAAACAATGGATAGAAGAGCGATTTACTTCGATTATTTTGTTATTTATCTAGGATGTATTTTCGGGGTGGTTGGTATGTTTGACTCCGGCAAAGCATTGATTAATGCTTTCGAAATTGGTCTTCCATTTTAAGTAGTTTAGGTAAGTTAATAAAAATAATAATTAATGCTATTTCAAAATAACTCATAAAATTTCTCAAAAGTGGTCGTGACGTTATGTAATTGTCATTAACTTAGGGGTAATCTTCTACAGGTACATAGCAAATACTATTACCCACCTTGCAAGGTAGTCTAAGATATCCCTTCAAATTTAAAAGGATGCTGTTTTAGTCAATTGTAAAAAATGCAGGTCTCAAGGATTGGTGAATACGTGTCTGGATATAAAAGCCATTTTGAACTATACCTTCTCATATTCCGCCGCATGCGCTTTACTAGAAAGAGCGTTGTTCCGAGGACTGCCAAAAACTCAATTTTCGCTTAATTTGGAATCCAAATGGCGATTTAAAAGTCTGGAGTTTGGTTTGGAAGGTTGGGATTGCTATGTTTGTTATTCTAATGGATTTTGTTACACCTCATTTCAAAATTTTAATGGGGTTTATTGGTAGTTTTACAGGAACCATGTTAAATTTTATCCGGCCTTGTTCTTTTCACTTGAAACTTAATTCTAAAACAATGGATTGAAGAGCGATTAATTATTTTCTTATTTATTTATAATGCATTTTTGGGGTGATTGGTATGTTTGAATCCGGCAAAGCATTTATTAATGCTTTCGAAATTGGTCTTCCATTTTAAGTAGTTTAGGAAATTTAATAAAAATAAATATTAATTTCAAAATAACTCATGAAATTTCTCAAAAGTGGTCGTGACGTAATGTAATTAATGTAAAGTAAAGATGGGGCGTTAAAAAGCCTTGTCATGAACTTAGGGGTAATCGTATATGGGTACATCGCAAATCTTATAACCCACTTTACAAGGTTCATTCGGTTCACCTACTATAAGATATCTGTATTTGTATTAGTCAATTGTAGAAAATGCATTTCTCAAAGACTGGTGAATCCGTGTTTGGTTGTAAAAGCCATTTTGACTTATCCTTTACCATATTACGCCGCATGCGCTTTACTAAAAAGAGCGTTTTTCCGAGGACCGCCAAAAACTAAATTTCCCTCAATTTGGGATCCAGAAGGCGATTTAAAAGTCTGGGGTTTGGCTTGGAGGGTTGGAATTGTTATGTTTACCATTCTAATGGCTTGTTTTATACCTCATTTCCAAATTTTAATGGGGTTTATTGGTAGTTTTACAGGGACCATGTTAAGTTTCATCTGGCCTTGTTATTTCCACTTGAAACTTAAATCTAAAACAATGGATAGAAGAGCGATTTACTTCGATTATTTTGTTATTTATCTAGGATGTATTTTCGGGGTGGTTGGTATGTTTGACTCCAGCAAAGCATTGATTAATGCTTTCGAAATTGGTCTTCCATTTTAAGTAGTTTAGGTAATTTAATAAAAATAATAATTAATGCTATTTCAAAATAACTCATAAAATTTCTCAAAAGTGGTCATGACGTTATGTAATTGTCATTAACTTAGGGGTAATCTTCTACAGGTACATCGCAAATACTATTACCCACCTTGCAAGGTAGTATAAGATATCCCTTCAAATTTAAATGGATGCAGTTTTAGTCAATTGTAAAAAATGCAGGTCTCAAGGATTGGTGAATACGTGTCTGGTTATAAAAGCCATTTTGAACTATCCCTTCCCATATTACGCCGCATGCGCTTTACTAGAAAGAGCGTTGTTCCGAGGACTGCCAAAAACTAAATTTTCGCTTAATTTGAAATTCAAATGGCGATTTAAAAGTCTGGAGTTTGGTTTGGAAGGTTGGGATTGCTATGTTTGTTATTCTAATGGATTTTTTTACACCTTATTTCAAAATTTTAATGGGGTTTATTGGTAGTTTTATAGAAACCATGTTAAGTTTTATCTGGCCTTGTTCTTTTCACTTGAAACTTAATTCTAAAACAATGGATTGAAGAGCGATTAATTATTTTCTTATTTATTTATAATGCATTTTTGGGGTGATTGGTATGTTTGAATCCGGCAAAGCATTTATTAATGCTTTCGAAATTGGTCTTCCATTTTAAGTAGTTTAGGAAATTTAATAAAAATAAATATTAATTTCAAAATAACTCATGAAATTTCTCAAAAGTGGTCGTGACGTAATGTAATTATTGTAAAGTAAAGATGGGGCGTTAGAAAGCCTTGTCATGAACTTAGGGGTAATCGTATATGAGTACATCGCAAATCTTATAACCCACTTTACAAGGTACCTACTATAAGATTTCTGTATTTGTATTAGTCAATTGTAGAAAATGCATTTCTCAAGGACTGGTGAATCCGTGTTTGGTTGTAAAAGCCATTTTGACTTATCCTTTACCATATTACGCCGCATGCGCTTTACTAAAAAGAGCGTTTTTCCGAGGACCTCCAAAAACTAAATTTCCCTCATTTTGGGATCCATAGGGCGACTTAAAAGTCTGGGGTTTGGCTTGGAGGGTTGGAATTGTTATGTTTACCATTCTAATGGCTTGTTTTATACCTCATTTCCAAATTTTAATGGGGTTTATTGGTAGTTTTACAGGGACCATGTTAAGTTTCATCTGGCCTTGTTATTTTCACTTCAAACTTAAATCTAAAACAATGGATAGAAGAGCGATTTACTTCGATTATTTTGTTATTTATCTAGGATGTATTTTCGGGGTGGTTGGTATGTTTAACTCCGGCAAAGCATTGATTAATGCTTTCGAAATTGGTCTTCCTTTTTAAATTGTTTAGGTAATTTAATAAAAATAATAATTAATGCTATTTCAAAATAACTCATAAAATTTCTCAAAAGTTGTCGTGACGTTATGTAATTGTCATTAACTTAGGGGTAATCGTCTACAGATACATCGCAAATACTATTACCCACCTTGCAAGGTAGTATAAGATATCCCTTCAAATTTAAAAGGATGCTGTTTTAGTCAATTGTAAAAAATGCAGGTCTCAAGGATTGGTGAATACGTGTCTGGTTTGCATGCGCTTTACTAGAAAGAGCGTTGTTTCGAGGACTGCCAAAAACTAAATTTCCGCTTAATTTGGAATCCAAAGGGCGATTTAAAAGTCTGGAGTTTGGTTTGGAAGGTTGGGATTGCTATGTTTGTTATTCTAATGGATTTTTTTACACCTCATTTCAAAATTTTAATGGGGTTTATTGTTAGTTTTACAGGAACCATGTTAAGTTTTATCTGGCCTTGTTCTTTCCACTTGAAACTTAATTCTAAAACAATGGATTGAAGAGCGATTAATTATTTTGTTATTTATTTATAATGCATTTTTGGGATGATTGGCATGTTTGAGTCCGGCAAAGCATTGATTAATGTTTTCGAAATTGGTCTTCCATTTTAAGTAGTTTAGGAAATTTAATAAAAATAAATATTAATTTCAAAATAACTCATGAAATTTCTCAAAAGTGGTCGTGACGTAATGTAATTAATGTAAAGTAAAGATGGGGCGTTAAAAAGCCTTGTCATGAACTTAGGGGTAATCGTATATGGGTACATCGCAAATCTTATAACCCACTTTACAAGGTACCTACTATAAGATATCTGTATTTGTATTAGTCAATTGTGGAAAATGCATTTCTCAAGGACTGGTGAATCCGTGTTTGGTTGTAAAAGCCATTTTGACTTATCCTTTACCATATTACGCCGCATGAGCTTTACTAGGAAGAGCGTTTTTCCGAGGACCGCCAAGAACTAAATTTTCCTCATTTTGGGATCCATAGGGCGATTTAAAAGTACGGGGTTTGGCTTGGAGAGTTGGTATTGTTATGTTTACCATTCTCATGGCTTGTTTTATACCTCATTTACAAATTTTAATGGGGTTTATTGGTAGTTTTACAGGGACCATGTTAAGTTTCATCTGGCCTTGTTATTTCCACTTGAAACTTAAATCTAAAACAATGGATAGAAGAGCGATTTACTTCGATTATTTTGTTATTTATCTAGGATGTATTTTCGGGGTGGTTGGTATGTTTGACTCCGGCAATGCATTGATTAATGCTTTCGAAATTGGTCTTCCATTTTAAGTAGTTTAGGTAATTTAATAAAAATAATAATTAATGCTATTTCAAAATAACTCATAAAATTTCTCAAAAGTGGTCATGACGTTATGTAATTGTCATTAACTTAGGGGTAATCTTCTACAGGTACATCGCAAATACTATTACCCACCTTGCAAGGTAGTATAAGATATCCCTTCAAATTTAAAAGGATGCTGTTTTAGTCAATTGTAAAAATGCAGGTCTCAAGGATTGGTGAATACGTGTCTGGTTATAAAAGCCATTTTGAACTATCCCTTCCAATATTCCGCCGCATGCGCTTTACTAGAAAGAGCGTTGTTCCGAGGACTGCCAAAAACTAAATTTTCGCTTAATTTGGAATCCAAATGGCGATTTAAAAGTCTGGAGTTTGGTTTGGAAGGTGGGATTGCTATGTTTGTTATTCTAATGGATTTTTTTACACCTCATTTCAAAATTTTAATGGGGTTTATTGTTAGTTTTACAGAAACCATGTTAAGTTTTATCTGGCCTTGTTCTTTCCACTTGAAACTTAATTCTAAAACAATAGATTGAAGAGCGATTAATTATTTTGTTAATAATTTATAATGCATTTTTGGGGCGATTGGTATGTTTGTGTCCAAGCATTGATTAATGCTTTCGAAATTGGTCTTCCATTTTAGTAGTTTAGATAATTTATTAAGAATAATAAATTCATCTCAAGATATCTTATGAAATTTACTCAAAACTGGTCGTGGTCGTGACGTAAAATGAAAATTGGGCTTTGGAAAGCCTTTGCATTAACTTGTCATCTTTAGCTACATATCGCAAATCTGATAACATAACCTACCTACAAGGTAGTATAAGATATACCTCCCAATTTGAATGGATGCTGGATTAGTCAATTGTGAATTATTTAGGTTTTCAGGATTGGTAAATACCAGTTTGGTGGTCAAAACTTGGTATAATAGAAAGAGCGATTTTTCAAGAACCGCTAGAAACTAAATTTCTCTTGATTTTGGATCAAGGGGAAGATTTAAACGTCTGAAGTCTTTAAGAGTTAGGTTTACCATTTCAACTAAGTTTTTTATAAATATATGTTAATTACAAATTTTAATGATTTTATTGTTAGTTTTACCAGACAAAGATTTATTTATTTAAAAAAATCGTGAACGTATCACTCTTTTTTTGTAGGTATAATAAAGTTAAAACCTGGTTTAAAAATCTACATAAATGTTGCTATTTTAAAAGTCAGCTCACGATATACTATTTCAAGTAAGCTAAAATTTAAATGCAAATAAATTTAATTAATGAAGGCTTTGAATATTTTATTGGATATAATAATAGGGATATTTAATTTAAATAACTTAATTAAAAATGTTAATTACGTTTCAGGAAAATTGATATTTAAATTGCCTTCCACAGTTTAATATTCCCAAATACCTACGTCCGTGTTTTTTTAGATATTTTCCTCATATTTCATGAATAAAAGCAAAAAATAGCATGGAATACGAAATTTGGGATCTCGGGAACCCCAAAGACAAATTCCTGGGTGCGCTACTGAAAATGGTATTTGTGGAAGGTACCTAAAGTTGTAGTTACGTGGCCATATCTTTTTTGTTTGATGTTCAACTGATTTTCATGATTTTATTTCGTAAAATAAGCGTTTCAGAAAAATATTAAATTATATCGTACCACTACTAGTTTTAAAGAAAATATGAACTAACTGAAAGTAAAGTCTGTTGGCAAGTATTCATACAATAACCCATATTGTTAATAAAAATATTTCATTTTGAATTACAGCTTCTAAAAATTTAAAACTCGGTACGATTACCCGACTTTCCCCCATCTCTCTCGCTGTTCTGGGTGTATCTTTTGCTCCGATGTAACAAGGACGATTACGTTGACAATTAAGTGAAATTAAAATAAATGAAAAATTTTAAAAAAAGCATTAATTAATGTCATATAAATCACAGGGCTTCCAGTTTCCAAGAAAATTAATTTATACAATAATTCCAAGTGACTATAGGAATAGGTAAATTTCTACAAAATGAAGTGAAATTTTAAAGAAAAATAATTCCTGTCAACGAAGTCTTCCATTATTTTATTTAAGAAATATCTATACAATAAAAGTATAATAATATTTGTTTTTGACAATAAAATATCTAAATAATGTGATTTGACAAAATAAATAAATAAAATAAAAACCTATTTAAGTGCTTTAGATATTTTTAAACATATATTAGCTTTTGTTATTAATGTAGCCAAATATTTGTTCTTACTTATTAACCCATATTGTTAATAAAAATATTTCATTTTGAATTACAGATTCTAAAAATTTTAAAATCGGTACGATTACCCGACTTTCCCCTATCTGTTCGCTGTTCTAGGTGTATATTTTGCCCTGATGTAACACCGATGACTACGTTGACAATTACGTGAAAGTAAAATAAAAGAGAAATTTTTGAAAAAGCATTAATTAATGTCATATAAATCACAGGGCTTCCAGTTTCCAAAAAAAAATAATTTATACAATAATTCCAAGTGACTCTATAGGAATAGGTAAATTTCTACAAAATGGCTTGAAATTTTAAAGAAAAATAATTCCTGTCAACGAAGTCTTCCATTATTTTATGTAAGAAATATGTATACAATAAAAGTATAATAATAATTGTTTTTGACAACAAAATATCTAAATAATGTAATTTGATAAAATAAATAAATAAAATAAAAACTTTTTTAAGTGCTTTAGATATTTTTAAACATATATTAGCTTTTGTTGTTAATGTAGCCAAATATTTTTTCTTACTTAATAACCCATATTGTTAATTAAAATATTTCATTTTGAATTACAGCTTTTAAAAATTTAAAAATCGGTACGCTTACCCGACTTTCCCCTATCTGTCTCGCTGTTCCAGGTGTATCTTTTGCCCCGATGTAACACCGATGACTACGTTACCAATTACGTTAAATTAAAATTAATGAAACATTTTTGAAAAAGCATTAATTAATGATTTAGAAACCACAGGGCTTCCAGTTTCAATAAAAATTGATTTATACAATAATTCGAAGTGACTCTAGGAATAGGTAAATTTCTACAAAATGTGCTTGAAACTTTAAAGAAAAATAATTCCTGTCATGATATGTATACAATAAGAGTATAATAATAATTGTTTTTAACAATAAAATATCTAAATAATGTGATTTGATCAAATAAATAAATAAAATAAAAACTTTTTTTATTAATGTAGCCAAATATTTGTTCCACTTAATAACCCATATTGTTAATAAAAATATTTTATTTTGAATTACAACTTCTAAAAATTTAAAAATCGGTACAATTACCCGACTTTCCCCTATGTGTCTCGCTGTTCAAGGTGTATCTTTTGCCTCGATGTAACACCGATCACTACGTTAACAATTACGTAAAATTAAAATAAATGAGAAATTTTTGAAAAAGCATTAGTTAATGTCATATAAATCATAGGGCTTCCAGTTTCCAAAAAAAAAAATATACAATAATTCTAAGTGGCTATAGGAATAGGTAAATTTCTACAAAATGGCGTGAAATTTTAAAGAAAAATAATTCCTGTCAACGAAGTCTTCCATTATTTTATTTAAGAAATATGTATACAACAAAAGTATAATAATAATTGTTTTTGACAATAAAATATCTAAATAATGTGATTTGATAAAATAAATAAATAAAATAAAAACTTTTTTAAGTGCTTTAGATATTTTTGAACATATATTAGCTTTTGTTATTAATGTAGCCAAATATTTGTTCTTATTTAATAACTCATATTGTTAAAAATTTTTAAATCGGTACGATTACCCGTCTTTCCCCTATCTGTCTCGCTATTCTAGGTGTATCTTTTGCCCCGATGTAACACCGATGACTACGTGGACAATTACGTGAAATCAAAATAAATGAGACTTTTTTGAAAAAGCATTAATTAATGTCATATAAATCATAGGGCTTCCAGTTTCCATAAAAATTAATTTATACAATAATTCCAAGTGACTTTAGGAATAGGTAAATTTGTACAAAATGGCGTGAAATTTTAAAGAAAAATAATTCCTGTCAACGAAGTCTTCCATTATTTTATTTAAGAAATATGTATACAACAAAAGTATAATAATAATTGTTTTTGACAATAAAATATCTAAATAATGTGATTTGATAAAATAAATAAATAAAATAAAAACTTTTTTAAGTGCTTTAGATATTTTTGAACATATATTAGCTTTTGTTATTAATGTAGCCAAATATTTGTTCTTACTTAATAACCTATATTTGTATGCACAAGACATACACCCTTTCGATAGCTTTAGGCACTGGTTAAACTTTTAACGCATTAAGGATAAAAATGGAAACTAACGCGAGAACCATACAAAATGTCGAGTGACACCTACCTTGCTTTTTTCTCGGCGGTACAAATTCCATTCACTGGGCGCCCAGGCTTCTACCAGAGTTCTTGAGTTGATCGAAATCACTGTGAGGAGTTGAGGTAACGGATTGGAATGATTTTAGAATTGATTGGCACTAATTGTAATTGATTGAATTGTAGTTTTGGAAAAACCGAGTAAAACACGCCGGTTTCAATATGGAGGCTACGATGATCTCTCTGTCTTGTCATCGCGCCGGTGGGTTGCGCACTTTCTATCCGCGCACTTGCGGTGTCACGTGACAACCTGTATGGCTCAGTGCAACGGAATAATTAATATTTAGGAAAATTAACTAAGTATTATTTGTCTTGCACGTACAATATTGTTAATAAAAATATTTCATTTTGAATTACAGTTTCTAAAAATTTTAAAATCGATAGGATTACCCGTCTTTACCCTATCTGTCTCGCTGTTCTAGATGTATCTTTTACCCCGATGTAACACCGATGACTACGTTGACAATTACGTGAAAATAAAATAAATGAGAAATTTTTGAAAAAGCATTAATTAATGTCATAGAAATCACAGGGCTTCCAGTTTCCATAAAAAATAATTTATACAATAGTTCCAAGTGACTCTAGGAATAGGTAAATTTCTACAAAATGGCGTGAAATTTAAAACAAAAATTCCTGTCAACGAAGTCTTCCAGTTAATTATTTAAGAAATATGTATACAATAATAGTATAATAATAATTGTTTTTGACAATAAAATATCTAAATAATGTGATTTGATAAAATAAATAAATAAAATAAAAAATTCTTGTTGTAAGACTTATGTAAAAGTACATATTATAAAATTAAAAAAAACAATTTTAATTATTAGCAATAAAAATATAGGTACCAGTTTATTTGATTAGTTTCTTTTAACTAATGTAATAATACTTATTTAAAAAATATTTAATTCGTAAAAACAAAACTTTTATTAAAGATCTGTAACAAAAAAGAGATAAGTAAAGACTTAGCTACATTTTATATTTTATTATTTTAGATACTTTTAAAAATTGTATAGACCATAGTCAATTAAAAAAAGTAAAAACGTATCAAAAAAACATTCAATTAATAAATTTATATAAAAACTCTTTTTATTTTTATTGTCATAAAATTTTAAAATGACTTATAAGTTGTCACCTGTACAGGAAAAAATTTGTTTTTTGGGATATGATTTGTTATTTTATAGATGTTATGTAATTACCTACAAGAAAATTAGAATAGTTTTTAATCGATGTGATTTGCGAACAAGCGTCTTCCAAAAAATAATTAATTTAGTATTAAGATTGTACTAATTAAGGCTGCTAGTTTTCCAGTATGTATGTTTGTACATCAGGGTGTCTCATTATATTTTTTCCCACCCTTTTATACCATTAATAATTGATGTAGGAATATAAAAGAAATTGTGTTCGAATTCGCGAAATTTTTACTTCTAAATTGCATCTTGACTTTATTCCTAATGCTTACCGTATTTGACAGGCGCTCAAATTTATAGTTTTTGTAAATTGGTATAGTATTTAATTAATAGCCCCATATGTCGCAGTTTGTATAAATAGTTTCTGAAATATTAGCGATAAATTTTTAAATGATAATAAAATAAAATTACCACTTTTGTGTTAATTTCAGTATCCTTATTTCGAACTATGTTAGTCCCCATGTATTAAAAGTGACATTGACTACTATTTTTTTTAAATGGCGCTCAAAATGACAACCGGTAACGACTACAAAGTTGTGTCATTGTCACTGTTGATACATGGGGACTAACATAATTTGGAATAAGAATACTAAAATTAACACAAGAGCGGTACTGTTATAATTGCTAATATCTAGAAACTCTGGCTCTAAACTACGGCATATCGGGTATTTTTGGAAAATATGTTCCAAGCATTAACTTCAAGTAGTAGACTTGGAATAGGCTCGTATTTCATTCATAAATTTATTTTTGTTTTGAAACGGTATGCGAAACAAAATTTAGTGACTGGGAGAAAGATACAAAACGTGTTTTGTTTTGGTTTTATTCTTAGGTGGCAACGCCGTGTTGTTGCTTTCCTACGTATGTCTGTGATAGGTGCGGTTTAATCGTAGATGTAGGCAGTGGCGGAGTAAAATAAAAATAAAATAAATTGTGACTTTTAACATAGGTTAAGTCCATAAATATTATAATTAACACGATTTTTTTTTATCATTCTCCTCTTCGTTGCATCTTTTATAGACAAATTAGATTAAAAAAACATTGGGCGCCGTACAACTCGGCTTCCGATTATTTTTTTTGATAAAATTTTTAAAAAACACAGAATATTCAAAAATTTCTAATAAATCCTTTACGCAATTTTCTTGCGATATGGCTTTGGTAACTATTTGTAGTCAGTAGTAGACCTGAGTCCATTAAGTCGAGTGTTGAAATATATTCTGAGAATTTTTAGGTTTTAAGAATTTTTTTAAAAATTTATCATTTTAATGTTTTAAGAATTTTTGAAAAATTTGACACCTATTTTTTTAACCTGAACAGGACCAATAAGGACTGACAGGATCTATACATATATTTTTGTTGTTGATCATGATATTGATCTGCATTTTTTGTACTAATTTCGGTGCCTAATATTTGTGACTGGTGCACTTTGGCATCTTCAAAAATCAAAATTAGAATTGTAACAATAAATAACTTATATTAAAATACAGGGTGTAATTTTAATGATGCACCAAACTTTAAGGCGTGGTAGGGAAGGTCAAAAGAAGAATATTTTTCCTATTCCACTTTGCATTAAACCTCTTTATTTTTTAGATACTGGGTCTCAAAGTGAAGGATTCTTTTTCGATTGTTTATTATACCTTCCTTGAAAATAGAAAATCAAAATTTTTTGGAGTTAAAATAGAAGTAACAATTATGTGGTAAAATTATTTAAAGAAGCAAATATTACTGAAAATTACGACCAAAAATTTTAAAAAATCTTTTTAAATTTGGTACTATTATCACAATTATTTATAATTGTTAAGGGGCCTTTAGATGTTTACAAAAGCCTATCTC
This sequence comes from Aspidapion aeneum, assembly GCA_963576565.1. Taxonomy (NCBI): domain Eukaryota; kingdom Metazoa; phylum Arthropoda; class Insecta; order Coleoptera; family Brentidae; genus Aspidapion; species Aspidapion aeneum. Next base: position 17,083,098 of record OY755038.1, on the reverse strand, counting down.
AAAATTGTTTTGTAAATTTAATAGCTCAAAAAAAAAAATAATTTATAACAAAAATTTACAAATTGTCATTTTTAAAACTCCCAGTTTTCCCTCACTCTTCAAACTTGACAAATGCTTTAACTTGGAAACAAAAAACTTTTGACCACTAGTTATTTGAATTTTTTCTCTAGTTTTGATCTTCTGCATCAACCCTTAAAGTGTGGAGTCAAAAGGCCACTAAATAAGTACAAGATAGGTTCATTGGGATTTTCTAAAGTTGAGGTAGATAGTAGGCCAATAGTTTAAAAAAATCAGTATATTACCAAATTTGAAATTAATATATATTTTTTTACAGTATAATATAAAATAATTTACTTTCCTATTCGAGATCTTGCTATAACATATTCTGATATTTTTTTATAACATTTTAACTTATTATTAGTTGGTAAAATAAAATCACAACATAACTAATTATACAGGGTGTTATGTAAACATATTTTATAATTAAATGGGCGGTAGAAGAGGTCATAACAAACTACAAAAAAGGCATTTTTGCAAAAATATGAACTTTGTTGTTTGTTTTGACCACCCTCTTAAATACATGAAACAATGTCCATTAAAAACAGCTAAACTTTAAACTTAAATTATTATACAATATACAAACTAGTTACAGCTAACAAAATAAAATAACAAATAATATTTAAAAGCAAAGCATATTTTTTTTTGTATAATTATTATGTTTTCATCGAGATTTTTGAGAGTTGTTTTTAAATTTTTAAATAATAAAAAAATACATTGAAAATACAGTTGATTCAGCTTATTATCATTTTACTTTATTTTATTACCAATATTTTTTACTTTTATTTCTGTTATTTAATTTACTCGTTGCGGAATAGTACAGTTTTTGTATTCACGCTACGAGTTCTATTTTTGTAAAGTAAATCTTTTTTTCTATTTGTTTCATGATGAATTCTTAGGGAAAAATATCTGTTTAAAATTAATTTGGCTAGCTCTGCCCCATGATTGTCAAGAACATCATGGTCAAAAATGTGATCACCACAATATTCATACACCTTAGCTAATAATTGATAATCTAAGGTATTGTTAATTAAAATTTCAAGCAAATTTTTTAAACTCTTATTAAAAAGATTAACTGTTTTATGAAAACAGCGAAAATATTTTTCGGCATTTTTACAAAGCAATATTACTATTTCACTAGCATTGACTAATTTCCCGTATGTTTTTTGAACCTGAAGTTTTGAAACAGTAACATTATTTTTTAATAGTGATGTACATTTGTGGCAAGTAATTTTTTTTTCAATACTACGTACAACATATCCAGCAATATAAGTGACTATATCATCCTGATATGTCGTTAAACTACTGCCAAATGTACTGTCTAATCGCAGACAGTTGTCAACTTTCTCATTGACGGTTTGTAAATATATTTTGTACTTTTGTTCTTCTTCATCATCTTCTTCCAGATAATTATAATTTTCTGTTGTTAAAAGCCTGGTGCCAGATCCACAAGTTAAAATAGTCAAGTTATCTAAATCTACCGCGTTTGCATTTTTAGAGGCTTTTAGTTGGGAGTGCACTATTATTCTTTTATAGGCAGCCTCAAACTGTCTTGCTGAGGGATTATTATTAAACCCTCCCTTGCTGCGGAAGACACTAAATATTAGTTCCAGATGGTCTTGTGATAACTTATATGTGAGAAGATATTGTAAAACTTGTTTCTCTTTAACATAAAGGAAATATATGTTTTTCACACTTAAAGATGTTATAAGGATTCCAAGAAATCCTGTTTTTCTGGCTGAAGACAAAATGGGTCTACCATTTAGAGTGAGACCCCGAATATAATCTTCAATTTCCAGGAATTTTTCCATGAAAACTTGCTCCGTTTTTTCAGAAAAAGGTCTTTTATATAAATATTTTGCCCAATAGTTCCTTGAGTTTAGCATATCGAATAAATCATTGAATTTCAAAATAAATTCTGAAGTAGCCTCAGAATCCTCGAAATCGGGGTCTTTTATATCTTCCCTCAAAAATGTAATTGCATCACTTACACTTCTGCTCAAAGTTTGAGTGGCAAGCTTTACCTTCATTTTTTCTTTGACCCAATGAATGTGTCGCTTTCTTAATTTCGTAGCCGCGTGCAAACCTTCCGAGCTCTGCTTTTCTTCTAGCCGATTAATGAAATCCCACTTAATGGGTCTTTCATTGCCATCTTTTATTCCAGTGACAGACCCAAAAGCATTTCTGACTAATTTTATCATATGACTTATGTCTAATATTATGTAAACAGGTTCCTTCGTAACCGGATGGGGAAAGTCAGTTTTTAAATTATTAATGTCCTCAAATTTAGCACCCAGTACTTCTGCTGTTGAAAGATTTACCGGAGCCCCATCAAAAGTTAAGGAACAAATGGTGACGCCAGTTTTTCCATCATCATGTAACATCTCTAGACATCTTCGTACTAACCCAGCCTTTTCTGTAGCGCATAGGCCATCTAGAAAAAAATAGCCTACAGGAACTTTCCAAGATCCATTAACACAAGTTACCAGGAAAACTAAGACTTCCCTAGCTTCATCGAGACAGTCTGAGGATATCTTCGAACCGATATCAACATAGCCAGTAAATTTTTTGCCTGTCCACTCAACTAGCTTTCTTATTGACATCTCGTCAAACACTAAATTGCATAACAACGACTGTGTACCGTTTTTGCTTTTTAATTTGATGGCGTTAAGAGCTTCTTGAGTGAACCCAGGACTTCCGTCAATTACCTTGAACCACTTGGATATTGTTGACGTATCTGGTAATGAGGCGTTAAAAGTTTCTCTAACATAATTGTAGGCTTTAGGTGAGTAAAACGACAACGTCAAAGCAAAAGATCTCAAGGTCTCATTATACTTTTGCTTGGTAGGTCCTTGTAGAATTCTTTCGAAAAGTTCTTTTGGAACTCCTGACAGGGATGCCTAAAAAAAAATAGTTTAGACACCACCCTCTTTTCTTCTCGATTTTGTGATATAATTTTCCAGCACAGTGCACAAGTATTACTTTACACAGGCTTCAAACTTTACATGTAATGTGAATGTGAAAATTTCTATCAATATTTTGAAAATCTACAAGGTAAATAAAAATTAAATTGCTAAATCAAATATGTGCATTTTTCAGATATTTTTTAACTTATAGACCAGAAGTTAATAATATACCTTGCAGAGATTGATCATTTTAGGCATACTTCGTCTTTCTTAGTATAACCTCCATAAAAAGACATTATTTTGTAAATCTTTTGCTAGTACCAAATAATTTTTTTTTCTTACTTTTAACGCAGGCTCTGCATGTTCCGAAATGAAATTTTTATTCCGTAAGCAGCTCAAAAGTTCTTTTAAGGTTGTAACCTTCGAAGACAACCTCTTGACTGATGTTTGTAGAAGTTTAATCTTCTTTTGTTGCAGTTTTATCTTGGTTTGCATCATGTCTAAATTTCTCCGCCTCTTACGAGGAGTAGAAAAATCACTGCTTTCCAAGTCTCCAGGGTAAGTGTATCTCTTTCTGCAATAGAAAAAAAAACATTTTTTAACACTAAACGATCAATTCATACAACACCAAAAACATAATACTTGTAAATATATGCTGTACTGCTGGAAAAAAAGCCTGTTATCTTCTATATTGTGTCATTTTGGTAAAAAATTTCATCAATATAGCATCAATTCCCAGTTTCGCAAAGTTTAGAGCAAGAGTATTAAAGCATTAAATAATAACAAACATCCATGTACCTAAACAGGACTCGTACAAGGACCGCCAGAGTGCGAGGCGGACGTCTTACCACTGCGCTACAGACGACAACTAACTTGCTGTCATTTACCATATTAATGTCGTCAAATTTTAAGAAAATACTCTGCCAATATATGGGCCCCTAAGCTCACACTAGGTACTATAGTTATAGTGTACGTGCGAGCTAATAAAACTAAAACCTGAAATATATCTTATTCAACTCCAGACTAAATTACCTTTTGTTTGATACCACACAAGCCATGTTTTGACTTAAACTCAAATTTTTGAAATCTACCCCCACCCTTAAAAAAACAAAAACTAAAATGTATTTTGTTTAACTCCGGACTTAATTACCTTTCGTTTGATGTCACACACGCCATATTTTCACGTAAACTCTAATTTTTGAAATCTACCCCCACCCTTTTTGAAGAAAAAAAAACTAAAATGTATTTTGTTTAACTCCATACTCAATTACCTTTGGTTTGATATCACACACGCCATATTTTCACATAAATTCTAATTTTTGAAATCTTCCCCTAGCCTTTTATTTGGCTTGTGTTCGGTGGATTTTGTTTTAGAGTTATGCGCGTTGGTCGTTACAGACAGACATACAGACAGACCGACAGACAGACAAACGGCGCGACAAAAAAGTTTCAAAATCATCTGAAACGCAAAGATATATAAAAAATTTTGAAATCGGAGCAACTTTTTTTTTCTCGAAAAAATTAGGATCACCATAGCTCACACTACTACAGTATAGTATATGTGTGAGCTAAAAACCAGGTCTAACTAAATATTGATTAACACTCACCTTTTTCTGGAGCTTCTTTCGTCTTGTTTTAGTAGTTCTACTTCAGAAGCTGTTAAGGTAGAAGATGACGAATGGGGAGAATGGGGCCTAAAAAAGTAAAAAAATACATAATGAAAAATATTTTTTAAAAATTATCGATCTAACTTCTTGAGAAATTTTGTGACGGGTAGATAGCCTGATAGACATTCATATATATATAGTCAAATTTTTTAATGAGTGCAGTGATATTATAATGTAATAAACAATAACTTATTAAAAATGTAGTCAACATCCAAAAATATAACAAAGTTATCAAAAAACAATG